>JASJET010000090.1:6997500-8197500 GCA_034092305.1 Diaprepes abbreviatus | reverse complement strand
TCGTAACATTATTGTAGTTTAGGATAATCAAAAATTTTTTTTGTGCTACCGATTTTTCATAACGTTTTAGTCAAACGTTTTTTGTCATAGGCACCTAAGACTTTACATACACAAATTTTAGAGTTTTTGATATTTTTTAACGAATTTTACCACTATATGGACGGTCATCCATTCTGGGCCAATCAAAAGAGAAAGGATAAGTGATTCTGTGACAAAAATACTGTAAGAATATCGACTGTACCATCGCACTAAAAACAATCCGAAGTGATATTTTGTTATGCTTTCCACTCTCTACTATAATATATTAATTTCAATTAAAACCAAAATTTGTGTTGTTTTTTTAATTAATTTTAAATTAAAACTAATGCAGCAATGTCGATGGTATAAACAGATGAATTATAGAGAACGAAATACCAACAAATTGAGTCCTGGATCAACTTAATCATATCATTAGTAACGGACAAAATACGAAAATTAGAAAAATTCAGCGTTTCTTACAAAATTCATATGTAGTGGTAAATATTATTACACATTTTAAAATTACGAAAAGAATTCTACAGTAAGGTTTAATTTTTATCTGATATCCAAATCAATTCTTTTGAGGAAGGTACATCAAGTCTATTGATTGATCTCTATATAAAACGAACCTCTTTTTGAACTTTTTAGATTTTTTAGTTTAAGTATCAAATACGAAATCAGTTCGTTGTGCTCCTTTCTTCGAAACAGCGTGAACAGAGTCATAAAATATCCAATCGTTTTCAAATTTGTCAATTTCAGTTGCCGACATAGGCGCATAACATCAACATTCGACATAAAATCATTCCCTTTCTTCCTTTCAGAATCGCACTGGATTTGAAATATTCTTCCTACTCCTAGACGAGATTAATTTTGAAACTAACTCACAAGAAAAAAGTCTTTTCCTTTCGCAATTTCAATTACTTTATGGAACTTTATGGAACGACTTAAAGTCGAGCAGCCATCGAGGAAGCGTCACGTGAAAATGCCAGCTGAGATGTTGGCGAAACGTCGTGAAGATATTTCTACTGACGAACGGATTGAAAACCGGAAAAACACCAGTACGTATGTCGGATATTCTCACGGGTGTGATGTGTAATCGAAGGTTTTCGGGCATCCCGTGTAGTTTGTTCG
This sequence comes from Diaprepes abbreviatus, assembly GCA_034092305.1. Lineage (NCBI taxonomy): Eukaryota > Metazoa > Arthropoda > Insecta > Coleoptera > Curculionidae > Diaprepes > Diaprepes abbreviatus. The sequence continues at coordinate 8,196,351 of JASJET010000090.1, read as the reverse complement.
TAGACACCATACAGTGAGCTTTGAAAATGGTGAATGAGATTTCACAGAAACGTCAGCTGCCTTACAGTCCTGAGAGGGACTCAGCACATACACGGGATGCTCAAAAACCTTCGATTACACATCACACCCGTGAGAATATCCGACATAATATAATTTACCTTTACGGGGAGGAAACCTACTACGACTCTAAAACATTCGAAAAGCTATGGACGAAGAAATCGAGACTGCTTTGCGATCTCGCCTTCTTACGCAACTGCCGAGATCAACACCTCATACCGACCTGCTGCAAGATTAAATATCACATAAAAAACTCTAAAACAGACAGAATACTAAAGAACACCAGTCTAGTCCTGCTTCGAGAAAGAATACAACAGACAAGAACAAGTCTAAATTCCATCGACTGTCAGTTATATAGATTACGGCTCCGCTTAAGCAACACTATACACGTGTCACTATGGTCTACTATAGACATTCTAGCAGAATTCAGGGCCGAAACAGATTTCTCAATAAGAACAGAGAGACAGAAAAAGAAAATTATCCGATTAAAAGAGTCATCAAGGACACCTTTAAAGAAACAACTAACGGAGGAGCCAGAAGTCGTACACAACTTATCTGACAAAGTTTTGACACCTGCCGCCAAAAGTGTTTTAACCAAAGGTTTTAATTTCGCGATAGCACCATCATGTATCCCAACCGATAACATAATATGTGGAGTTGAAACAGCTCTAAACAACATAAACAACAACACAGCAGAAACTATCCGCCAAGAAATTTCAGCCGTTTTGCGCAAAGCAAAACCTCAAAAAAGTAATCTATCTGCAGAAGAACATCGAGCCTTACAAGATCTGCACAAAGATACCTCGATCGTAATACTTCCGGCGGACAAAGGAAATTCAACAGTGGTCCTAAACAAAACAGACTATCATGATAAGATGATCGCCCTGTTAAACGATCCTGCCTACAAGCCGATAAACAGAGACCATACCACTTATCTAGAAAAGACCACCAAAACATTGATCAGGGCAACTCCACTTACCGAAGAAATAAAGAAGAAGATCACACCAAGAGAAAAATCATCCATATGTCCTAAATTTTATGGCTTACCCAAAATACACAAGCCCGGAGCCCCCTTGAGACCAATTGTAAGCTCTGTTGGCTCTCCAACTCAGGCCCTAGCAAAACATCTAGCCACCATTCTCCAACCCTTCGTCGAAAAAACGGCCTCCTACGTTAAAAACTCGCAACATTTTTGCGAAATAATCAAAAACATACGTTTACAAGAAAAAGAATGTCTAGTTAGTTTTGACGTAACATCACTTTTCACACAAATACCAGTTAAAGAGGCTCTTTCTGTAATAGAAAACAAATACAATCTGCCAAAATATATCATCGAATTAGCTAGACACTGTCTTGATAACACCTATTTTACTTATGAAGGCCGACGATATAAACAAGTTGAGGGAGCCCCGATGGGATCGCCGCTATCTCATGCACTCGCTAACTTATTTATGGAAGACTTTGAATCAAAAGCTTTGGAGACCTCTTCACATAAACCAAGAGTGTGGCTACGTTACGTGGATGACACATTCGTTATCTGGCAACATGGGGAAGAAAATCTCAAAAGTTTCTTGGAACACATAAACAGTATACATCCCAAAATTAAATTCACCATGGAGACAGAACAGGAAAGAGAACGACCGGTTCTGGATATCCTACTGAAAAGAAAAGAGGATGGCTTGCTTTCGCACACTATCTACAGAAAGCCCACTCACACCAACAGGTACCTCAACGCCGATTCACATCACCACCCCGCCCAATTATTTGCAGTAGTGAAATCACTTGCGTTTCGATCGCAGTCCCTTACAGATCCAGAAAATTATCACAAAGAGATGAACATACTGCAGGAAGCCCTAACAAAAACGGTTATAAAAAAGAACATATAGACAAGGTTCTAAAAAACAAACACTTGGCCCCAAAAAATCGCGAAAACCAAGAGAATAGCTCCAAGGCTTTTGTTCCTTATGTAAGAGGCACCACAGACAAGATCGCAAGAATTCTCAGGAGACACAACATTGAAACCATTTTCACCACAGACCGTAAAGTAAAAGATCTCTTGGCAACACCTAAATAAAGAATCTCTCTAGAAAACCAGGGAGTGTACGAAATTCCATGCGGAGAGTGCAGCTCATCTTACGTAGGCCAAACCAACCGTAAAATAAGCGCCAGAAGAGACGAACATATAAACGCTGTCAAACAAAAAACAACCTCTTCTGCTCTGGCCCAACACTGGTTAAACACAGGACATAAGATAAATTTCTCGGGAACAAAAATGCTATCGAGATGTGAAAACCTGTCCACAAGGGTTATAAGGGAGGCTATTGAAATTGCAAAGAGGCCCAACAACTTAAATAGCAGAGATGATAGCCAACGTGTGCCTAATACTTGGAAAAATCTGCTTACAAAACATCAACCAGTACCACTTAGTAACGAAAGAGATTACAATTCGGCAACGCAACCACAAACACTGGCAACAGGGCCGATGACGCGCAGCAGGTCACGCCACCTGGTTCGGAACCATTCGGAAAACGAACACGTCCGACGCTCACACGGTACCGACAACACCGGAGTCGCAGGCGTCAGTTCGCTCGTAGACGCCATACAGTGAGCTTTGAAAATGGTGAATGAGATTTCACCGAAACGTCAGCTGCCTTACAGTCCTGAGAGGGACTCAGCACATACACGGGATGCCCGAAAACCTTCGATTACATATATATATATATATATATATATATATATATATATATATATATATATACATATATATATATATATATATATATATATATATATATATATATATATATATATATATATATATATATATATATATATATATTAAACACATTGTATCATTTCAGCTATTGAATTTCCTAAATTATTCAAAATAAAGTATAAAAACGTCAAGAAACAGTCATTATAATGAATATAAAAAAGCATTAAAATTAGTGAAAAGTCTATGACAGCCAAAGAATTTTTTTTTTCTAAAACACACTATTTCATAATCGCGTCAAACTTAAATAAACAATTGGCACTATTTCTTGACGAGGTATGTTCTCATTTAATTTGTTTATTCATTCTGTCTAGATCATATATGACACGGTAAGGGTGATAATTTATTTTTAGACAACTCTCTCCACACACAAACAGGAATGGTGAGAATCAACAAAAATAACTGAAGATCCCATGAGATTTTATAATTAATATTCGTCTGTGTTTGCAAAGGCAAAAATATTTTATTTTATATATATATATATATATATATATATATATGTATATATATATATATATATATATATATATATATATATATATATATATATATATATATATAATCATAGGAAGATTGTCTCCTACCAAGAAAAATAACAATAATATATCTCCCAATCAATGACTTACCACCAAATTGCAATTGTAAAAATTGCTCAAATAAATTATGCATTACTGCCCAACGTTGGGCGCCATCTTTGTAACGGTATAAAGGCTGCGATGCCATTGCAGCATACAGTGCGTACGGCCACCCATATTTTTGGTGGCTGTATGTAGCGGGTTATGAGTCTAATAAAAGTAAGTCAAACTGTCCTTTTTCTTTAATAGAGGGCATCAACTGAGTGGTGAAGTTTAAAAAAACTGAGAGAAAAAATTTAGTGAATAGTCTTAACTTGGAAGCTACAATGAAACACCAGATTTCTGCTACGTAATTAAATGAATAAATGAATGAACAAAAGGTGGTGATGCTTGAACATCGAAGCCTAGACCTTACTAGGCCTTTTCCATACCACCATTGCTGCACGTCATTCGAGGTCGATCACCTTTGCCAATCCAAGCAGCCTCATTAATAGAACTTGCCTGACGGCTTTCGGTAACAATATATATATATATATATATATATATATATATATATATATATATATATATATATATATATATATATATATATATATAAAATAAAATATTTTTGCCTTTGCAAACACAGACGAATATTAATTATAAAATATATATATATATATATATATATATATATATATATATATATATATATATATATATATATATATATATATGTATATACATATACTAACATAATCCCCATTGCCATGTGGTTAGCAACGTCAAAATTAGAAAATAAAAATATCTTGTCGAAGTTATCCTGAAACGTTAGTATGAATGTACTGATTAGTTCTGCGTCGATCTTTTAACTGCTTCTGAATGAAAAAGTGCTAAGCCCAAAGTATAGGGAGGATAACCTAGTAAATTGATTTTTTCTTATTAAATTATCCATAGTCAGAAATCAGGAATCAATTCTCTAGTGAGTACATCAATTTTCAGAGCTTTAGTAATTCTGAACTCTATATTTGGAAATATCCACTGTTTATCAAGGTAACGCTTGCCTAAATACTTAGCTCCATGGAAAAAACAACCACAATTTATTCTTTTTCTCAGCGATCGTAATTTTCTGAGTGGGGTCGGAGATTCTCCATTTTGTAACACCCACATTTTACTTTGTAATTTCGTGGAGACGTCTTATTAACACAACCAGATTTCGTCAGCTATAACGATTGAATTAACATAATTTTATTAAATTTATTAGGCACACCGGAGACTGAGATGTAAAATTAATAATACTTGGATTTCGTAGTCGAAGAGAAAATTAATGACAATTAAATATTCTCCATTAAAACTATGTAAAGAATTTTCAATCAAAAGTATAATAATTTATAATTTCACGAGATATAGCAGAAATATTTTATAAACCTAACATTGTGGATGTATTGGCTAAATTATTTTACGAGTTAACAAATTTAAAGCATAAAAGGCAACCTAAAATAATTATTTACTTTTAGTGCGTGTGCTACAGGGGGTTGAACATATATTTTGAGGTCCAGAAGATAACTGCTTGTTGCTTTTCAATTTATTTTGAGTTTCTGATTCGATTTTTCCAGGTTACACAGCGGCACATTATCCTCTATTGAATTATTTATCTATTATTTGATAACTCTAGATAAATTTAATTCTTTAAAAGTAAAACTAATTCCTCTGATCCTTGAATTACTGCTAGTGAGCGACAAGATTGTGGTAATTATATACCAAAAGGTTTATGAATGAACAAATCTAAAAGTTTATTGGGAAAAGTAACGAATAAAAAATTATCAAATTTCAAAACGTCTCAGCAAATTCAAAATACAAAATATATATTGAGTAAATAAGAAAGTAAATTTTCCATTAAACAATTGAAAGTGCGAAAGAAAGAAATTTCAATTTACAATGACTTTTTTCTTGTAAGTTAATTTAAAATAATATTTTATTAAATGGTGATGATAAAAAAAATAATAAAATTGATCTAGTCTAGGAATTAGGAAAAATATTTCAAATCCAGTGTGAATCTGATAGGAAGGAAGGGAATGATTTTACGTCGACTGTTGATATTATGCTCCTATGTAGGCAACTGAAATGGAGACATTTTTTGATTCTTAAACTCAAAAATCAAAAAAGTTCAATGAGCGGTTTGTTTGATATAAAAATCAATCAATAGACTTGATTCAGCAAAATGTACCTTGGCCAAAAGAAGAAGAACTGATTTTGAGATCAGATAAAAATTAAACCTTACTGAAGAATTTTCTTCATAATTTCAAAATGTGCAATAGTATTTGACCAAACGTAGGAATTATATGCAGTGCAACAAATGAATTAGCATGCAGGTTGAGTATTTCGTTGAAAACTTTAGAAATGCATGAATTGTACCAGAAATACATTTGAAGAGGTCGATTCTAGGAATGAACGATACATTTTTCAAGTAATTAAAAAAATTCGAAAATTGTACTAACATTATCTCTCCCATATTTAAGTTCTGTTTTTAACCGACTTCTAAAAGAAGGAGGTTCTCAATTCGTCGACTATGTATTTTTTTCATGTATATACACCGATTACTCCAGAACGAAGGCACCGATTTGAATGAAATTTTTTACGTTATGTTCAGGATGTTACTGCGGTAGTTTCATAATTTTTTGGATGAAATTGGTACAAGCGAGATGGCGCTGACAGTATGGCGGCAAAAAAATTAATTTTGTCCGACTATCTCCAAAATTGGTATGGGGGAATTTTCGGGGTCGTACTTAGAATCTGAAATTATTTTTTTTTAAATTCATTATGGCGGATTCAATATGGCGACCAAAAAAGTTAATTTTGTGCGTTTTTTTCCAAAATTGGTATAAGGGAGTTTTCGGGGTCGCACATAACGAATCTAAAATTATTTTTAAAAAATTTAATATGGCGGACTCAATATGGCGAGTGAAAAAATCAATTTTGTCAGATTTTCTCTAAAATTAGTATAGAGGAGTTTTCAGGGTCGCACGTAACGAACGCGCACGAAAAAGTTAATTTTGTCCGATTTTTTTCATAATTGATATGGGAAAGGTTTTGGGATCGCACATTACGAATCTGAAATTATTTAAAAAAAAAAACGGATCTATGGTGGATTAAAAATCCTAAATCTCTCGTTTTTTCTAAAATCACTATTGGGAAATTTTTGTTAATGTTAATTATGAATTTAAAATATTTTTTGAAAATCAATCCGGTGAATCCAATATGGTGTGCTAAAAACATTCTTCGATTTTTTCCAAAACTGATATAATAGGTTGTTGAGGGTGTAAATTATGAATTTAAAAGTATTTTTTCAGGATTCAATATGACGAATCCAATATAGTAGACTAAAAATTTTACATTTATCGATTTTGTTCAAAGGTTCTTTTTTGCTCTTCTACCTTTGGGCGTCTTCTACTTCTCAAGGACTTCCCTACATCAAGTATCTAAGATACTTCATTTTTATTTCCTGTAGCTACAGCTTCTTCCAATTTCTTGCCTCTTTTACTTCTGGAAGATTTTTTAACTTCAGGTTGTAGGGCATCTGTATCTTCAGAGTTAGTTCCTAATCTTTTTTTACCTAACCCTATTCTACTTCTTGAGGACTGCCTCACATCAGGTTCTTCAAATACTTTAATTTTGTTTCCTGAATTTTCCGCTTCTTCCAATATCTTGCCGCCAAATTATTTCTAAATGAAATAAATAACTACTAATATATACAAATAATGGTAAGAAAGCAATTACAAATAAAATATTTTTAATCTGTTTATGCGAATCACATTTTGTCAGGTATTAGTTTGGCACCGACTTCAAAAATTTTAATTTTATTTAAAAATTGTTAGTTATTTTCTACTTTTTAGAGCACTTCGGTTCAATTTTTTTTTTATAAAAATTTTATTATACATTAAAATTCCTGACTAATAATGCTTAACTTTAGGAGCTGTGAATTCGAATCGGTGCACTAGTGAAAAAAAGATTGTTACTAATGCATCTTTTAGCAGAATTTAGTTCTACAGGGTGCACTATGTTACAAGTGCAGATTATACTAGTAAAATTTGCACAAAGCCTAATTTATTAAGATGTAGTCCCTTGAAATATCTTACTAGTTTTAAAAAAGGTATTGTTACACATATAAAAATGATGTTCCTATTGTAATAATTACTATATAATTAATTTTATTCATTGAACGATCAATTAAAGAGTAGATAGAAAAGTCTCTCGAAGAAGCCGAAAAATATCTTGTACAAGTTATAATAATGAAATAGTGAAAGCGATGAATTGGGTCCAGAAAAATATGTTTATATATATACCATAGGAAGATTGTCTACTACCAAGAAAAATAACAATGATATATCTCCCAATCAATGATTTACTACCAAATTGCAATTGTAAAAATTACTCAAATAAATTATGCATTATTGCCCCACGTTGGGCGCCATCTTTGTAACGGTATAAAGGCTGCGATGCCATTGCAGCGTAGAGTGCGTACGGCAACCCATATTTTTGGTGGCCGTGTGTAGCGGGTTGTGAGTCTAATAAAACTAAGTCAAACTGTCTTTTTTTTAATATAGGGCATTACTCAGTTTTAAAAGTTTAAAAAAACTGAGAGAAAAAACTTATCGAATAATCTTAAGTTGGAATCTACAATGAAACACCAGATTTCTGCTATGTAATTAAACTATGAATAAATGAATGAAAAAAATGTGGTGATCTTCGATCATCGATGACTAGACCTCGCTGGGCTCTTTCCATACCACCATTGCTGCATGTCATTCGAGGTCGATCGACTTTGCTAATCCAAGCAGCCTCGTTAATAGAACTTGTCTAACGGCTTTCGGTAACAAAATTGTCTCTCCGAAATGTCTTTGCCTCAGTTCTTCGAAGACATGGTCAACGACATCAGTCGTATGAAGATGGCCCCTCAGGTGACAATGTGCTATCAATACTCTCACTACAGTTCGTAGCTCTTTTCTTCCTAAAGAGAGAAGCTTCCTCGTAAGCTATGCCCTAGGTGCAGTTATCGGTTCCTTGGCATACCTCATTTCAAAAACTCCTATCCACGATAAAATAAATTTACTTTCCAGCAACAATTTTGGTTACCATTTATCACCGGCAATTGAGACAGGTAGAATAGGTTCGGGTCCATACGGTTCATTCGCGGACCCCATCTTTCCCAGACGGTCTGCTTCCTCATTCCTGAGTGTGCTCGAGTAACTCGGGACCCACACGAATCTGATTGTGGAACAATTTCTTGTTATACTGTTTAGTTCATCCTTAAACTCTGACACTAGTCGTAAAGTTAGGACACTAGACTTCAGTACCATCATAGCAGCCCTACTGCCTGAGCATATGTTTATTATCCTATTCCTATTTATGCCCCTCTCACAAAGATGGCCACACTGCAGGATAGCATAAATTTCCGCTCAAAAATTATCACATATTGTCCGAGAGAGTAGAACTCTTTGGCTTCCGAGCTCCTGCTAAACACTCCAGCTCAAGCTCTTTCATCTTGTCGAGACCCATCTGTAAACCACCAGAATCCATTTCTCGGAAGATTTTGCCCCTCTTCCCAATCTTTCCTGCTTGGAAAAAGTATCATAAGAGAGTGATTGGATTTTAAGTGCGGTGCTATATAATTTGTTTGCATGGGAAGAGGACATCTCTCCACCACACTTTTTCAGACACCTAAGTAGTCGCCCCTTGCAGTTCCAAGATGCCCTAGGCAATTGAGACGATATGTAGCTTTCAGGACTCATTCTCTTTGTATAAGTGTAGAGAAGGTAGGTTCACCAGGACCTCCAAAGTCCGAGTGGGGCTCATCACACTCATTATTTCCTCACAAGCTATTCTTTGAACTTTGTCAAGTTGAAGATAGTGTTTAACTTTGTACTAGGCCACCGTACAATAGCGTCGTACGTTATCATGGGGTGAATTACCATAATTTATAGCCAAAATAGTACTTTAGGTGTCAGCCCCCATGTGCATCCAAAGGCTCGTTTACAAGCCCAGGCCTTGTTGGTTCGAGCATCAATATGATCATTCCAGCTCATCCATGAGTACAGACTTACTCCCAGGTATTTAACTCTTCCCTTAAATTGAATAATCATTTCCGATAATGTGATTGTGAGAAGTCCCTTCCTTACTTTCCTCTTTTTTGTAAAAATTACCACACCACTTTTCAATCAAAGCCATTGTTTTCTATCCTAATATTGCTATTTCCCATTCTGGTATATTCTTAACATCATTTCTTCAAAAATTCATCGTATTTTTCTCTTGTCTCCATCCTTTTTACTTTCTTTCCCTTTTCCCTTTTCTTTTTAGACTATCAAATCTTGAGGTCATGTGGCAACATTAAATTTTAGAAACCTACTCTCTTCTTTTTTTATTTAAATATCAAATTGTACAAAATTTTATTTCTGACTTATGTTACTTTCTTTCTTAACAAAAATTTCGCCAAATAAAATTAAAAACTAAAACTGAATTACGTTCATTTCAAATAAATAAAAAAACATCAACATGAAACGCTATTATCCTCTGCCAGCAATGCAAAAAGTTTAATTTCAGTCAGCAAAAGTCGGAAGCAAGTTCAAGTTGCTGAAATTTAAGTTCAAAGGACAAGTTTCTTTTTGTTTATGTGTAAAAGTTGTAAGGCTCAAAATGAAGGAACTTTTCAAATTAAAATGAGACTGTACTATTCTTTATATATTTGATTTAATTTTAGGAGGTAATTGTGACTTTAAAAGTACAAATTTAGACTGTTATTTTAATTAAAGTAAATTTTTGAGCCAAAGTTGTGTAAGTAGCTTATTAGAAAACCGAAAAAGGAATTTCATTCGATATATAAATAATCCTTCGCTGCATCCAAAGAGTCAAAATGATCTTGTGTACTTTTTTTTCAAGAAATTTTGATTTTAGAGTCAAAAATCTTGGCGTCCACCATATAAAATTTGTTTATCATGTAGAATTATCAAAACAATTGGTCCATATTTATTGTCACCCCTTTTATTGGCATAAGAAATGGAGGTTAGAGTCTTACCTATTCAACCTTTTCTTTTAAAAAGGGGCGCCACTCTGTTTTGGAAGGTAAAAACAGAAAAAACCTAAATACAAAAATTCCAAATTGTAGGTTATATTAAGAAGAGCTGAATCTTGTGGTTGACATCAAACATTGAGGTTAATTTGTGTTTATGTCAGTAAATTTTTATTAATCAAATTAGTTTCTCTGCATGGGAAGATTAATGATATATGAAAGAAAGTTAACTAATTTCGGTGTTAATGGAATAGGCTTAGGTGGCTGGTGAGTCCTGAAAATGCGACATCATGCAACACGAGTCTGGATGTGCTGTCAAAAAAAAAGTGGCCAGACAGATCAATAAAATACCGTATCGGCCGTGTGTTTCTCACTCTCCTTAATTAGCTCAAAAAATAGATGATTGTAGGGAGAACAAAGAATGACATACATCCAGAAACAAGCTTCATAAAATGAACAAGAAGGCGACCTAAGATGATAGAGGATTTTTTATTAAAAAACTAACCTCTGAAAGGGCCTTGGCTTCTAAAACGAGGACTTTTAAATATCTAAGGGCCAAATGATAAATGCGCCCGCCTAAAATTATGAAATTCTAATGTGTCAATTTTTCTTCTTCCAATCTCCACACGTCATTGAGCAACGTTCTAAGAGTACGTCCAGAATAAGAGCTGTATCGAACCGAGAGCAATATCCGCAGGAAATAACTGCTATATAAAATATAAATTTCAAAGTTTGTCGGTAAGATATTATAAACCTGCCAACTTCGATGTCAGACCGAAAAATATCGCCAAACGACATCTATGCAATTACCGGAGTAATGCAAAATTTTAAAAAATTCAAAATTTCATATACCCTATTTAAACAGTTGTTTATATATATATATATATATATATATATATATATATATATATATATATATATATATATATATATATATATATATGAATAATCGAAGGTTTTCGGACATCCCGTGTATGTGCCGAGTTCCTCTCAGGACTGTAAGGCAGCTGACGATTCGGTAAAATCGCATTCACTATTTTTAAAGCTCATTGTATGGCGTCTACGAGCGAACTGATGCCTGCGACTCGGGTGCTGTCGGTCCCGTGTGTCCATTCGGAAAACGAGCCTGTCCGACGTACACACGAGATCGACAGCACCCGAGTAGTAGTAAGCCTGGTTGTACTCGATTGTATATATTTCTGTTTTAATTCACCGTCGCGCCAGCACACGGCGGTTTTTCCAAACTTTGTTGGTTCTTGTAATATTAAGTGAACCATCGTGAGGTCTTTGTCGTCTTGTTTGCTGCTTTTGATTTTAAATTCAGCTTTATAGGATGTAAAGGCGAGGTGATGATTTGTACCGAATGCGGTGGCCTGACAAGTCCCATATTAGGACGAAACAGCGCTGTCGCCATCTTTCGGACTCGGAGTTTTTCCATACTTTGGAATGCTCTGCACTTTTTAACACGAGAATGATGTAGATTGATAAATTTCACTCCCGCTTAGCCCAGAATTTATTATATTTTATTATATATATATATATATATATATATATATATATATATATATATATATATATATATATGTATATTATCATCCCAAGAGGTTCACAAGACATAAAAATGAATGAGTGAATATTTCCAAACAAGACAGCTAATTAAATATTTTTCCTAGTATTTCTTGAAATACAGTATTACAGCTGTCTGTAGAAAATGGTCGTTGGATTTTGATATATTATAATCGAAAATTTGTAGAGTATATTGAAGCAAGAAGCAATGTCTACAGCCAGTAATGTTGAAAATTATAAAGAAAATAGTAGATTTCTGTTGGACTTCCATTTTTTTTTGTTGACTATCACAACGTTTCGGCTAGTAGTTATCTCTAGCCATTTTCAAGTGAAACTAAATAAATCCCTTAGCTACATGACTGTTTATACTAAAAGTAAATGCAGTGGAGTGTGACAGAGATGGTTGCAGTCATGCCTGCTATGGCAAAATCCCATTTTTTTTATGCTGCATTTAGTTTTAGTTTACAATTATTAAGAAGTGGTTTCCACACTTCTCTTATATCTAAAGATAGTTTACTAAAACAACTTGGGTTCTGATGTATAACCGCGGCTTCTTTGAATTTCCTTTTTCTCCAATGTTTTCTCGGTGTAGTATTTTAGCTTCAGATCATTTTATGTGGTGTCTATGAGTCCAGGCATGGTTGGCGGCACCAGATTTTTCTGTTTCTCCTCGTGATGTGCATTTTTGGTGTTCTTTGATCCTTACGTCAAGAGGTCTCTTTGTTTCGCCAACGTAGGAATTGCCACATTCACATGGTATCTGATATATACAGTTCTTCATGCCCCTTTGAGTTGTTGGTTTGACCCTAGTGAGCCGACTTCTCAGACAGTTATTTGAATTGAAAACAACGTTGATTTTATATCGTTTTCCTATCCTTCTAACTTTTTCTAAAATGCCTTTAACATAGGGGATGTTCAAAACTGGTTTTCGTTCTTCATTCGTTGTCGACATTGTCCTATTTCTGCGTTGTTCTAGAAATTTATCCACTAGATATACTGGATATCTGTTGGCTGTCAGATCATTTTTAATGTAAGCTATCTCTTTCATCAAGTTCTCGTTGGAGTTGCGGAGAGTTAAGGCTCTATCTACGAGATTTCTTATAATTCCTTGTTTGGTGTTGTTGGAGTAATTAGATGAATAATTAAGGTATTGTCCTGTATGCGTGGCTTTTCTGTAAACCGAAGTTCGAATTTGTCTGCCACTTCTTTCAACCAAGACATATAAGAATGGTAATTTATTTTCTACTTCTTTCTCCATGGTGAGTTTAATAGTTGGGCTGATATTGAGATGAAAAAGGAAGTTTCGAAGTTCTCCGTCGTTTCCACTTCAAATAATAAAGTATCGTCTACGTATCTGAGCCAAAACCAATAACTCAAAGGGACATGAAGAATTGTTTATATCAAATACCATGTGAATGTGGCAATTCCTACGTTGGCGAAACAAAGACACCTCTTGACGTAAGGATCAAAGAACACCAAAAATGCATTTCTCGAGGAGAAACAGAAAAATGTGGTGCCGCCAACCATGCCTGGACTCATGGACACCACATAAAAGGGTCTGAAGCTAAAATACTACACCGAGAAGAAAATAGGAGGAAACGGAAATTCAAAGAAGTAACGGTTATACATCAGAACCCGAGTTGTTTTAGTAAACCATCTTTAGATATAAGAGAAATGTGGAAACGAATTCTTAATAATTGTAAACTAAAACTAAATGCAGCATAAAAAAATGGGATTTTGCCATAGCAGACATGACTGCACCCATCTCAGTCATACTCCAATGCATTTACTTTTAGTATAAATAGTCATGTAGCTAAGGGATTAATTTAGTTTCACTTGAAAACGGCTAGAGATAACTACTAGCCGAAACGTCGTGATATTCAACAAAAAAATAATAAAGACAGTGGAATTCCAACAGATATCTACTATTTCGCAAGAAACATCATTGCCTATGATCTTCAAACAAACTTAAAGAAAATTATTAAAACAAATTTCATAATTAAAGTATGACTAAGTGAATAGGGAGAGATTGATGCAGTGTTATTTTCTGAACAATTACTTAGTTATTATGTCATAAAGTCAAGCCATTTTTATATAGTTACTAACTCTTAAACTAATCATCCTATTATTTTCCGGTGCACATTTACCACACCACAAACTAATAAAACTTTATAGAAATGCACATCGCTGACGCTTCTTTCTATTTTACTATTCCCATAACTCTAAAGATAAATTATATGACCTTAAAACTTTTACAAAATCGCTTAATCTTCCAAAGATAAAATGGTACAGTTGCTTTTTATCACCAAAACTTATCTAATCTTTATCCCAAGATAGACCTTAAACAAAATGCCTTTAGAAATTTATTACTGGTTACGTTATTGCTACCAGATGGTCACTCTGAATACATTTTAAAGTTCAGGATGGAGATTTGTTAATACAAATCATATTTTGTTCGAGATTCTATAAACCTCCAACTGTTTTATCAGTATAATATGTAAACCTTATTTTTTATTTCTTATTTCCTTTTAGTGAATTTTAAGTATTTCCAGTGTCAGCGAAAAAAGATCTGTTTTAGAGTAAATTAATAAAATGTTTAAAAAGAACTACTTTGTTTTATACCACTAAATTTATTTAGAAAACAGTGACGGCAGTTTCAACTCACAGAGTCATTTTCAAACTGAATTACAAAGGTAGACTAAGTATTCAATACAGAAACATGAGAAAATTTAATAATAAATAAAAACTACCTGAGAAATTACATTATTACATAGGGGAGGTACTAAATTTTGGGAACTATTATTATTTGGCAACAACAAATAACGGGGAAAACACAAGTTCTGTCTGGTCATTAAGCAAACTTACATTTTTATTTTTACTATGTTTATATATTTCTAAAGAATAATGTAATATGTGTTGCTTAAATTAGGAAAATTTCGGTTGTGTTCTAAGCAATGGTTGGCAAAGCTCGAGTCTGTTTTTTGTAGTCTATATGATCGGTAGTGTTCTGAAAAACAAGTTTTAAAGCTTCTACAACTTTGTCCAATATACAAGCTATCACACTCTGAACATTTTAACTTATAAACTCCTGATTTATCAAATTTATTAATTTTATCTTTAGCATTGTAAATGATAGTGGACAGATTGTGTTGAGATTTAAAGTCTACTTTTATGTTATATTTTGAAAGAGTATTAGCTATGTTTTCTGATAGGGTACCACAGTATGACAAAGATATATAAGATGAACTATCTTTATCATTTTTTATTTTGGGATATATTGAATTAAAATCTAATTATTTTTGTTTTTTAGATTGGAATTGTTAGTACTCCCAAGCCACATTCGACCACAGGCAGACGAAAAACCTCGTTGGAAGAAGAGATGTAAACTGCAATAAAAGGAATTGTACATACATTTTATTATGAGAAGCAGATCCCAGCCGTCGACAAAATTCTAACTAAAATCAATGAAGATCGGAATTTACCTGAAATTAAAAGAACTGAGCTCTGGAAATTGCTCAGAGAACTTAATTTTTCCCTGGAAAACCAGATAGGACATCTGTTCTTATAGATCGTCATGAAAATGTCCGTTGGAGAAGGAAATGTCTCTCTCAAGTAAAAGGTGGAGTTGCTAGAATTAACACAACTTACAAAATTAGTAATTTAACTGAACATTTGAATGATTTTTTTCAATAAAGTTATTGCAGAAAATTGGGAAAATCCATATAATAAAAGAATAAAAGAAGATATTGAAACTCGATCTTATGATCGGTGAGATAGATGAACCAATTATAATTAATTTGAACGAAGATAGCTTCACTGAATTAGATACCTAATGTTTACCAGCATAAGCACAATTTATTATTTAAATTTTCTGTAACAAATAAAAATTAATTACATTTGAATCCCTTTTTAGTGTTTAATTGTAATTTTGCAGATGGTTTAAAAAACAAACAAACTGAAACATCGAATGTCCTAAAAATGTTTTTAATTAATAATAAAATGACCGATAGCTCCAAAAAAACTTTAATATTAAGCCTCCTTCCGAGGCATATGACAAGGATTAAATTTCTTTTTAACACTTCACACTTCGAAATATCTATTGTTACCCAACCCAAATAGTCCATTATTATAGACCGGTATTTTTGATTATCAAATTTCTGACCCATTCCTATGAAAAATATATGTGTCTATCAGATTTTGCCAAAGACTCCGGACTAAAGAACACATGTAGTTTGCGAAGAAAAAAAGAGTGAAAAATGATTTTTTACTCTCTCTAGTTCATGAATACACTATAGGTATAAGTGGAAAAATGGGGTCTATTTTCCTGAACTCAAAACTCTTGGGGGGGGGGGGAGGACGATCGCCTCCACCGCCTCCCCTTGGATCCGCATCTGTGTGTGAGTGATACTTGATATAACTCAGTAATAATAATATAAATTGGATTGGTTGATAACTAAATATATTGAAACCTTTAGAAAATTTGTCTTTCATCATGTCTAACTCTAAGAAGAAACGCCAATAGTATCGTACTATGTATTTGAAACATATTTCAATATTTCAATAGATTTACGTATTCTACCATGAACGAATAATTATCTATGTGTTTAATTTGGAAACAACTTTCCATATGAAGCTATGTGAAGCCTTTTAAGCTACAAGAGCATTTGATTAAATGCATGCTGATAAAATGGGCAAAAATGTTTTCTAACTTAGAGGACTTATTACTTATAGATTTTTACAAACACTTTTCTAATTCTTATTATATAATTTTTCAACACATTTGATGTTATTTTAATTTTTAATCCGATATTTAAATAATGAATATTTTTTTTGCAAAATGAACGATGATTTAGAAAAGGTTGGAAACTATGTAAAAAGCCGAATCTATCTAAAAACCGTCCAAATGCATGTCGGACGATAAGCATTACATTAGGCTTTCGCAGAAGTTAGAAAATTATACCCAATTTGAAGCAATGACCCCAATTATTTTGCAACTTCTATTCATTTGTGTTTCAGGGTTAATTGAAGGTATATGTCTGCAAAATTTCATCGTAAAACAAAGAAAAATGACGAAAATATACGTCTGTGATATACAAATGGACGAATGGGCAAAACAAAATTATGAAGACTTTTAGTGCCTGCGAAACCCTAGAAATGACTTAATAACAGAATCGCACATTCACTCTATATCAAGTAACCTTTGTATATTGCTGAAAGACTGGACAAGACTGCGACAATAACGAACCGTAAATCAGCATTAACCCAAAGAACAATACCATGAAACTGAGAGAATATTTTCCTGCATACCTATTTTCCTGCAAATAATAAGAAGTTAAAGGACACCTTTACTGACTTAATAAAGGAGGAATGGTCTAGAAGATTTGTAAATATACGTAACAAAAGTTTTTGTTAAAATAGTTTTTGTTATTTGAAGTTAACTAAAGAAGAATGATTCAAATAATAGCAATTATCATATAAATTAAAATACTGAACTTATTTATTGAATTTTTTTTAATTAATACGTTTCAATAATAAATTATGGATTTAATTAGACGTAATTCAAAACCATAATATTTAAAATTTGCTAAGCCGGTGTTTTTCATGCAACTAATATTGAATCTTATACTCATTACAACAATATGATGCGTCATTATTATACCGAATCAAGTTACTACTCGACAGGGTGATAGACCTTTTGGAATGTTGCCTCTTTAGTGCCTACTTTCAAGTAAAGGACAAGTTCTAGGCTCAAAACGACGGGCTTTCAATGGGTTCTTCACTTTCTCCAGTTATCATCAATATTTATATAGAATGGTTCGATACTCATGCCACAGAAACAGCAACATTGAAACCGAAAGTCTGGTTGAGATAGGTCGATCATCATCGTATAGAAGGATAATAATCAATAACTTAATAATTTCTTGACACATTTAACCTCCATTCGATCTACAGTTGAGTATACCATGCAAAAAGAAGTAAATAATCAATTACACATCCTAGATGTCCTTGTGACCGTTCAAACGAAATTATTAAAACTCCAGTATACAGGAAGCCAACACATACTGGACAATATCTTAAATATGGTTCTAATTGTGCTCTTGTCATAAAATGAGGAATTATACGCAACCTCTCTAATCGCGCTGTATCTATATACAATAATGTCGATTCATTTGAAAAGACGTAGCAAATATTATGTCCGATTTACAAGAGCATCGTTCTCCTTTAAAATTAACTGACAATATTATAAATACCCTTAGAACAAAGAGCACTGCACAGCAAGAAACTTATTCCATCTTTACAATTCTGCGTATTAAGAGAACCCCGGAGAAAATAAGACAAATTACCAGCAGTTACAATACGAAAACAGCCTTTAAATCGGAAAAATGCGCACAGAGCTTATTTGATAGAAACAAAACCAAGAACTGCCCATAAGAATGTGTTTACAAAGTTCCATGTGAGTGTGGTGAAATGTATATTGGAAAAACCAAGCGTCCACTAGAAGTTAGAAATAAGGAACACAAAATTCATACAGAAAAAAGAGAAACGTCAAGATATGGTATTGCAGAACATGCCTGGTATAAATAACATGTTATAAAATGATCTGAAGCTGCGGCAATATATATGGAGATATATATGGAGCCTAATATGAAAAAAAGAAAATTTATAGAAACAGCTTACATTAAAAATAATAATGGAATCTTTAGTAAACCCAGAATTGAAATATTTAATCTTTGGCAATTATTACTTTGCAACATCAAATCATTGATATGTGTACACTGAAGCGGACCTTCGCTCTTCAATGGACCCAGTTCCTATATAAGCTCATAGCCTTAAGACAAAACATTCAGTTTATACTTGATAACAATTAGTGATAATATCTAATCGAAACGTCGTACTAACAAATAAAAATAAAGACAATGCAAGTCCGATAACCTTATTTTTGTCACCAATATTTATGTCTTTATTTTTTGCACATAAATCAAAAATATTTTATTCGGTTGCTGAGTAAATACTGCATAACAGGTAAAGATATGGTAGATTAAAACAACCAATTATTATAAATTTTGATGCTCTCAACACGGAAATTTAATTCTTAGTTTACGTTTTCCAAATATTTGATATAACTGATACTTACATATTATTAACAACGCCTACTATGAACATTTGAAGTCTCTAGAATATGTTATGGCACACAAGTATCGGATTAAGGGTTTCTAGTAAGACACATACCACCATTATTGTAAGATAAAATCTCTTTTATGAAAAATTACTGGGCTCCACATATATCTTGCAATAACTGCACTTCAGATCTCGGAAACTGGCTATAGCAAATAAGTCTTGCTATACGAATGGCATGACAAGAGCCATAAAATCACGAAGATTGCCATTTCTATATTGTATCTTCACGAACTGGCTGAAAAAATATATCAGTCATTAACTACACTAGTAAACAATTCCCCTGTTGCACATAGTGATGACCTACCAATTCCAAAACCTCCAGACACATATAACAGTGATTTAGATTCCGAATAAGTTCGAGCAATTGTCCATGCATAAAATATGCTATAAACATCAGCAGATTCTGCTTTGACACCAAGTAAATCAAATTTCCAACCGCACGTGGTAACTCCAATTGATTAGATGATTTAGACAGTGACCATGATCTGATAGTTGTTATGACCAAGGCAAGTAATAGAGTACTAGTATTGTAACACAATGTGGTTTTAACAACTTTCTGTATTGGCCTCAAAGAGCTGATGCTGTTGTTCAAAACTGGCAGATATTAATTTTTGTGCAATATAAATAGTTCATTGGCAGCTCTCGATATATATACTATTTTATCAAGAGGAAAAGAATTTTCATTTGTATGCAATAAACAAACAAACTACTCTTACAATCGTAATGAAATGTCTACACATATTTCTTGACACAAATGCGAAGACCTATACTTATATTTCATCTCGAAAAAACACTAACTATAAGAAAAAACACAACGTTAAAAATTAATGCTTAAATGAATAGTATATACTGTCTTGTATATATATATATATATATATATATATATATATATATATATATATATATATATATATATATATATATATAGTATGTTCGTTATCTGTTTGATTATAAATTTGACGAACTTATTTCAAAATTATTGAACATCAAACAATTATAATGTCTTAGATTGTGGTTAGGTAAATATTAAAATTATGCAGAGTTCGGTGAGAGCAAATAAATATCAAGAGTATGTATGCAGTATTTGTTAGATTCTTTTACGAAAATTATGCCAACATAAACAAAAGTGGTATCCAGAACTGGTAATTCAGATAGCTAACACATTCTGCTATCAGAAAATAAAAATATCATAAAAAATATCTTATGAAGTTATATCAATTTAATATGTTCGAAAATGATTTGGTTATACTGTTTTCTCCCCTGCGGCCGAGACGGGGGATCCTAGTAAACCATAAGCTAGTAGAATGGAGAGTGCTAAAAGATATCCCAAAGTAGAGCTTGAAAGCAGTGCTGCCCTACTCTGATTATACAATACACTAAACCAGGGGATTTGATTAGAATACTTTAACCCCTATAAAAAAAGCAAATAACATCAATGAACCTCAGCATTAAATTGGCAATCATTAATTTTTGAGGGATCCAATAAATAAGGCAAAAACTTTTCCTCACTCACTTCACTTAACTCCTGAAGAAGTAAGAAACGTAGACGAGTCAAACCTAATAATGTTAATAACCTGTTATTAAATGTTTATTCAAGAAGGTTTTGATACCGCAATTGTGCTTCAAAAAACTTTATGGTGACTATTAACGAGAAATTAATTTATTTAAGAGAAATGAATATACCAACATATGTAGTATACCAAATATATATTCATAAATATTATGAAATAAGTACCTTAATATTCTAAAATTGTCTACTATATAGTTATAATTTATTTTTCTGTCAGCTTATACTCTTTTCAATAATGTCATAAAAAATAATATAAAACAGTTTTCCCTCCTGTTTAGAAAATTTTAGTTTATTTTATATACAAAGTACCCCTAAATAGACTATTACTTTTTAACATAATTATGTAAACTTATTAACGAAATAATTAACAACTGTATGTACCCGTCTATATTAGCATGTTTACTATTAATAGACTGCACTTAGCAAAGCTCTTATGTGCAGTTTCCACAACATCTGGATAATAGGCACTTAATTATCAAAGTTTGGCGGCTAATTTCTCTAATACTCTATATATTGTTTCACCTATTGTTTCTACATCCCTTTTTTACTAACGAGGCCAGAAAATTTAAGGAGCCAACAGGAAATTCTCCAATTTGTAGTCTCAGAATATAAACATATGCTAAAATTAAAATAAACATGCTTTGCTTATTGAGGAAACAACTCGTATTTACAAAAAAAAAACATGATAAGAACTCACTAACAAGTAGAATATTAAATTTATAATTAATTTAACCTACTAAAAATATAAAGTAGATAAACGATAAAAACAAGCATAAGAATGTGAAAAATAAATAGGAAGCTACTAAACATAAGTCGGTGAAACCGGAAAATTGAGGACATATAACACTAAATTAAGACAAGAAGTCAATAATTAGATCGGATTTCTCTTTTGTCGTTTTGAAGCTTTGTTCTTACATCTATAAACAACTCTAGTAGATTCAGATATTGGACATTTCTGTTCAAATATAAAAAAATTCGTCACAAAGGTAACAATTGCAATAAGACATATAGATTTATTTATGTCTTACTATAATTTTGAGTTTTTTAAAAAATCCGTATAGATGTTGTTCGACTGGCGATATTTTTCAGTCTGGCATCGAAGTTGGCAGGTTTTTAGTACCCTACCGACATACTTTGGAATTTATATTTTATATAGCAGTTGTCTCCTGTTGAATACAGCTCCCCTAACGAGACCATAACGAGGTCGAACCTCGTATGAAGAGAGGACCCGAGTTGTATTTGCAGGAAATAAACTGTTGGTATATATTCTTTCCTTTTCTCTGCTTGAAAGGATAATATATATAAACAATGACGCAATTGTTTGTTGTAAAATTAAGATTCTTACATTGACCATTGACTTATATTCAAGGATTCCAACCAACATTTTCCGACCTGAATTGCCAATATAAATGTTAGGAAATTGATTATATAGCACTGATTTTCACAGTTGTCCCAGTGGATCTATTGTATCTAATAAGTATATATTTAGTTCAACTATTTTTACAGTTATAGCACTTTGTCAAAGAATTTTTATTGGACGTTATAGCACTAGGATACCCTAAATTGCCGATATCTTGCAAAATATCTGATTTAGAGGTCTCCTGCTGACAAAATTAAGGTAAACAAACCTTAGCATCAAGTAGTGAGCTCATATGTGGTTAATATCTTCGTGTTTATTATTTCGTTTTGTTCATATCTTTAAGTAGAGTTTACCATGTTATGGATAAATTTTTCTATAGATTTTGAAAAAGCAAAAAAAAGCTACCCTGAAATTTTAACACGTTATATATTAGAATGTCTATTTAATATAGATACATAGCTTTTTGACTGAAAACAAAAATTACTAATTGAACGCAAAGTTGCGTTATTAAACAAAGATACTAAATATATTTGACGGTACCAACAGTGAGTTCTTTATAGAATGTTTTTGAGATAATGTTATTTGAAAACTCTAAAAGTAGGTTTAACTTTAGAATAGTTGAAGTACTCTGGAGAAAGCCCCATAAAGCGAAACAAGAAAAACAAAAATTGTATTGTTAATCATTTAAGATGTTAAAAAACATCATATGATTTTAGCTCAAACAATACCTTTAATAAAATATAAAAATAATAAATATGGAAAACTAGGGGGTTTAGATAGTGACAACATTGCAACAGAAGTGTAGCAAGAAGAGAGACCAGGGTTATTTTGCCAAGCTGCCAATATGTATTCTGTTTTCCGTCTCAATACAATAAAGAGAAAAGTGATTTATATTTCAGTTTTACAGTTATTTGTTTATATGAAAATCTCTAGTTAAACATTTTTTAGATTTTCAATATCATTATTTTTTTACCATTCGTTAAATATTTTCAAGTAAGTTCTATTTATAATTAAAAAGGATAAATAAACATTTTTGCTAGACGATAGGAACTTCATTGGTAACCATGAAACTGTCATACATTGTTAGAGGACAGGCGATGGTAGCAAGTCGCCTTTTCGTTTTAGAGAACAATAACATCGGAACCTCTTCACATGTTGACATGAAACAAGTTAAATGGGCAAAACTTGGAAAAATGGTGTTGTATTCTTCTTGACATTGCATATTCTGTGAGTATTTTCAATATTACGAAATAAACTAATATTGAGAGACACTTTTCATTTTTAATCTATTAGTGTGTTTATTATCTGAGATTGATTTTATGATATAATTTCAGACAGAAAAGTTTTATCGAGGATGTCAAAGTTTTAAATAAGTTGGTAACTGCAAGTGATCATAAAATGGTAATATGAAAAAGGTATTTAATACTGTGTATGTTAGAGAGACACTAATCTACTACTACCTATAAGAAATCAAACCTGGCTGATATGGATGTAAGCATCAATAGTAACGAGTTTAATTCCTACTCTTCGCGGATGATATAATCATCTTAGCAAACGGTTTGAACTATGGCAATGAAGTGTCTCACAGATTTAGTTTCGAATCACAACAAAAGTAGACTGAACAACACATATTTCAAAAACCAAATTTCTGACCAACCCCGTCACGAGCAACATTGAGGGCACATTAATTGAACAGATTATATTTTATCAATATCACAGGTACGAAAATGGGTTGCATACGAAAGAATAAGATAGGTTTTTAAAGCAATAATCCCAATATGTCTAAAGAGTAAAATTATGCAAAAATCTTCACACTAACAAAGAGAAATATAAATAAATTTCAAGTAGCGGAAAGATATTTGGAACGTTCAATATTGGAAGTAGTCTTGCTAGAATAAATTTCAAATATTGAAATTAGAAGAACCCGAGTCACCAATATAATAGAATCAATTACAACACTTAAATAGATTTAGGTGGGTCAAATAGCCACGTTAACTGATCAGAGGTAGATAAAAAAAGATACATGAATGGAGACCCCGCTAAGAACAGAGGATGTACAAGTGTGCGCAAGGTCGTTCCAAATAGACACTGAAAATATTGAGGGATTCTGACTAATATGTTTGTGTTCAGGAAAATAGACCCGATTCTGTCTCTTATACTAGGAATGTGTATGTTGCTCGCATCCTCCCTCCTCCTGTCGACAACTTGTTTTTTCTTGTGATCGCCCCTTCCCTCTCCAAAAGCTTCAAATTTAGAAAAATAGACCCGACTCTGCCTTTTACATTAGAAATGAGAATGTTGCTGGTGTCTCCTCAATCCCCCTCCCCCCGTCGACAGCTTGCTTTCGCTTGCCATACTGTAATTTTGTGATATCAAGTGAGTGGCTAGATCAGCCCCTGCTTGCAAGTTTTTTTTTTTTACTTGAATTTACTGAAATGGACTTTCTTTTCAAACAAAGCAAAGATCCCTGGGATCTCCAAAAAAAAAATTATAAAAGATTTAATAAAAAAAATGATTGTAATTTTATTTAACAAAATTATGATAAAAAATTTTGTTGTATTTATTATACTATTCTATATCAACACGTTCGACTAAATAGAAATACACGGTATAACTTAAATAGATTTAATTTTTTCTAAGCAACTATTTCAAGGCTGTAAATTTTTAAAGAGATTATTTGAAAAAGTATCTAAATTCAATCTTAAATAACTATTCCTGTAAAATAAATTAACTCATTACTGCACAAATGATGTAAGCAATAATTAAGGTCTAGGGAAGTGTTCTAGAAATCGTCAATTGCATCGGAACTGAACGGAAAGCAATCGAAATCAAGTACACAATTGTTGAAGTATTGAGGTAAGTGTTTTAGGAGAACCTTTAAGCTTTTATTTCTATATAACTGATAAAACGAGTTTTGATTGTATTAGTAACGATACAATTTATATATTTAGTATTGAATATATCAGCATTTATAATCAATAATAAAAGGTTATTATTAGATAATCGTAGATATGTTATTATTCCATATTGCTAGTTTAATCAAAAAATTTCAAAATGAACTTTTTTGAATCGTTTGAAAAAAAACAAAAGGAGGGAAAAATTGTGGAATAAAAATATAATAATCGGAAAATCTTGAGGGACAACCGTCAATACTCCCATCTGTTAAGTAAATGAGCAAATGAATCCCGTCTACCCCTATTTTGCTACGTCATGTTGGTATGATAATATTTTCATCATTTTTTAGTTGTTACATTTATTGAGTAAAATAAGTGAGTTTGTACAATATAGTGTTTAATTATGCTGCAATATAGAAGTTGAAGCTCCAAACAAAAACAAATGTCAGCCGAGGTCACCAAGGCTGATATTTTGTTTCAATCCTAAAGATTCTTGTGCTATACTTATTATTGATTTACGATTGGGGAGAACTTTACAAGTATAGCACCATTGTGGATAAAATTAAAATTCAGTTAATTGAAGTTTCGAATTCTTCATTTAGCAATCCTGTAGCAAGTCACTCCAGCAGTTGAGTTGGGGTCTGTAGACCTTAAATATCAGTTAATCAGTATATTCTTTTAAAGTTATGACTGTTGAGAAACATAGTGCAAACATAAATAAAGTATAGGCAAAGCCGCGACGGACAATGCTAGTATAAGAATAAGCCAACTGCAATTTAGACTTAGAAATTTAAGATTGTTAAAATCATGTTTTTCTTTAAATCAATAAATAAACATGGGATGTTGTATTTTGTATAAGAAATTAACCAAGATAAGAATAAATATTTTACTTACCGAAATGAAATAAGTTACTTAAAATGTCCTTATTTATATACAGCAAAGACTTCTAAAATTTTGCAGGAATTTATTAACAATATGCAGAGTTTTCTATTTAATTTTAAAATTTTAATTTTGTGCAAAGAAAACAACGTTTTAAATTAAATTTTTAACTAAATTTTTCATTAAAACTCATATATTTTTGGATAAAAGAGTAGTGAATATAATTTAGACTGCACTATATAGTATTACTGGCTTAGAAACTTAGAGATATCTATTATATAAGCTAAAATATTGATATCCTGAATTCAAGATGACGGTTTCCGTTATTTTCGAAATTTTTTTCTCTGATATGAAAAATATAATTCAGTCAATCCGATCACACTCAGGAATGTTAGGAAGTTAAGGCTTCTTAGGAAGCTAGTTTTGTTTTGCTTATGATACTGTTGTATGTATGTATTATGTATGCTAAAAAGAAATCTAATATATAAAAGTAAGAATGAAAATCTAGAGACTTTAAAATGGATCAAAAAATAAAGAAAAATTTCCATTTTTCTTTTGATCTGGCAATAAAAAGGTTTTTTTTATTGAAGTTGTTGTCAACTTAGATCAGTTAAGACTCTGTTAATGATATAGAGGTGAATTTTGTCCAGTTATGAAAGAGTTTCATTGATTTTGGCATAAAATAATACCTAATTTTGCGTGCATAATTCTTTCTCCAATACTAAATTGCTCGTTTTTGTATCAATAATTTTAAATAATATTATAAAAGCGAAATTTTTCTGGGAGTGATTATTGTGAATAAAGTCTTATTTAAGTAACATTTTTCTTGCAGTGTGTGTATGTTGTGTTTAATGGCTTTGGCTTAAAACGAACTAGCCAGCATCTCTCTTATTTTTGGGATTTTTATAGTTTTAATATTTGTTAAATGTTTTATGGATCTAAACAATATATACTCAAGTTTTTTTGTACATAATGATGGATAACATTTTTTTTTAATATATCTAAATTTATATTTTTCCTTCCGATTTTTTTTTCTTTATTTTTTTCCTGTAAGTTTTTCTTCTATTTTTTATGTTACTTTCTTCTTATCTTTTCGAAGGGATATTTTTTATGTATATGTATTTTTTAAGTCCTTCGGGATATTTTCATTTTTATATTTTTTGTTTTCTTCTTTTTTTTTTCATTTGTTACTGTTTAATCTTATTAGCTAAAATAAATTCATACTGTGATTTATATACATTTAAGTTATTTGAAGACATCACACCTTTCTAAGTTAAAAGGGAATTCGATTTTCGCAATAAATCAATGTATAAAGTATTAAGGAATACTTCATTTCTCTGGCCTTGTAAAACATGATGTTGTAGGTCTCCTATCTTCCCGCATTCACAAGTTTCTTGCAATTATTGTGTTTAGAAATTTAAGAACCGGATATCATATTCATCTTAATATGAAATATAGGAAATCAAAAGTAAATCATAATATGATGTGTTATGTCTAAAATTAATTAATTTTAAAATAAATGAAATATTGGATTGGTATAAACCTGAAGCTTAAATAATGTTGGAAAATTTTAATTAGTAAAGGCAATGTAGATGTATGTACCCCTTTAAGTAATTGAAAAGTACGTATTTCACTCAACCTTGTATAGACATTATCAATGTATGGAAACCACTATTAGATCTCATAGATTCAAGCATAAAGTAAGTTCTATTTAAATCAACTGTTGCATGCATGAGTGTATTCATCTCATTTACACCTCAATGCACTTGTTCTAGTATAAATAGTTTGGCAGCTAATAAATTCATTTTTTAGGTAGATGGCGAAAGCTCAAATTGAAACATTATTAATTATAATGAAAGTAGTTAAAGTCTTAGTATTAATTACTCAATAAACAATGTTATCGATGAGATTTAAAGGACACTTTTGCTATTTTCTTAAAAAAATCAATTATTTACTTAAAGCTAATTTAAATACGTTTTGGCGAATTATCAAACTTATAAAGAAGCTTAATCCCACATGAACCATATTTTTTTCTTAAACTTTGAATACATGTCACACAAAATTGGTTGCCACGATAAAGCACCCCCTTCGCACATATATCAGCGAATCACTCTGGGAACTATTAAACTGCCATTTAGAGCAACTGATGATTGATAAAGAGCTCCATGGGGTAAAAATTCCTAAAGTTTAAATTAAAGTGTAAATAACAAATGCCTTTGATATCGGAAAGAACTGTTTGGGTTGAATATTTTTATCGAGAATAAATAACTAGGCAAAAATATATTTTGTTCGTTATAAAAACGAAAATTTTAATCCTGGATAGTACGCTATAGAAGACAATCAACAATATAAATTAAAATACATCATTTTAACACAAATATGGCGTCACTTTTGTTTACATTGATAATTAACGACACTGGGCTAGACATTTAATTTCTTTTTTTTATAAGTGTTATGTTTTAAGATATGTGTAATTTGCAATTAATTAAAAAAAAAAACATCAGCCATATAGAATTGTAAAAATGGAACCTAGACACTTTTTAAATTTGCAATAAGCTGCAGATTTCTTAATATCTACTACTCAGCATTCAATATCAACGTTGTCTCAGATTCTAGTTACGAAAGATAATCCAAAAGCTCTAAAAAAATATATCTGAAGACGAAATTAAAAACATCCGGACAGGAATCGACCCCAAAGCTTAATATGGCTAACAAGGAAAATTTACGTGCTATGATTCCCCATCTTCATTAACTAGAGCACCAGGCGTTCTACCAAGAACTTACATAACAGTTGCCGGCACTTATCAATCATGAAAAAGTTAGTGGTGCTTACCCATTTTCTATTTTTTTCATTTTCTTTGGTTGTATTGAAAACATTTTTGATTCTTGAGTGTTTACATAGATTTTTATTCAGAATGTTTAACTTAATCGGTTTTTTGACTTTCCTAAAAAAATTGCTTTTTGACACTTAACCCTTTACTCAAGTCTGTGCTTCAAATGACGGGTTTATTGCGAAAAATTTAAAGGATCTTTCTTAAAGTGCTTGAAAAGGCTTTTAGAAATCTTTTTTGTAGAACTTAATAAGAGCATAAAAATCGAGAAGTCAAGATAAAAATAAAACTGTTGTCTCGCTTTTTCGAAGAAAAACCAGCTGGTG
Source organism: Diaprepes abbreviatus (assembly GCA_034092305.1). Lineage (NCBI taxonomy): Eukaryota > Metazoa > Arthropoda > Insecta > Coleoptera > Curculionidae > Diaprepes > Diaprepes abbreviatus. The sequence goes on along the minus strand of JASJET010000090.1, from coordinate 8,167,299 downwards.
GTGCCCTAACTGAACTGAGTTCGCTAGTAAACACCATACAGTGAGCTTTGAAAATGGTGAATGAGATTTCACCGAAACGTCAGCTGCCTTGTAGTCCTGAGAGGGACTCAGCACATACATGGGATGCCCGAAAACCTGTAACATGTATATATATATATATATATATATATATATATATATATATATATATATATATATATATATATATATTATATCGTAGGTTTTCACGGATGGTGGAATGAATGGTTTGGTTAATTCAGCGAGTAACCAGATGAACCGCACTTGAAAATGCCAAATGAGATTTTGGCGAAACGTCGTGAAAACGATTTTTTAAACGAACGGACTGAAAACCGGAATAACCACACCATTCATATATATATATATATATATATAGTATATATATATATATATATATATATATATATATATATATATTTATACACGCACATTCACAACATAATATTTTTTATATATAATTTTTTTCAATAATCATTTTTTAAATAAATTTTATTATAATGTATAATATTCTTTTATAATTTTATAATAACAACATGCTATTATAATGTACATACAAATTTTATTGTTCCCATTTGCTCATTTTTGTATTCTAAGAAATGTGATGGAATTTTAATTCATTATAAATGCACCATTAAAACATGTCAAGCTGAGCGAAATATTTTTTTTATTGTATCATACGAGATGGTTTGTAAGGATCAAAACATTGCAATTAGTCGTAAATTATATCATAAATAATGATAAGATTCCAATCCATTATAAATGAACCATCAAAACAATATACTCTGTTCAAAAACTAATTATTTTCCCATGAGGGCAGGTTTTAAAGAGTTGAAAGGTTGATGATAAATTATATTTCAGAACATTAAAGAATATGGTGAAAATTTGCAAAGCGTGAAAAGCATGCAAATTATGTTTTTTTGAAAAAATTTCGATACTCACCCACTATTTCGAGGTCCTAGAACACAATTCTGGCCTTGATTTTTCACTATTTTTCCTCACTTTCCCGGAAAACTCAAAAAAAGAAAAGCGTCACTTCACAAAGCACTTTCTTTTCAGTAAAAAACCGAATTTTCGTATTTATTTTCAATGAAACTAGTTAAAAAATATTGTACGTAATATATTTCAATTATTTTTGCACAAATTTTAGCAAACCAATTTAGAAAAACTTATATTTTCAGTAAAAAATCAAAAAGACGTCTTGAAAACGTCATCAACGGTCAGACTATCTAAACTGGCCGCCGAATCACGTAAAAAGGTGCAACGTTGCTAGATGTAAAATTTCTTCATAATATAAACTATAAGATTTGTCCTTCTCAGTCAACAACATAGTTTAATTTTTTTTTTAATATTCAGAACAGTTTCTAAGTAAAAATAATCTTAACCCTTCAAAATTATTGGTTGGATTTGGTTAAGATAGGTTGGTTCAGATTTAGCTTGATTTTGGTTAATTTGGAAAACAAACTAACCTGAACTAATCTAAATTAACCTAGATTTAAAGTTTCCTGGCATAAACTTTAAAATATACCCATTACAGTTAACAACATAGTTTAATGTTTGTAACGTATAAAAAGGGGTACAATGAATCTTACCCTTCCAAAATTTTTGGTTAGTTCTGGTAAGTACAGTTTAACATTAGTCTTGGTTACTCTAAAAAACTAAAATTAACCTGAACTAACCTGAACTAACCTAAACTAACCTGAACTAACCTAAATTGACCTTGATTTATTAATTAAAAAAGTCATTGTCCAGCAGAAATCATGTGGACGCGGGACAAGCTGTGCCATTCGACACTTTCTGCGAACGGACATAAGCAATATGATCAATTCATATTATCCGTTTAAAACTACTGGTATTGGAGGGAAACAAACAAAAGCAACTATAATCCTTAAATCCTTTAATATTTAGAGTCAAAATCGCACATCAAAGTACTGGTATTTGGAGGGGGACAAACAAAAGCAACTGTAATCCTTAAAACCTTTATTATTTAGAGTCAAAATCGCACATCGAAGGCATAGACATAAGAGTAATTAATATTACTTCAATAATCAAAGGAAAGGAGTACATTCTTTTTGGAACCTTTTCTTTCCAATTTAAACAGAAAGAGAATATTTAAAGAAATCGTTTTTGCAATCGGGCAACATCGCCGACTTCAACAGTACGCCATCTTTAGCGAACTATGGAAACTATTATTTTTTGGTGCCGGCCGTTTTCTTTTGATTTTCTTGTGATTTTTGTCGTAGTAATTGTTCGGATTTTTTCGATAAAAAAAGTGCATATTTTTAAATTTTTGTATAATGCAGAAGCTTCTACCACTGTGGAATTCATTGCTATAACAAAAGTTTAACGATTTAGTGAAAAAAATTGAACCTAGTGTGAAAATTTATTTTCCCTGTTTTCCGCAAAATTGAGGAAAAATTATGGAAAACCGAGGTCAGAATCGTATTCTACGACCTCGAAATAGGGGGTATGTATCAAAATTTTTTCAAAAAAACGTAATTTTCATTTCACTCTTTACGAATTTTTTCCAAGAATATTTATTCCGCATCTTTAAACCTGATGTCAATCTATATAGAGCTTAAATATATTATTGCTACATTTTTGTCAGTTTTCACACCCAAAAAAACAAAAAGCATATATTAAGAATGTATAACTTTTGAAGAGGTGGATAAGATAAGCATAATTATAAATTTTCATAAAAATCGGTGTTATTCAAAAAATTCTCTGGTGATAACCTATTTTACTGTCGTATACTGGACTATGAGTTATGTTAGGGGACGTACTCTTAAGAGAAAAAGCTTATTAACCATGAAAACGACCTATTTCTTGCAATATCTGGTTTAGAGTGTACAAAAAGTGACAATACAAAGTAGTCTTCTTTTTTAAATAGAATAACGTATGAGAAATACACCCGTAAAATATACTCCACTCGTAAAGCCAACAAAAGAAAAAAGAATACTAATTATTTGTAGCAGCTACTCGTTAGTCCCTTGTTATTTTAAATTGGAATTCCAAAATAAAAGGTATCTCATTAAAAAGTTAAGCCATGAATCACCATATAATTTTATTTTTAAACGTAATAAGTTGCCAAAAAGTAATTATTTGTTTTATTAGAAGACCCTTTCTGGAGAGGAATGAGTTTTGGGTTGGAATATTACATGATAAATGGGGGAATGTTTATCGAATAAAGTTTTAGCAAATAAAATAAACCAATTAAATGTATTTTTCAAGTATAAATATATTTATTGAACAGCCCACACCAGTAGATCATTAAAATATGTACGAATTTTAAACGTCAATGTGCTTGTTTCTAAAATACATTGGGTCGTAATGATATTTATGACCTCAAGATGATAAGTCTCTGACCTAACAAGGAAAGTACATCAATACATGAATTTAATTTTTTTTTTTCGTACATAATCTCCTTTTAAAGATATACACTTGAATCAATGATGCTCCAGTGATAGGAACTCATCTTCGTAAGCGCTTTTGTCCAAGGTGTTTGTCGCTGCAATGATAATTAATACTTTCTCTCAGCAAGGGATTTTTCTATGTTTGAGAATAAGTTGGATCCAGCTAATGAGCATGTCCCACCATTACACAAAACCGGCCACACCCGAGTTTCAGGTATCAGGTCATTCATAAACGCCGCACAGTAAGCTTTAAAAATGGTGAATGAGATTTCACAAACCGCAGCTGCTATACAGTCCTGAGAAGAACTTAGCACAAGCACGAGATACCCGAAAACTTTCGATTACATATATAAATATATATATATATATATATATATATATATATATATATATATATATATATATATATATATATATATACCCACTGCTAATGCATCTCACACGGAGGGATCCGTGAAAGCCGTATAAACATATATATATATATATATATATATATATATATATATATATATATATATATGTATATATGTATATATGTATATATATATATATATATATATATATATATGTATATATGTATATATGTATATGTATATATATATATATATATATATATATATATATATATATATATATATATATATATATATATATATATATATGATTATATAAAATGTATGGGGAGTTAAGTAGTTGGTCAATCGCATTTATTTACGAATTCTTCAATAGGTATGTATGTATGTGCGTAGAATTGGGGCCTGTACACTGCGATCTGGTAGATCTACTGTGCCCCCCTACTGTTGCCAAGTCGTAAGAGTTACCTTTTGGCTAGAGCTGGTCCTCAAGTCCTTTTTCTCTCAGGAACCTTAAGATGTTGGACGGCTTCAAGGTTGGTAGCTCCCCTTCTTCGATTTGGTGTGATCCCAAGAACCGCATCCTAGGGTTTTCTAGAGCGCTGCACTTTGAAAAGATATGAATAGAAGTTTCATCCTCGTCCTCACAGAATCTGCATTCGTCTCTTTCTACCAGTCCGAGTTTCGTGAGGTGTCTCTTCTGACTTCTGGTCGTAGTTCCCCGGAAGTATCTTAGCTTGTCTCAATCCTTGCACCTCCGTCTAATACTTGGATCTCCTGCTTTATTCTTCTATCTTTAGTTCTTCCAACAATACACTGCTACTGATTCCACAGAAAGGCTCTGGTCTCAGAAATGGTATCTCAGCCCCTTTCCTCGCGAGCCTGTTTACTATTTCATTCCCCTTTATCCTGGCGTGTTCCGGTACCAACATGAGAGTGTTGATAACTTGAGAGCTCAGCGCACGCTGCTAGACTATCCGACATGATGATAATCTCTTGACCGTGATAGATTTTTTCCTTTTTGAATTGAATACATATCCTAATGACATGCATTTCTACCTGGAAAATTCTTAGTGACTTACCCAAGCTTTCGTAGTGTCTGGTGCTGGATCCATGCACTCCTATACTAGTTTCCTCCATTGTTTTGGAGCCATGTGTATACCATATAATGGATTTCTTGCTAAGTTTTTCAATGGTGTTCCTGTCCTATTCCCTCTTGCGACTCAACTTTGTGCTGAAGTTTTTCACAGAGTTGAATTTCTTTTTCAATTCATCTTGGAGCATCTCTCAAATTTGTTTATTTCTGGATAAGAGATTGGGCCTTCGTTTTATGACCTAATCTTTCATCATCCTATAAATTATTCTCTTCGCCATATTCTCTAGAAATATATGTAGAAGTGTGAGGTTTAAGATTACTTTCATGGCGGCTGTTGGGCAGGCTTTCATTGCCCCGGTTGCACAGGCCAGTCGACAGAGGTTAGCTCTCGTATTAGCCAGACTGGTTCCTTTGCTTCAGATTACTGCGCCATATGTGATGATTGGTCTCACTATTGCAGTATACATCCACTGCAGGATTTTTAGGTTTGTACTCCATCTTTTTCCATAAAAGTTTCTGCAGATCATCAAGGCTTTTGTAGCCTTGTTGATTCCTTTTTTTTTGTGTTTGTTCTAGAGGAGTTTGTTATCTACGGCCAGTCCCAGATATTTAACCTTTGACTTCCATTCAATAACATTCCATCCATTTTGATGGTTTTCAGGTTGAGGTTTCTTTTCCTTGTGAATGTTATTAGAGTAGTTTTGATGAGGTTGATGTTTAGTCCCTTCATCTGGCACCATTTCCTAGTGTAATCAAGCCCTCTCTGAACTACCTCATAAGGTATTCTCGAATTTGCCTCTTGTAATCACAACCACGTCTTTGGCATAGCCCTGACAAGATATGCTGAGCTCAGTCAGATCACAGAGGAGTCGGTCTACAATTAAGCTCCACATAAGTAGAGAGGCTACTCCCCCTGATGGCATCATCTGGTGGTACAGAGGGTGATAGTGTCCTGTCCTATCTCAGTCTCTGCTATTCTAATGGAGCGAAGTCGTGCTATCCATTTGGATGTCGTTTCGTCCACGACCCTGTCGTCGCGTGCGCTTTTGACTGCCTGTCAGTGTTGTCAAAAGCCCCTTCTATATGAAGGAAGGCACATATTACAGTTTCAGTTGTATCAGGGTGTTTTTGGTAGACTTACCCGCTAGATAAGCATGTTGATGAGGATGCAGTGGCACCTATTGAAGAATTTCTATTCTGATATAATTATTTACTGCTTTTCCCATCGTTTTTGAAATAAACGATGTGAGACTGATGGGTCGCTGGGATTTAAGGTATGTGGTGTCCTTTTTACCCATATTCGGAATGAAGGTGACTCTCGCTCTTCTCCATATTTCTGGTATATCGCCCAGTTTCAAGCTACTTTGACTGATGCGTACTATGATAAAATCTCTTCCTGTCCTCGTTGGAGCAGGGTTGGGATTATTCCATCAACTCCTGGCGTTTTAAATTGTTAGAAAGTGTTCGCCCATTTTACACGATAGCTACTGCATATGTGTCTGGTCATTGCTGTAGTTTCTCTGGTGGCTTCAATAGGTATGTCAGTATATAGTTTTATATTATTCCATTATTTTGTAATTATATCTTTGGCAGGGTTTATAGGAACATTAGTGTATTAGATCTAGTGATATTAGGATGTAGTTTTCAGAAATTAATTTATCTTTTATTTCGTCGAAAAAATCTTTAAAAGATTATTTCCGTTTATTACGTTTTGTAATATATTTTTCAAGTCTTTGCATAGAATTGGATTCAAAATACTATGGGTCTTGAGGGGATATTTGGTTTATGTAGTTTGGGGAGCCCATATAATGGGGGCGGTGGCGTATTTTGTATTTTAAGTTGACTTGCTGTTTAAGGGATATAAACACTTTGTTATCGCATCTATTTTTGATTTCGTTTTTGGTATGCATTTGTTGGGTCATTTTTAGTTTTTTTATAGGTAGTGTTGTCTTGAAGCAAAATAGTTATTTTTTTATTGTATTCTGTTTCCTGCATTATGATTATTTTATTAGTTTTATCTGGCATTAACATCTATAATAAATAATAAAATCAAATGAACTAAGATATACAACCATCCTTATATTCTATTGTATCTGCATCATATCCATGATTCCACCCCGAAATTAAAATCATCTGGCACCGAATTCCCGAGATCTGCCTAACAGCATATAAAAGATAAAAAAGGTCAATATTTTAGTAATATACATTTTTAGTGTGAAAACGAACTGCACAATGGCCGGTCGAAAAATACACAGCAAAAAACAAATGTCAATATTTAAAGTGAATACTTTGTGATACGTGCTATCTTCAAAAACATATTTTGCAAGGTAAGTGTAGATATAAAAAATTGTTAAAGTTGGTAAAAAAAGTATATTCCCTCTTAGTCGAGCAGCCGTCGAGGAAGCATTACTTGAAAATGCCAGCTGAGATGTTGGCGAAACGTCGTGAAGATATTTCTACTGATGAACGGATTGAAAACCGCAAAAACACCAGTACACATTCCACCATCCGTGAAAACCTACGATACAAAAATTATATATAAAAAATATTATGTTGTGAATGTGCGAGTATATATATATATATATATATATATATATATATATATATATATATATATATATATATATGTTTTCTTATACCAAATCTTTTAATCGATGATATTTGAATACCTGACAAAGACCTTTGTTGTTTATCTCGCCATTTAAACTTTAGTTTGTGCAACCTAACGAGCTTGTTATCAGTTTTGGTTATCCCAAACTGCAGTATAATAGTTCCTTAAACATTTAGCTAGTATACACTTAGATAATATGCTTTCCCGTGGCAAATTGTTTAGTTAGTTCAGGTTAGTTATATAAATTAAAAAATAAGGATGCCTTTGTAAGCAACACTGCAATCTAAAGAAAACTTATTTTGAAATAAAAAAATTTGTATATAGTGGAGGTTCTTCATTTAACTAACTAATTAATATATGTTTGTACATTTCTTTAAACTGTACCCATAATGGGCTCAAATTTAAAAAGGTTATTACATATCTCAAAACATAGCATTTTTTTTTTTTATATATTCCCGGGTCCGTCCTAAAGCCGGATGCACTGCGACCAGAGTAGGCCCAAAACATAGCATACATTTAGAGTTAATAACTTATAAGTATATTATAAAGATAGTGCTCTGTTCAAGTTAAGAATCAAAATCACTATTTCTGATAGCAGCAGGAAACTACTACTACTAGAAAACGACATAAACCCCTCTCATTCACAGTATACCGCCATCTACAGACCGATTTTCATCAGTACAAAGTAGGTAAATATAAATAACCAAAAGAACAGTGAATCCTATAAGTAACTTATATTGAACCAAATAAAAAGACCGATAAAAGCAGCGCTGTTTCTCAAGATTTCATGAAATCTGAATAGAGAGATCTCTTGGGAGATCTATATACCAATGATGAAACGAAATACTTACACCTGAGATATATATATATATATATATATATATATATATATATATATATATATATATATATATATATATATATACACACACAGGAGCGGTAGACCTAGCTCCTATTTTTGAAGGGGTGATATCACAAAATATCGAAATTACTACCACTTCATTCATATACAAGGCAGTACAGAATGACAAGCGAAAAAGAATTGACAAAATTAATTGGGTGGGGAGAAGAGCGGTCAGAAGATCGACATTCCTAATGCAAGTAGGCCAGTCTATTTTTTTTTTTAATTCAGGTGCCGCCACTTGCAGATAAGAAAATAATTTTTTGTGCGTAGGCTTTAGATAAGAAATTAATATTTCCTTTATTTGTCTGTTTGTCTGTATTTCTGTACTGCTTTTCTGAATATCACTGATCGATAAAATACCAAATAGACAAATATATAATTCCATTTCAAATTAGTATTTTTAAATGATTTTAAACATATATTTTTTTTGTTAAACAAGGGTTGTAATAAGAAATATGATACATCCCTATCATTAACTTCCATTATCTCTTATAAAATAAACTCATAACAAAATTTACCAAAATTTACTGGAAATCCCTGCACGATATGTTTATAACACCCCGGATAAAATTTGCCTAATTTATTGCTACCCTGTTATGAATTTGAATGTTGATCTAAGCAAAGATACATAATAAAATTAGGATCCATATAGGGCAAAATAAAAGAGATTTAAAAAACAAATGTTTTATCTTAAAAGATTTTTCAAATTGAGTTAATAATGATGCTTATCGTAAATACCTCCACATAATTCTTGTTCTATATTTTTGTTGGCTTTGATTTGAAACATTTTTATACAGACTGTTCGGAAAAATGTGGAAAATTTCCTGGATAAGGAAAAACACGTGAAAAGAATACTACAAGTTCATATAAACTGTATGTAAAGAACTTTAAACAACGTTTTTTACATACCTTTACCTATTGACTAAAATATAAGTACTCTTTATTAACGTCATCAATCCTAATCGTTTTCGAAATAACGTCATATTATTTACATCATATATTTGGCGTATTTCGATAAAAGATACATCTTTGTTTCTATCAAATATTCAGCTTTCAAACTTATGATAAAAAAATTCGATCCAAAATTAGAGTTGACCTCTTTAGTTAAAAACGTCTAATTCTGCGAATTGCAGTTCGACCTAGGTTTCCAAATATGTGAGTTTTAGTTTATCAGCACCATTGTATTGTTGTAAACGTTAAATATTCTGCATTTTAGAATTTGTCAACTTTCACATCGCTGACATATTGATCCATTTCTTGGATATTAATTTACTAATTTATGAATTTCGTGGTGAAATTAATTTTGAAATAATTCGAAATATAGAACACACGTTTATTGAGTATGCAGATATGCATCTGACGTATGGTTTTGCATCTTACAGTGCTTTGGAAGCCAGGAGCATATATCACGACAGATATCCTAATCATATACTTCCAGATTAGAAGACATTTCAACGAGTTCACCAACCTCTAAGGGAGAATGGTAGGCGACTCTATTTAATAAGGAAATATTATTAAATTTCTTCATAAATTTAGGAAATTTTGGGAAATAAAGTACTGCTGGTCGGGGAAGAACAGTACGTACACCACAATTAGGGAACAATATTTTAAATGCTGTAGATGACACAGCTTCAACGAATATTAGAAAATTATCAGCGCAGTTTAGTATGTCAAAAAGAATAATACATAAAATTCTTCAAAAACAGCTGCCATATCCATATCATTTGAAAAAATGCATCAACTGATTCCTGAAGATTTTTCCCATAGGACGCAGTTTGCAAACTGGCTATTAGATCAGCAACGAAATAATGTAAACTTCATTAGCACTATTCTCTTCACGGATGAAGCAGGGTTTACCAAAAATTGTATCATAAATTTACACAACTAACATATATGGGCTGATGAAAATCCTTATGAAACTATTGTTTCGCATCATTAACATCACTTCCAATCAATTAATGTTTGAGCAGGAATTACTGGCAATTTTTTGATTAGACCATTCATATTTTCGGCACGATTGAATGGAGAACTTTATTTGGAGTTTCCCCAGAACGCTTTTTACGATTTAGTAGAACACCTACCGCTTGAAACTTGCCGAAACATGTACTATATGTGTGATGGGGCACCACCTTATTTCAGAGTTGCTGTGCGGGAGCACCTGAATAAAGTTTATTCAAACCATTGGATCGATAGAGGAGGAAATATTTCCTTGTCTCTTCAATCCCCCGATCTAACGCCGTTGAATTTTTACCTGTTGGAACTCCTTAAAATCTTAATGTATTTCACTTCGGTCGATAGGAGAAATTTCTACGGATAATCACGTTTCATTGTGATCAAATAATGAATAATGCTGAGTTAATGTGGCGGGTAGAGCAGTTTTCAAATCGTAGAGCCCGCGAGCGTATTAGGCTTCATGGACCCCACGTTAAATCCTCCTACGAAGTTTTAGACTAAGCAGTTAGTTTATTGAAACTATGGCGACAGGGGAATATTCCTCTTTTCCATATTCAACCCGACAGAATTTAGGGGAATAACAGTGTAAATAAAATGACGTTTTTTCGGAAACGGTCAAGATTAGCGACATAAATGAAGAGTACTTAATTTTTAGTCAATAGTTTAAGGAAGGTAAAAAACGTTGAGATCATGAGTGTCACAGCTAGTCCATTCCTGCAGTTGTGAGTGATTCACAACACTTTTTTGGATAGTAATTTGAAGGATTTTACCTGGTATACATCATATTAAAAAAATTGAAATATACCTGGTGGTTCAATGACTATGTGTATAAAACTTATTTCCATTGTACCTCTTTGGGAGTCCATATCTCCGAAGAGAACGCGTCTACGAAAAAAGTTTATATGAACTTGTAGTACTCCTTTTACGTGTTTTTTTTTCATATACGGGAGACTTTACCAATTTCACTGGACACCCTGTATATAGAGGGGATAATTTTCTCCAAATATTTGTGTATTAATTACAAATATTAACTACGCAACAAAAACTAGTATCCAATAATGATAACTCACCTAAAACTTAATTAAGACTTATAATTAAAACAGGCCATCAGGTTACATAGTAAGAAGCATTTATTGATTTATTAAACTTGTTCTAAATTAATCACCCAAACTTCTATTTTTCATTAAAAAACTTAAGTTTTGTTAAGTCATTGATGTGTCTCTAAAGAGCACTTCTCTTAATATCCCTCTGAAGGTACCAACAGAAGTTTGCAAGCATTGCCGGTTCCTTTTTGATAATGCTTCTTAGGCTCTACTATTTCTCGATGAAATCATTCATCACGTTCATCACTAACTGGGCCCATATTTTCCAGAAAGAAATTGAAGTGAGATTGTCGAAAATGGATTTTCCTTGACATATTGCAACTTAATTTATGATATTCCAATGTAGCTTAAGGAAACATCTACACACAAAGTGTATCCATATTGAAAAATCAATGTTGACTGGCCTTTTTCAATTTTAGGATTGTTATGACCGCATACATAATAACATCATTTCGGCGACTTGACAGAAATAAGTTTCACGTTGAAAATTTATGTGTTAAATGAATTGTTGGACCCTAGTTATCCCACCACGCAGCATTTGCGAATCCAAGCAGCCGGTTTCTTTTGATAATGCTTCTTAGGCTCTACTATTTCTCGATGAAATCATTCATCACGTTCATCACTAACTGGGCCCATATTTTCCAGAAAGAAATTGAAGTGAGATTGTCGAAAATGGATTTTCCTTGACATATTGCAACTTAATTTGTGATATTCCAATGTAGCTTAAGGAAACATCTACACACAACGTGTATCCATATTGAAAAATCCATGTTGACTGGCCTTTTTCAATTTTAGGATTGTTATGACCGCATACATAATAACATCATTTCGGCGACTTGACAGAAATAAGTTTCACGTTGAAAATTTATGTGTTAAATGAATTGTTGGGCCCTAGTTATCCCACCACAGCAGCATTTGTGAATCCAAGCAGCTTCGTTAATTGAACGGCTTTCAATAGCAAAACTGAATCTCTGAAATGTATCTGCCTCAGTTCGTTGAGTACTGGGTACTCTTTGAGGATATGGTCAACAGTTTTATCTTCCGCCAGACACCCTTTGCATATTACACGATATCAATTTTATGAAGATTCAGTTTCGCAGCTATTTTCTTTCAGACGAGAGGAGCTCCCTAGTAAGCCGTGTCCTAGGTCCAGTTATATGTTTCTTGGCATACCTCATTCTAGGAGCTCCTCTACACAATTCAATACGTTTACTTTCCAACAATAATTTTAATTCCCATTTACCGGCAATTGTTACAGGTAGGTTTGGTTGGGGTCTATATGGTTTAATCGCGGACTCATCTTTGCCAGACGATGGGCTTCCTCATTCCCGTGTATACGCAAGACCCACACGAGTTGATCGTGTAGCCGTTCCTTGTCAGACTTTTTAATACATTCTTGCATACAAACACCAATCGCAAAGCTGCGACACTAGACTTCAGTGCCATTATCGCAGCCCTACTGTCTAAGCATATGTTTAACATCATATTCCTGTTCATGTCCTTCTTGCAGAGATATCAACATTACAGAATAGCATAAATTTCCGCTGTAAAGATAATAGTGCGATGTCCGAAAGAGTAGAACTCTCTGACTCCTGTGCTCCTGGCTTACACTCTGGCTCGAGCTCTTTCATCGTATCGACATCCATTTGTTAATCATCAGGATAAGTAAGTTCTAGTTTGTAATATATATATTTTTTTTTTTAAATTTTCCTTATACTATTCTTGAACCTTGGCAATATATTCTTAATTTTAAGTTTTCTTGGGAATGAAGTTGTTTTATACTTCAGGATGTTATGGATTCATTTAATAGATATAAAACACATAAATAAAACGTTTCGATTATTATATAGTTTTCATCAGTTACAGTTAGTCTAAAATAAGGAAAGATACCCCATTATATTATTTTTCATAGCGTAAACTATTACTGAAAAGAAGCAATAGTAGGAGATTATGTTTTTTTTTTCAACATATATATATATATATATATATATATATATATATATATATATATATATATATATATATATATATATATATATAAATCTTTAAAATTAACGCAAATTTAATGACCATTCTACATTAAATTTAATGATTTGTACAAAAAAGCGTGATTAATTTACCTATACTTTGAATTTAAAGCAATTCACTCAAATAGCAGTTTGTTGCACATTAAATTTAATTGAATGGTGTCTTTCTTTCAATAATGTGACTGAAAAGATATTCCGACTTCTTGTGCATTAAAACTAATTCATATATACTTTAATACCAAAAGATTTTACAATATTATTCAATAGATATATTGCATGCGTTTCTGGGAGATGGCGCAACTTGTATTGAACATTTTTTTAGTATGATATAAGTTACTTAAAAGACCTCAATTTTCTTATAGTGGAGTGTACATGTCTGCTATGTACTGACGGGAATCAATGAGTTCGAAACTAGTTTAGATGGTGGACACTACCTGTACCTTCTCCTGGTAGTTTCAGAATTTTTTTCATCTCATATTAACGTTGGTGCATTAAATATGTGCTAATTAAATTTAATGAACACTGGTTGAATATTTAATGCACATAGTCGCCGTAAAAAGTAATGAACAAGCTTTAAATTTACAATAAATTTGATGGAATAAATTAATTTGGATTAACGTAAATTATTAAATTTTTTGCATTACAATAAATGCATTTAATAAGCTTTTGTGAAATTTGCTTCTAGCATATTTACATTAAATTCAATGCATTTTCTTTTTACAATATACGTAGGCGAAACATCGGATAATAATTCCAATTTGACCTGGTCTAAACCAAGAACCACGATTTTAACTTACAAAAATTCAGCTAGAATGTTCTAAAAATTTGACTGAATGATATAGCCGGTTAAAGTTAAGAAATATTTACACTGCAGCATAGTGTCTTATTGTGAGGCCTGTTATATCACTTCTATGTGAACAGACTAGTTTCCTTAATCAGGTTTAGCCGTCTGTTCACCGGCTTGTCCTTTAAGTATAAGCCTTCACGATCCTCGAAGGTATCTCTAGTAAGTTAGAGCTTAGTATAGAAAGGTGATGTGTGAGGCTCTTCGAACGTATTTAATTACAATTGATTCTAAATAATGCTGGATTTAGTATGGCAGATAATTTTATAATTTCAAACAACAAAGCTTAATTTTTTTCATGGTTCCAATATTGTACCGTAATTGGTGAAATTTAATTTTGTAAGTTTTTTAGCCACTTTTAGAAAAGTTGCCAAGGTATACGACATGGAGGTATTTACTTAATATATATTTCTAACTTTTTATACTATCAATCTTCTCATAATCCCTAATTCTTCTTAAACTTGTTGACTTTAAATTTTTTCTTATTATAAATTGGTTTTTAAACTAGTATATTAATTAATTTTTGTAATTTTTATAAGTTTTTGCACACCACAAAAAGAACGACTTATTAAAAGTTGTTTCAGTCTGTCAATGAAGACCTTGATATATAACCAAATTGATAATTTTTCATAACCTACTTATTGACAAAGCTATGTCTCGTATTAAGCATATATTCCCGGATATGAGTAGAAAAGAGTTAGAAATAAAAAGGAAAGCATTAGTTGCTACTTCAAATTTGCACCAAGGTCTTCAAGCAGAATGCTTTCCTCCAGATAAAACAAATTCGACTGTATCACATCTAGTGAAAGCATGAAACAGATTTTCGATGGAACAGATTGTGCTTTTCATAATAATTTATTAACTGTCTGTACACAAATCTAATGCAGTTTTCCTTTTACTTGTGCTCTAAATGTGATAACATTTATAAAGAATATGTAGAATGTCAAACTATCGAAAAAGTACGATCAATTAATGAGCTTGTCTTTTCCTATAAATGACCGCCATTTTATCTTTAAAAATGATTTTGCTTGGTACTATATCTAAAATAACTTATTTTAGTCATATTTACTTGTTTACAAAATTTCACTTTTGCCTGATAAAATGCAGCTTAAATTATTGAAAGAAGCTAATGTATTTTCCTGAAAACGGGCCGCCATTTTGTTTTTAGTGATTCCATTCGGCTATAAGCTATACAAATACGTTTGACTGAAAAGGTGCAGTATAGACAAACATTCTTTTATTTGAGTGTGATAAAAACAAAATATATCGGGATTTGATTTACTATTTAAAACAAAAATTTCTATTCATTTCATTATTTAAAAAAATAAAAACAAAACTTACTTCCTAATCTCTATATATTGGAGTTTGAAGAATGTATTTAAATTTATAATCTGTGATATAGGAAACCACCAAATTCCTTTTAAAAGGAAAGCATATTAAAATTTTCATTTCACGGTATCAGAATTACTATTTTAAATTCCTAAACCCCATTTTGATCCCTTTAGTGGAAAACTATTTTATATACCACAGTTCGCTACATTATAAAAAGTATTTTTAATATGGCCTTGCTATTCAGAATTAAACCAAGCTATAACACACAACAGAGTTCAGCATTAAAGGACATAATCAGCTACCCTGAAAACCCCCAAATACCATTTTCGGTCAAGTATAATAAAATTTTTATTGCTCTATATGGAAGTCGTTATATATAATTTTTAAATAAAGCTGTAGATTTGAAATTTATGACCTGGGAAATTCCCTAATGCCTTTATAGTTAATATCGAGCCGAAGAAAATATTTAGTCTATTATTTTAGATTCGTAATTTTTAATTGAGATGAGCAATATGGAAGAAATTACTTAAATGAAAGGAAAAACCTTTAATGTCTGTTTACCAAGTAAAAAGTCGAGCCTGAAAAAAAAAATATGCCTACACAATTTATTCAAGAAAACTTCCAGGTCCTCTCCTATTCTTTTTAAAGAAGTAATCACAATCTTCTTCTTCTCCCTCTCATGTTGGGCCTATAGTCTGTGTGTTACTGGTTTTCTTGGGATATGGAAGACCAGCTAACCCGCTATCTGTTTGGGGGTCTTCTAAGTGATCTAGACCCATCCGGATTGCCATCTTGAGCCTCCCTCAGCCATTTTAATCACCTTATCTTATCTTGTATATTGTACTCCTGTCTAATACTCTCGATTCTTATGCGGTCTAATTTGGTTTTGCCTATTATAGCTCTTAGAATTTTCATTTCAGCTGTTCTTAATGCTTGTTTTGTTCTACTTGTGTTAGCTCTAGTTTCTATAACGTAGGTTAGTAGTGGGAGTACACAGGTTTTGTATATTCTTGTTTTTGCTTCGATTCCAAGATGTTTATTGCTCCATATAATGTTCCTCAATGCTCCTGATACTATCTCGGTCTTATTGATTTGATTAACTATCTCCGCGCATAAGTTACGGGTGCCTGTTATGTTTACTCTCAGATAGTTGAATGCCATCGTCTCATCAATTGTTTTGTTGTTTATTATTAGTTTACATGTTACTGGTTCTCTTGAGATGGTAAGGCATTTAGTTTTATCAGTCGATATGACCATGTTGTAATTGAACTTGTGCAGGAAACTTTGTAAGTCAACTTCATTGTTGGCGATCAGAACCGCATCATCTGTATGGCAAACTATATTAAAAACCTTTCTTTCCATTTTATATCCCTGTAGTGGTCATACACTATCTATTAGTTTATTCATTAATAGATTGAATAGCACCGGGTTTAAGTTGTCTCCTGGTCTGATTCCAGTGCCTATATATATATATATATATATATATATATATATATATATATATATATATATATATATATTAGCTGATAGTTTATCTTTGGTTTTTAGTTTAGCGAAACAATTGGAGTTAAGTTTTCAATGATTCTGATGATTTTCGAAGGAGCGTTTTCTGCGAGAAACTGGACAACATCGTTTAGTTTTATTCTGTCGAAAGCTTCTGTTAAGTCCACAAAACATTAGAAGTTAGTTAGTTAAATTCAATAGCTGTTCTTCGTTAACTTGTATCAGATCATTTAGAGTTTCTGCAATTAACATTGTGAACAGTATATACAATTTCTGTAGTAATGGTATGGCTCTATCGTTGGACGGATTCTTTTTATCACCTTTTTTATGGATTGATATGGTTATGCTTAGTTTCCTATCTTGGGGGATATTTTCTAGTTCGATTATTTTGTTAAATAATTTTGTTATTTCTAATCACAATCACAATAAATAAACCAACTCAATTTCCCTCTACTTAAAAATTATAATGCCTGCTTCCTACTAGTCTCCAGTTACAGATTAGAAATAGTAAGTCTCCCCAAACCTTAGGACATCACAGAAGGCTGTGGATTGGACCATTTTTGGTATTTTGAAATGAAGAAATCAGGAAGAAAATAAAAATGATCAACATAATGAAAGAAGCAAAAATTATAAACATAATGGAAAAAGGCGTGGAAAAGGGCAAGATATGTTGCTAGACTATTCACAAACAGATGTCTGTACCTAATAACAAAAAGGAATGGGGAACTATCTCAAAAGCGATCGGTGGACGATCTCATATGGGTAGCAGGTGAACAATGGAGACCTTTGTCTAAGAATGGACAAATATGGATTGAAAAAGAAGGAAAAGAAGAAAAAGATATAAACCTCTGCGCGAACATGAACTGTTACAGTTTATTATGTTCGCATTCCTCCGTCCTCATGGTTGTAGAATGTATAGTGATCGCTAATTATGCCGATCAACAAATTGTAACTTTGTTTAAAATCACGAACTAACTAATATCTACAGCTTTCAGCAAAAATGTGTTAGTATGTGGGGGGCCCACTTTTCTTGACATTGTCATTTTATGCCCGAAATTTCCTAAATGAAGCTCTCTTCGTACTAATTGAAAACCTTCCCTACATTTTGGTTACAAAAACTAAATATTAGTCTAGAATGTGTATCTCTATGTATGTTTCACCCCAAGCGCGTGCAAGACTTGAATCATATGATTTACTAACGCTCTATGGTTGTATTTTATTCTCTAAAAAGTTTCGAAAAACCTCTATCGTATATTTACAAACAATTTTTTCTTTTTAACTTATTTTACCTTCAAAAGTTTTTGACTTTTATCAAGTCTCGTATTTTATATCCCATAAAAATCCCCTCATTTAACTCTAAGACCTGAACCGAGTCACTTTTATGATTCACACTCCTAACTTTATGTGCATAGATGGCACAATAATACCTTCCATTTGTACTAATGATGGATATTCTTTGTTGTTTATGTGATATTTTTCTTTGAAAGGCAACCATTTCTTTATAAAATTACTTTTTCTAACATGGCCGGTTCAGAGGCAAAGAGAATATCCGTACTTAGTGCAAGCTCGTTGCAGAATGATTTCTAACTCATTGGTTCTCGTTTGTACGTCAGTTAAAAGCTAGTTTCTAAGGACATCGCGGCAAGTTTCTACATTCAGCCTAGCTATAGATGCAGTGGCGTTCTTGCATATTTGCTCGCTGGAGCAGCTACTAATTTTCAACTGAACTCTAGTGATTTTGCTTTAATTTATATTAATTTGGTGATACTTTATTATTGAATTTCTAATCACTTAACTATGCGGTTTCGGATTAAAAATACCAGGGTAACAGAATTTTGGAAAAAAGTTGGCAATCCATGTAGGTACAAGAGCTGATCCAGCCTCTCTCTTTGAGGGGGGACGATGGTATCACAAAAGTACAGTATGTCAAACGAAAGCGAGTTGTAGATAAGGGGGGATGCCAGCAGCAAACGCATTCCTAGTATAAGAGGCAGGATCGGGTCTATTTTCCTGAATCCCCCCTTGGATCCGCCCCTGTATAGACTAAGAAAGTGTTTTTCAAAAAAATAGGTGAAAAGGAAAAAAAATATTTTGAGAAATTCATTGATATCTCTTGATCAAATAAAAATATGGATTCGATTTTAGTTTCAAAAGATAGCTCATAATAATATCTAAAAAAATATTTCTTTATTTTTCGATATTCGTATTTTAAAAGGGAAAAAGGGGTAAGACATCTATTTAAAGATTGCACATTAAAAAGTTACTTTCACTGGAAAAAATAACAGTAAAAATATGACTTTTGGCTTTATATATTCTGTATATCGTTATCTAGAAAATGCTTGCTCCATTTTTCGAATTTTCATTTTGTAATACTGAAAAGAGTTAAAATGTGTTTTTACTATTTCGCCAGATAAATAGCTGATTAACTATGCAAACTTACCTGGTGACTGTAGCGAACTAAAATTATTGGAAATCGGGAATAAAAGTATTTTTACGCATCAAACAAAGACCTCAAACATACGAATGCAAGGCATTAAGCCGCAAAACCTCTAAAATACCTCAAGGGAGTAGTCCTTACTCCCAAAGATATTATAATATTTATCCCTTGTAATATCTAAAACTTCCTGAAAGTTTGAAAATTACTATGTAACAATCATTGTAGGGTACCTGTAAAAGATATTTTCAGGTTGAACTGTTTTAAAGCTAATCTAGGTCAGATGACCCTTTTGGGTGAATTTGATTACAATAGACAGAAGGCACGCTCAGACTTTGTTAAGAACTAAAATAATCAGGAACTTCTAAGTTTCCAGAAAGTAATGAAAAAGTGCAATTTGGTCCTCGTAGTATAGTCCAGTTTATGAAGATTTCTAAGTATTCTTGGAGTTATATATCTTTAGAAAGTTGAAATAATGCATGAGATTGCAAATGGTTTACTCAAACCACAAGGAGCACTAGAAGAGTTTCCACCCTAGCAATGAAAGAAAATTTTTCAAATTATTTGTTAATTTAAATTTGCAACAATTTTAATTTATCAGAAAAAAACGATCCCTATTAGCCTTCAAAACAGACATCAATAATCTTGTTTACATTTTTGAGGTAGACGAAGCTAAATTTGGGCTATAAGTCGAGCAAGATTCATAATACGAAAATGCAAAATTAGGCACGTCAATGTATAGGTTGTATAAACTGGTAGCCAAATTCACTACAGCCAAGTCTATTGATGAACGTCAACTTATTAAGTAATAGTAAGCGACACGACTCTGTTAGTGAAACATGTACAGGATTTGTCCAATAGGTGTATTCCGCTTATGAAAAAGGAGTTCTTCAAGTTGGCGTATAACTTAATAGTTGTATTGAAGATTTCATATCGATTTAATTATGAAAAGATACTGCTAGTAAGCATTTTTATTATGATTTCAAGGCTTAACATCTTGACTTATCGTTAAAAATACCTGAGTCTACAAGTTTGATGCGAACAGCAGGATTTAATAAGCCACAAGTTGTTACGTTTTTATTTTTCCTGTCTAATTTCCGACCTAAAATGGTAATTTTTACGCTTACCTCCTTCATCATTTATGTGTTTTTTTTGAGAACAAATTTACGAATGAAAGAAAACGTTGACAGTATATCTTGTTTATTAAAATTGGGTTCACAATTATGGTATTATAATCAATAGTAACTGTTTGATAGTCCTTGTCGTTGTTAGGTTTAGTTCCTAAGACTTTTCTCCTTTGTACCTAAAACATAGAAAGGTATTATTCTTGTACAGAGTGACTCGGTACGGAATATTTAGTTAGAAATTCTTAATTTAAATTGTATTTTGCGGTTACTGTTACCTTCATTTAGAGATCTCGAATGAGTAGATAATCATTTGGCTGCAGGATCGACAAATTTCTGAGTGAAAGCTTTCTGGATCCTGTTGGATCTTCCATGTCTTTTAGGCACTTTTATTTTTCCCACTGTGGCAGTGATTGTGTAACTATTAGAGATTCTATTAAGTTAAAAACGAAAAATCACAATAAGTGTCAAACCAAAATAAACTTTAAGGTTAAAATCTACTCGACTTTTCTTGCGAGATAGTTTTACTTCAATAAAGACTTTTTATTGGTATAAATTTGTGAAAACACTCCAATTTTCTTAGTTAGTTGCTAACAAGATTTCTTGTAATAAGTTTAAAATTTCGTATTTTTATTTTTCATTGTTTTGAAGGCTTGTCAGTTGCCATTAACGTCGATGTATAGATTCCTGTATCTTTTTCCGCCTTGGACGTTTTTCTGGGGAGAATAAAAAAATCATAGGGTGATAAAGACATTTTTCCTTGTAGAGTTGCACCTGGAAAGGTTACTTAGCATTTTTGCTTGATATTAGTGTTAAAGATTCGGGTCCTTGACCACATTTATAGTAAGGGGTTACTTTGCATATCTGAAAAGCTGTCAGCTGATATTGGTTTGGTCAGTTCGGGGCACAACCCCGATATCAAATTTTCTGTTTTTTTTTTCTTTTCCATCACAAAAAGGCCACCTAACGTCACTGGTAAGTCTTTATTTTAATTATTACTTTCTAAGTATTACTAAATGGGGATATGTTCAAAAAAAAGGAATAAGATTAGGCGTAGCCACTTCACTCGTAACCTGCACCCTGCCTTGCATGCTCTACATACCTCCACACCGAGTGATCCAGAGCCAACCATCATCAGGACGTCAGAAAACCTCCGTTAACCAGGTTTTATGTGTCGGTGTCGTTTTCAGGGAATCATAGCCTTTAATGCCTTCGGCATCGCCTGTAAAATTTAAAGCTGTTGTAGGTTTCTTTTCTTTTGGATATAAAATTAATGAATAATCAGTGTACTTACCTTGGTAAGATTTATTGTGTTTTCTCATATGGTACAATTAATCAAATCTTGCAACCGTATGCAGTTGATATCTTTCACATATGTAAAAGGGTACATTTGTTAACTCAGGTAAACAGGCCTATTTACGGGTAGAGTGCACTTAATATTATCATTTTATATATATAGTTGTCATTTATATTAAATTGCTTTTGTATATTTGGTACTATAGCCAAAACACACTGATTAAACTAAAATTACTCGTTTTGTTAGATTAATTATTTAGTTTTGAATTGTCCAAAACCAGCTGACTGTCCCAGGTTTATTCCTTTGAACACAGAAGCGCTGGACCACTCTCGGTGGTTACATTTACACCGTAACATGTAATATATAGAGGTTTGGTTTTAAATTTTTTTGGGGTTTTCTTGGCGTTGAGTTAGATTTCCTGTTTTGTTTTTAGATCGGTCCCTGCCTTAACTTTTAGGACACCAAAACAGGTGACTCATTTTACCTTGACTACTGTCCGTTCCTTTGGGAGTTAGCCGAATGAGCCCTAAAAGGTAGAGACCACTCAAGAGCCACCTGACAAGTTCGGATAAACATCTCTCTTTCTATCTTTTACAATTCTTTTTTCTTTTACAAGGTAGGCAAAAATTCACTTTTAGTTTTTTTTCAATAACAATTTGGCTTTTCATATTACAAAGTAGATCGTTTTTTTCCGAATCTTGAGCATTTTATGACTCTACACAATTTTTCATCATCTAATATATATATATATATAATTGTGACCAAACAGATGTCAGCTGTGTACAAAAATATTCAAAAGTCATTGCTCCCAAAGCTGTTAGAGAAGTTGGAAAACTCACTTCAGCTGAGAGAGGAAAAATACTACTATTTTGTGTATGAGCGCTAATGGATATTTAAGCTCCAGCCCAAAGCGTAGGCGTGGCTCTAGCAAAGGATTGAATGAACAGCGACTTTTTTCTTCAATGGATGCATCATTTTATAAAATGCTCTGGCCCGTCAAAAGAAAACTGTGTGCTGGTTCTACTGGATGGACACAGTAGTCATAGGAGACTAGATGTCATAAATTTTTGCCGGTTGCATACAACTCATAAACTGCAACCTTTGGATAGGGCTTTAATGAAGAAGTTGAAACGCCGTTTCGAAAAGTAGTCCGGCTCGAGATTGCTTCATCAGGTTTTAAATGCACAGGAAGTTATCCATTCGGTAAAAATATTTTTTCAAACCTAGATTTTTTGTCTGCTAACATGACACTTGCTCCATTTTGATGGTGACCACAAACTCGATCCCTGAAACATCTGCCAACGTCCATCCCAAGCTAGTAACTAACGCCACATGTAAGCCATGGATCAACAATGTTCCTGGGGTAGAATTAGCAAATAATACAATTCCTGAACTACTCACTAGCACTATTACTCAGCTACCTACCAGCACAAGCTTTGATCCCCAGCCGTCAACCAGTTTTAATCTCCAACCATCAACACGCGCTGCTTCAAATATTATCAAAATGATGCATAAGTTATCCCCGTTACCAGACGCTGCTAAGAAGCGGTCAGCTTCTAGAAAAAGGAAGTGCGAAAAAAGTGAAATCCTCAATACATCCCTATATAAAAATGATGAAGAAGAAAAAGAAAATTAAAACAAATTAATGGAAAGAAAGAAAGGAATTGGAAAGAATTTGGAAAGAGTTAGAGGAGAAAATAAAGAGCAACCTAAGAGTGAAAAAAAGATGCGTTAAGATATCTAAAAAACCTAGCCAAGAAAATTCTAAGAAAAGTGAACCATTAAAACAGAAATTCTCAAACCCTGAAACAAGTTGCGTGGTCTGTTTAGAGAAGTATGATGAAGACTGGATCCAGTGTTGTAGCTGTTACAGATGGGCTCACCAAACTTGCGTTGATATTCCCGAATGCTCGGAAACTTATGTTTGCGATCATTGCAATTTATTCTAAATTAGTCCGGCATTAGAGATTCTATGTATATTGTGTCCAGAGCAAGGCGCCACTTTACCTTCGTATTTTTCTATAAGATTTATCCAGAAGTTGAGTTTTTTGTTCATTTATTTTAATTTTTAATATTCTTAAGTTGATTTATACCTGATTTAAGAAACATATTTTGAAATAGTTTTTTTATGTATTCACAATAAACCTTAAGTCTCAGCCACTAGGGGAACTCCCCCTAATGTTGCTACGCAACAGAATACTAATTTTCCTTGATTAAAATACAGGTTCATTCAAAATTGATATTATTCCCTTTAAAGTACTCTCCATCGACTACAACATACTTATGTCAGCGCTTGATTCAGTTCTAAAAACATTTCTGGAACTCTATTTTCAGTATGGACATCAGAGCTGTCTTCGCTTTTTCCGTTGCCTCCTTTCGGCTGCTAAAACGGGTTCCTCGAAGAAAAAAGTAGCAGGGAGTCATTTTAGATGAATTTAATAGCTTCTAAATGGTATTCGTTTCTTTCTTGGTTAAAAATTTAAGAATAATGAGGGCATTGCGTGATGGTGCGTTATCATGGTGCAAAATCCACGAGTTATTTACCCACAAATCCTTTCTTTTTTGATAAATTGCTTCACGCAGACATTTCATAAAGCCCAAATAATACTCCTTATTGACTGTTGTGATGAACAATATCGTTATAATCTATGAAAACAGAGAACATCGTTTTGTTTTTCAACTTGATTTGATGAATGTTGGGTCGAATTCAGCCTTGGCAATCACGTCTTTCGCGGTATCAACCTGGTCCATTTTTTGAATGAAATTCAAGTCCTTCGGGACTAACATTGCAGCAACACGTTGGAAACTCAAATCATTAAAAGTACAATATCCTTAATGGATCCACGAGCAATGTTAAAGTCCTCTGTCGGCTCTCTGATAGTTAATTTGCGATTATTGACCAAAATTTCTTTCACTTTATTGATCTTTTCGTCAGTTTCCGATGTCGACGTCCTGCCACTGCTTTCGTCATTCTCGACAGGCTCACGAACACTTCTGAACCATCAGTGCCACTGCTAAACGACTGTTTTCTTTTGAGTATTACTGACGAAACAGTTTCCCAACATTTTCATGGTTTCGCACCTTTGAATTGTATAAATCCATTTTTAACGCAAAATTTAATACTAACTCGATGTGATTAATTTAGCTCAAGAAAATTTGGTGAGAATGTCAAAGATAGATGTGACAACATAACCCAAAACAGAATTCTAATCAGCTAACTCAGAGCGTCACCTAGTGATAATTCTGGGAAAATTTTGATAAAGGTTTATATTGCATAGTTTCCTTAATATTGCTATCCATCGGAAAAAGAAATGTTAAGAAAGTATGAAGCATTATGTCGTCTACAGGGTGTTCAGGAAAGTAGGGAAAATGCAACTTTAGGTTGTTTCCTGTATAACACTAAATCCAATAGAAGTTTTTGAAAATACCTACATTCTGCCAAAAAATGATCAAAATCGATATAAAACTTTTATATAAAACAGTTATATAAGATTTAATTTGAACAAAATTTTGTTTGTACATGGGACTATATTACTTAACAAATAATAAGTGATGAACCTACTATTTTATTTTTCCTTGAATTCAGGAATATCAACTCTGCTATCTACACCTCCATTTATACTCTCTGACAAACCTCCGCAGACAAGTATAATCAGCTTTATTAAATTCTAACAAGACGAAAAATCAAGTTTTTCTGCATCTCCCCTATATTTTTATTTCTTCGTACATTTCCCACTTATATGTTATATCAAAAATATAAACGAGGAGAAAAAGCTACGAACGTAAAATATCATATTTGAAAAGATATGTCTTGGAATTAGGGTTTTTTGCTATTCAGCAATTTTTAAAAGCTGCCATATCAATTTCACATTTCACTTAGTTCAAAATAAATGTGTTACTTTTTGTTACATGGGATAATAAAACGTCTATTTTTGGCTCCCTTTCTTATCCATTGAGAGAAAGCTACGAAATCGTTGCTAACACTAATAATGCCGGAATGAAAGTGGGTATGACGTATTTCTTAAGGATTATAACTTATTAATGGAGTGATAAAGATAAGCGAAATGAGATTATACCAACAACTGCGAAATTTGTTTTGTTGTACTTTTCGTAGCTACATCGTTTGCTTAGTAATGTTAAACTTTGAGAAAAATTTAAGTACAATTGGCAATTTTTTTTAGAAATAATTCTTTCATGGGGTATAGAATGATCTACATATTTAGGGTCTCGCATTTTCTTTGACAAATATTACAAGCGAAATATTGTTTTTTTATTTTATTTAAAAATATTGTTTTTACTTTCAAACCTATCGTTACAAAGATACAGACAATGAAAAGCTGTTGAAAAACATTTCTGTTTATCAAAATCCATTCGATGATCACTGAAATATTTCCAAAAAAAAACCTAAAGGATGAGGTTTTTTATTATTGCTAATAACTAATTGCTGTATCGTTGTTTCTTATGATAAAAAACTCATGTAATTATTCGCAGTAGTGAAAGTACCGAATTTTTTGCTGATATTTTGCATACCACCTATTTTTGGATCATAGAACACAAATTTGAAGTTTTTTTTGGCGGTCGGTAATAATTTTTCCGAAAAAATTTCTTTCACTTCCACCTGTTACTTTTGTGTATTTCCCGATCTATACCGTTACAATTTGCCAATTTCACTAAAACATATGTGAACATTCTAAACTACACCATATTTTTCTAAAAGTTGTATAAAATATTTTGTTAAAATATAGCGAAAAATACCAAATTAAAAAATCACCACGCTCGCTTGCCAGGTGTTTTCTTATAAAATTGTATTGGTCCTGCATTTAGATCCTTCCTACTCTTTTTGTGCAAATTGTAGATTTAGAGACTTTCCATTTTTTTAATTTAAATTATGCATTTAGATACTACCTTTCTTCAAAAATCTTTAGAATGATTTTTTAACAAAATATCCGTGATGTCACAGAAGGGTTCATCAGGCTGAAGTTGTAAATTATTGAAGAGGTATAAAGTAATTTCACTCTATAAATTACCCATGTTTCAAAGTATTGCAGTTTGCAGCATTTAGCTATTGTGTTTCTTTGAAAAAAAAAATGGCTATGGATAAATAGGAATTTTGCAACAGTTGTTGTTTGAACTTCATAGAACAAACATAAAATTAAAAAAAAACTAACCAGAAGTAACCATGATAATCCTCTAAAATGATGAGGGTTTTCCGCCTCCCTGTGGTCTCTCCGTGAGCGTAAAAAAGAAATATATTAGAAAGTGTCAGCAACGTAGTTAGTTGTAACGCCAATCAAGCAGAATAAGGATACCAAAAATGGGTCTAATTTAGTTTGGTTCGGATTAGCTGAGGTTGATCTTGGTTTCTAGACCAACGTGTCCTGCCTAATGATCTGTTTATGATCGGTATCACCATTTTGCACGTTTACCTCCATTTTTTGCTATAATACTGGAGTGACCACAATTAATTGCAATTTCAACACCGAGTTTTTCATTCCATTGAAATTTTAAATCCATGTCAATGTTAATACGCCTAAAATTAAAATTGCACTAAAAAGCCAACAGTTTTCTAAAGTTTTTAGGTAGAATTCACAATTTTACTCGATTATTTACGTAGACTTTGCTAAAAAAAAATGATTAAATACTTCTGTGCAATGTTAAAAATAACCTTGAATTTAATGTACGTTCCTTAATCAATTTTAAGGATTTTGTACTTTTAATCGTGAATAAGTTACATATACTTTCAAATTAAAGCTTTGTACATTAAATTTAATTGAATGTTGCCTTAAATTTCAATAAAGTAACTAAAAACATACCAAATTTAATGCATAATTACATTAGATTTAATGTAAAACTTATTAAATTTCATGCATTAGCTTTAAATGCATTTAATGAACGGTTTATGAAATTTGCTTCAAGCATATTTCATTAAAATTAATGTGACGTTTTTTTACAGAATGGAGTTTGTGAATTTTACAACAAGTGGCAAAATTTATAGGGACAGATCGGAAAACACGAGTTATATATGTGAAAGTGGAACCAAGCGAGATCGCGAAAGAAACTTCGGATTCTAGTTGTCCTACCCAAAAACAGGGCGTTTGCCAAAAATTCGATGTCTGCACTATTTTGAATAATTACTTAAGCTCCTGATGGAAGCGATCTTCGTTCATGTGGCTGAAATTTAGAGTTATAAATGGCTGACATATCAACGCATAGCACTTATTATTGTAGATACAATCATAAAATTTTGGGAATAGGATGGCAATCCATGTAAGCACACACTAAGAAAGGATTTTTTAAAATTCGCATTTTAAAAGAGTCAAAAGCGGTAAATTGTCATTTGATAAATTTATCGATCACTATTTCTTGATTAAATAGACATATGAATCCAATTTTGATTTAAAAAAATTGCTCGTAACAAATTACAGGGTGTTCGGGAAAATGTGGGAAATCTCCAAGATATGAAAAAGACACGCGAAAGGAATATTACAAGTTCATATAAATTTTTTTCGTATAGGCCTCCACTTCGAAGATATGGACTTTCAAAAAGCTGCAATGGAATCAAGTTTTTACACATAATTATTGAACCACCAGGTATATTTCAGTTTTTTTAATATGATCTATACTAGGTAAGACCCTTCAAATTACTATCCAAGAAAGTGTTGTGAATTACTAACGGCTGCAGGGATGGACTTGCTGTGACATTCATGGCCCCTTTTGTTCGCTTTGTATGATAAGAACTTTGGACCACGTTTTTTACATCCGCGTATTTTGATAAAAGATATATCTTTGTTCCTATCAAATGTTCAACCTGCAATCTTAGGATAAAAAAAATATTCGATCCAATATTAGAGTTTACCATTTCAGTTAAAAAGGCTTAATTCTGTGAATTGCTTAGGTCATATTTTTAATATTTCAATAAATATTAATTGGCGGGCTGCAGTCAATTACTAACATGCAATAATGACCCTTGTCTTGCCATTTCTCCACTGTAACGAATTACCTATTGCAAGTAGATGGCTATCTGAAGAATAGATATTTACTTACCGATGCTCTGCTGTTTAATAATAAGATCTTGGCGTATTTCTACGATGAAAGGGAGTCACATATGGAACTACTATTTTGATCTTAGAAATAAAATCGTCAACGTACATGATAGTGGAAATAATTTAATGTAAGGCATATGCATAACTGTTCGGCAATATTTACACAACCAATATCCTAACTAATTATTTGGAAGAGGCCATGAGGTACTAACAAGATGGCAACTACATTCCTCAGATTTAAATATGGGTGACTTCTTTTGGAACAAAAGTATTCAAGACTCCGGTGAACACCCGCAAAGAATTACTGATGTATATTTTAAACGATGGGAACCTTTCTAATAACCCGGAGATATTAAATAATGTCCAAATTAATTTTTTAAAAAGTTGCAATAAGTGTATTCAGCAAAATGGTGGCCATTTTACACATTTGTTTAATTAATATTTTCTTTCTTGTTAGTTTTTTCAATCTTTTTAAAATACATGTATGAACATATATATATATATATATATATATATATATATATATATATATATATATATATATATATATATGGTTCATCAATTAAATAGAGCTGAGACATGTTTCTATACTCTTTCTTTGTTAAACATACTTGGATTTAAATTTATGAAAATAATGAGGTTTATTTTCAGATACTTTTTTTTCATTATACAATATCGATGTCTCCCTAAACTTTCTCCATCATATTTAGTCACTGTCAATGGCACAGCGGATCTTTTTAGCGTGAAGAAGACGTTAAAGTTTTAAAACAAACAAAACGGAAACTTTCCAAAGTCATAATATCCGGATTATCAAAGAAAATTTATAGATTTTACTTTAATATGAAGATCAGCTGCTGTGTTTATTATACGACCGACTTTGCTAAATAAGGTGATATTTGTTGTGATTACAACCTAAAAAATACTTTTTATATTATTACGTTATAACATTTCACAACATTTTGGTAAACATTAAAGGCAATTTAGGTTAACAAATATTAATAATTAACATATCGACAAAAATAATGTCAGAAAATGTTGTCTGTCACAACATTTACACTTTATTTGGCTGAAACTATTCTTGAATAACTCATAATGAGTCTTTTGTATCGTTATTCTGTCGGAAAATAAAACATACTGGCATTTCTCACTGTGTATACGGTAACACTATATTTTGTATTATATCTTTAAGGACAAAACGATATAAGGTAGAAGAAACTTTGCGAATAAGATTTTTATTCAATTTCATCACCATTAAAAATTATGCGAAATAGAACTCTTTTCCACTAGTTCACTGTTTAAATGTCAACGTGCAAATGCAAGGCCTTTGGATTTTGTTTCTTCCGAACTAAGATTTTAAATTGAGCATATGCCAAATAGCTATGCATCTACGAATATTTTCTGAACTGTCTAAACCGTCAGTGGACTAACTATAATTTTAGGAATAATTAAGGTTCAAATTCGAAAAGTATGGTCAAGTATCGATAAAAAAATTACTCTTTTTAAGTTGTAATGGCGTTTTTCATCTATCGCAGTAATCTGCGGATTTCTTCTTGGTATGACAGCGGAAGATCCGTAGGTTAATATCTATACTGCACACAGTCATCTGTCAAGCCCTCAGCGTAAGGATATCTCATAATTATCCTAAATTCTACTCCTTGTCGGTACTTCCTCACGGTTGAGATATTCCTATCTTCTGAACTGGTCAACGGTTTAACTGTCCGGTGGTCAAGACATTCACCCGACTATCAGTCTTGGGTGCCACCCTCAGAATTAACGTCGGCGAGAACCCACTATGCACCGAGCAGCTTGTTACATTGGAGAAATGGCAAGCCAGGGTCAATTGTACGTACTAGTTACTGGCTACCGAGAGCCAGTTATTACTTGAAATGGGAAAAATGGGAACTAGGTAATAAAAGAAACGGTTTTAAAACATCTTGTCATCTTTATTCTATACTTTTACAGATATGGCCTAAAACTAACTTACAATCTAAGATGGACAATAATTAAACAAACAAATGGTCTGGAGAGCAAGAGTATGTATGTGCGTTATTCACGGTACCACGTACTTTTTGAGCGATAGCGATACGATAGACGATAACCTGGCGGTATCAACACAACGCTATTCACGTTGCATCGTACTAAAACTTGTGATGCTATTCATGGTGACTATAAATCTGCGAAGTCATTCACGACGCCTCCAACAAAATAATTCCACTGGCGACGGTTCGTTACATATACTGATATCGATCGGTGGTAGGCGATGTTTTTTTTTATGCGACGGCAGTAAAGTTGAGGCGGTAACCCTGTTTGTGACGGACAGTGACAGTTGTTATTCGCCCTTAATGATGGACAGCGGTGAGCACCTGGTGGTAAAACATGTTCCTGGCCATTACGGAACAAAAACATAGTCGACGGCATACAATGAGTGTATGCATAGGTGACGGTAGGATGAGAAGAAAGGAACTGAAATTTCTTTTGTTTCTCAACTTTATATTGTTGAAGAAATCCTACAATTTTAGTCTCTAAAGTTCTCTTATAATAAAGCCTCTAGGTATGGTTCTAAATATACAAAAAGAATTCGTACATACACAAAAAAACATATCCGTCTAATTTAGAACCTCATGCTTTTAGAAGTCGGTTAAAAACATCAAATTTATTGACTAGCATCAACTTAAAAAAAAATTAAACTGCTTATTTTTATGTACAATATTTCTAACTTTAATTATTTGGAGTCGGCCTTTTTTATTTAAATTTCTTAAAAACTTTTAAAATTGAATTTAAATGAACGATCACAATCGACTCATTTTAATAAATCATCTTTATTAGATATCATCAGCGTTTTCTCGCGTACACTTCTTCCATCTTACTTTACATTTATTAAAGATACTGTCACTGGCATACCGGATTCTGTTCGCGATGAGATGGCTTTAAAGTTTTGAGCAAACGAAAAGTAAACTTTCTAAGCTCATAATACTCCAACTATCAAAGAAATTTCACAGATTGTGCTCTGATAAGCAATCTCGATTCGGTTCTTTTTATAATATTGGCTTTTACTGAATTACGAAGATATGCAGGTTACGAATAATATTTAAAAAAGAGTTTCAAAAATTAATTAAACGGTTAATAATTATGTTAATTTCTTTGGAAAGAATGACGAAAAAATATATCCAGCGTATCTGAAGTCTAGTCATTTCTCAGACTAAAAAAGACGCTAGACAGGTATTAATCAAAATAATAGTTGTCATTTTAGCACAGCTATTGGATAAAGCAGTATATACAAAGTACGGTAATAATTCGAACTAGTTAAAACACAGAAAGCTCTGCTAATTTTTGGTCATACAAAACAAATCAGGTTTTGGGCGGCCTCCTATCCATATCAACTGCATACAAAGTTTGTAATAATTGAATTTATTTTAAACACACACACTTTTTGGGTGGATAATATTTTACAGTTTTCACTATGTATCGTTTTGTTTTAATTTTAGGACTGTTGTAAAATCTGTTTCGTTTTATTAATTTTAAAGATAAATGTAATAGGTATGTAAAACAAAATGTGATATTTCTTTATTAAAAAAATTGTAATTTTGTAGATGAAATATAAATATACCATAACTTTGAAGAAGCTCACTATGTAGAGCGAAATGCAGAACAATTGTCGTCTTTTGATTTTCAAATGAAAAAACTTATACCTAAGAAAATATTACAGAAAAATATTAAAAAAAGGTTTAAAATACCAAAATAAATTTAAATATATATAAAATAAGAAATATTTTTATGCTAAAAAGTGCGGAGATCTCCAAAGAATATAGAAAAACTCCGGGTCCGAAAAATGACTACAGGGCTGTTTGGTCCTAGAATGGGACTCGTCAGGCCATTGTATTCGGTACAAACCATCATCTCGTATCTGTGTCCTATAAACAGATTTCACGGTTGAAAAATACTAAATAAGACACAGTGGCGACATCTTGATGGTTCATTCAATAACATGAGAATAACACAAATCAACAAATGTGGTATAAAACCGCCATGTGGTGGCGCGACAGTAAATTAAAAAAGAAGTATATCAAAACTCGATACACGAACTTGCTACTCTAAGGATAGAGGTCGCATTATTCGGCATCAGCAATTAAATTAACTATGAATTCCACAGTTCAAGTTCAGTATCGCACCAACAATCTTCCTAGGAGAGCTGCTGTGTGTTTTAAGGCAACAAATATAAAAATAAAAAGAAAAGTTATCGTCCATGTAACTTTAAAAGAAAATAAGAAATTCTCAGCTATGCGGACAAAAACTAGGATGAAACAGAGCTGTAGTCATTTTTCGGACCCGAAGTTTTTCCATGCTCTTAGATCTCCGCAATTTTTAGCATGAGAATAATATTTATCAACGGTCTTTGTCCGCACAGCAGAGATTTTCCTTGGTCAAACAACCTAAAATTTAAAATACACGAATTATGTTTAAAATCCTACACATTAACAGAAAAGGTTAAAAGATAATTCAAAGAAATTTTTTTAGAAATTTATTTTCCGATTAAAACTTCATATAATTTTAAGAATATTCAAATTTTCACAAAAATATGTAGGTACGCACCTTGAGCTTGCCATTTCTATTTCGATACTGAAAGACACAATGTACTGATTTTGGTACTGGAAAAACTATTCTTTTTTATTACATTATTTTTAAATCTTTACTTATGAAGTCTGATTTTTTTAATTTGAACCGATAATATATAAATGTTCTAAGAGGATATTACTATCTATTGACTTTTAAGAGGGTATATAAATTAAATTTATGTAAATGTAGTTTTGCTTACATTATCAGTTCTGTCGTTAACTGTTTTTTTTTCTTTCTTTATTTCCATCATCTCCTTGACACTCAATTTCCATTGGGGGTGTTTGCGTGAAAATGTCGTTACAATCGTAGTTTTGATGTAAAGTTAAAGCTAACGGTGTACTAAAATTAATGACACAACCATCACAAAAATATATTTAATGTTGTTGAGAACGAATTTGATTTCAAACTAAACCTGACAAATCCTTAATCCAACAATAATGACTTTTGAACAAGTTGTATCACAAAAATGTTCAGGGCTATTTTTACAACTACAGTCTTTCGTAATTAACAATAAATTGACATGTCTATCCAACTTTCTTGACGCATACCTCAATGGATCAATTACTTCATCTATTACTTTATTATTTTCATATTTATATTCTAGACCGTATACGTTAATGGATATATTGTTCATCTCCTCAATTTTTTTAATATCACGTAATTTTACTGGAAAATTTATACCTGTTAAATTTAGCACTCTAGAAAAATGGGGATAGGGTGTTAGCTATGAGGGTGCTGCTGCTGATGTTACAGCCCACGCAAAGCAAAATTTGTCCTGGTTTATCACATTGACGGCAGCTCCTCTCTTTTCAATAGAGCACGGCAACTTGATGTATGATGAGCCATTCATAGGCGTATACTTGTTGATGTTAACTTTCAAGTATAAAATTCGCACAACAGCCCATCCTATAACAAAAAAAAAAACTATAAAAATCAGTTAATATATCGGGCTTTGATTTTTACATATCTGTGTCTGTCTCCTGAAACTCTATCACCTGCGTTTCTATTAATTCGATGAAAGAATGGTAAACGACATTCAAGTCACTTTTTACAGTAATTATTTGATTAACAATGTTGAAGGACTCTCACTGAATATTTCTTGTGATGGAAGCATGTACATGTCAACAGCTGTCATGTTAACTTTTAAAGTATGATTCACATATAATAAATTATTAACAAGTTCCACCTCCTTCGATTTAATGTCTGCAAAAAACATTACATAATCGTCTATATCACTGCTAACCCGCTAGGTTACAATTCTCTTTTTGAAAGCACATTCAACGAGTTGCACACCACGACATATCGGCAAACATGAACTATTTTTATGTTGTTGTGTTCGTTGATGTGCTAACATATGATTTGCTGGTACGTCCACATTATATGTAGCGTAATTAATTACTGGAATCATCGATGTACGCTCTTCAATTCGGAGTTGTTTTTCTCCTGGCACTCCAATAACTCTTGCTTCACACGATTCTTCTTATGACGCCTAATATTATCATTGTTGATAAACTTAGAACCGCAATTTTCACATATATATGCCATGATTTTTCAAATATTAATACACGTACTACCTATGCAAGTCAGAGACAACTGATGAATGAAACTGCCGCATAACATATATAAAACTATTCAAGGTTGCCTTAAACTGCGCCACATAACTCCAAGGTTACACGTCTCCAGAAAAGCCAAGATAACCTCAAACATGGTTAAGTTCAAGGTCACACACAACCTTCAATAGCATTCTCAAGGCCAAAGCCATATCAACGCAAAGTTGAATATCGTGGAAAGAGTGGGGCGAGGTCAAGGTTAAGGTGAAGGAGAGGGAATGGAGCGCATCGGGTAATGCTCACTACTAAAGTCGAATTTTTTCGAAGAGTTGCTGACAAAAAACCTTTACTCTCCAAAAAAAAAAATCGAAAAGCCAGATTTCAGTTTGCTCAGAGGCATTTAAATAAGGCACCTCAAAACTGGGGTACGGCGCTTTGGAGTGACGAAAGTAAATTTAAAGTATTTGGTTCACGGAAGGTCGTTTTTTCGAAGGCCTGTAGGAAAAAAATAGATATTGAATATCAAAAACCTAATGTTAAGCAGTATTATAGGCTGAGGATACTTTCCAGGTCTAGAACGGGCCCGATTGTGAAAATAATAAGGAAAATGTATTGATTTATGTACCGCGACATATTACAGAATACTATGTTGCACTATGCCGAAGAAGAAAGACTTTTTATGGAGACATCAACAAGATGATGACCCGAAACACTGATCCCGATTAATAAAAAATTAGTTTTTAGAGTTTTAATTATTGAAAACCAAATTTAAGAATATAACCAGAAAACCAATCTTTCCATACTTTTGTCCGTGGCTGTATATACATTTTGATATATACTGTTTTCCTGATCCGTATGTATTGATATTATACAGTGGTATATATATATATATATATATATATATATATATATATATATATATATATATACACCACTGTATAATATCAGTACATACGGATCAGGAACAGTAGCAAGTACTATGAGGAAGACTATGGCATTTAGAGTAGAAATAGAAGTTAGGTATTCCTGTAAGTTAAAAATGGAGCTTGAGTAATATTTGTTGTAGCAAATATCGTTGTTAATGGGTCCTTATATGTAAAAATCCAATATGTTCGATATAAAAATCAAGTATTTGGATTATTAACATACTACGTATTTCTTACCTATATTTGAGACATAAATAACTAAAAAATGTGATGTAAAAAATCTCATATCCAGAACGACATATGTTACGAAGCAAGGTCGAGTTTTTTTGCTGTTTCGCAAGTTTTAAAAGCTGCCATATCAATTTCGCAGCTGAGTGAGTAAGAAATAAATCTTTTGCTTTTTATAATGATGAATGACAACGGAAGACATAAGAACGTATATTTTGGAATTTTCTTTATTTTTCACACGAGAAGCAATGATATCGTTTTAAACAACTGATGATATGAAAATGTAAAGTATAAGTAGCTTTTCCGATCCGTATTTTTTGACAAAGTTTATTTAAAAGCGTGCAGTGGAAAAAAAACCGTTGATAATAAACGAAATTCTAAATTTGATTTTGAACATTTCAAGATTAAAGATGAAAATAAGACATTTTAATTATCGGAGGAAATAAAATGAGTTTGTAAAAATATCAAGGCGTTAATTTACATTTTTAATTGCCTATGTTCTAACTGACATATCAACGTACAACCCAAACTATTAAGGACAGCTTCATGAAATTTTGAAAATTGTTTGGCAAGACTATACAGGGTGATTTTCTGGGAACTTTATCGATCGATTGTGAGAAAACTACAATTAAGAAGAATCTGAAAATTTGATAGTGTTCTACTGTGTATGGGGGACAGCCGGTTAAAATACTTTCAAGATGGCGGCACTTCCAGTTATACTGGAAATATATGTCAATTTGCTTATTTTAAATGGAATATCCTATAAATTCTAGACACATTTTATGTATAATGTTCTATACTTAGATCTCACCGTTATGGACATATTTAAATTTTTATGTCAAAAATGACATTTGCGGATCAAACCTTAACTATACATTTCTGCTATAAGGAAGTCTTTATTATTTAATTTGGATCAGTTTTCTTGTAGACGAAGATCGACTTTTTATGATATTTTGAAAATTATTAGCACAGAGTGGTCAAAAAAGAAGAATAAAAATTATATTTAAAAAATCGTCAATAGTCAAATGGTAATGGAATCTTATTCATCTATATTACGTTTGTCCCCTGAAAGTTAAAGCAAGAGATAAATGTGTCATACATATATTATATTCGCCCGATTATTTTTAGGTCACTAAATCGTGAGATTTTATCGCAAAAAATAAAATGGGTTTTCATTTTACAGGAAATTACACGAAAGATGACTTGAATCAAACTCTTGAAGAAGTGAAAGGAGGCCGAATGTATTTATAAAACATCAAAACCTTATATTATCCCTTATCCTACAACTTACACTAACTCGAAAGGCACTAGAGGAGAAAAGAAAAGTTTCAAGGAATGATTATCTGCTCTGAGCTGACAAGAAGAGGAATTGGCCAATGGTATTGTCACATTAGAAAATGGAGGTTCGGTTTGTCTCAAAAAGAAATTATTAAATTTTAAGAATGGAATACCTGGCATTGACTGGTTTAATAAAGAGAAACCAATTAAGTATAAAGAATCCCCAAGCTGTTCAATTTGTAAGGAAAAAGCCATCGATCCATTCATTGTGTACGGGTATTTTTCTCTCCTGAAGAAACTGCCCAATGAGTTCAATCTTGAAGACCAACCTTTCCAGATATGGAACGTGAGCTGCTTTCCAGTAGATTCAACCAGAATAAAAGTGGTTAGTAAGCAAGGTATACCGTGCTCGCGTATCACTAGCTCTCCTGGCGGGGAAAACACGACAGTGTGTCTAATGGCTAATGCTTCAGGACAGAGAGCGACCCCCTTAATTATTTTTGAGGGGCTCAACATCTGGGATCAATGGCAAGCACTAGATGATTATTTTCCTGGAATGTTTTGTGCCGCAAGTAAGAAGAGATGGATGGACTCAGGCTATTTCCAAAAGACTGTCGTTCTAGCTTTAGGAGACAAAAGGCCGATAAAAGTACGTTTGCAGCAAAATCTTCAACTATCATAATTTCCGAAAACAATATCTTTAAGAAGCTCATACTGGAGTGTGTCCTTCAAACTTGGAGTAGTCTAAAAATTACCAAACGAAAGTTAGCGTTACGTGTTTAGGTTATAACAAGCGGCAAAGCATCTATTGCAGCACACTTAGCTACCAAAAATAAGACGACAGCTGTCATCGAGGTCACAAGCTCTAGTAGTGAAGCAGATAAAGATCAGATAGTATACAATGAGTCTGATAATGAGGAGTTCTCGAGGGAATTGCAAGATTCTCTCGAATCTGATTCTGAGTACAGTCAATTCATTGATGTCGATAAACGGGTTCTTGTCGAGTACACCACGCCGAACACTTTATTGGAAAAGTATTAAGGAGAGATGGAGACTACAGCTGGGTTATAAAGTTCCTCAAATTTAAGAAATAACTATGTATCTGACCTGCTGTTGACGAAGAAGATGTAGTAGACAGCTCAATTATTTTACCTCCGCCTACTGCAGAGCGGTCTTAATCCTTGTGAGATATTTCTGTATCTCTGAAGATACTATTTTTTGAAATATTTTTGCAGTGTTAAATTACCTTTTTAGTTCCGTAACTCTTCTGTTTTTCAATATTTTTGCAGTATTTAGTACTGCTATTTAAGTTTATTAACTTGTTCTTACAGAAAAGCTTATAATTTTTATATTTTTCAATAAATATAAACGATTTAAAAACTAAAAGAGAAATAAGTTATTTTTCACATTTTCCTCTATAACAGATTGTAGTTTAACACAACATAACACACAACTAGTTATTACATTTGTCCCTTTTTCGTTTTTTTTTTTAAATAATAATAAAGCTGCAAAAATAATTAAAATCATTCTTTATTTACTAATACACAGTACATACTGGTATTGTCTCAGATGAATTTTAGTAGATTTTTTAAGGCGCACACAAAGGTGTGAGAGATGTTTGCAACTACACTGTCCAAATTATATATTACAATTATCCCAGTTCACCTTAGTTGAGAAAGATCCTAAAAAACTCCTGGTAAAGGTTTGAACTATACATTGTAAATTTTTACACATTCAATATTATGATTATTACATGAGTACTTCTTAATTTAAATTGACTAATTAATACAACCTTAAGTTAAAAAATAATGCGGAGTATTTTACTGGGATCTATATAATGAAAATAAATGTAAAATTTATTTTAATTTATTCGTTTAAATCCTTCAGCTATACCTAAAGTAAGTTAAAAATAAAGAGGATGTTTTTCATTTATGTGAACATAAATTAATCAGCTTAGCCTATTTTACAGATAATTGGCAGCCTTATGACTATTTTATGATAGTTTGGCCAAAACAATTCTTATTATTTGAAAGTTATTCTGCATAGATATATGTGTATGTGTGTGAAATTTGGGATCAGTACACTGCGACCTAATAGATCTATTGTATTTCCCTTCTGCTTCGAAGTCGTTAGGGATACCTCGCCGACTAGAGCAGATCTTCCAGTCCTAATTCCCTTAGGAACTTTAGAATGTTGAATGGCTTTCAAGGGGATAATTCCCCTTCTTCTATTTATTGTGCTTCCAGGAACCTCATTCTAGGATTTTTTTAAGACTCTACACTCTGAAAGGATGTGAATAGAGGTTTCGTCCTCTTGCTCACAGAATATGCACTTTTCTCTTTCTGCTAATCCGAATTTCTTGAAGTATTTCTTCAGGTACTAATGTCCCGTTAGGATTCCTGTCCGAACTTTAAGTTGTTCTTTACTTATACTTATGCGTTCCTTGAATCTCTTCCTGTCGTAGTTCCCAAGAAAATATCTTCGCTTGTCTCATTCCTGTTTTCTTTCCTTTTTAGTTCTTCCAGCATTATCCTGCTACTGATTTCATAGAAAGGGTCGGTGCCCTAGAAATAGTGTCAGCTCATTTTCTAGTGAACTTGTCTACTATTTCTTTCCCTTCTACCCCGGTGTGTCTTGGTACCCACAGGAAGGTGGCCTTGCTATTCTTACCTAATTCGTTTAGTTCCTCTAGACACTTTCAGACCATCTTGGAGCTGATTATTTGAGAACTCAGCACACTGATGGTTTCTTGACTATCCTACATGATAATAATCTCCTGTTCGTGACAGTTTTTCTCTCTGCTGAATTGAATGTATTTCCCGATGGCATATATTTTTGCCTGGAAAATACTCGGTGACTTACCCAAACTTTCATGGTGTCTGGTTCTGAATCCATATAATCCTATTCCGATTTCTTCAGTTGTTTTGGAATCATCCGTATATCATTTAATAGAATTCCTGTTAAGTTTTTCATTGGTGTGTCTGTCTCACTCGACTGAAGTTTTTCACAAAGTTGAACTTATTTTTCATTTCATCTTGGGGCCTGTCCCAGACGTGTTGATTTCTAGATAAGAAAATGTGCCGTCGTTTTATGGCTTCATTTATCATCGTCTTATATATTTTTTTTCTTCACTATGCTCTCCATGGGTGTAAGTAGAGGTATAGGATCACTTCCAGGCGGCCGTTAGGTAGGTTTTCATTGCTCCAGTTATGCACGCACAGACCAGTCTTTGAAGTTTCAAGAGGTTGGTTCTTGTATTAGCCAGACTGGTTCTTTTATTCTAAATCACTATGATGATTAGTCTCACTGTTGCAGCGTACATACATTGCAGGATTTCTGGGTTTATGCCGCAGTATTTTCCCGCGAAGTTTGTAACCTTGTTGGTTACTTCTTTTTTGCATAAACATAGGTGGGACGATTCATGTCAAATTGAAAAAGCTCTGCCAAAAATTCATATTAACTGATTTGAACGACTGGTGCTCACAAGATTCATCAGACATTCTTCTTTTGAATAGCCAGCTCCTTTGGAATATTGAAAATAGCGACCAAATATTATTGATAGAAAAAACATACTTTGGGAAAAGAATGATTGTAAAACAATAATTTTGAGGTCGACTTCATCTGCTATAGGTGTAGAAAAGTCCAATTTAACTTAATATGGCTTACTACCAGATTTTCGAGACTGCTAATCAAGATTCTAGAGTCAAATTAACAAATGTCAAGAAGATTTAATTCATTTTACTTAACTTGGCTTACTATCGGTTTCTTAGTGCCGTTAATTGACACTCTAGAGTCAATTTATTAAAGTAAATGCTTTTCAACTTTTCTCTACTAAATCTGTTTCATCTTATAGGCCAACCACTGTGTACCTTATTTTAAATAAAATAATAAATAAGTTTATACAAAGACGAAGATATTATATTTAAAAAAGTTTTGCGCAAAATCCTGGATTTGTCCCAGCGGGGATGCAGTGATGACAAAGACACGTGTCGTCAAGGCTCATTTAACTCGGGTCAAAATACTTTAATATTGATTAAAGCTCATTCCATTCTATTTGTTTTAAAGCATTATCCTTTATCCGACCTTAAAACCCTCTAATCTTCTTCTAATCTTGACTTTTAGTCTTATTTGAATTGACTTTTTTTTAATAAAGAACGGAGCTGAACCGCATATCAAAGTAAAATCAGTGAAAATTCTTTGATAGCTGAAGTATTATGAGTTTAGAAAGTTTACATTTCGTTTCGTGAAACTTTATCCATCTTTGCACTGACAAGATTCGTTATGGTGACAGTGACTTTTATTTGAATGCAGAGGGATGAAAAAGCTGACGACGCATAATAAAAAAGGTTATATTTATGTAAAAGCAGACGATTACGTAACGTATGGAGTATTTTCTTTCACATATATTTAAAGAAACGTGTATAAAAATGATGCAAATTTATCTTATTCTGTTACATATAAGATTTCTTAAAGTGTTCAATATTTAGTTTCAAAAATTATATATTTAGATTTGGTAAATTGCTTTCATTAAATTTGTTTTTGTAATTTGAAAATATTTTCATGGTTATTTCTCTACTTACAGGGCCAGTTTCACTGCAAAGATGCTCCATTTTTTATTTTATTTATATATTAAAATAAAGTGCTTTAAGTAAAAGATAATAATGTATGGGAGAGACGTATATAACAAAATCCAAGATCTTCGAAAAGATATAGGACAGCTGACAGATTATATTAGGGGCATGAGAACAAGTAAAATTTAAAGACGAGTTGAAGAAATAATGAATTGAATCCGCTACCATTCTCAACATAATCCAGCGAATGATATAGCTCAACAATGCCTCGACACATTTAAACAGAACTTCTGCTAGACTAGCAATAACCGAAAACGAGACAATGTGCTGTTCCAACGATCAGAAAAGACTTTCTGCTGTAAGCTAAACTCTCCATCTAGCATGGAAGATGATAGATATCCCAACAGAGAGCAGGTAGAAGAGTTCTGGGGAAACAAACTTTCCATACCCGCCAATTGTAACATCGTAGCTGCCTGGATCAATGAAGAACATCAAATCTGCTAAGACTACAGCATGCAGTTTGAGCCATTTGCCATCGATGAAATCTCAGGAATACTCAAAGAATTCCATAACTGGAAATCTCCAGGTCTTGATCGGGTCCAGCATTACTGGCTCAAGAAGTTCTGGTGTATACAACATCAAATGGCTGATCTTATTAATGATGTTTTTCTAAACCCAGCAAAAATGCCATTGTTTCTAACAGAAGGTATTACGTATCTCTTACCAAAAGACCAACATAACACACATGACCCAGCTAAGTATAGGCCAATCACCTGCACATGATACAAAGTAATCACCTCCTGCTTAACCCAGTTCATTTATGCACATTGTGAACAAAATAACATTATTGCAACTCAACAGAAAGGATGCAAGAGGGGAGCAATGGGGTGCAAGGAACAATTGATTACTGACTCGTATGTAACTAAGCTAGGTATGAAACAGGCTAAACGAATTGAATATTGCACCATGAGGGCGGAATTGACAACCGAATTTGTCAGGAGGGTAAGACGGGTGTTACGAACTAGTCTAAATAGTAGAAATTTGTTTAAGGGGATCAACACGTACACATGCTCTGCGCATAGCTACTCTTGGAATTGTAAAATGGAGCAGGACGGACCTCGAAAACCTGCAAAGGGAAATAAAAACATTTTTAACAAAAGCACATAAATACCACCCTCGGAGTGCTATTGAACGTACAATGCTTCCAAAACACCAAGGTAAAAGAGGATTGGTCGATTCTGATAAGCAAGTTGATCAACAAATAATAAATTTACGTTCTGATTTCCACAGGTTAGCGGAGTCTACACTACATCGAGTAATATGCGAGGCAGACGGTTCAACGCGGCTAGAGCTGAGGGAACGAGATATTACTTCTTACCACCGAACAGATCAAGAGAAGTTACAAACCTGGCTACAGAAAAAACTTCATGGAAGACATGAGGTCATCCAGAACAATGTCGAAAACTTAGCGTCGAACTACTGGTTGATTTCAGGACACATGACTAGGTTTTTCCGACGAAGAACTATCGGAAGTTCATCATCAGAGATACCTCAGTAGAAAATGATCAATGTAGATATGGCTGTTAAACATCAAAGACAATCCAGCACATAACTGGAGGATGCCAAGCGTTTGCCGCAACCGAGTATAAAGAAAGATATAACTCAGACACTAAGATATTACACCAAGAGTTAGAAGATAATTTAAAACTATTGCAGGTAGGAAAAATGCCTTACTACAAATACAATCCGGAGTTTATTCTT
Source organism: Diaprepes abbreviatus (assembly GCA_034092305.1). NCBI lineage: Eukaryota > Metazoa > Arthropoda > Insecta > Coleoptera > Curculionidae > Diaprepes > Diaprepes abbreviatus. The sequence continues at coordinate 8,123,319 of JASJET010000090.1, read as the reverse complement.
GAAAACAACGAGTTGAAGTTATCAAACAATTGCTCATATTAGGCTACACTGATTGACATTGCTATTCCTAATAACAACAACGTAAGATCAAAAGACGATGAGAAGATCGCCAAATACAGAGATCTGGAGGTGCAAATCTGCAGACATGGGCAATGAACAGCGTCCACACGATTCCCATAATACTATCAATAATTGGAGTGATACCAAAGAACCTCCTGCAGAACATCAAGGAACTGGGCCTTAGTAAGCATCTGTATAAACCGATTCAGAAGGCAGTTCTCTTGGAAACCGCGCGGACCGTCCGAAAGTTTGTAGGAAGTACAGAATACCACACCACCTAGGACCCGATAACATGGAAAGGGTCCCCACAGATCTTCATACTTTTGATATGCTTCCTGGAGGGTGTGCGAAGCCATTTGGCTTGTAAATATGATGTATAGGATGGGGCCGGTAATAATTTGCAGTGTTATACGATTTCATATAAACAGTTTGTTTTCTACAAATACAACGGTAGTTTTCTCTTCTTACGTGGTTCAACTTAGATCTCAAAGGAACAAGGGACTACTTTGAAAACTGGGCCAGAAATATTGAAAATTTTGATATTTTCGGAAAATATGGTCATCTCTCGCATTTCATCGGACTTTGTTTATCAATTGCGTGTCTGCCTGTTCGAAGTACTTGGTGTGTATTCACAATAAAGTGGCGTTCACTTTTTCGCAACGAAACGTAGCAACAAACATTCCTCTGCCCTCATCACCAAACCTAGGCATTACAATATTCTTATTTGTATTGCATTTATTATTTTCTTTTCTAAAATTTATCCCTTATATTCTTTTTTTTTTAAGTCCAAGTCTTTCTATAAAGTAACACGTAAGTAACATAATAACGCAACATGCTCACTTTTTTGTGTTACATTAAATACTAATCCAATTTGTTCAAATCTCGAACTCATGTCATTATTTTTATTAACAATACCTTCAATAAGTTCGTATTTATTGACTTTTTCTACTGATATGTGCCTTATCCTGAAAATTTCATGTTGTTGTGCGTAATGTTAAATATTAGTTTACCTTGTTCACTACATTCACGACCTGATCGAGGAATTCTTGTATAACTGTTGTTAATAGGCCTTTCATTGACGTTTATTCTATTTGTTATTTTCTCTAGTACTTTTTGAATTATTTCTTCCGAATAAAAGTTAAAAAAGAATAACGAAAGTACACAACCTTGTCTTACCCCTCGTTGTTTCTACTTTCTCTCAGAGTTCCTTTCGCTCCTTAACATTAGCGGTCTGGTTCAAGTACAGATGAGTTATTATTCTAACATCTTCTAAGAAGCTGAATGAGGTAATTATGATAAACCTTTAATTATTTGTTTCACCTTCTTCTTCAGTGTTTTACATCCATCTTAGGTCATGCACCTCCTTAAATTCTCTCTTTTAACAATTTGTACATTTTTAAACACACCCGTCATTCGTCATTTAACTCCTGCATCATTTCTTCCAATTCTTCTAAACTGTGGTTGTTATAACAATGTAACAGTGTAGATTCGGGGTATATTCATTATACACTTTGCTAACCAATCCAATATTTTGAATATGTCTTCAAGCGCAGGACTGAAGAGTTTGATAGCATATCACCCTGTTTTACTCCTCTTTCTAGTTTATTTTTTGTGTCATTTGTTCTTGATGATTTAGATATTTGTTTCCTTCAAGCTGTCACTGATTAATTGCAAGAACAAATATCCTTTTACATAGGGCCTCTTGTGGTCGATCAGCAGCATGGCTTTACTTCCGGAAAATCAACCATGAACAAACTTTATATTATTCGCAGTATGTCTCAGAGCGGATTAATTTTGGCACTCAGGTCGATGTCGTTTGCACAGATTTTTAGAAAGCGTTTGATCGACTTAATCACGGTGTTTTATTTTGCCAAATTGTCGGATTTTGGTTTTAATGATAAACTTATTGGATTTTTTGAAAGCTACCTATTAAACCGCTCTAACTATATTGAATGACTGGTCACAAATCTAATAATTTTGTAGTAATATCATGTGTTCTTCGAGGATTTATTTTGGGTCCCTTACTTATTAACATTTTTATTAACGATATCACATGTGGGTTGAATAACAGCTGCCTACTTTTTGCAGAAGATTTAAAGATATTGCAGGACATGCGGAATCCTGGCGATTGCTTGAGCTTGAACTGGATCTCATGAAATTAAATGCTTGGTATCTAAAAAACCAACTGCTTCTGAACGTAGACAAGTGCAATATTATCATACCATATCATTTTCAAGGAGTAAAATGCTGTATGCTTATGGGATCCACGGTGCTTTTCTAAGGCGAGTTAACGATATTAAGGACCTAGGAATCACGTTTTACTGCAGACCTACATTCCTTAATCATATTAATGATACAGTATCGACTGCCTCTGAACGTAGACAAGTGCAATGTTATGTCATTCTCAAGAAGTAAAATACCCCTAGTGCATAATTGTCGGATCTAGGATCTCGTGAAAGCCTATTGACAAGATTTCATTTTACAACTCTGGAGAAGCGCAGTAACGGAGCTCTTGTACTTTTTTTGTATAAACTGGTTAATAACAAGATTTTGGCAACTGATTTGTTCGCGAGAGTTCATTTTCATGTTCCATGAATAACTAGATCTCCAGTATTTTTCTATATGCCGTAACCAAGAACTAATGTATAACAATTCTCCCCATTCTACTCGATGTTCCCTTTATGATCGCCTAAAAGACAAATTTGATATATTTTCCTGCAATTATTCTGTTGTCAAATCGTTTATTTACAATTCTGTAATTGATATGCAGACTATGTTATACTTATTGTACTGTCTGTATTATGTATATAATTTTAGGATTTATGTAACTCTATTCTTTTTCCTGCCTATAATAGAAACTCTGGTCCTGTGGAGCAGTATAAATAAATGAATCAATAAATAATTATATCTATGATCGATTCTGCAGTTAGGAGGGCGCTCTAATATATACTAAATCATATTTCATACCTAAATTTTCATGGTTTTTACCTGTAATAGTAAAAGAGCTTGTTTTAATATGTCCGAACATAATTTTACTGCAAAGCACCTCTTGCAAACACACGGTCAACGGTGGATGGGTCATTATATTTTAGTACAATAATATGGTCATCTCAATCTATTCATATAAATATCTGCTAGTTTTATCTATTGGAGCACTTAGAGAAGCTTATGTATAAAAATAAATGGGAGAATGATAGTAATTTTGAATAATATTTGTCACAGTTCGGCAAAATATTAGCATTTTTGCTAAAACGATAAATATTTGCATCAAAAGTTGAATGCTTGGAATAAAGTACATTGTAAAAAGGAAATGCATTAAATTTAAGGTAAATGAGCTGGAAGGAAATTTCATAAACTATTTCTTAAATTTATTTAATGTAGTGCTATAAATTTAATAATTAATCTGCATTAAATTTATTGTAATCATACATTAAATTTAAAGTGTGATCATTACTTTTTAAGGTGACTATGTACATTAAATATACAGCCAGTGGTCATTGAACTTAAAATATGTTATCACATATTTAATGCACCAACATTAATATGAGGTTAAAAAATTCTGCTGCAAGGAAAAGGTGGAAAGTCATCTGTATACCGGTTTCGAACTCATTGGTTTCAGTCAGCACCGGCAGACATGTATACTTCATCATAAGAAAAGTGAGTTCTTTAAGTAACTTATATCATGGTAAATAAAAAGTTCAATACAAGTTGCGCCATCTCCCGGAATCTCATGCAATGTACCATGAATATTAACGTAAAATCCTTTAATGTTAAAGTACATGTGAATTAGTTTTAATGTACAGAAAGTTGTTATATCTTTTCCGTTACTTTACTGAAATCTAAGATACCATTTAGTCAGATTTAATGTACAATGAACTGATATTTTAATGAATTGGCTTTAAATTCAAAACAAATATAAATTACTCATTATTTAAAGTACAAAATCATTAAATCTACTGTAGAATGTACATTAAATTTGCATTAAATTTAAGGTTAGATATGTTAAAATATAAATTCTGTACCGATAAGAGAGAACTGTTCTCTGATAAACGTTTTTCTTTATTTTTCCTGACATGTAAACAGCTTTATTAGTTTCGAATATTCATTTTTTTATTTAACACGTATACCTGAGAAAATGACTTTTCCTTAAAATCTAAAACAGATTCCGTAAAGTCTTTTAAACGTGAAAAAATATGGTTTCAAATTTTGGTTTTCTAGGAGAGGACTCGATCTAACCATAATATATGATATTTAATTTTGAGGAAATTAGCGATGGATCCATAATTTGTGGGATAGGGTAATAGTTATCCTTCTTTTTGTTTTTAAGACTTTCAGATATTCTCTTTACTTACTAACATTTGACCTGACGGTACAATTTTAAGTCATGAAATGTATTCTTGACTTCTTATATAACCGTCCACTGTTTTCGACATATTACCGCTACACAGTTTTACGTGGACACCCTGTAAAGGTAACTTGGTTATATAACGTAAAGTTTACATTAAATTATTAATATACTGCTGCCTTTAACAGCTGACACTGCTGACAGGCTAAAATGGATGTGAGCCAGTCCGTATTGAAAAGAAATATCGACTTTAAACTAGATATTTGATATATTTTAAGTGATATACATTATTTGCATTATTGATATGAAATAATCGAAGATTATAAGAGAAGTATTAATGAAAGTACAAACTTAATATAGGTAAAATAAACCTACTTAAAATTTGTGCTTCAAGAGTAAATTTTTCAAAAATGTAAAGTAATTACTATAGTGAAGTTCAAAAAATTCTAATTCAAAAATGTATTTATTGAAGAGTTCACAGAAACAAACTAAATATAAAATATCCATTAATAAATGAAAAAATTCAGTAACCGTCTTCTAATAAACGGAGATTTTCGACTGATACTAATTTTTTTATGTATGTTCTTCGAATACTTCGGAATGACGGCACCGATTTGAATGAACATTTTTTACATTATCTTCTTCTTCTTCTACCTTCTATAATAGGTCCCTGAACTATTCCTTCCTCGATTTTCCTCATTCTGGACTTAAATTATCGCTCCACCTTTTCCGCGGTCGACCTCTACTGCGTGTACTATTAGGCGATTTATCTCGTGCGATCCTTACCAGTCTATCCTCTGTTATTATGTGTTTGTTCCATTGTGTCTTACGTTGTAGGACCCACTCATTAATGCAGTCTGTGTTGCATGATTGCCTGATGTTATCGCTTCTTTCTCTGTCTAGTAGCGTTTTTCCTGTTATTCGTCGAAGTATTCTCATTTCTGTAGTCTCCAATAGTTGTTTCGTTTTTGTCGTCTCTGGCCATGTTTCTGAGGAGTATGTCATAATAGGTCTAATTGTGGTTTTGTAGATCCGAACCTTTGTTTCTTGTTGTAAGTGTTTGTTTCGCCAGATCACGTCGTTTTTACATTATGTTATAGAAATTGCTCCATTGTTTCCATATCATCATGGACGAAATTGGGGCAGTAAAATCCAAGATGGCACTGATAGTATGGCGGCCAAAAAAATTAATTTTGTTCGAGTTGCTCCAAAATTGGCAAGGGGGGAGGGTTTCGGGATCGCACATAATGAACCTGAAATTTTTTTTTAAAAAATTAATATGGCGAATGCAATATGGCAGGCAAAAAAAAATTTATCCGATATTCTCCAAAATTAACATGGGGGAGTTTTCGGAGTCGCACATAACACATCTAAAATTATTTTTAAAAAATTTAATAAAACGGATCCAATATGTCGGACAAAAGAAATTATTTTATCTGATTTTTTTCCAAAATTGTTCTGAGGGAGTTTTTGGGAATGCACATAACGAATCTGAAATTATTAAAAAAAAAATAGGGCGGATCCAATATGGCGGATCAAAATTTTACATCTCTCGATTTTCTCCAAAATTTGTTTGTATTAGGGGATTTTTAGGAGTCTTAATCACGAATTTAATATTAATCCTAAAATTGTAACATCTTTAGGTTCTCCTCAAAATTTGTATAGGGGGTGGGGGGTTCTTGAGGATATAAATTGTGAATTAATTTATTTTTAAAGGTTCAATATGACGAATCTAATTGTTAGCGGACTAAAAATTTTACGATTTTGTTTGAAATTGGTACTAATGGTGTAAATACCTAATCTAAAATTATTTTCACATGCAATATGATGGTCTAAAAATTTTACATTTCCGGATTTTGTCTAAAATTTTCACTAGGAGGTTTTTAAGGGTGCAAATTTAGTTTAGATTAAAAGGTAGAAATACTTTTTTTGAAATTTAATATGGCCGATCCAGTATGATGGGTTAATTTTTGTACAACTTTATATGGCAGACGCAATATGGAGAATACAATTTTACATTTTTTCGATTTTTTTTTAACTTGATATTGCGGAGTTCTTGAGGCGTATACAAATTCAGTATGATGAAATATGTCGGATTAAGAAAATTACGTCGCCATTTCTTTAAATATCGATATTAGGAGGTTTTGGGGGCCTATATTACTAATCTAAAATTAATTAAAAATTCAAGATAGTGGATTTACTAAGATATACTAAATATTTTTTTGATACAATTTCATTCAAAACTGGAATCTGGAGAATTTTCATAATCAAAGAATTTTTAGTTGTTCATTATAGTGTGGTTTACAACATTGGATAAAATGGGCATTTTTACATTAATGGGTAATTTTATTATTAAAATGATTAATTACTTCATCGATTGATAATTTCAAAAATAAAATTTTGAATTACTTTGTTCATTGATAATTGTAGCTATAAAATTACTTTAGTAATTGATAATTTGGAAAAAAAAATTCCAATTACTTGAATAATTCATAATTTTAGTTTCGAAATTATTAATTGATAAAGTAATTGATAATTTCGATTTCCTGATTAATAATTATCCAGTAATTAATTAATGCTTTATTATATTTTTGTTGGCCGATCACTGTTGTATACTAACTGAGCATTATGTGGTTCTCTAAAGGCACAGTATTTCCGAAAAAAAAATTATTTTGAGGGTTTGTCAAATTATGCGAGATTCAACGCGAACATAAACCCGTCATGGCTAAATATTCATGCAATACGCTTGATAATGTCCAGAGATGCCTCAGTCTCACAGTATGTCACATGACAATCTAACGTTATCAGTTCACTCACAGCATCGATTTTTCTTGGACTACAATCAATTTTGAGCAATTCTCACTCTACTCGTTCATGAGCGAATAACGGCCACTATTAAATTCGTTAAATAAATGGTATACAGTGACCTATGTAAGTGCTTCATCGTCATATAAAGAACTAAGTTCACCCATACAGTCTTATTGAAATAAACCACGTCGAAACGGAAAATAACGCATGAAAATCTTTGCGAGTTAATTTCATATTTTAGTCAGGATGAAATCTCGACGTTACTGCAAATAACACAAATAGAGTTCGTATGTCAACACGTTCTCAGTACGTACACAGTTTAAAATATAATACTTTCCTGTAAAAAGGTCAAATGACACCTAGCAACGACAGTGTTCCAATTCCAGTGTTCCAGTTCTCGAAATATAAGCGGTTGTCCACGTATAATAACGTGGATAAATATATCAATTTCTAGGCATTATTTTTTTATGTTCCATATAATTACATTCATTTACAGCTGCATCCTCCTCCTTATAGATAATTTCATCTCAATTACTGTTAACAATGTTTACGTACTATCCTAATTCCTCCTCAATGCCTGTCTAATTATCCCCGAACTGCTTGAAAATGTGAATTTATAATTTACATCTATTTTAACAGATACAGAGTTCTGCTATATTCTGCTCACTACTATTATAAAACTTGAATTTAAATTATTTTGTAAAATTTTTGGTAAAAACATTATCCAATGTTCTGGCTATATTATGATGTAATAAAATACTGGTTATATTCGTAGTCAAAATAGTTGTATTTTGCTCAAATAATGCATCGCTGCTTCTCTTTTATATAAAAATGCAGCACTTTATTGAAATATGTTTAGAGCACTTGTAAATTTTAATATCTTCAATCCGAAAAAAATTAAGAAAGGAAACAAAAAATGGATTAATCGTATTTTGAAAAGAGCCTCCTCAAATGTAATTTAACACCATAAGAAACAAAAGACAATATTTTAGAGAAAAATACTAGTAAATAGTGCCATTTAGGGAATAACACAAAAATATAAATATTTTATAAACCCGCTGTCCTTTATTCAATAATTCCTTCATTCTAAATTATAACAAAAACAAATCGTGTTTCTTTTAATTATTTTATAACCTTTCAATGATGAAATATTATGATTACTTATTGGTCGTTGTCTGTACGAATTCACCATGTCAGCGAGGTCGCTTTCCGCGTTACGATGAGGCAAGGTCTTGTAAAGGATGCGAGTTGATTACTTGGTTAAACAAATTGAAGAAAATGATAAAAGGATGGACACGTTTGAGATAAGAGTTAGTTAATCAAAGTTATTCAAACAATATGGGGTTAGTCCGTTTGAGGTGATGAGTCCGAAGTGAGTCGCCTGTCACAGAACCGGTTGATCATCAGTAATCCTAGTGACGTCAGTGTAGAATGCTTAAATTGGGTCTAATCACAAACCTTTTATTAAAAAATGTACTGGTTAATTTGTTAGAATTGATACTCAATTTGCTATAAATATTTTTTAACTACATTCACTATGACAATGTGGTGGGAGAGCCGTGCCTAAAAAACAAAATTGACCGTTACTACTAACATATTGAGCTGTACATTTTTTAAAAATAGGTTTCTACTAGCATCATGTCTAGACTCATGCCTAGTACTCTATCCTAGCTTATCACTAGGACTACTGATGGCCAAATGGTTCTTTGACTGGCTACTCGAGTTCTAAGCATTCATCTCTGGTTCACCGTAAACAGACTCACCCCAGATTGACTGATTAGCCTTAGATTGACCAGCCCTTATCACATGCGTGCCAGTCTTTTTATCATAATGTTGTTTTCCTTATTCACGTCTTCTCACAAAACCTTAGGTCATCATGACTTGGAAAGCCACCGTGCTGATTTGGCGAATTTGCACGATCAATGACCAGTAAATAAACATAACTTGTGCTTAAAAGACTATAAAATAATTAAAGGTAACACGGTTTGTTTTTGTTTTAATTAAGAAAAAAGGAATTATTGAATTTGAAAAAGCGAATTTATCCAATATTATTTTTTAATATTTTTCCCTATGTGACAATAGAATGAAAACATAGACTTAATATACCACGTTCTATTGTAATAGAGAAAAATGTGTTTACCCACGTTTTTTTCAAAGTTCTCTTACTTAACGGCTACGCTATGCATGTTTTTACGTTTAAGTCAAGATTTAACATCATCAAAATTATAAAATACTAGCAGCCCCAAATACCGTATACTTACCCAAGAAACGAATTATAATTGTTTGATAATCAATAATTGGAAAATAATTTCGTCGAATCAATAATCAAACATGTAACGGCAGCGAAAACTTTCATAATTATAAGTAGATAGAATTGAATGAAAACTGTTCCATGAAGCAGATCTCAGCGTATTTGCTGCCTAGCGGAGAGCCATCATATTACATATGTAGTGTATCATATGTAAGACTGTTTGTTCTCTTCTTCTTCTTCTTCTACCTTCTATAATAGGTCCCTGACCTGTTCCTTCTTCGATTTTTCTCATTCTGGACTTAAATTATCGCTCCACTTTTTCCGTGGTCGACCTCTACTGCGTGTACCACTAGGCGATTTATCTCGTGCGATCCTTACCAGTCTATCCTCTGTCATTCGGCTTATGTGTTTGTTCCATTGTGTCTTACGCTGTAGGACCCACTATTAATGCAGTCTGTGTTGCATGATTGCCTAATGCTATCGCTTCTTTCTCTGTCTAGTAGCGTTTTTCCTGTTATTCGTCGAAGTATTCTCATTTCTGTAGTCTCCAATGGTTGTTTCGTTTTTGTCGTCTCTGGCCGTGTTTCTGAGGTGTATGTCATAATAGGTCTAATTGTGGTTTTGTAGATCCGAACCTTTGTTTCTTGTTGTAAGTGTTTGTTTCGCCAGATCACGTCGTTGAGACAACCCGCCACTTTATTTGCTTTGGCCACCTGCCCTTTTACTTCATCTTCGATGTTGCCATAACTAGTTATGTCGATTCCTAGATATTTGAAACTCATTTCTTGTTGTATTATTTGACCGTCTAGTTCTAGTTTGCATCGGAGGGGTTCTTTTGAGGTTGTCATACATTTAGTTTTTTTGGGCTGAGATAATCATATTATATTTTCTTCCCGTAAGATTATCTCTGGAGGTCGTCTTCATTTTCGGCACATATCACAGCGTCATCAGCGTAACAGAGAATTTTTATTTCTGTATCACCCATTTTATATCCTCTACCAAGTCGCACCTGCTTTATTATTTCGTCCATTATCATGTTAAACAACAAAGCACTAAGCGGGTCTCCCTGTCTAATACCGCTGTTGACTGGTATGGGTGTTGATAATTTACCGTTGGTGCGAATCTGAACTTTATTGTTTGCGTATATGTTTTCGATGGTCTGAATTATATTGATAGGAATATTTCTCTTATATAACAGGTGGATTGCGTCATCTAGCTTTATGCGATCGAATGCTTTTGTTAGATCTATAAAGCATAAAAATGTTGGTTTATTGTATTCTAGAGATTTTTCGACTATCTGTCGTAGAATAAATACTGCATCCACGCAGGACCTTCCTGATCTAAATCCCTGCTGTTCGTCTTCCAGTGTTGTAACCGAATTAATTTTATTTTTGATTACTTTCGTAACGAGTTTCAGAGTTGTGTCCAGTAGATTAATGCCCCTGTAGTTCCCTGGTTCTTGTTTGTCACCTTTCTTAAACATAAGCATCATTGTGCTGGTTCTCCACCTATCTGGTACTTTGCATTGTGTCAGGATTTTTCGAATGAAGCTTGTGAGTTCCTGTGTTAGACGCTGCCCTCCGTATTTCAACAAGTCGTTATGAATTCCGTCTTGTCCGGGAGACTTTCTATTTTTCAAGGATTTTATAGCTTTCTCTACTTCTTGAATGGTGACTTCCACATTATTCCTTATTGCTGGTATGTTGTTTTTTCCAATGTTAGCATCTCCCTTAAATAATTTTGTTAAGTAGTCTATCCATTTCTCCTCTGATATTTTGTTTGTTTCGGAGAGTTCAGATACTTCTTTGCGCTGTTGTCTTATCAGTCGCCTCATTTGTTTTTGTACACTATAGAAGTCTCCTTGTTTATTCTATGCATTAAAGTATTATCTTCTTAACGCTCATTTATGCCGAGAATCACAGGTACAAATTTGGTTGCGTACCCTCTTCTAAAAATCTGTATAAGCACAAGACTTTTTTTTTGGTTTAATCAAATTATCACATCAAAAAAATCCTTATTGTTAATACACCTTTATTTAATTATACAAAAACTTTCTGAAATGAATTTATTCAAATTACGAATTTTAATATTTTTTTTTAATAATTAAGTCAAAAACCTTGGTAAATTTACATTATAAATTGAGGCTAATCAAAAGTATTCGTGTATTAAAAAGAATAAAAAACTTTATTTAAAAGTATTAAAGGAGAAGGTCTTAAAATTTGGTGATTTTAATGTAAATTAATATTTAAATTACTACAGGAAAACTCTTTGAGGTGTAATGAACCCCGATACTTGATTTTGAACTTTAAAGACAACTTTTTGTGACTTTTGACGGTATATTTAGATGACTCTTTCAAATAATACTTCTCAGATAACCCAATTTATTCTGTTTAAACTTTAGCTTGAATTAATTTTTTTTTCTGTGATGAAGGCCTATAATTTAATGACAAACATCTGAGCCATCTCCGATGTGCGGATGATATAGCGCTTTTTAGGCAAAATATATTGGAATTACAAGACATGTTGGACGAACTTCAACGAGAAATTGTGAAAATCTGATTAACAATGAATTTGAACAAAACGATAGTCATATCATCAGACAATGTGCAAGTGCTTATGGGGGACTAGAATATTGAAAATGTCAAAGAATATGTCTATTTGGGATATCACATCAAATTAGGAAAAGAAAATCAAACTGCCGAAACAAATAGCCGTGTTCAGTTGACATGGGTGGCCACGGGTAAATAATCACACGTTTTGAGAAATCATACCATTCCAATTCATCTAAAACGATAAGTCTTGCATACTGCCCGTGATGGCATATGAAATAGAAACCATGACACTCACTGTTAAGTCGGCTAACAAACTAAGAACTGCTCAGAGAGCAATATTGTGGATGATGTTGGGAATAAATCTTAGAAACCAAGTCACAAACGAGAACATTAGACAAAGAACTAAAGTAGAGGATGTCGTAACACGCATAGCACATCTGAAATGGTTGGGACATATTGCCCTACAGGACGATTCGCGATGAACAAGGCACATCTTACAATAGAGACCTCGCTTACATAAACACAGTATTGACAAACCACAGTTACATTGGTTTGACGATATCAGGGACAAGGTGAGGAGCAGATGGTACCAACTTGTAGATTAGGAATCATGGAAGAGTACAAAGGAAGCCTATGTCCAGGAATGGACTGTAAGAGGTTGCTAATAGAAGAAAGAATAGATTTACATAAAAAAGATATTCTTGGAGAAAGTCGACGCTAATAGTTTAAGAGAAAACCCGTTTTAATTAAATCGATACATAATCTCTAATTTATTTGTATTTAAACTAAACAATAAAGTAGGCTTATGACGACTATAAAGAAATGAAAAAATATCTGGTAGCTTGAAGTTAATGTCAAGATAATAAAAAATCACAAGTTATTAAATAAAAGTCCGTGTTCGAGGTCCACCTTTAAATGGCCATAGCTCCCTTATGACGCATTTGTAGATCTATGTTCATATTAAAATATTTTTCATTTTTTCGAAGGTAAAATCGCCCTTCGAAGTATATGAATGAAATTTCCAGAAATTCTGTATAATGAAGTAGATAAAACATATGAAAGAGAATCACCAACAAAGAAATATTGTAAATATGTGGGCTGGCATTATCGAAAATAACCTTATAGGTCCTTTTGTTTTTGAAGGAAGACAGTAAAATTTAAATAATTTATTGGAAGACGTACACCTCTTGATATAAGAATGCAAATGTGGTAAATGCATGATGGTGCTCTACTTCATTTTAATCGTATAATACGTCTACACTTAACTAACGTTTTTGGCTTTCGATGAATAGGTCGAGGTCGGCCTGTTTTATGGCGATCAAGGTCTCCAAACCTAAATTCTTTAGACTTATACTTCTGGGAACATCTAAAAAAACTAGTTTATTCAACACCAGTAAAGAGAAGAAGTACTAGCGAGAATAGCACAACATTCTAACGAAGTTCGTAATAATGTCGAAATATTATTTGCAGTGGAGCAGGAAAATATCCGAAGAATAAGAAAATGTATTGAAGTACTTGGAGCCTATATTGAACATTTGCCAAAATAACATTTAAACGTTTTCACTATTTTTGCATTTTAATAAGATTGTAAGTTAATTGAGCCTCGATCAACCGTTTTAAAAATTTCTGAACTTGGCTATATCGGAGCTGGAAATCTTTCAGCATAACATATTCTTGCCTTCGAAGGATGAGACAGCGCTTTACCATAAATTAAAACACATCAGCACACCCTACGTATTTTATTTTTACCTGTGTGTGTTTAGCATTAATAGTAACCTTTGGGTGTTTCGCATAAAAACCGATTTATCTCAAAAACCGTCAGTTTTACTGAAATAAATTAAATGTATCTTTTTTGAGGAGGAATGATCAAAGTATTTGAATAATTAGTTTTTAGCTTTGTAAAATGACACCTGTCAAAAATTAGGCCCAACGAGTGTGGCTGTGACTCCATTCCTGGCTTCTCTGATGATCTGAAACATCTCCTGTAGTATCGGTTAATGCGCATTTATGGCCACTATAAAATGTTAAAATATCATTAAATTATACTAGTTGATTCAAAGCTTAGAGTCGATAAGGTAAATCGCTGGGTACCCCTTTAGGGCTCTGTATCTCCGTTAACGGGCCCTTTAGGAATTTGTTTTGAAATTGGAGGTATTTGCCGGACACCCTGTATTTACAAAGTATTGAACGATCCCTTGAGATTGATTCACTAAGTGGACCACTCATAACAGGATTTGAACCAAACGCGACAGAGCGTACACTTACTACTTCAGGAGTAAGGTTTGATCGTCTCAAAGGGACGCCTTTGTCTTCTAGCAGTTTCATCGTTTAATGTATTTCTTACGTACATAATGAATACTGTTTGATGCAAAGCGACAAATCAATATACATGACGTTTTACCTGTATCGTCAAAATTGTAATTAAACAAAGCTATTTTTATCCAAAGAAAGACACTATATTTAATGTTTAATACCTCTCCTGCTTTCTAACAGATTTCTTTACTTAATACATACTTTCAAATTTTCTAAAAAGTAAATCTTAAGTAATTTATCTCATAAAATTTATTAATTTGGATTCTTAAAAGTGATGCCCGAGGGGTTATTAATATTTACTGAAACAAAAATTAACAAGCTTTAAAATGGAGTTTATTTAATGTTGAATATTTAATGTAAATGAAAGAAACGATTCTGTGACTAAGGTCAAAATTAATTATGTAATTAAATAAATTCTTCTTCTTCTTAGTCGTTCCTTCATGATTGAAGCTTCATGATCTAATGGAAAATGTCATACAATAGATATCCATGTTCCCCTATCATACTTGTGGCTTCAAAGATCAATTAAGAGAGAAAAAAATAAGTGATTCTCTGAGAAAACTATCAAGATACTGGCTATGTCATCACAGTAAAAACAATCCATATAGTCCAAGCCATAGGTAAAACTTAGTGATTATTTTGACGTAAATTCCGAGATGAATGAGACTTATTCAGGAGTGTTGGGGCAATGTAAGAACAAACCCTACATAAATGTAAGAGCAAAAAATAGGTTGGGACCAAGAAGGGAGGGGTCAAAGTTGATTTTTTGAATCTGCAAGCCAAGTAACGCATTTTGGAAAAAAGTTTCAAATGAAAGTTGTAAAGATTTTAAAAATCTACAATTCGAGATTTTGTGTGATCATTTTTGTCAATTCGTTATTGCAAAAATGCCAAAAAACCCTTAAAATCGGACATTTTTTGCATATCAATTATTTATTGCAAAATTGGCTTTTTTGCACTTTTTTCATTTTAAATGGAAGCCCTCCTCATTTTGAACAAATTGATACTTTATACAATAAATCAGATAATTTATTGCTGAGATATTGCTACTTGTGCATCCCGAGGCGCAAAATGTTGATTGCTAAAATTTTTTTTTAGGTGAATATTTTGACATCCACAGAGGCTCAATCTCTTCATGAAGGCCTAAATTTTCAAACGTTGTTAGAGGAAAATGGAAAAATTAATTTTTAGCCTCTTAAATTTCGCTCTAAAAAAGGGGGTGTGTCATATTCATAATTTTTCGAGCTACCCCAGATTAAAAAAAACACCGAAATTTGTTCATTCGTTGCTGAAATACTGCGAATTTTTCCGAGAGCTGCTAATTTGAAGCTGCGAGTTCAGTTTTCTGGCGCGCACGAGAGCTCTATTTCTAAGATATGAAAGTTTAGGCCTTCACGAAGAGATTGAATCTTTGTGTAGGTTAAAATGTTTACTCAAAAAAAAGTTATAGCAATAAACATTCTGCATTTGAGATAAATTTAGCAATATGTCAGCAACAAATTATCCGATTTACCATTATAAAATATGATTTGATTTAGGAAGACGAGGACTTTAATTTAAAAGCAAAAAAGTGCAATAAAGGTAATTTTCCAATAAACAATTGATATAAAAGAAAATGGCTGATTTTGAGAAATTTTTTGCCTTTTTGCAATAACAAACTATAAATGCGATCGTAACTCTGCCTGCATGGTTGCTGGGTGGATTGAGTAGCCCAGTGATCATGTTGCCGGTCCCAAGCCCGGATAAAAGAGGAGGGTTCACAGGCGAGGCTAGCAACCTACCTGTGGTAAAAGAACCGCAATGCTGACAGAACTTCAAATGCAGCCTCGGATAGGACGGATCACAACGAAGACGACTTGGCGAGACAACGGAAAAAACGAACCTGGAAACGGAAACAGAAACAACTTCGAATCGCAACCTGGAACATAACATCGCTCTACAATAAAGACCAGGAAATCCTTATAGAACTGAAAAAACATAAAATAGACATCTGCTTATTGTCGGAGACCAAAAAGAAAGGCAAAGGAAATACAAAACTCACCGACTACATTCTGATATACAGCGGTAAAGACAAAAACGAAAGAGCAACATCAGGAGTTGGCATATTAATTCGCGAAAGCTTTGAAAGAAATATAAAGGACATCATATACATTAATGATAGGATACTGCAAACAACACTCGCTCTTAAGGAAAATAAAGCAACACATATTATAAGCATATATGCTCCCGATATGAGTAAATCACAGGAAGAAAAGGACAACTTCTACTACGAATTGCAAAACACACTTGACCGAATATCAAAGAAAGACAAGATTATCATACTTGGTGACTTAAATGCAAGAGTGGGCAATGAGATCATACAGGGAATCAAGAACAGATTCAACGAAGAAATCATCAACGAAAACGGCCAACAACTTATACATCTCTGTGCCGAAAACGAACTAAGAATTAACAATACCTTTTACCCTCACAAACCCCAGCACAAATACACCTTTGAAAACACAAGAAGACCCAAATCTATGATAGACTACATCATAACAAACAAAAATGTACAACCCTCTGAAATATTAGATGTGAGAGTAATGACCTCAGCGAACACCGGAACTAATCATAACCTTGTGTCAAAAATAAGAACCACCATAATGAGGAAAGAGAAACTTAGACCAGAAATAACTGAAAAGCTTAACATAAAATCTTTTGCAGACGACACCATCAGAAACCTATACCAAAACAGATTGATACAAAAAATTAATGAAAACAGAATCACTGAGGAAGATGACATCGACGCCGCGCTGATGAAAGTACACACAAACATAATGAAAGCAGCCGAAGAAGCACTGGGCAAAAGAAAAGTGAATAAAAATGGAAAACACAACAAAAAACCATGGTTTACAAATGAAGTGAAATCCTTAGCAGCAGAAAAGAGAAAATCATATTTGAAGTATAGAAGTAAAACAATCACATACGGGGAATACAAAATAACCAGGAACAGAGTAAACGATAGCATCCAATTAATTAAGCGAGGTTACTGGGAAAAGTTCTCAACTGACATGCAGCATGATCTTTATGGAGGGCAGAGAAAAGTCTGGAATATGCTAAGAAACCGCAAAAAACCCGTGAACGAATACATTCAAACCACTGCAATAACAACAGAACAATGGGAGAAGTACTTTCACAATCTATACGACAGCATTGCACCCGCAATAACACAGGAAACCCAGGATGAATATGCGGAAAGAAATCATGCTCCAAAATGGATTATCACAAAAGAAGAAATAAAAACACCAGCCACCAAATTGAAAAATCGAAAAGCCCCTGGACCAGATGGCATAACAAATGAAATGCTCAAATATGGTGGAATGGCACTACTAGAAGAGTTACATTCCCTCTATAGAAAAATACTCAACGAGGAGAAAACACCAGAACAATGGAGGGAAAGCTTGACCATACCCATATTCAAGAAAGGCAACAAAACTGACCCGAACAAGTATCACGGGTCATACATTGCGCGACATACTAAGAAACGATGAAATCCGAAAAAGATGTGAAATACAGGACGTCGTAAGATGGGGCAGAGGAAGAAGGAGAGCATGGAGGGATCATGTCGACAGGATGACCGACGACCGAGTGGCAAAAATTGCAAAAGAAGGAATATCAAACACCTCCAGGCTTCCTGGTCGACCGCCTAAAAGATGGAAAGAGAACTGGACATCGGTGTCACAGGAACAAGAATAAACGAGATGCATTGACAGTCAATACAGGACAAAGTCCTATATTAAGAATAAGAAGAAGAAGAAGAAATGCGACCGCACACAAGCTCAAATTGTAAGTTTTTAAAGTCTCTACAACTTTTATTTGAAACAAAACCGTCTTGTGATGGCGCGACGGTAAATTAAAAAAAATATATCGATGTATCGAGTTTTGATATATATCGTTTTTAATTCATCGTCGCGCCATCAGAAGGCGGTTTTATACAACACTGTTGATTTGTGTTACTCTTGTGTTATTGAGTGAGCCATCGATATGTCGCCTTTATTATATGCTGTTTTTGAATTTTAAAATCAGCTTATAAGGCGCAAATGCCAGGTGGTTTGTATATATAATTATAGTATAATTTATCGAATACAAAAAAATCTTTAGAATTTAACATCCGACCTATCAATATTCATCCCAATAAAAAGCCCATTTTTGTAATGAAATTTGACAGGGAGATGCTTTTAATTAACTCAAAGACAGACATGCAACGAAATTTCAGAAAGTCTGTCAACAACAATAAGTGTTATCACTTGACCATTTTTTTTTAAATTAAGGAAGCAAACGTATAGACCGGATCATGTAATGTATTAAATCTATCGAAACTTATTAATTTATTTAATAAGTCAACCTTTAAAACAGTTTTATTTGCCACTCTTTTACGGATTTTCTCCAGAAATGATTAGTTATTCAAATATTTATTTATTGCCCAAGCCAAAGGTTTCGTTGGCTAATACTTCAACTTCAAAGCTTATTCAAAAAGTAAATTGGTTAAATTTAAACACACCCTTATTTGCGTTTTGTCGAAAGGTTTTACCTTTTTGTAAGTTGTTCTTTGTTGATTCGGTTTTTCTTTTACAAGGTTCCTTTGCCAAAAAAAGCTTTGACCTTGTTTTAATTATTTTACCTTTTTATATTAAATTACCTCCAGTAATTTAAAAAAAATCAATGCTTTTAAGTCCACCACGATCGTGATCAGAAATTAAAACAGTTATTTTAATAACGATTTCGTAAAACAAAATCTACGCACGACTGTATAGTCTGAAAACTTTTGGAGTAATATTTCTTTAAAAATTGAAAAGCTTTGAAGTTTCTGCTAATCTTATTGTACACTGCCTAAACTTAAGATGCATGGTAATTATTTGAAATAGTAAAATACCGATTTTTATATAAATTTTTCATACTTCCAAAAAAATTTATTAGTTGTGCGGGGTATGCCAAATTCCATGCTTTTATGGTGTGCCTCTGAGGCAGAGACAATTCGAAGAAATAATATTATTTTTATCAGAAGTTGTTAGGCGGTATTAGTTTCAAAGGCCTATCTGGATCTAAGCATTGAAAATAAAAGATCTCCTCTTTTCATAGATTCATTCTTCCTTCAACTACATTTTAAAATATCAAATGCATGTTGAACATAATACGGGACAAAGTGCAAAATTTTTATTTTCTAAGATGTCAATATTCACCCTCATTTGATCTGTTTGTCTTCAGTGGAGGGTGTTGATAATATTATATTTATTGATATCTTCACGATCTAAATTCGGTTTTAACGAATTTTTGAAAGCATGTTCTATCTTACTTTATCAAAGATCTTCCTATAATTGATAAAGCCTAAATAAACAGAAACTTATTAGAAAGGAACCTTTCCTTTTTCCGTATCTAAATCTAAAGCGTTTATATTTTTCTATTTAATATCAAAATTACCTTTTTGGTTTACCCTTTTTCTTCAATAGTATTCAACTTCTTGTCAAATTTCGTATTTTCTGTTATTTTCTGCTTTTCTGTTCAGCTTCTCCCATTCTTGAGTAAATATTTTTTTTGTATTTTTCTATTTTTTCTACTTTTATTGACTTTTAGCTATTTCATCATTTCAAGTTTCAGGTTGGTAATCCATCGCTAATCTCTTTTTTGTAACCTTCTCTTTCGAAATCTTACTGTGCATTAGTTAATATTGCTTTCTTCGTAACTGTTCAGTCGTTATTTATGTGCATATTTTGGACTCATGACTGAGCTGGAATGATTATATTAAGGCTCGAACCAAGAAGGCCATACGTTCTATCTGGTCTTGTAAGCGAGCGAGCCAGTGCACATGGAGGCTGACACCGAGAGTGTTATTTCGGATTTTTGTGGAACCAACATCTTACCACTGCTTTCCGGCAAAACTGGACTTAAATAGAGGTCCAAGTTTGTGGAAAGTACAAGGATGTCTGAGAAAGATACCGGTGGATCCCACTGATGAGTCCACCACCGGTTTCGGGACGAAACATCTGTATATTTTAGGTGGCCGCAAATAGTTCGTTAGTTATATGCCTTTAACATCAGGGGCATTACTATGACATGGCGCCCGAGCAGAGGCGGCGGCAGACGAGGGTCTTAACCGCCATTGGCTTAGATTAAGCCTGACCCGACCATTGGAAGACCACCGAGGATGTCTGTTCCACTTCCTTTCCAGGCCTGTGCTTTTTAACGGCTTGGACTGTCTAACAGTTAAAGCTGGAAAGCAAATGCCTTAGGGGGGCATGTTGCGGAATCAACATCTTACCATCGCTTTCCGGTAAAACTGGACTTAAATAGAGGTCCAAGTTTGTGGAAAGTACAAGGATATCTGGGAAAGATACCGGTGGATCCCACTGATGAGTCCACCACCGGTATCGGGACGAAACATCCATACATTTACTACGGTGGTCGAAAATAGATCGCTAGCTACATGTCCTTACCACCAGGGGCATTGCGAATTGCGACAGGATATACATTATGATGATCCGCCCCACTATCACGTACGTGTATGCTGGCCTAGTACAACAACAAAGCGCAAGCACTGTTTCCAGCTTGATAATGTTCAACGAATGGCTTGTGTGGGTATAATAAATTCTATGAGGATTGCTTCCACTAGGGATCTGAAAGTCGAAGTGAGCCTACCCCCTCTTCACTTATACATAGAGAATAAGTCTCTGAAGGCTACAACCTTCTCAGTTACCTAGGGCATCTCAGATCTGGAACGGGTGGCTACTTAGGTGTCTGTGAAAGTGTGATGGAGAAACGTTCATCATTACCTATGTAGACAGATTGTAAAGCGCCGTTCTTGAAAACCAACCACTCTCTTGAGGTGCTTTTTCCGAGTAGTGAGGATAAGGAGGAGGAACAAAACCTTCCGAATAATAGATCCTGGTAGTTTAATGATGTATCTCGACAAGATGAATGAGAGGGATCCGAAGTGTTCGGCAGGATCACGGGAGTCAGAGAGGACAACGTGCGATAATGTCAGGGAAAATTTATGCTATTCTGCAGTACGGCCATCTTTGTGAGAGGGACATGGACAGGAATAGAGTAATAAACATATGTTTAGATGGTAGTGCTGTGATAAAGACACTGAAGTCTAATGACGTAATTTCGCAACTGGTGCCTGAGTGCAATGATGTACTGAACACCCTGACAAGGAACGACTTAGCAATTAGATTTATGTGGATCTCGAGACACTCGGGTATACATGGAAATAAGAAATGAGTCTGCAATTGAACCATATGGACATCAATCAATTTTACCTTCCAATTCCAATTGCTGTTGGTAAAAGGGAATTAAAATTGTTATAAGAAAGTAACTTGATTGAATTGTGTAGAGGAGCTCCTGAAATGAGGAGTGTCAAGGGCCATATAAGTGGATCTAGCGCATGGTTTATTAGAGAGTTTCTCGTCCTAGGAAGGAAAGAGTTACAAATTGTGGTGGGACTGTTGACAAAACATTCTCACCTGAGGAGCCATCTTCGAAAGATTGGTGACGCAGAGAACCCACGTATAGATGGTGTCCGGAGGAGGATGAACCTCAGAGAGTACCCAATACTCATCGAACTGAGACAGCGATATTTCGGAGATACAATTTTGTTGCCGGAAACAGTTAGGTAAGTTCAATTAACGAGGCTGCTTGGATTTGCCAAGGTGATTCATCTCAAATGACCTGTAGCTTTGGTGGGAAGTATCACCATCTTTCTGTTCATTCGTTCTCCTTTATATTATACCGAATCATAAAAAATGTTTCGTATAACAATTTATTTTTGTTTTTAATAGTTAATTGCTAAATTAACGAATGATTAATTACGAAGTAGTAAATAAGAATCGCTGATTTCATCCAACTGTATTCCATTTTTATTGAATAGTTAATGGTAAAATGGGTACTTATTTTTATTTAACAAAGTTTTGAACAATCAGCTGTATTTATTTTACTTATGGTTGGTTAAGAAAATCTAATCTAATTCGTATTGTCAAATTGATATTTTAGAAATTGTGATAAACTACTTGATAGTTTAAAAGAAGTGTTCCAGGAGTATCTCTCTGTGAAAAACGGAAAGGAATTTAAACTTGGTTCAGAGTTGGTTAAGCCGTTTATTAAGAAAGGGCTGAATATATAATAGAGCGGTATGTAAGGTGGAATAGTCGAAATGATTTTTGATTCTAAAATTATTTAAAAAAAAATTAAATATGGCGGAGCCAAGATGGCGGATTAACCATTCCACATCTCTCGATTTTGTCTAAAATCAGTATTGCGGTATTTTTATTAGTGTTAATTACGAACTTAAAATATTTTTTGAAAAACTCAATCTGGCGGATTCAATATGGCGTCCTAATAATTTTACATTTTTCGATTTTCTTCAAAACTGTGGGGGTGTTTGAGTGTGTAAATTATGAATTTAAAAGAATTTTTTCAGAGGACTAAAAATTTTAGATTTTTCGATTTTATTTAAAGGTGAGACTGAATTGCTTTTGAGGATATAACTAGCAAATATAAAATTATTTTAAGAAATCTAATATTTCAGATGCAATATGATGGTCTAGAAATTTTAAATTTTTGGATTTCATCCAAAACTGGTACTTGGGGGCTTTGGAGGGTTTAGACTTAGATTAGATTAAGACGTTAAAATTATTTGTTTGAGATTCAACATGGTGGATCTAATATGGTGATTGAAAATTTTACCTTATTCGCATTTTTTCAGATCTGGTATTAGGGGGTTTTCAGAGTCTGGAATATGAAGTTAATTCTTACAACTATTAGGTTGCTAAGATACAATATGAAGGACTGAAAATTTTACATTTTCCAATTTTGTCTAAAATTGATATTGCAAGGTTCTTGGGGCGTATACAAACTTAAAATGCAGTATAAAATATATCGCGCTAAGAAATTTACGTCTGAAATTCTTTAAATATTGATATTGGAAGGTTTTGAGACCTATATTACCAATCTAAAATTAATTTGAAATTTCAGATAGTGATTTTGCTATGACAGACTAAATATTTGTTTAACACAATTTCATTGGTATTTGGAGAACTCCAAGAATTGGTTCATTTTTTGCCACCTTGGAGTCATTGCGAGGTACACTAATCTCGATTAATACATAGTAATTTACAGATATCATAATGAATTCAAAACTAAAAATCGAAAAATAAAACTTTTATAAAAAAAATTGAACCGATTTCTAAAAATGCGCTAAAAAGTGAAAATTTACTATAAATTTTTATATGAAATTGAAATTTTTTTAAGTCGGCGCCAAATTATTTCTCAATGAAATAAATAACTACTAATATATACAAATTATGGTAAAAAAGTAATTACAAATAAAATATTTTTAATCAGTTTATGCGAATCACATTTTGTCAGGTATCAGTTTGGTGCCGACTTCAAAAATTTCAATTTCATATAAAAATTTATAGTTAATTTTCACTTTTTAGCGCACTTCTAGAAGTCGGTTCAATTTTTTTTATAAAAATTTTATTAAATACAAAATATTTATTTTTATAACATATCGGAAAGTATACAGTCTATAAAAATAAATTCTGGTAATTTATTGAAAAAGAAAACAGAACTTCACACAAAAATAAATTTAAAATTCTAAAAATTACGAAGCAAACTCTGAATAAAATAATTGAATAAACAATAATTATACAAGAGTCGGTTTTTCATGACCGCAATAATTGAGGATCTAAGAAAATAAAAGGAAGATTATTTACAAAACCAAAATTTGGAAAATTGGACTCGTGAAATTAAATAAAGCGCGAATGCTTTTATAATGTAAATTTTGGCAATTATAAAGGTACCTTACTTTGAATATATTTCTTTTCAGCTTTCTTTTGCCTAAGGTAAGAAGGGGGACTTATTCAAAAGCCATTCATTTGAAGTATTTTGTCAAATATAAAGTTGATTAAAATATGCGAATAAAATAATTTTGTATGATACATTGTTTTATATATAACGAAATTTGATTTTAATATTAGGAAAGTGAAAATCCTAATTAAGAAGTGGGAACGAATAATAAAGGAAAAGATAGGGATAAAATACGAGTAACTAAATTTTATTAGATTTTTCTTTGAAAATCTTTTAAATCTGAAAATATTTTAATTTGGCTATTTTCTAGCCCTTAAAATACGATGAATCGGTAAAGTATGGGATCAAACCTCAGTAGGTAACTTCTCCCATAATTCTAAGATAAGATAAAATTTATATAAGTATATATTCTAACGGAGTTTAGTTTTAAAATACAGATAGCTGAAATTTTTAATATAATTCATAGTGATTCTTTTGTAAGGAATTTGTCACAGTTCGAGTTTTATTTAATTATAGCAAGGTATAATATAATAATTTTCCTAATTTTAATCTACCATAAAATGTTATTTATTGAATTATGTTCATCTAGTATCTACATTGGTTTAGGGAATTATACGGACTAACTTGGTTAATGAAGTTACTGTGGTAGTTCTAATTGTACTCATATCTGGGACTACGTAAAACTGTTGTCATTTTGATGACATTTTATTTCATTAGTTGGGATATATCGGCTAAGTTGCAATTAGTTGTTCATTTTTGCTTTCTTTAGTTCAATTCCCTTACATTTTGTTTTTACTGTAGTAGCTGTCGATGAACAATATCTTCTTTGGTGGATCTATTTCACAAGTAAGAACACACGTAGTGCAAATTTTTTTTGTTCTCTATTAATTTTTTAAACTTATTTGCTTCGTTGTGCCTTTTTAGGGTCTGTTAAGATAATTATCGAGACATGAAGATCTTTAAAAATTATACAAGAGATCTCCTTTTGATTAGAACTCTCAAGTTTCCCGAACAACTGTGAACCTTAAGGTTACTACTATTTTTTTATGTAGTAATTGCTTTGCAGCAGTCTGCTGCTTTTTTTATTCATTTACTTACATTCATATTTTTATTATTTTTACCTCAAGTTTTTGATTTAAATGGGGGTAACTTTTATATTTTTCTCTATCTGGAATATTCTTAAGTGTATTAAATTAATATACCATGCAGTAATTGACCTATTTTTTTGGCAAGTTAAGATTTGTGTAGAAAATTTGTTCAATTTTATTTGAAGACAGAATTATATTTTCTTGTAAATTTGTAAACTAGTAATGTTAATTGATTTGTGGTTAACTAGTGATTTTTGAACGTTGGTTTCATGTTCAGAAGTATAATTATATAATATTATTAAAAGTTCATGAGTATATTTTGTGTTTTTGTGAGATAAATTCGCTATTTTATTGCCGATAGACCAAATCTTAGAGTTTTCCTTTTTTATGCCAATTTACTTTTCATATGTATTAATATTTTCGGTCACAAACTATGTAATTAATGATTAGTTGTATTTGATAAGAATTCATCTCCTTACCTTGATATTATTTAGGACTTTTATCGAATTCACAATTGTTTTTTCTTGTTTTAATTTTTCATTAAGTTACAATCTAGGCAGCAACTTACTGTAATTTCTTAATATTATGAATTAATTAGATGACAATAATAAAATTTGATATACTTAGCTACTTTAATTTAGTATTCAATAATCGGAGTTTTATGCAATCTAGCAAGTAACTTTATAGTTGACTGTAAACCCTATTAGTGT
The DNA here is from genome assembly GCA_034092305.1 of Diaprepes abbreviatus. NCBI lineage: Eukaryota > Metazoa > Arthropoda > Insecta > Coleoptera > Curculionidae > Diaprepes > Diaprepes abbreviatus. The sequence goes on along the minus strand of JASJET010000090.1, from coordinate 8,097,349 downwards.
TTCAGACGATTTATTTTTATTTAAGTGTTCTTTGTACCACCAGCGCTTCTTTTACCGCATCTGAACTGAAGTTACTTCTTCCCCTACTTCTGGTATTTCTGGTACTCTATATAGATCCTCATAGAAGTTGGTTAAATGTCTTATTATTTGATCCCTATCTCTGATTCTTCCACCATCTTTCATTAATACTATTATCTTTTTCTTCCGATCGTCATCGTACTTTTAGCCTTTTGTAGCTGTTTCGATTTTCTACAAGCCTTTCATTGTAAGTTTTTTTATCCTCTGCAATCTTTTTTCTTATTCTTTTGTACAGTTCGGTGTATTCTATTCTGTGTATATTGGAGTTAACTCTCATTTGTCTGCGTTGTTTCAGAAGAGTTCTGGTTTCATTGGAACGTTTTCTAATATATATATATATATATATATATATATATATATATATATATATATATATATATATATATGAATGGTTTGGTTATTTATTCAAAAAATCGTTTTCGCGACGTTTCGCCAAAATCTCATTTGGCATATCCAAGTGCGGTTCGTCTCGTTACTCGCTCAGAACTGATGGTTGCCTCTGATGAATTTCGAGTTTTGTTTAGCTGGCTCGTTTCCTGATTGGATGAGCGACTTCGCAGGCTCCTCCCCTCTGCCGAGTGCGATATATTTTGTTCTTGTATGAAGGTCTCTCGTGTACTAGTTAATTTTTGTTGTTTTCTTTCTTGATTTTTTATTAATGTTTTCCATGTAGTTGGAAAATTTATAGCATCGTCTCGTTTATTTAGCTGTCCCGTTGTTTCGATTTCTAGGGCCTCTCTTATAACGCGTACCTTGTAATCTTGTACTGGTGCTATTTCTTTTACTTTTTCGAAATCGATGGTATGTCCGGTTGTTTGGTGATGTTGAAATAGGGCTGAGGCTGTCTGTTTGTTTTTGAAGCTATTTTTATGTTCTTGGATTCTTGCTGATACGCGCCTGTTTGTTTGTCCTATATAAATTTGATGGCAATCAGTACATAGAATGCTGTAAACTCCATGATTTTGAAGGTTGGTCTTATCTTTGGGATTTCTCAGGATATTGGCAATTGTTTTTTGTAGTTTAAATATGGGCTGTATGTTGTGTTTTCTTAAGATTCTTCCGATTCTGTCCGTTATTCCTTTTATGTATGGTATTATGGCTTTGTTCCTTGTTTGATTTTGGTCTTTGGTCTTTGTTGTAGTCTTTTCTTGTCTTTTTATGGTTTTTTTTTATATCTGATTGTGAGAAACCATTTCGTTTTAGAGCTGTTGAAATGTGTCTTATTTCGTTTTGTTTTGTGTCAAGTTCTGTTAAGCGGAGAGATCTTGATACTAGTGTGTTGACTACTGCCTGCTTTTGAGAGTGATGATGATGTGACGCTGCACTGAGATATCGGTCAGTATGTGTGGGTTTCCGATATACGCTAAAGCCCAGGGTGTTGTTGAGTTTCCTAGTTAGTAACAGGTCCAAAAAAGGAAGTTTCTTTTCTTGTTCGATTTCTAGCGTGCATTAGATTCTGTGGTAGATGTTGTTCAGGTACATGGGGAAATCATCCAGGTGTTCTTTTCCATGTGGCCACATTATAAAAATATCATCAATATAGCGTTTTCAAAGTTTCGGTTTTAAAGGTGCATCTTGCAGTGCCTCTTGTTCGAAATATATCATAAAAAGATTGGCTATAACTGGTGAAAGCGAGGACCCCATAGGTGCGCCATCTGTTTGTTTATATATTTGGTTATTGAACATGAAGTATGTGTTCTTTAGGTAGTATTCTACAAGTTCAATTGTGTAGGCTTGAAAATCTTCGTTCATGGAGATTTTGTCCAAAGTCTCATCTAGTGGTATGATTGGATTTAGCGATTTTATGTCGAAGCTTGCTAGGATGTCATTTTCTTCGAGTTGAATGTTTTTGACCATTTTAGTCAGATATTCGGAGTTTTTCACGAAGAAATCGGCCAATTCGACTCTTGGTTGTATGATACTTGCTAGATATTTTTCCAATTTTTGTGTAGGAGATCCCACGGTGCTCACTATTGGTCTGAGCGGTGCATTTGTTTTGTGTATTTTTGGTAAGCCATACAGTTTTAGACATCTGCTTGATTTTTCTCTTTGTATTATAGATTTTTAAATTTCTGGATCTAATTTTGAGGCTGTAATCTTGGCTTTCGTAGTTTTTTCAAGTTATGTTGTTGGATGCTTATTAAATGAAATTAATTGAGTAATTAAAATGATTGAAACTGACGACCCCATTGTAATACTTTACATATGAAAATAACTAAACGTTCACATGGAGTGAAACCTGAGAATATTTTGAACAAATTCAGATAGCATTTGTGAACCTACGTTCATGTGAACTTGTTTAGTTTTCTTACGAAGAATCACGGAACTGCTTGGAGATAAGATTCGGGTTAACCTTTTAATAGACACGGAAAACTTAAGCTGCCCGGACACCAAAAAGTGACCATGCTAGAAGAGGTAACATATGTTAGGATAGATGTTTTACCGATTAGTTATGGGATTATCCTAAATATGATTTCTTGTCTAATAATAGGTCAATAAGTAAAATGTAACCAATATCATATATATTTATGTAGCTCTAACCTGGATAAAATAAAAAAATCAGGGAATATGTAATAATTAAACGATTATTTAACTTCCCTTTCCAGATTGGTCAAATGCAAACAAGGGATCGCAAAAATTAAACCAATTTACCGTCTGATTTAGCTATTAGGTTTAAGTATTGACCAAGGAAACCTACGGGTAAGGCAGTAAGCAAATATTTAGACAACTGATTTATTCTCGGGGAAAATCCCCAAAGGAATACAGTGTTTCTAAATAGAAAAATCAACAGCAAAATTTAATGAAACGATTTTCATTTAATAAGCATTTTGATATATAACTTGATTGTTTATTTTAGTTTGATAAATTAAAATAAGTTGAGAATAGAAAGATTTCTTTTTGTTGATTTAGAATTTAATTTAAGAGATTTAGATTGTTGGCAAAGGCCCAAGATAAAGATAAAATGGAAAATAGCTTATAACCGGATTCCATGAATATTTGACATGATATCCCGATAAAAGGTTTTCCCAGACGTTATTTGATTTTGATGGGTTGTTAAGTTAGTTTCTCAAATTATTCATATTAAATAACTATAAAACTAAAGTAAAAATATACTGGAAGTCAAATAATTTATTCTTCCTACGACTAATAAAGTCAATATATGATTATTCACATTTTTTAAACAGTCAAATAAAATCAATTAAAAAACGTACATTTCGAAATGGTTGTAACTGTAGTTGCTGGCTAAGTCTGCCTTACGGAAACTTGATCCCACAGTGGAGGGACGCCCATTTCCGGTACCGAAATCGTAATGTTACCGATTTTAACAAATTAAAGCTTAAAATATATCTTAAATATCGGTCATTTAATCATCTATTTATATACAAGGCATTTCACAAACATGAGCGAATGCTTACATGGAGATATTTTATTTAAAAATAGTTTCAAAAAATGCAGTAGTAAAAGAGGGTGAGTCATCCCCAAATACTTTTTTTCAAATATCAAATTCTAATTGAGATATCTTTACAAAACAAAGTGGAACTTTTGTTTTGTAGTTAAGGTAAGGTTATATCATGCTTTTTTTAATCCCATAGATATCGTCCCTTATTTTTTATGATGGCCAATCTTGTTAATGATTTACATAATTTAATTCTGGACTTTATAAAATTAAACCAAGTTTTTTCATAATTTTTTTTACGAATACAATAACCTAAGTTGTGTTTCTGGATTTCCGAAAATAAACTATTAAAAGAGGATGAGCCAATTCTAAATATTTTTTTTAATATCTCCTATTTAAATTAAAATATCTCTACAAAACAAAATTCAAATTATTTTTCCCATAGTGATGCTGTAACTGTCAAAATAACATTGACAAGTTATCTTTTTGTAGATGTTGTTTTTTATATTATCTCATTTGGGATTGTTTTGATCTTATTATTTAAATCCATTATGTGGCAATCCTCAAATCTTAATAAATTTCCTCTGTGTTCTAGTTTAATTTTCACCCCTGTCAAAGCTTCGTTAAGTTTCCTAATACAGCACTTATCCAGTATAAGTTATTTTCATATTTGGGGTTTGTAAGTTTCTGTTTTGTTACTTGTCTTAGCAACATTTAGTTTGTGGGGTCCCCAAATTTTCAAGAAATCCATAACTTTTGAAAGACGGAAATCAGTTTGGTTTCATTTATTTTAGGTAGGATAAGTATGAAAAAGTTTTCATTACTTGTTCCACGTCTGTGACAGCTAGCGGAAAGACATTACTTTAATTTAAAAATAACTAATGGTAAATATAATAAGTACTTGATTTTTAGCTGAAGTATTGACAATAAATGTCTTATCTAACAAATTTATTTCAGCACACTGTTGTTACACTAGCTATAATGATATAATGTTCATCTTCTTGTTCATCTTCTTGAAATTCTGAACGCACCTGAAAGAAGCGTGGTACGTACGCATGGATCTTGAATATAAATAGATCGAGACCATATGCCTGAAGAAACTGTAGATTTTCTATCCTAATTTATATGGCTCATCCTTTAAGATTTTGGGGCGCAAAATCATTTACATTGTTCCGGTAATTGAGTGTAGTTTTTTAGCAACTTTATTTTTACCTGTTTTAGTGTTATTGAGTTATTTTTATTGGCATAAACTTGGGCAGATGAACATTAGCAGTTTTGCACGTTTCAATAAAGGATTTCTTGTACCCCATTTAAAAACTGTTAAGTAAGATGTATTAATTTCAATTTATAAAAACATTAATTATTTTTGATTTATTAAAGTTTGAGCTCAAAATTAATTTTTAACAAACTTTGACAAACTGTATTAGATTCTTATTTAGTTTTACACTGGGTTTTAAGGCCATTTGTTGTTATTTTTTTATGAATATCCATTAATTTGTCCTGAATTTTTTTAGTATTTGATAACTTACTTTTGTAATGCCTTAATTATTCTTTTAATGTTAGTAAGGGTTAATTCTGAGAGTAGACTTTGCTGCTTGTTGTAAAATTGACTATTTTTTCGTATGTATTTGCTCTCTAGATATATCACGATAGCTCCAATTTATCGAAGAATTATTTTATATTTTAAGGTTAATCTGGAGTGTATTCAATCTCTGATTCCACGTTGGATTTAAAATTGTTGAAATTTAATAATAATATAGTATCGTGATGCAATGACCTAGTGAGTACCAAATGAGAACAAAACAGCGCTGTTGTTATTTTCCGGACGCAGAGATTCTCTGTTATCTTGGAGTTCTCTGCACTTTTTTATACGAGAATAACATTACCTAGCAATCTATGTCTGCACAGCCGAAATCTATACTACTATACATATATATATATATATATATATATATATATATATATATATATATATATATATATACATATATATATATATATATATATATATATATATATATATATATATATATATATATATATATATAGACAAATTCTCGGCTGACCGGACATACGATTTTATTTTATTTAAAATTATAAGGTCGTTGTCATGGAGGAGTAACTGATTGAGATGTCACGCTTTTTATTTGGCAGAAAGCTCGAACTTGGCTAAAAAGATTGCAACAGTAAACTATATTAACGGTCCGACATACCTGATAGAAATCGGTCAACCGAATTTCTTTACAGTGAAGGTGCGTGGACAGCGTGTGTGGACCAATACGCTCATATCCTTTCTTAAACTCGTTACCCGCTTTACCCGAGCCTCATTGTAAATCAGCCACTAGTATCATGTAAATTTATTTACTCGCAATTTATTCGTATAATCGACAGTTGAAGAGAAATTGATTAGCATTTAGTGTGCCAATGGTTTTATATTCAAAAGTGTTAAAACTCCCACAAAATCTAAATTCCCGTGAAAATTGTTAAACTACTTGTCAAATTGAAAAGCATCAATACGAAGTGCTCGTTAGGTATATTATATTTGAATAAATTTCCGCATTCCCCGCGTTTTCGGTATCGCAAAAAAATATCCATATCCTCAATATTCGATAACGAGCCATTTACGTTTGCTTATCAATAGATATCGAGTAGAAAAGTTTTCCCCTTTTTAATATTAAAAGGTACAAAAAGGGTAAAAAGTGAGTTAAAATGTAAAATTTTATTTAGTAAATATATCGAAATCTAATATTCTTCAATTTATTTTGAAACCATTACACCGAATGTCTTGCACATCGTCCACATATATAATTTATGTATTTTTCTAGAAAATATGCTAAAAAAAGCCACTTAGTCATAATTAACACTACGTTATCAAGTTTTAATAGTAACACCATTTTCTAATTAAGCATTAAATTTAATTTTAATTGGTTTACTATTTTATATTCTGTGAACTGTTTGGAGTAAGTTTAGAGTAAGACGCATAAAAAATTAAATTTTATAGTTTTAAATAGTCATTGATTAAACTAATGAAATTATGACTTTTCAATGATTTTTTTTTAAATTCAAATAAATTCATGGAAGAAGCTATCAATATGAAATAATAATATGTATATGTATATGTATATGACAACTCTGTGGCATTTCCAAATTTTTATCGCAATTCCTCTTCACATACAATACGAGTACAGAGTCATTCACAAAAGATCATCGGATTAAAACCAGGGCGTCGCGCAGGTCAAAACATCTGACTCCAACGTCCCATTCAATGCCCAGAAAAGAAAGTCTTCATCTGGAGCAATTGTTTCCGGGAAGTCTCGGTTTCTTTTTTGGGGCGAAAATAATTAGTATTCTATTCAAAAGATTCATTAATATATTGAAATCAAGCTGCTTTCTGTGTGGATACACTTTTAAAACTATTATCTTAAATGATCTCTGCGCCGATGACTTTTTCTCGCAAATATAAACATTTCTCCATTTTGAGATAAATTACTTGTATACAAAAGGTATTTTATTCGCAAGTCTTAACGAATTTTTCGAAACACAAAATGTTGACTAAAAACATGGAAGTTTAACAGAACATATGTTTAACAATGCATTTTATGATTTTAATTTTAGTCGGTTCCCTCTTATATCTAAATCATATTTAAAACTGGTGACATTAGAAATTTAAAAAGCAAATACAATAAAAAGCCTCTTAATACGATCACGTTAAATAATATTTTCCGCATAATACGTCATTTTAGGTCGGTGTTTGCCGATTTTCATATATTTTTTCAAGCTTAATACGATTCGTTTTCTCGCTTAATACGCTCTGTCAGCCATTTCACTGATTGTTGACTACGTCTTATGTCACGCGACAGAGGCCAGCGACTGGTTAGTAGCTTTAAATATTCAATTCTAGATGGAATATAGACGGATAATATTGTTGATGGAAAACTCCCCTGCTCATCCCAGACATTGTTTTCTTACTTCCCAATGGAAGGAGCAGGTTGCAACGGATGGATAAGGGTATAAAAAAGTAGTCCTCAAGCAAGGTTATAGAATCCTACCGATACATCGATATCAGAAGGAAACGGACGACGTTTTTCCAAAAGAACCCTGTATTGCACGATGCGATATTAAACATTAAAGCTGCATGGGAAGCAATTAAGTCCAAAACTACAAAATTATTTCAAGAAAATAAGTTTTCGAAATGACGACGACAATATTGTGTTAGAAGAAGCAGAACCCGCGATGCTACAAAATTTTATATCTTCAAATATGACAAAGTTGCAACCTATAAAGTCCATTCAATCGAAGATCATACTAAAGATGCGAATAGTACCCAAAAAGTGACTCTAAGTGATGATGACGATGTTGATGAAGAAGAGTCAGCTCCAATTTTGTTAGCGAAGACGCACTTCAGAAGTTAAAATATATCGAAAGTCTTATATTTATTAATGCATCAAAATATCTAATGTGAAAATAATGATTTTATATGTTTTATTTACGTATATTTGTACTTATTTTTTTTTTCCTTGCTCGCTTAATACTTTGACTGTTTGACTGTATCTCCAAAACGGTTATTTGTAATGACAACTACAAAGATAACGTTTTTAAAATCATTTGGGTTTATGTTAAACATAATTATAAGGGTAGTATAGTAACCTGGATCACTCCACTATGTTATTGTTATCTATTTTGTCTGTCTATGTTTAATAGAAAACAATAAAAAATCATCATATGGATATAAAATTTTACCTTGGCTTCAGCTAGCCCGCGAAGATTCAGTACTTGTTCTTACACAATCTAATTTTTTTTTGTGAAGATCATTTTGATGTAAGATTTTATAATATTTGATAATTTTTCAAGTTTTCAATGATGAAGATTGGAATTTTAAGGTTAAAAATAAAGTAATCAAAGTTGGGTAATATTTATTTGTATTTATTTTACATTAGTTGCCGAATGATATGGAGAACTGTAAAGAATATTTGTTGGATTCGGTATTATGAATTCGAACAAGGAAGTTTGAATGTCAATCCGACAGAAAAAGACAAACAGAAAACTTAACAACGCGACCATTAGCAGTCAGACGGCAAAGATTGGAAACAGTAGCGGACTGAGAAAGAGAAATAGAAGAAGCTTACCCTATATAAAGTATTTCCATGGCTGAAGTTCAACTAAGTCTAAGCTCAGGTAAAAATATCCTTATACTAGTTGATTATAAGTACAGTATTTTATTTATTTGCTGCAAAAGAAAAAAACTGTGTACAAATAGAGGAACAAATATTGTAATAAATTGGTGATTTAAGTTAGAACCTACATTAAAAATAAACTGTGAAATACTTATAAAACATTCTTTCAAATATACTACGACTAGTAGTGTGTAAATCAATAACAACAGACAAATCCATGCAGGTATCCATATATCATAAATATAGAAATAAAACCACACAGGTTAAAACAATTTGTTTAATAAAAAACAAACATAACCTCAAAATGATACTATTTTTTTCAGTTATTCAGCTAAATATTTTGACCTTATAAATACTAAATATTTTCATTACTTGGTATATTACTTAAATGGAGGTCTTTATATTTCTAAATTCAGCATAGCAGAAATTACTGTTTATATAATATAACTACCAGTTCTCGGCAAATTCGAACTATTTGCCTTAATAAATCCATTTTCCATAGTCGGAAAACTTCTTAGAATCGTTTTCAAAGAAAGTAGTAAGCAAATTTCGAAGAAATTGCACGGAAATCACTATATAATAATGTTAACTAAAGAACGTAGCCTTTGACAGCGATGTTGTTTGCGAACAAGTGACGTCATGTACTTTGATTGGTGTTCGTTTTCACGGGACTTTAGGGTAATTTAATTACATTTTGATTATTAAATAAAAATGAAATTGCTTGAAAATAAAGAAAAATAATGTGTTTTCAGGATTTCTATTATGCAAACGACAGTTTAATGGCAAAATTATATTTTTATTTGAATTTAGTCACCATCTGTATTATTACTAACGGAAGACTTTAATGCATGCATTGGAAAATACTAAATACCAGGAATTAAGCAGAAATTTAATGAAGAAGGTATCAATCAAAATGATGTGTTGTTCGCCAATTTCATTCCTACAAATGAGTTGTGAATTGACAACACCTTTGAATATTACATGACATACAAATACATGTGATAAAATAGCAGAGGGCAATGATCCGAACTAGATAATGTTATTATTACAAATAGAACCTCGGTAAATAACTGATGTAATTATAAGCGCAGTCAATGTGGGAAATATATATATATATATATATATATATATATATATATATATATATATATATATATATATATATATATAAAAGTAAATAAGTTTTTGTCCATGTAATTTAAAATAAAATATAATAAAATCTCGGCCTTGCATCCTATAAAGCTGAGTTTACAATCAAAAAACAGCAAACAGGACGACAAAGGCGACATCTCGATGGTCCACTTGATAATACAAGAACCACACAGATTAACAAAGTTTGTAAAAGAACCGTCATATGGTGGCGCGACGGTGAATTAAAACAGAAAAATGCGACCCCCATCCTTTGGGCAGCGCGTTTCGTGTACTAGATTTTACATATTTCTGTTTTAATTCACCGTCGCGCCACCATATGACGTTTCTTTTACAAACTTTGTTAATCTGTGTGGTTCTTGTATTATCAAGTGGACCATCGAGATGTCGCCTTTGTCGTCCTGTTTGCTGTTTTTTTATTTTAAACTCAGCTTTATAGGATGCAAAGGCGAGATGATGGTTTGTACCGAATGCGGTGGCCTGACGAGTCCCATATTAGGACGAAACAGCGCTGTCGCCATCTATCGGACCCGGAGTTTTTCCATATTTTGGAGTGCTCCGCACTTTTTAACACAAGAATCATGTAGATTGACAAATTTTCACGTCCGCTTCGCCAATATTTTATTATATATATATATATATATATATATATATATATATATATATATATATATATATATATATATATATATATATATATATATATATATATATATATATATATATATATATATTTAAAAAATCACAAATATTGCTGCGTTTTCGTATTATTATGTTTCGTTTATTAGAGCAATAGCCAAGCTTTCATTTCCCCTGTTAAAGGTTACTCCTTTCAAGAAATTCTTAATAAAACTTAAACCTATCTATACTAAAGAAATTCTAAATTTAATTTTATAATTCCAAGCACACCCACTTCAAGGAATAATTTATTTAGATAAGTATAAAAGAAAAAAATTAATGTTTCATTTTTTGCCTGTTTCCTTTGTATGCTCTAAATTAAATTACGTTAAATTTATTTATAAATGCGCTGGGTAAAATCCAATACAATCTAATTAAATTGTTTATCGTTTTTCATCGAGTTTTCCACACGGCCCATCTGACATTTTATGAGAGTAATCGATCAAGCTTTATCCAGTAGGAGCTTTATTTTTTACGTAAAAGACCTTTTTTTGTTGGGAAATTTACGGTGTTAACAAATTAGATAGAGCAAATGGGAAACGATAGTTAAGTACTTACGACGATAGAAAAAAAATTATTTAATACCAAATAAAACCTAGGCATATCTCAACGAAAAATACCTAAATTCGGAAACTTCTTTTATTCTTTCCACTCGAGCATTTAGAAATTAACTTATTTAAAATCAAAGGCTTGAAAAAAAAAACGTATTTAAACGATTTAAAATAATTAACAGCTATATCAGAGGATCCAAACTTTCTTACCCGTAGATCACGAGTCAATTTTTTCTGTTTTTCCTGGCCCCCCCCCTGCCAACCTAAATTAAATTTTGACAATTTTATCAACTTTAACGTATTTTTGGGAACTGAGGCCTTAGTCTGGTGATAGGAGGTATAAGGTGACAAATCGAGAAGAATATGAATAAATATTTTAATTTCATTTAAAAATTTATATCAGTTTTCACTTTTTAGGGTTTTTTAGAAACTAGTTCATTTTTTTTATTCTATTTTTCCATTTTTATTTGGAATTGCAGTTTCCAAGATCGCAAAAAGTACCCATTTTATCCAAAGTTGTAGACCACACTAAATTGAACAACCAAAAATTTTTGATTCTGAGAATTCTCCAAAAGCCAGTTTAAAATGAAATTGTACCAGAAAAATATTTAGTCTGCTACACTGTTAAATATAACCTTAAATTTAATGCAAACTTAAAGTTCATTGTACATTAAATTTAATGATTTTGTACCAAAAATCGTGAATACTTTACATTTACTTTGAATTTAAAGCAATTCAATCAAATATTAGTTTGATGTACATTAAATTTGATTAAATGGTATCTTAAATTTCAAAAAAGTGACTGAAATGATGCAACTTATAATTTTTGTTTAATATGATATAAGTTGCTTAAGGGACACACTTTTCTTATGGTGAGGTGTATATGTCTGCCCCGTACTGACCACTGACCTCTACTATGGTCCCTACTCTTGTCGGCTGTTAAAGCCAAAAAATGGCAAACCATGGGCGAAAAAATGCGTTTCTGCACATCGGGCGCCAGTCATATTTTTGGACGTTGATCGGATAAGAGCATGCGCATAAGCGACTTCCTATTATCGATCGGTTGTTTCGTAGCGCCATACGTAAACAGCACAGTATAGGCTCAACGCCATTTTTGTGTTTATTTTTGCCTTGTGAGTTGCGTGCGATTTAAACGGATTTATAGCGTTTTAAGGGATGTATTTTATTTGTTTTTGTGTTTTTATTTAATATAATAGACTCCACAACGTATATGGTTACCTTTTGTCAGCAAGGGTAAAATACCAGGAATTTAATTTCAATATATTTTTGATAATTTTTTAATTTTTCCGATAAGAATTTACGAAATTTTATATAATACAGATGCTTCTATTAGTATGCACTATTTTTTATCAAAAAAATCAAGAGAATTATCAAAAAAATCAAAAGAAACAAAACCAAAATGACACCCACCTCTAGATTTACCCTAATCTGAATTATTTTCCAAGAAATTTAACGCACACAAACGGAAACAATAGATTAGAGAAATAGTAAGATACATTTTTTTCACAATTTTACTTTCACACTATAAGAAATAACTAAACTAACTCCCATCGGTTGACAATGACCGGATTATTCCCTTCTGCTTCAGATATTATTTGTGCCCATATAATGTGACTCCCAGAACAAGAAAGTTACATGACACCGACTTCTTTACTAAAGATTACAACCATGGTTGCAACTTTGATAACTTGCTTGATTGAGACACCATTTATGACTAATTGAACTAACAAATAGATTTTCGAAGTTCGGTCTTGTCGATAGTCACCTGATCATTTTGTAGTGCGCATGCCGACATCTGATCTACGATGTTTACATTTTATTGTCGTAAATTTGTCGTTTTTGGAATTAAGCTTTGCGAATCTAATAAATATTTTATCTATGGTACTGACAGGAACAAATGAGTTCAAAACCAGTCTAGATTGCTGACACTACCTATGAAAAAAATGTCCACATTTTCCTGGTAGTTTCAGAATTTCTTGAACTCATTTTAATGTTAGTGCAATAAATATGTGATAACATATCTCAAATAAATTGAATTGACACCAGCGGTATATTTAGACTACATAGTCACCTTAAAAAATAATGGTCAAACTTTAAATTTAATGTATGATCACATTAAATTTAATGAAATAAATTAATTTAGATTAAAGCAAATTATTAAATTTAATGTATTACATTAAATACATTTCATAAACGTGTGTGAAATTTGCTTCCAGCACTTTTACATTAAATTTAATGTATTTCCTTTATACAGTGTTTATATTTCCTATTTTTATTAACTAATTCCTAAAAGTTTTTTATGCTGTACTTACAGGTGAAGTCGCAATATTTTGGTAGCAACTCATTAAGTTTATTAGATAGGTTAACTGCAGAGACAATTACATAAGATACTACAGGTTTTATAGGCATATTATCTTTATGTAATTTAAGGAATATAGTTTAAGGGGTTGAAGATTTAATTTACCTTTTAAAACTTCTTTGATAAGTTTTTGGAACGTGGGAGTTGTGTCAAACTTAGTTTTTTAAATTTATCTGGGTTCAAGAAATCGAGAGTTTTTGAAAAATAATCATCTTTCTCCGTTACTATGATAGTATCGCCCTTTTCAGCCCGTATAAAAATCAAATTATTTTCTGTTTTATTTTTGATTGTCTTTATTAAATTATAATCATTAGAAAACTGACCATTTAGAGTGACGTTGTGTCATGTAATTATATTCTTTATAATGTCTTCTTCAATCATAGAGTTAGAAATGTTATGGAATGCTAATTCACGTTCTACTCCTGTCTTCTAGTCTTAGTATTTATTGGCTTTAAATTATAACTATAACCCTTTTCCAGTACACTAATTTCATTAGGTGAAAAATCAGTATATGATAATAAATCTATTATAAATTATGTCTCTATTTGCTTTTTAATTCTAATATTAAAGTCGTAAAATTCTGTTTGAAAGTAATTTCGCTGTTGATTACCTTCAAGTAAATATTTCTTCATACCATAGTATTGTGTTTTATTCATTGATGTATTCTTATTGTTTGTCCTGAGATGCATATAGTGCAGGAACACATCAACTGGATACCCGTATTAAAGAACTAAATGTTTTGGGAACAAACCTGGCAATTTAACAGTAGTTTACTTAAATTTATGTAATAAAAATTGAATCATAAAACTCTATAACTATGAAAAGATGTTTTTTTTTGATCGGAAATACCAAATAAGTGTATAATGTTCAAAAGCCCAAAACTGCCTAGAGACTAAATAACTGAGTTCCACTTTCATATGTTAGTTCTGGTTGTGAGTGCTGAGTTCCATACACTTTCAACAAGACCTCTTTAAATTAAGTATTGCTATAAATTTTAACGTCCCTGTATTTGATTAGTCCATTCTATTTTCCCGCATATTTAGGGTCGAATTAATATTTTTTAGCATATTTCGATTCAAACCTAATTAACATTCACACCAGGTATAAACAAGATAATCTTTACATATATATCATTCCAGTTTTATTCTGATTTACATTAAAACTTACACATATTCCATACGAAATTTTTATTCGGATTAGATATTTGGATGAAGCGAACCACCAAAATGATGTCATGAATTATAAAAACTTTTAAGATCACAAAATTCAGATATATAGAAAAATAATTCATTTAAAAATCGAAGTCTAACGTTCCATTGCTATTATATCGTCATCAATTAGATCTATTAGCTTTCTTTGTGAATATTTTTGAATTTTCAAAACTGCTTGTTTTTAATCGAACTTTAATTTTACTTTACAGTTTTAAATAAGGACAAACAATGAGTCAGATAAATCTGGATATTTAAATAAATCCCTTAAGTACCGGCCCGCCCATGCCTCAAAAGTTGCTTACACTACTCAGCTTTTGTCACGTGCTCTACCGTTTTTGGTCATGTTTGCACTCTTTTTCGCGTATTTTTGATGTTAATTTAAAATATAGGCTTGTACAATAACCGTTCTACTTTCAAAATCTTTTTACAAAATTAAAAGTGCTCTGAAAGATAGTACACTAAAAATTTCAAATGGCATTTAAGCAAAAACTAAAGAACTGATAGCAGCATCTGGTTTTGGAGCGCCTCAAGTACATTTAAATTAATATTATTTCGCGAAAGGCCAGCACTAAAACCTGAAAAATGACGGAGACAAGAATTTTTTTTAAAATTCTGGTTTTACCTGTTTTTATCAGTTAATAATTATCCGACTGAATCAATCCAAGGCTCGTTTTGTTGGTATATTTATTCTTTACAATTTATCTATTTACCTCATCGAGAATACCTTATTAGTTTTGATTTTATCAGCAAAAAAAGAAAAAAAAATGCAATTTCTTAGTTTCACGTCATTTTAAACTAATGGATCAAATATATGAATTGTTTTTAGTGTAATGACATAGTCGGTATCTCGATAGTATTTCTGCCCTAGAATCACTTATCTTTTCTTTATTGATTGGTCTAATTTTCCCAAAGTTTTACTCGTTACTTACATACCAGTTTGGAGAATTTTTGATTATTGTCAGCTCGGTGGAATATCAGACTGACCTATTTAAAACTTCTCTCTTTTACACACTTTTTCGAGGGGTAACGGAATGTCGTGATAGCTGCGTATTACCCAGCCCTTATGCCCTAGTCAGATTTCAGTAAGCATAAGAAGAGGTGTGTACGTCAGCCTTCTACTAATTACGTCACATATCCCACGTGTTCAAATCGAATATAATCCATTACTTATTTTGTGTCTTTAACTAACGAAAATACTATAATCATGTTATCAATATCGAGAAATTCGAAATTTCTTGCAAGAGAATTGAAACGAGATGAGAAGTTAAACTACTTATCAAATGACACGAGAGAATAATAACTCTATTCCTTGTCTTTTCAATATATATGAACAAGGAATGTGCCTAAAAGTCCAGTTTCCCTACAGCATTTTCGACTTCACACAAATGCAGAATTTGATAAAACACACTTTTAAAAATGACTTAATATAAGTTGACTATTTTTTTTTCCTTCCTGAATATAGGTTACCAAATTAAGTATTTTTATTTGAGGAAAGCCAAAAAAAGTTTTAATTACGAAAATATTTCGCTTGTTTTAAATTTTTCTCAAATAAGGCATATTTCAAAAATTTTAGCAGATTTTAAACAAGCTTGTTAAAAATAAATAACAGTATTTACAATTATAAATTCAAAATAATTTAATAAAAATTAATCCAGTTATCGTAACAACCTATTTATTATTTCCAACTAATTTTGTAGTAGTTTTGAGAGCGGAAATATGACGACCCTTCATTGGTCGGATCAAAGTCGATCACTTGTTCAAACTTGAAGCGTGCCCCAAAAGTCTAGCTAGGCTTTGTCTTCTTTCTCTAAAATTGGAAGAAAAAAAAATCTTTGAAGCCAAGTACATCTATCAAGCTTCACCTCGAACTTTCTTTCGAGACGAAACACCGAAGCTGACCGAAACCATTTCTTTCTGGATTTTATTTTTGTAAAGCGACGAGGTTTCAAGCGTTTACTTTGTTTAAATAATTGAGTTTCTTGTTACTCTTAACAGATAAGTAGTGTATGTATTTTAATTTTATTGCATAATATCGATACTTAAAAGTACCCAAATCAAATTTAGATACTTTATAATTTAAATTAGTAGAATATTGTCGTCCATTTTAAGCACTAAAACGGTCTTTAGGTATAGAATATTTGAATGAAAAATTATTTCTCGTTACTAATTAGAGAGAACGGTAAAATTCAAAATAACATTCATAAATTAGGTATTATTCACATGTATAAATAAGTGATATATAAATAAAGTAAATATGCATATTCAACCCTTTCGCTATATTTGAATATTTCAGAAAGCACCGTTGTCGTGTAGATGATTCTTATGTCTGAATTTGTTTCCTAGGAAATGATACACCTTGGTTTTTTGGAAATTTATTTTTTGGGTTACGTTTAAACAGATTAATATTTTTATTTCTTAACTGTTTAATCGAAAGTGATGAGGAGTGTAGGTTTTTGGTTACTGCTAAATTACAACTTGGCATGTAATCCATTGGGAGATATGAATAAAATTTCAGCGTGTGACGTATGTAGCTAACAAATAACAGACAAAACTAAAATTATAGTAATAGCTTTGGCTTATTCTTATACGCATCAACTTAGTGCTTTATTTAACATTATCTAATTATCATATCATTTAAATGTAGAAGGAATCACTTTTCAGGGCTCAGTATTTCTAGAACAAAGGACCCCGCATCAACGTTATGGAAATTGGTTCTCGGTCAAATTCAGTAAGACTTCAGTATGTTGTTTCTTTTGGGGTTCTGATCAAAACTCCAGTGGATACGAGGTCCGCAATTCCTAGTTTCCGAGATACAGAGCGTCAAAGTTGGAATAATTAACTATCCCCCGTTCAAGTAGACAGTAATTTCACTGAAACTTCAGTGTTTTATCCTTCTTAGGGTTTTGATCAAAATGTTTAATGAGCACGATGTCCAAAAATTGCTAGTTTCCGAGATACAGAGCGTCAAATTCGTGGTAACTGGCTATTCTCCACTCAAGTAGGCAGAGGGTCGAGGAAACAATTTCCCGGACAATTTTGCCGAAATGAGTTGAAAAGCATTCACATCTGGTAACAGTCCTTTTCAAGATAGTCTTTTACCTCAAGTGGAGTGATTGTTTCTTTGACGGCCAGTTTTAGAATAGTTTAAAAGCATTTACATCTAATAGGTGGTTGCCTTACCAAGGGTGCTTTTCAAGACAGTTGACGGTCTTTTACTTCAGGTGCAGTAATTGTTTTTGCAACAGTCCTTTTCTTTATAGTTGAAAAACTTCTTTTCTTCTCGGTTGGATTAGCAGTCCTATTTAGGATAGTAAGCTTTAACATCATAATTTATGGGGCTTATTACTTAAGCCCTTATAAATAAAGTCGTTTCTCATTGCAGCGAAATTCGGAGCTAATAAATCATTTCATACTAAAGGTTCCATTTTAGAATCTGCAATAGAAAATTTACACCTGGTAGGTGGTTGCCTCATCAAAGGTGCTATTAAGGACAGTTGACGGTTTTTCACTTCGGGTGCAGTAATTGTTTTTGCAACAGTCCTTTTCTTGATAGTTGAGGAACCTGCTTTCTCGGTTGGATTAACAGTCCTATTTGGGATAGTATGCTTTAACATTATCACTTATTCGGACTATTACTTAAGCTCTTATAAATGAAGTATACACTGGCACTTATAAACGTTTTTCATTGCAGCGGAATCCGGAGCTAATAAACCATTCCATATTAAAGGTTCGATTCTAGAACCTGTAATATACAATGGTCACCAGAAACTTGTCGCACTGTTATATTTGTCACAGATTATTTCCTTCTAGAACAATATCTCGTATTGATGGAGAGGAAAATGCTGCCAAACTGAATATAGCTGTTCAGAGACGTGACGCGTTTAACAAGTCTCCCTTAGAAGTAAACAATCAACAGTTATACTCAATTATGAGTTAGTATGCCTATCAATATATTGTAAAAATGGGGTGTCATCAAGTAACACTCAGCCAACCGTTCATGGGTTAAATGTGAAAATAAGTATTCAAACTCCCTTTTGCAAAACGTTATCATTGATTGCAAACGAGAGTAGCAATGGTTCAATTTCCTATTGGCTCCGGTTAAGCTTAGAACACCTGGTCACATCGAACGACACTGGCTCGAATCTCGACCAGGCTGAGTCGTTGGTACTTCAGACATTTTTATCAAATGAAGAACTGCTCATGTGCATCCACCGCGCTTCTTATAATATGGATCCCATTGAAAACTGTAAGGGAAATCCTATTATCTTATAAAAATAAGTGGTGGGGAATATATATATATATATATATATATATATATATATATATATATATATAAATGTTAAAATTTAAAGAATATTGACTTGATTGAAATATATAACAATAGAATTATTTCTTTTTGCGTGTGTAAGGAGCTTGATGTCGAATAACTTTATATACGTTATTTCCTCAAAGTTGAAAATTTGTCAGGTGATTGTTGACATAATACTCTAAGTAAAAAAAAATCAGCTTGAACAACCCGTCAGCTAGTGTACTTAAATAGGCGATCGATGCTCACGCCTGGCTGCCACACTACAACTTTCACTGCATCAGCTGACAATCTTTCTACCGAGATACAGCCAGCTAACTTTTTTATATATTCAAAGTAGCATATAAACTATCATCTGATAAATTTTAACTGATAGGAAATCACTGAAAATATTTTTTTTTCATGTTCTTGTGACCAGTTCATTATAATACACCACCTTACAGCCAACTGACTTTTTTTTTCAAAATATTTTGGCAATAATAATAGGAAAGAAATGATTAAAAATAATTTTGTTTTCTACGTTAGTGGGGGGGGGGGCGCCACTGCTCAACCCACCCACGGAGCTGCAGCTGAAGTTCACGAAGCTTCATCACACAACTTCTTGAAACTTTTAACCAGTTATTGCCCGAGAGGAATTTGATCAGAAAAGTCTGTTGCTGGCTTGCAGTCTATTATGGTTAACGATTCTTTGTCGTAACTCAGCCTGTATGTCACCGGCACTAAAAATTACTTTTGGTAACTTTATTGGTTAGTCACAGAAAACTAAAAAAACTAGTATAACAAACATCGTAAGTTTCTCGACTGAAGTTTTAGTTCATTCAACTAAGAGATTCAAACATTGTTCATTTAGGAAATTGGCTGGTCAAATGTCGAGATGAAATTGCCACCATGACACCTTAAACTTTAGTTTCGACAACAAAAAAATGTAGGTTTTATTTATTTATGTCAAGCTTTTCTAAATAAGATTTTTATTTTGTTCTGTGTACCAAAATTTCGGTTCTTTCATTAAACAAAGTTTGTCATAACCAAATTTTAATAAACATTATCAAGTTATTTTTAAGACTGCAAAGTAAAATAAAATAGGCAAATAGAGGAATGGCATATCGAGCATATTCACCATAATGCGTAACCTTGAATACCGAGACATTTAAAAAACATCTAAATATAGGAAATAACCCTATACATACTAGCTACAGTCTAAAAAACATAATTGATTACACCTAATTTAATTTTTATCGTTTTTATCACGTTTCGCAACCGATCACCTGACACTTTGCGAAACTAATTGATTAAGCATTGTTTTTTATCTACTAAAACGTTTATTTTTAACTTGACCGACCTTTCCTTCCAGTAAAAAACTAACCATGTGAGTAAACTAGATAAAAGCTTCCATTAAAATACATTGGTAAATAGGGCAACATCAGTTTGGCAATCTTGATATTAAAAGGCGCTTAAAGGATCTTCGTAATACATACAAGCTCTTTCAATTAATATATCGTCGACCAAAACTATCTAATATTAAATCCTCAGATTGTTTTGATACAATATTGTTTTTAAAGCGTCAGTTTCTTATACTTTTTTGAAGGTATTAATGAGATCTTTAATTTAAGCTGTCGCCGATTTCATTTGGTCAATTAGTTAATCACATATAATCGTATTAAGTCAACAGCCATTTTTCACGGATTTTCAGCATTTTTGCAATGTTCATAATTATTTGCAAAAATAACTATGTTACTATTGTTACGATTTTGTCTCTTCAAAATCGTTCACTGGGTTCGCAGAAGATAACACCATTCACTAATATTTTTAATACCTATATTATCACAACTTATTAACACAACTCTTTTATTACTACTACCTAATCTTTACTACTCAAATACCACTATACCACTAACTATGCAACGATACGACTCATAACAACACAACTATATGACTGGCCGTCCTACATTTATCATATCTCTATTTATATACCTATGGAACTTCCTATATAAATCTAGAACATAAAAGTTGAGATCTATCTAGAAGTGCAACGCATCTATACACTATTTCTTTCGACACATTATAATAAAGATGACACATCGCGTCGGAATATTTGTATTTACGAGGGCATATCAATAAGTCATTTCCACTTGTTCGTAACAATATTATTATTGCTTTAAATCCAAGCTTTCGTAATTCTAAATCGAATAAACTTTTGTAAAGTTCAAGATATGGTAATTTGTTAAATTAAACTTAACGTTGAACGCCATCACGCATTTGTTCATGAATATTTCAACTCATTTAAGCGCTTATTTTTTTCCTTAAGACTTGTATTTTAATACTGTGAGTCAAATAAAAAAATAATATTTAGCCCTTCGTTCTTTGAGACAGAAGAGGGGCAGCTCAAGCTATATTTATTTCGAAAAAAAGTACTCCTTTTTTAAAAGCAACAAACAACACGAAAAATATGAATTTTTTATTGGACTCACAATATTTAAATATGTCTTAAGGAAAAAATAAGCGTTTAAAAAAGTTAAAATATTCATAAACAAATATGTTGAAATAAACTGTTTATTCATATTCTTTTCCTTATCTACTTGAGAGGAAAATAATTATAAACAATTCTCTGACATAGCAGATTTATTTTATTTCTTACTGAAATTTTGACTTTTTCAATATTTCGCACCACTCCGGTGAATATAGATGTCATTTAACTGGCGATATTTTTCAGTCTAACATCAAAGTCGGCAGGTTTTTAATATCCTACCGACATGTTCCGGAATTTATATTTAATATAGCAGTTGTTTCTCGCCAATGTTGTTTTCGGTTTGATAGAGCTCCACTGACGAGTCCATAAGGTGGTCGAAACGTGTATGGAGAGAGGATTAGAGTTATATTTGCAGGAAATAAACTATTTATATATATATGCTCTTATCTGTTTGAATGGAAAATATATATAAACAATTATTTAACCCTTTGAATATAACCCTGTAGAATTAGCATAACATCCGAACTAGAGCCCGGTTGATTAAACGCTGAATAACGTCATAATATTTTTATTTATCTTTGAAAAAGTGTTGAGAAACAGTAGATTTTTCATTTCTTGGTACCCACATACCGATTTTATGTTATCGTTTTCTAACTACATTATTTAAACGAGTATCATATTATAATCTTTTCATCAATTCTAGAATACATTAAAGTATGAATTTATAGTTTCCTAAATTATTGTTATTGGTATTTTCGATATTCAAACAATATTTACCAACAAAAAAAAATTTTAAATTCTCTTTTTGTTGACACTAATTGCAAACTTCGTGTTTATAATAATTTCTAACACTTAAAAACACTAAAAAGAGTCACGGCAAGCAATTAAACTAAAAGAAAAGATAAGTAAACATGTTTATGTTTGTCAAACATCAAAAAAGCTTCTTCCTTACCGACCTTAAACAACCTTTAAACAAATCTATTGTTGTTTAAATCTATAGCATATGTCAAAGATTTAATCACAACAGATTTATTTTATTTCCTACTGAAAATTTGATTTTTTAAAAATAATTTATTTGTTCGCCATATTACAATTTGCTTCTTGAATTTTACTGAACCAAACAAAACTTTGAGGCCTTCCCTTAAAAACTTTCTGGTCATGAGGCAAACAAATTCATTTTAATCAGTAGATGCAAAATAACTGTTATGACTGTAATAAAAAATATATGGGTGTCTGAAATTGATAATGACAGCACTGCAAACTTGAAAACTCTAAGAAATAGATAGGAGGTTAAACGGGCAAACTTTTAGGCAAAAATAATTTATTTGTTCGCCATATCATAATTTCCTTCTTGAATTTTACTGAACTAAAGAAAACTTTGAGGTATTCCTTTAAAAACTTTCTAATCATGAAACAAACAAATTCATTTTAATCAGTAAATGCAAAGTAACTGTTGTAATGAAAAATATATAGAGTGTCCGAAATTGGTGAAGAGAGCATTATAATCTCGAAAACTTTAAGAAATAGATAGGCGGTTAAACGGTCAAAGTTTTAGCTGAAAATAATTTATTTGTTCGCCATATTATAACTCCTTCTTAAATTTTACAGAACTAAACAAAACTTTGAGGCATTCCCTTAAAAATTTTCTGATCATGAGGGGAACAAATTCATTTTAATCAGTAGATGCTAAGGAACTGTTGTAATAAAAAATATATAGAGTGTCTGAAATTGGTGAAGATAGCATTACAATCTCGAAAACTTTGAGAAATAGATAGGCGGTTAAACGGTCAAAGTTTTAGCTGAAAATAATTTATTTGTTCGCCATATTATAACTCCTTCTTAAATTTTACAGAACTAAACAAAACTTTGAGGCATTCCCTTAAAAATTTTCTGATCATGAGGCGAACAAATTCATTTTAATCAGTAGATGCAAAGGAACTGTTGTAATAAAAAATATATAGAGTGTCTGAAATTGGTGAAGATAGCATTACAATCTCGAAAACTTTGAGAAATAGATAGGCGGTTAAACGGTCAAAGTTTTAGCTGAAAATAATTTATTTGTTTGCCATATAATAATGTCCTTCTTGAATTTTACTGAACTAAAAAAACTTTGAGGCATTCCCTTAAAAATTTTCTGTTCATAAGGCAAACAAATTCATTTTAATCAGTAGATGCAAAGGAACTGTTGTAATAAAAAATATATAGAGTGTCCGAAATTGGTGAAGATAGCATTACAATCTCGAAAACTTTGAGAAATAGATAGGCGGTTAAACGATCAAAGTTTTAGCTGAAAATAATTTATTTGTTCACCATATAATAATGTCTTTCTTGAATTTTACTAAACTAAACAAACTTTGAGGCATTCCCTTAAGAACTTTCTGATCATGAGGCAAACAAATTTATTTTAATCAGTAAGTAATTTTTGTAATAATATATATATATATATATATATATATATATATATATATATATAGGGTATCCGAAATTGGTGATGACATCATTGCAATCTCGAAAACTCTAAGAAATAGAAAGGTAGTTGGTAAGTTATTGGTGCTTGTGAATCGGTTCTGATTTGTACCGTAAGTCGGCTATAACTTTTTTATTTCTCAGAATTGTGTAAATACTATTGTAAGGCCACTTTTTACGCAGAAGACGTCTATCTAGTCAAATTTTAGTAATAACGTTTCGGTTTTCTGGAACCATCATTAACTTTATTTTTCCTTTTGACCGCCATATTCGATTTTATACTCAGCGAAAAAAACTCAATCTTTTCTGTAACACTATGTAGAACATTAAAGCAAAAAAAAAATTATAAGCTAAAAATAACTAAAAACTCTTTTTTAATGAAAGTTTAAATATTTGACATCATTGAAATTTGAAATAATTCTTTTACTTAAGAATAAAGTCAAATTTATAACAATATTTTTGTATCTCGAGTTTACTCTAAATGAAAATGTTCCAAAAGTATAAAAAAGTCTTATTAAGAAACTTACAGTCGAATTCACCAAGATAGCTTAAGTTTAAACCGTTCTAAATTGAGGGCAGAGGGTACAAACTGACAAAAGCAACAAATTTTAAACACTAAAAATACAAGAATAAAAGAATCATTTTGTTTTACTACTGAACCGGCTTAAATGGAAAACTTTATTTATTTGTCATAGATTTAACTTTAACATATGGTTTTAAGTACGCTTTTTGACGTGTTAATAAATATTTTTACAATAGTATTACATTTTTCTGACGAAGAAAAGTTTGGTATGCTAGACTGTTATATCAGAATTAATAAAAATGCGATCAGAGCTATCAATAATTATTTTGAGATTTACCTCGAACGACGACAACCCAGAAGAACTTATTTTCTTAAACTGGTTAGAAACTTACTTGAATTTGGTTGTTTCAAAAGATCTCGTCCCAAAAATCGTAATAGAAATTTTTTTGAATATTTTAATAACAATCCGACGTCAATTGATGATACCAAGCATAACGTTCCAAAATAAACTTTTCACGATGCTTCAAAAGTCGCTAAATACTCTAAAATCTCTCCTTTTTCGATAGAATTTTATAGACATATGAAACACATTTCAATAATTGCATTCTCCATTATTTTTAGCAAATGGTCCGATTGGTCCATTTATTTATGACCAGACATTGATAGGTTTGCAATGTGCAATGTTACAAAACCAAATTATACCTTTATTTATAGGGATATGTGAAAAATGCGGTACACAAGCCTGATCGCCGGGAAAGCATAGTAGATATTTTGAACCTTAGTATGAATATATAGGTTGTAATTATTGAATAACAGCAGTATTATGGAGATATGTTGTTATTAGTTTTAACTTTATTTTTAGGTAAAATAATTATTTAAAATTTCCGTGTTGTAAAATATTTAAATTTTTACTAAAAGTGTTTTTAGTTGATTTTAGGTTATAACGTTGGTTTTTTGCATCAGCGTTTTGCAGAGTTTTATAGAAAAAATGAGGTACTTTTCGATGATGATAAAATTTGTTTAAATAGCCACATTCTGCGTAAAAAGTGGTCATAAAAACTTAAAAATATTGGGAAATAAAAAAGTTATAACCGCTCTAAGAAAATGGAGCATTTTACTTTCTTTTTAATATGTCAAAAATGTAAAAAAAAGAGAACCGACGCACAGACACCAATAATCTTCTGACATAATTGCCTAAAAATTTCTCCATTTAACCGTCTTTATACCTTTTATAGTTTTCGAGATTGTAAATGCAATTATCACCAATTTCTGACACCCTGTATTGCTATTTAATTGAGAATCTCCTCATGTTTGAGGCTGTGAGCTAACAAAATAACCCTCTATTCTAATATATAAAAAAATTTTAATGCATTTTTCCACATTAGGACTCCTCGGATGTCTCCAAAATTGCCGAAATCTAGTTATAACTTCGACATAAACATATAACAGAAATACTAAAAAAGCAATAACTTTCGACCTTGATACAAAACTTCTATTTATTCGAACATGTTAAATATTTACCTAATTTTCGTTTACGATTTATTCTGTTTTCTCAATAATTATATGTCTGAAGTTATAATATACGTTAATTAAACTTTCTTTGTTATTTCGTTTTATGCCTAACTTATGACACCTTGAAAGATTGATCGATCGTGTTTTGTTTTGCCGTCTGATAATAAAATTTTTATTTGCCTGACTAAATTGTCCTTGCCGGAAAACACATCATATGAAAAAATAAAAGAAAATAGTTTGTTTAAGGGAGATATCTACATGTAAAGGTGAGCCCAGTGAATTTTCGTAGTCTGTGGCTCCACCAAAGTTCTTTAAATGTACTTGACTCCCTGATTACGTTACATTACATTTTCTTATTGCGATTAATACTAGCTTGTACTTCTAGACTTCAATCATAGTGTAAGGGGCCAAGTGGATCCCAGTCGCCCCTTTAATTTATATTGATCTACTCAAGATTTCTTATGTATTTTGAGCCCCTGAACAATAACTTTTTAGGTAGAAGTCTGTCAGAGTGATCATGTGATTATTTTAAACAAATAATTGTTTAAACTTTTAGAAATAAAATTTTGGGATAATTAATGTTAAACAAGTAAAAAATGCGTTTTTGCGATTTTTGATTGTCTATAACTATACTCAGTCAACTTTTTCTTATATTTTTGACAGCGATCGAAAGTTCAATTGTCGTTGACAAGCTATAATATAATGTCATACGATATCCTACTCCTCTAAAACGCTGAGCCAACTTACTTCTATAGGATTCTCAGCATATACTAAAGTAGTATTAATTACTCTAACGTCTATGGATTTAATTTCATTAGGCTTTATTCTAGAAGATGATCTTTTAATCTTGAAAAAAATTAAACTTCTAATTCTTCCGGCAGATGAATTGATAGCGCATGTGTTAATTGTTCCGTATGTAGTATGAAATCATGTAAATGCAATCAAAAATATTGTTCGTACATGAAAAAAAATATACCAAAATTAATACAGTTCCAAATAAATGTGAATTTTACTTTATGTAATGCTTCTAACATTATTATTTGTCAGGAAAACCAATTAGCATCGACGAGCATACAAACTTAAAACGATCTATATTCGATCATTGCATAGAATACGGCAATGGCTTATATTTTGTCATTACTAGAACTATTTATAGATCTAATAATTATCTAATGCAATGCAGAAAACTTGTATGATGAGCTGATTTTGGATATATTTCGATTATACATGTACTATATAAACTAAGAGCGCTAGGTTGCTTGAAACACCTGCAAGTAGGCTTTCCTCTGCGCGCCACACATGGCGACTGCAGGACATAAGTGGCCACAAGATATTTATATATAATCAAAATAAACAATTAGAGTGTAACTTTTCCGCATGTCTTTTAATTTTAGCTTGTAGATGTTTTGAACTACGATCGCTGCTAACAAAATTAAAAAAAGTTTATCCAAAGTTATTACTATTCAAAAATCGCATTTTTTAATTATCTAACATTAATTATCTCGCAAACTAATTATCGTACGTAAAAGTTTGTAAGAATATTTTTGGCTTAAAATCACTCAAAAAATACGACTTGAGTTAGATTTGCAAAAACTGTATTTTTAAAAGTTTAAACAATTACTTGTTAATCACAATATTATGACTACTCTGGCGGACATCCACCATAAAAAAATTTTGGTCCATATAAATTAAAGGGGCGACTGGGACCCTTTTGACTCCTACACTACTATCAACTGCTGGGAATATTTGTTTAATCAAATTTATCAAGTTTACGCAGTGAGCGGGGATGTGGTTTAATTATAATTTTGACAAATAATAATTTAAGAAGATCTCTGATATGGCTGATACGCAACAAAAAAAAATAGAAACTTTTTTGCAGAGAAAACACAGTTATTTTTATTTGAAATATTTTTATAAAATCATTATTTGATTGTGCCATAAAAGATTCATTTAAATTCATATGGCTAACCAGATGTTGATTTTCTCAATTTTTCAGAAACTTTATGAAAATTCGTACGGTAGTGTACGAGGTTTGTTCTAAAAGTATCGAGCCTACCTTCATATCACCACATTGGTGTTGTTCTTTATCATCCAGTGAGTGACATCCTTCAAAGTAGTCCCCATTTAATTGAATAACACGTTCCCAGCGGTATTTCTACTTCCTGAAGAAGTCCTGGTAGTCAGTTTTTGGAATTGTCTTCAGTGCATTCATCGCATTAGTTTCAACCGACCCCTTGTCATCAAACCGGTGTCTTTTGAGCGGAATTTTTAATCTGGGAAAGAGTCAAAAGTCGCTGGAAGCTATGTCGGGACTGTATGGAGGCTGGTAAAGCTGTACGACTTGGTGCTAGCGTATCATCGCGGTGAAGCAGCCAATTACCGCTTGTCCAAAGCTGTGGACGTTTTCTTCTGAATGCGTCATGCAATCTTTTCAATACTTCAACGTAATTTTCTTTAGTGATCGTACGATCTCTCGGAGCATATTCGTGGTGCACAACACCTTCATAATCAACTTTGACGTGCTTTTTTTGGTCTTGGCGATTCAGAATGCTTCCACTGTGAAGACTGTCGCTTTGTTTCTCTAAATGCCTTATTCATCATATTAATTGTTTCCGAGCAAGTTTTTCCAAGATTAAAGCAAAACTTAGTACAAATTCGTTGATCTAATTTTTCCGTAATTTTTTACAATAAAAAAAAAATGCGACGAACGAAAAAAAGACACTGTAAACAAACGCACACCGTTCACGAACTAACACGTCCAGTCGGTAACTGCGCACACCAACGAGTTCGTGAAGACTTACTAGTGACTCCCATGTCCCACAGAGGTCGCTCGGAAATTTTGACGCGGACATATGAATGCAGGCTCGATATTTTTTGGGACAAACCTCGTAGGCTAAAAGACCATAGAGTCAGGAATAGTGCAGAAAATACAAAAAATACAGTTCAAGATGACCTTGTAGATGACCTTGAAGATGACTTTTAAAGTATATCTTATAAATACGCCAGATTTGATAAAATGCTATTTATCTGCGCTACCAAAGATCACAGATGTGAAATTGGTCGAAGCTTAATTCAGGTTGAGTAGTTATTATCTGTGTAATTCTGTAATAATTTCGACAAAATCATTTGATCGATTTTCTAATTGCATCATTCGTATCTAATGTTGAATTTCGTAGAGAGGCAACAAGATATCTCACTTTAGGTGGGTGTCGTACATAGCTTAGATACCCAGTGACGCTAACTGTGTAGGAATCTGTATCTTCAGTCCTTGCCCCACACTGAATAGTGTCGTATAATAAAATGTCCATCAGCATTAAAAATGTCTTTGTCAGCAAATCTGTATATCAAGAAAATTTGGTGAGCATATTCATGAATATCCGTGTCCATTTAAAATTTCTCATCACTATCTCTTATGAATTTATCCCGCACATAAGAAAGTGCATGTTTAATTTGATAGACACCAATCAGCTGACCTATATTAACTTACTGGAGAAGTGTAGTTAACCTCTAAATAACTAATAATATAATAAGTTTCATGGGCGAAGCTAAAATTTTTGGTAGTTCTCATTTAAGTAATAAAAATTTTGAACCTTAAAATGGCTATAACGGTTTTGTTAAAAGTCGATTTAAATTCGCTTCGAACCCTCTAGCTTTCATATTCAACATTTTTCTCTACCAACTGTAATTTAGAAAGTATTTGGATACACTAATTGAAATGACCCATCCTGCATATGACAAAAAACGCAACTAGGAAGATTTCTCTATTCAATAATTTTTCATTGTTTAAACGCTACCTCGGCCGGCGTTAGCAATGGTGTACGACTGTGGAAATATTTTGCAACTTATTCTGGAAGTAAGCTATTTTACGTATTCAAAACCATAAGAAAATTTGGAAAAATATACTGGAAAATAAGTAGGAAACAACAAAGTCATATTTCTATTTATTCAAAACGTGAAAAATATTATTTCAAGATATTGTAAAACAGTGTATATCGCTGCTCACGTTCTTTTCGCTTTTAACTCTACTATATTTATTAATACCGTAAATAAAAAGTAATTTAAAATGGAAATTAATTGAATAGAGACGATCAAAATTGTTAATTACTTTTATTACTATATAATAACAGAATAGGCAAAATAAAACATTTGTTGGCTTACAATCTAGCTATTTCCGCTGCTCGTATTAATCATTAACAAAAACATTCGCCCGCCTAGAATAACCCATTAAAAGTTAAACAACAAATGGTCTCTATAATTAGTGTTTCCCTAACGACTTTTTTTTTATAAAAAAAAACATTTGATTTGTTTTACCAATGCCAGTTAGAAATAGCAAGGTATTTTCCAGAAAAGATTGGAGCTTTGTTTAAAGAAATTTAAATATAATCATAATTTGTCATAGTTCGATTATAGCTTTGTTTACGTATATTTAAATATAATCATAATTTATCATAGTTTGGCTTACAATTATTAGTTTTTACGCTTTTCGATTTTTGCAAAAGTTATGTATGGGGATTTCGATAATCATACAAGATATGATGTCCTTTAAATTTGGGCAATTTGATGACTAAATAAACACCTTTGAAAAATTTTCTCCGTAGGTATCGGAAAAAAATATAAGAGCGACTATACGTGATATTATTTAAAGATATAATTTAAAATAAAATGCTCTTATTGTCACTTCTTATTTTCTATACGACATCATTAGTTTTTAGATCAGAAGTTTTTGATTTTATAGTCCATCATCAAATTATTTCTTTTTATTACGGACCTGGCTGATTTATTACATTTTTAAAAAAATTTAAAGGCTTTTTATCTCACAAGTCTAGTGATATATTACACTTACTCCTTAAGAAAGTATTTTTTTCCTCTTCCATATGAACCCGATTTATTTAATTTCTCTTTGGACTAAAAACTACTCAACATAATAAAAATCTAACAACAGGATCAACGTTTATACTATATAATTTTATATCTATAATATATAAATATACCATTTAATAATACTCAAGGGTTCTTATATCAGGTCGGCAAGAAAGTAATTTCGGATTCGTTGTGTGAAGTAAAATTTATTTTTTTTACAAAGCATAAACTTCAATTAATTATATATTTTCCATTTTGTTCAGTAGCCATTTTCCTTGCAGCCTCATGATTCCACGCTCATAGAAATTTTGGTCATTATCAGCAAAAAAGTGAAACAAGTGCGAGGGTGTAGGTCATGTAGAGCGATGAAATTTTCGATTTTTTTTTACTGTCTTAGAATGTTCCAAATACGATGTAGAATATGCCTGAAAAGGTTTCAAGTCAATATTCAATGGCCTTGAAGCGTGCTCCTATTGTATTGAGCGCTTCGGGAATCT
Source organism: Diaprepes abbreviatus (assembly GCA_034092305.1). Lineage (NCBI taxonomy): Eukaryota > Metazoa > Arthropoda > Insecta > Coleoptera > Curculionidae > Diaprepes > Diaprepes abbreviatus. The sequence continues at coordinate 8,066,100 of JASJET010000090.1, read as the reverse complement.
AATTGTATATTAATCAGTTGCAGGTAGTTGCAAGCGGAAGTGTTAGTTTGAAAAAATTGAACTCCAGTGATGTTGACGATGTGTAGTGTAATCCAGCTCATGCTTATCGACTTATTGAATTTTTCAGTGTTTTTGGTGTTTTGAGTAATTTTCGAATTTACCTGACTGTAAAAAAGATATAAAATTGTGACAAACGACAAATAAATTCAGGGCTATTTATTCATAATGCATACAAAGTGAACCATAGAATAATATCTGTGATCCATCTTATTAGTATTGGCAATGAAGGACTGAATTTATTTTGTAACTTCATGAATATTTGTAGTAGCTTGAGAGGCAATTCATATAAATCATTTATTGAAGATATTCAGACTGCATCAGAAAATCTGTTAAACCGTTGTGCTTTGAAAGCTGTAGAAGAAGAATAGAAGGAAAACTAAAAGTAAGTAAGATCCCTTTTAAATTTGAAGGTGTCTGACGATGACTCATGAAAAAAAGAGAATTTAAATTGTTATACGGTATATTAACGCTCATAGCCGGGTAAACTAATTGATTTTTCAGTGCGTAGTAGTTATTGTCAGTTATATAGAACGTGGAGTAAGAAAATAGGCACTGAAAAATATGAGAAGTGACTTGAGCAAAAAGTAGACGAGTGCACTAACAATTACGAAGGTTCATCAGGGAGCATTGAAGTAGAATCCGTGAATGAAATGTTCCTGAGGTTTGAAGAAAACTTTGGAGTTAAGTATTCAGATTATATCGGTGATAACGATTCTAAAACGTTCAAAGCCATTCTAGATATTGAGCCATATGGCGAAGATTTTACTATTAAAAAGAGAGAATGCGTTGGCCATATTGAGAAGCGATTCGATTTCGAAATGGTCAAAAGCTGCATAAGTTCGGCGACAAGGGTGTAGGAAAATGAACACTGGACCTCGTAAAAAATTATTTAAGTATTATGGTTTGGTGATAAGAAGGAATATAGATAGTGCGGAAGGCATGCAAAAAAGCATTATGGTCACCTATTTGCATATGTATTTGACTGACAAAAAACCTCGACATGAAAACTGCCCAGTCGGCAAGAATAGTTGGTGCTTTCACCAGAAGGTAATAGCGACAGGTGAAAATACGAAACAAGTGCGACATCCTGTAGCATTCCATGAAGATGTGCAAAAATATATTTTGCCCATTTATAAAGATTTATAAAAGGACGAATTGGTGGAAAGATATAAATTGCTAACGAAAACTTCAATTCAACTATCAGGCGTTTAGCGCCAAAATATATTGCTGATGGGCTATTTAATGAGGGATATTCATTTATTTTACAACATAGGGATGAGCTGGATATAACTGTTGGAAGTCAAGCAGTCAAGTTCATCAGTTTGACGAACGCCGAGTAAAACGTCAGAACCAATGCAGCTTCGAGATCACAAAAGAAGCTCCAAAAGCTCGTAGGGATCTGGTTTTTACTCAATTTTTAATTTTGTATACTCAAACTTTAAACGCCTTTTTCGCGAAATATCATTTTTCAAGTTTTTGTATACTATAACTCAAAAAATAATTATTCTATCATGATCTAATTATTTAAACATCCATATATTAATAATTGCCCGGACATGAACTTATAAATTAAGAAAAAAATAATATAAAAACTTGAATAACAAATGTACAAAGCCAAAAATTTCCATCAAAGAATTAGACATTTCTTCGCAATATCAAATGTATTAGAAATTTTCAGTTTATTCATAGTTTCGTAGGTTCATGTGGCTAAAATACCACTTCTAAACAGTTTTTTTTTGTTAAAATGTTGCAGGTTAAATTTTAAGGTCGCCAGAATATACAAAATTTTAACATTTCCATTTCGACACGCATCAGAGTTATAGCAATATCTCGGTCATTTTGTTTTTAAAAATTTTAAAAAAAGGACTGTTTATTACTTTTAGATTTATTTAATAAGAATATATCAAATATTAAATTTCTTTGAAAAAATCAGTCATGAAAATTGCTTTTTTTTTCATCTACATGACCTGCCCCCTTTAGTCACATCATTTGTGAAAGTTTTAACATTTAAAAAGTTTTGCAAGCTTCGAAAAAAATAGTAATCAAATGGTGACAGGTCAGGGCTATACGAGGGATGTGAGATCACTTCTCAACCAAGTGCCAACAAGTTTCCACTTACTAAAGATTAGTGAGGTTTTGCATTATTATGATGAAACATAATTTCTTTGCAATTTGCCAATTCTAGTTGTTTTTCTTTGATTGTTTTATCCAGTTTCATTAGTTGTTGGGAGTAAACACCTGAATTAATCGTTCGATATTTTGGGAGTGGTTTAAAATACACAACACCTTTGGAGTCCCATCAAATTTACAAGATGACCTTTTTTGGACGCAATTTTAATTTAGATGTGGTTGTTACTAGTTCATCACGCATGAACTAAGGTCATTTTCGAATAATATTACCTTAGGTGATCCGTTCTACATCATCAGTGCTGATTCTTTTCAAAAAAAAGGTCAGTTCTATTGCGCCTGAGATGCATAGAGCAAATATTGGTTCATTGTGTTCAGTAAATCTGTTCCAATTCAGGCGGAACTTAAATATCGAGCTTCTTAGTGAGTTCTAGACATTTAAAGTAATTTTCAATTACTATGTGCGATACATCTAATCTCTTTGAAACTCTCAAACAGTTATGTGACCATTCTCTTTAATTATGGCTTTGATTTAATCATCAATTTCAGTTGGTCGAACAGAACGTCAGTCAACACTATAAACTTCACATATCTCTTTGAGCCTTAGCAGCTTGATTTCCTTTACGGAAATAAAAAAGCAAAATGTGCCGAAAATATTCACTTCTACACTCTATGTTCAAATTAGCTCTAAACTAACAGCTATTAACAAAATTACATACAAGTTGTCTCTACCGTCCCCTAGAAGAAGACTGACAGAAATATTTAAAACCATTACAACGCCCTTTTTGTGTGACATCAAAATATATTTTCTTGCCGACCTAATAGTTCTTGATATATTTGATTAACAATGGTTTTTTAAGTATTATTTATCTTTGATAAACCATCATCAAGCAATATGAATATTGTAATTCTTTTTTGTAATAACAAATATATGATTAAACGCTTACCTTTGTTTATTGTTACGGATTACGAAACTCCAATATTAGCATGTTTTTCTGCAGTCTGAAACAAAGGAAAGAAGTTTGTAAGTACATATTAAAAAATATTTTCCATTTTTCAAGCAATACTAATAAAAAGTATTACATAAATTAAAAAATAATGGAAAATAGTTCATCGTTTGAAATACTGATGAAGTCAGATTCAAAATAGAGTCACTTAACATAAAACTCGTACATTTTTCATTCAATTCATTTTATTAATAAATTAAAGATACAATGCAAAGAAAAAAAAACAATTAATAAAACTACTGGCAAGAAAAAATGAAAACATACCCACTGATGACATACAGAGATTAACAAAATTTTGATTTCATTGTCATAAGTTTCCACAAAAAAAGAGTTTATTTAATAATACCTTCATGTCAGTATAGTCTACAGGATATAGTTCCTCTTTCTGGATGACTAACACTCTTTTGAAACTTTGTGAGTGGCTTCACTTTGACGACTCCGACAACAATTTAATTTGCGAAAATTGTCGTATACGCTGCGACGCGAAAAATTGAAAGTCTTTCAGCAGCGGAATGGAAAAACTGTGCATAAAATTTTTTGGACAATATGGGCCGCTCGATTGTAGAAACATTAATTAAAGAAATGTAAAAAAACCAGGTAGTTGGAAATAAAAGAAGATGTCTACTTTACTCAAGATTCCATTATTATTTTTAATATAAGCTACTTCTATAAATTTTCTTTTTTTCATGTTGGGTTCCATATATAGTTTTGCTGTGAAAAGTCTGTATACTAACGTGCCATTAGGAAAATCACTAGATATAATCAAAACTAGACTTTCAAATGATAAAAAATGATTAAATCAAACCACGTTACCACTGGAGGTGGTAATAAACCTTTTGGAGTGATGCCTGTAGTGCTTACTTTCAAGTAAAGAACTTGCCTTAGAACCAGCAACAGTAAATCCGAAAGTCTGGTTGAGATATATCGACAATACCTTCATCATATGGAAGGACAATGATCAAGAACTTAATGATTTCTTGAAACCTCTAAACACTATTCGACCTACAGTTAAGATTACCATGGAAAAAGAGGTATATGATCAATTGCCCTTCTTAGATGTCATGGTGAACCATTTAAACGAAACTACTAAAACAGGAAGCCAACACAAACTGGACAATATCTTTAATGGAGTTATATATAAATGAAATAATGCTGATTCATTGAAAAAAGAGATAGCAAACATTAAATCCGATTTACAACAGAATGGTGATCCTTTAAAATTAATTGACGACGTTATAAATAACTTTAGAACAGCGACCACAGGACAGCAAGAAACACATTCCGTATATTACGAGAACCTCGGAAAAATAAGACGAATTTCCAGCAGTTATAATATAAAAACAGTCTTTAAATCAGGAAATACACTGAGAGCTCATTTAACAAAAACAAAACCTAAAACTACCGATAAGAAAGAATTTGTTTACAAAGTTGCATATGGGTGTGGTGAAATGCACTTTTGAGAAACCAAGCGACCACTAGAAGTTAGAATTAAGGAACATAAAACTCATATACAAACAGGGGAAACGTCAGATCAGGTATTGCAGAACACGCCTGAGATAAACAACACCATATAAAATGGTATGAAACTGCGGTAATATATGTGGAACCCATATAAAAAAGATTATGGAAGCAGCTTACATTAAAAATAATAATTGAATATTTAATAAATCCAGAGTTGAGATACCTAATCTTTGGCAACAACTACTTTGTAACATCAAATTACTGAAGTTGAACAGTGAAGCGAAACCAAAAATTCAGTTTATGTTTGATAACGATAAGAGATACAACCTAATCGAAACGTCGCAAAAATAAACAAAAATGAAGACCATGCAAGTCCGATAACCACATTTTAGTCACTATTAGTCATATTGAAACAGGGGTTACATCCTGATGACAAGTAATTCTAATTTTTCTAATAACATTCGTTATAGGTAAGCGGGACTCAGCTCTCAAATAACCGGGTGATTACAATTGGTGTTTTAGACCTTAAAACTACTTTTTTTCTATGATTAAAAGCTTGCTCAACTTGAATAAGAAATTATTTTGCTTCCAAAAATGGCGTAACATTAGGCAAATGAATAAGTAAAGAAATTATGAAAAAGAAAATTTCAAAGTTTTTATATTCAAGTTACTATATCTGAAATTCATTTTTTTTTAAATTTTAGCCATTAATTTTTTATGATATCACCTAAAAAATAAGCTCCGATCGGAGTTCCTAAAGCAATTATTAGCAGAGTGGCAAAATTTCAAAATTGTGCCGTTGGGTTTCACACGTCCATACATACTATCGCAAAAGTTTTGAATATCGAGTAACGAACTATTGAGTATTAAAATTTATTTAATAAGGAAGTTTTCTGGAAAATTTTAGCTATTCATGTCTAATAAAAAGATGTTATGCATTTTCAAAGTTGAGTACTCTATGCGTCAGGTGAATACAGCCGCTTGAAAATTGGTAACTACTTTAATTGTATAGGGTGTCTGGATTTCGTTATTTTAGCCTGGTAGTTTCGTTATTCTTAAAGTTAGCGATGCGACTTTTGTGAAGCAACGAAAGATGCGGCAGACAGAATTTTTACAGCACTTTTAGTTTTTTAGGTACGAGAGTTTTTTGAAAATTTGCCATTTTGGAACACCCCTCGTATTTCGATTATGTTTATAGTTATCGAATAGGTAAATATTGATCTGAAATAAAATTTTTACGAAAAATTCAGTGACATTGTTAGTTTTCTCTCTAAGTACTAGTGTTTCTTAGATATAAATCAAACTTGTGTTTTTTAAACTGAACATCCCGTATATTCCTAGACAATTGCATTGTATTTTAAAAACGCTAAACGCCTTATAAGTTTTGTTATTAGTTGGCCATGACGGCGAAACGCGAAGAAAAAAAAAACAATAGACTACTACAGAAATGTCACTATTTCTTGGTACTTGAAAATTATTAATGAAAATCATGTCTGGGTGATTAAATTATATGCACAATGGGTAATTAAATTTGTTTAGCATCTATGGGGATTGTAATAAAGTTTTATCAAGAACATGCCAGGCATTTGGTGATAAATATCTATATAAACAGAAACCGCCACGGAACAGTTTTAAACGAATATTGGAAAATTTCAAAATTTTCACACCTTTAAGTCAAAAATGGTAACCTATGACGAAAATATCGAAATCACAATTCTAGGATATTTTGCGACATATACTATGACATCGTTAAGAGAAGTGGTTCTACAAACAGAAATCCCGAAAAGCTTAATATATAGAATTTTGTTAAAACACAACTTATACCTTTATTTAATATCTTTATTATATATATATATATATATATATATATATATATATATATATATATATATATATATATATATATATATACATCGGTTTCCAACATTCGACGTCTTCCGATACCCAATTGCCAATTATCTCTGTCTATCTCTTCCAGTTCTTTATCCTTAATCTCTCGGCCGATTCCTTCTCTCTAACTAAGACGTGGTCTTCCTCGTTTTCGTCTTCCATGGGGTGCCCACTCTAAAATCTGGTTCGGTATTCTTTCCTCACTGTACGTGTCCATACCATCTCAACTGCTGAGTCCCAATTTCATCTACGATTGAATGCTGCACGTTCATAATTTGTCTGATTCTGTCGTTGGTAATTCTTTCCAAACTGGATCTTCTCGCTGAGCACCTCCAGAAGTCCATGTCTGTAACTTCCAGTTTATTTTTGGTTCACCCTTTCTGCGTTCATACTTCGCAGCTATAAGTAGTTGTGCTTTTGAAAATCGTGTTGTATATTCGGTTTTTATTTGCGTTGGAAATTGTTTGGACCCACAGTACACTGTTGAGGAGTGTGATGGCTCATCTTTCTTGATTGTCTCTTTCTTCTATTTCCTGTCCATACCTCCATCTTTTGTGATAATTAGTCTTAGATATTTGTACTTGTCACAGTGTCTAATTCCTTGGTTGTTTTCCAGTATCAGGTCTCTCTATTCGTCACTAAAGCATATATATTCCGTTTTTCCTATGTTTATATCCAATCCCCATTTCCTGTATTCTTCGACTAATTTCCTCGGCATATATTCCATACCTTTGTCATCTTGCGCTATGAGTATTTTATCGTCTGCCAAAGACAGTATATATAGGGTATTGTTGTTAATCGGTATGCCCACATTTTTGCATTTTCTTTTCCAGCTGTTTATCGTCTGTTCGAGGTGTATCTTAAATAACGGGGGATAGATAACATCCCTGTTTGAGATCCTTTGTGATGATAAAACCTTCTGAGGTACTAATTCCAATTTTGATCTTAGCTGTAGAGTTTAGGTTTGTGTTCTCTAACGCTTCCCATAGTGTGTATTGTGGGACACCTTCATATGCTTTCTTTAGATCTACGAAAATAAAATGTATTTCCTGATTTACAACCATTTACTTCTCTATAATTTGTGTGACGCAAAACAGGTGATCAATCGTTGACCTTCCTGTTCAGAATCCCGCCTGCTCTTCAGCCTCCATATCGCTATATTCTCTTTATATTCGTTTTTTCAGTAAGATACCATATATTTTGCTAACTGTATTTATGTATTTTTGGTTCAATACCTAAAATACACTGACTTGTCGAAAAGAGTGCAATTTTTCGAATTTATATTAACGATGATATAAGATGACCCTCGATTTTTGGACAACATATTTTGGACTAATGAAGCAAAATATACGAAACTTTGCATTTGTAACCGAAAAAATTCCCATTTTTGGAGTGATTTAAATTCTTATGAAGTCAGATTGAAGAATTTTCGAGAAACCTGGCAAACTAAATCTATTTTATGCTGCAAGAAATGATAGTGATGATCATAAAACTATATTTTTATGAAGAAAACTTAAATGGCAATTCATTAATAATACAAAGCAAATTATGTCGAGGTTTTAAATTACTTAGTAATTTTTACAGGAGAAAGATATTTAAATATTCTAGAACAGTTAGACAATCAATTTTTAAGCGATTTACTTCTGGCACAATTTTTACTAACATAATATCTCTCCTCCATACAGAACCGTTTCAGTTACCAACTTGTTACAAGCAACATTTTTTGACAAGTGGATTGTCAACGATGGACCTTTTATGTGGCCTCCTGGTTCTCTTAATTTGACTGTCTTAGAGTATTTTATATAGAGAACGATAAAAACACCATTTATTGTTATTCAATGTCAACGATGGAAGGCTGTATGGCAAGGCTAAGGAACTCGTTCGAAAGTTTATTTCCAGATTCAGTTAGAGCGGCCACCCACGACGAACTAACTCGGAGATGCGAAAAATGTTTGCTAATTCAGGGTGGACATTTTGAACATTTATTAAAATGAGTTGTTTCTCTGTGTAGGTAAGGGGTTTAGCATTTTTAAAATGCAAAAATATTAAATTGCCAATATTTCAAAAACTGCCGATTTTGAAATAGATAACCTTTTACAAAGTCACTCTTATTTTTAATGTTAAATAAGATAACACTATAAGAATATGGCTTTTACATTTAAAAAATTTGATTCTTATTGACTTTTCAAGTTAATTTGACTCATATTGACTTTTCAAGTTAATATTTAATGTTAGTTTTTGATTATCCTGTATTTATTTATTTTCAAAATATCAGCACAGTCCACTAAAATAGATCCTCTTTTAGAAGGAATACAACCCCAATTAAATAATAAAAGCTTTCATAGAGGAGAAATTGATAATTATGTTTAGGCCTGCGAACTCCATTTTTGATATACATTTTAAAACATGCACGAATTTCTGAAAATAAAATGAATGACAGATTGTAATGGAGCTGTCAGACGAAAAATGTCCGGAGTATGCTCGGCGCCATTTTGGGTAAAGTGACGTTTTGGCACGTTAAATTAGTCGTCAAAAGTCAAAAAAATAGTGTAATTGTTGTCACAAAAGAATTGTAGTGAAGTTATTTATTGTCATTAAAACCTTTGTTTTTTTCCTTGGAATAAATTTGTTTTATATAACTTAACAACCAAGTAATATGCACCAAGCTATCAGTCAAATATTTAGGTGTAAATATAGACCACAAAATTACCTTAAATTGGCACTTTATAACTGTTAAACAAAAATATATACAATGGGCCAAATATCTTATGAGTCTAATATACAAAGAAAAGGCATATCAAGAAAAACAACTCACATATACAAAGCAATATACTGACTTTATTAGGAATAGATATGCTCCCCATATACAGTAATTGCAGGAAGCCAGCACTGATAAACCTTGAAACGGTAGAAACCGCAGCTGTATATAGTATGACTAAAATCCATCGTCCTAGCCATCCACCAATTAATTATTATATGAATTCACTGCACATCCAGCCTCTTATTACACGACTTCCTGTCCTGACAACTAAGTTTGAAAGAAAACCTGGAACTGAGGACGACCAGGGACTGAAATCATAGGCCAGCCAGAAGACTTCCATTAATGATACTGGCAGATCTAACATTCAATCTTTAATATACTTTTTTATTATCTTGTAAAGATTTGTAGGGGCTTGAAGATCAAATGTACCATAAATCAGGTTTTTATTCTGAAAGATCTCGTTCGTTGGCCTATAAGGTTCAAATTTATATGTCCTAATAAATTATAATCATAATAATATTTGTTTAATTGTAGTGTAGTATAGTGTATAACACAGCGTAAGGAAGTAAAATGTTGCATTTAACATTATTTGAATATAAAATTTAATGTTAGTTATTATAGTTTTAAATATCTTACAAATTGTTACATCTCACACTCACTTGAGTGTTTAAAAGATATTCGGCAATTATGGACATATGGACATATGTGTTTATGATAAAGCCATAATTAGAACTAGTCGTAGTAAAACAATTTTTAAACAGCACGCTCATACTATTGAGATTTGAACAAAATTTAGTGTAATAATTTTGTATGTCTATAATGACAGATTTACTTGAAATTTGCGAGACATTCAACTTTCCAAGGATATTTTATTAAAAATTAGAAAATACTAAATATAACAGGGTGCCATTTCAACTGTTTTTTCAAAAAATAAAACATGAAGAAACGGTTCGTAAACATATTTATTTTTTTAATGAGTAGTTCTTTTTAACAACCAAAAATATAATAAAAATTTTAATCTATTGTTACGACCGACTAATAATATGGCAGACATCCATCATCTATTCACAGGAATTGGATCAGTTGGGTGAGATGATAACATATTACTGTCATTTTATCTCTTTCTACTTTTCGTTTGGTTCAACAACTTATGTCGATGAAATTTCGGAAAGGTCTACAAATTGCTTCAAACCTTGCCAATGGGGAATAAACGATTACGTTTAGTCGTTATAATTTTTCAGTGGCGACAGCGTATTCACTGTTATTATAACTTCACTTTACACAAAATGGCGTATAGCATGGTCCGGACGTTGTCTGCTTTTTGACGATCAGTACAATTACTTTATACGTGCGTGAAAATATGTCAATAACAGTTAGACTTAGGTATAGGACTTTGACTTTAATAAACTGCCTATTTTCCGAGAAATAGATCGCGGCAGTTCGTCGTGGAATATCCTGTATAATAAGCAACACTTTCTTATGCGGTGCTTTAAAATAAGAGGCACTCTAGTTTCATGAAATTTACGTCCTGTATTAACATTCAACAGCATATAAATTCCAAGTATGCTCCGCTTTATTTTAAAAAGCATTGGAGAGGTAGCTAAACTTACTTCTCTATTTGCTTGCACGAAAGCTCAGTAATATCGTTAATAACTATTTACAGACTTTTGGATAAACAGCTGGATATGTGTGTGGAATGGTAAATAAAAGCATAGATATAAATGCAAGATTTGTGTAAATAACCAGTAAAAGCAATTTGATTTCAGATTTAGGAATGTTTTGTAGGAGGTTTTGGTAAAATAATTTATTTAAAATATTTTTGTTTTTATTTGTGAAAACCTATTTCTTCAAATAATAAGTATAAATCGCTTAAGTGTGAGTATAACTCACGGGCCTACTTTGTTTAAGAGTAATATTCGTTGTTTTAAAAGACTGTTTTTTTTTTATTGTTAATTGATACAGGAATTTAGTTAAGCTATTAGATAGTTTAGCTTTTTGTACAGTACGCAAAATATTTTAAATTTTTGGGACTCCAAAGTTGTCTCCTCCGAAAAAAAAAATTTAGGTTCAAACTCTTACTATATATGTGGACAAGTTAGTGTTATTACCTTGCCATATTTTCACTTTCAACGTCCAATAATCTTTGACAAAAATGACAGTTACAGACAGACAAAGAGACGCGTCAGTGATCCATAATTCTTTTTGTAAACTGTTCATACGAAAACTTGAAATACAAATATTTTTGGTTAAAGAACTTGCATATATAGGTATATAGAGTATTTTTAGATTTAGATTCTAGAATTGATTCTGTTTGAATTGTAAGATTAATTTTAAATTATTCTGGGTGACGTATCCGATGCCTAATTTAGGAAGACTCTGACATATTGATATATGAGTGTGAATCTGGTGGACAATGTTTAGAAAAGAGTTTTTTTGGCAAGGAACTATGAATGAATGAATAAGTGTCATCTTATTATGACCGCATGTCATTCGAGGAATTTTGCCTTTGCGAATTCAAGCAGCCTCGTTACCTGATTGTTTCGAGTGATATTTGTATCTCTGAAATGTCTCTAACTAAGTCCATTGAGTGCTGGGCCCTCTCTGAGAATATTGTCATCAGGTCAAGATAAACTGATCGTCAGCAATCCTCACGGTGTGAAATTCTTTCCTCTTCAGGAAAGGAAGCGCAGTAGGTATAATGTTTCTTGATATAGCCGATTTCAGGGGTTCTTCTCAGCATTTAATAAATCTGCTTTCAAGGAAAAGTTTTAGTTCCTTCTTACATATATTGGATTAGGGTAAAGTTTGACATTTTAGATGGAATACTTATTCAGAATGTTCTAACAAAAATTGAACTATCTTGTATACATTGTTGTATATTTATTTTTCACAAATTTTGACGCTGTTTATTTTAACAAGAGTGCATCCATCAACTTAATTCTTTATATGGTGATGAAGCACGAACTGCTTGATTTTAAGGTTCAAATTGACATTTGTTATAGGAAGTTTGATTCTAATGCTGAAATAGTGATCACAAGAAACACAGAACATCTCTGGTCACGTCAGTAATTTACGTAAGGACAACATCACTCCACGGATTATGAAAACGATCTATAATCAACTGAATACTATGCATGATATACCCGCAATTTTGCTCAGCATTTTCAGTTATGCTATTCTGATCATAGCTACATTACTTCTTTTAACGTCAACTCAATCCATAATATTGTATATTTGCTATCTCATATATTTACTTTGGATGAAGTTCAGAACAAGATTAACGCGTTGGACTATAACAAGAGCACAGGACCCAATGGAGTATCGCTATATTTTATTAAAAATGCATGGTTGCTCCCCCCCCCCCCTTACCAAAAATCTTTTAGTATTGGAATCTTTCCTTCAAGATTTAAATAATTTACTTTGGTTTCCTATTTTTAAGTCTGATGACCGTAATAGTACTGAAAACTATGGAGTTACCTATATTACCGTGGTGTATTATGGGCAATATGTTTGAGTCGATAATAAATGATGAATTATTCAATGCTTTTAAAACTTACATCGGCCCAGAACAACATGGTTTTTTCCACGGAAGATCAACGGTTACCAATATGATCAAGATTTTTGGTATGAGATGTGGAGGTAGCATAACAAGTGTATTCAATATGCATGGATTTGACTAAAGTCTTTGACAGTGTTTGCCACAAGTTGCTGGTGCACAAGCTCGAGCATCTTGGTAGGTGAAATTTATATTTAAAATGGATAGCTCCATATCTGTCTTCGAGTACGCAGTGTGTTGAATTGTGTGGTGAAATATCTGAAGAGATTATTGTATTATTTGGAGTTCCCAGGAATTTCATTGAAGTCATACTTGATTCTTAGTGTTTATTAATTTAATGTTATATATGTTTTTTTTTTAATTTGGTCGTTGTCTTCTTTACGCTGAAGATATACATATATACAAATGAAAAGTTATGAGATTTTTTTAATGTTTCTTGCCTATGATAAATTCTTATCATACAAATGATTGCAATTTGGAGTGTGTACCATTTTTTAATGATTTTGGGGTTATATCGTAGGTTTTGGTGGTAGATAGTAGAATGAATAGTTTGGTTATTCCGGGTTTTAATCCGTTTGTTCAAAAAATCGTTTTCACGACATTTCGCCAAAATCTCATTTGGCATTTTCAAGTGTGGTTCGTCTTGTTACTCGCTGAGAACTGATGGTGGCCTCTAATGAATGTGGAGTTTTGGTTAGCTGGCTCACTTTCTGATTGGACGAGCGACTTCGCAGGCTCCTCCCCTCTGCCGAGTGCGCTATATTTGGTTCTTGTATGGTTGATCTTTGTTGTTTAGTTTCATGTTTTTTATTAATGTTTTCCATGTTGTTGGAATATATATAGCATCGTCTTGTTTATTCAGCTGTTCCGCTTTTTCGATTTTAGGGCCTCTCTTATGACGCGTATCTTATAGTTCTTTACCGGTGCTATTTCATTTGCTTTTTCAAAGTCGATGGTATGTCTGGTGGTTTGGTGATGTTGAAATAGAGCTGAGGTTGTTTGTTTGTTTTTGAGGCTATTTTTGTATTCTTGAATTCTTGCTGATATGCGCCTGCCTATTTATCCTATACATGTTTGCTGACAATCTGCACATGGAATGGTGTAAACGCCATGATTTTTAAGGTTAGTTTTATCCTTGGGATTTCCCAAGATGTTGTTTTGTGTGGTTTAAATATGGGCTGTATGTCGTGTTTGCTTAAGATTCTTCCGTTATTCCTTTTATATGTGGGATTATGGCTTTGTTTCTTGTTTGATCTTGGTCTTTGGTTTTCGTTGTAGTTTTTCTTGTCTTTTATGGCTTTCCTTATATCTGATTGTGAGAAACCATTCCGTTCTAGAGCTGTTGAAATGTGTCTTATTTCGTCTTGAACGAATATTTTCCAGCCTACACAATTGAACTTGCAGAACGCGGCCTAAAACACATATTTTATGTTCAATAACCAAATATACAAACAAACCGATGGCGCACCTATGGGGTCCTCACTTTCACCAATTATAGCCAACCTTTTTATGATATATTTTGAACAAGAGGCACTGCAAAAAGCATTCTTAAAACCGAAATTTTGGGAATGCTATGTGGATGCAGAGTCACATCATCATCCCACTCAAAAGCAGGCAGTAGTCAACACATTAATATCAAGATCTCTCTGACTAATAGACTCGACACAAAACAAGACAATATATTTTGGTTTTTAGTAGAAAATAATTTGCTTTCTGTGCTAATTTGACAAAGTTTCGCTGTTGAGCATTTTTAAGTTTATTTTCTCTCTTGGTTGGCTCTGGTTAGAAGTATGATAGTGGCATCTCATCTGCACTTTTTTTTCCTTTCCATATTTATTATTTGGATGTCGGTCAACAGAATAACTGCTAAACATGCGCATATTCTGTATAATCAACAACCTAGGGTAGGGCTATTTATTGATAAAGTACAATAGAAAAACCATGGAGCTTATAGATGAACTAGAAGATGGAACTATATATTAATTTTTTAGATCTCCAGCTATTTAAAGTTAAAATAATTTCACATTCGTTGTGTACGACCCCGAAAAATCTCCCATACCGATTTTGGAAAAAATCGAACAAAATTAATTTTTTTGGCGGCTACATTGTCAGCGCCATCTTGGATTTTGCTGAACTAATTTTGTTCAAAAAAATATGAGACCACTGCAGCAACTTTCTGAATATAACGTAAAAAATTTCGTTCAAATCGGTGCCGCCGTTCCGGAGTAATCCATGTACATACATAAAAAAAAATATATAGTCGACGAATTGAGAACCTCCTTCTTTTAGAAGTCGGTTAAAAATATTATTGCTGATTTCTGGTTTTATCTAAAAATGAGTTAGCTTAAAATCACGTTCTTAAAGAATAGCCTAAAACCATACCAATATTTCATCGACTAAAGTTTTGTTATCAACTCTTCATGACATAAGTGTTTGTCAAAAAAGTAAATCTAAATTTTACTCGCAAGTTCGAAAGTTGAAAAAAACAACCTTTGCTCTTATCAAACTAAGCTTAAAAACTAATGGATTCTTGTTTGCCTTCGGCTAGAAAATAAAAGTATTACTTTAACCTACAGGTGAATGCTATAAATCAAGGCTCGGATAGCAGTCTTACCATAAATAGAGGGAATAAAATTCAAATAAACAACTCTCTGTTTAAGTAGACCTTGTGGGAGCTTTTAGAAATATAATATTTTAAATATACAAAAGCGGCGATTTGTAGGATGAGAAAAGAAAATAATAAACGTAATAAATAAAAAATATTCGTTTATCAAAGTTACTCAAATAAAATAAAAATCTGTCTATTTAATGATATTCTTTAATTTTTTATACATTTTTTCAATGCTATGACGCAAATCGATAATTGATCAACGCCTACTAAGCATTTTGTCAATGATGTTATAAAAATATTCCCTTTAAAATTAAATTAACAGCAAAAAAATTATAGATGATTAACTAACCATGTAATAAATTTACCGTTATTCTTTTTCGTTTCAATTAGACTTTCAATGAGCGGGCCTAATAATTCTGTTATTGAAATGCATGAAATATGCAAATATCTGCTAATAATCGATGAGTAACATACCATTTAAGTTCATTACAATGATTTGAAATCAAATTATATTAGAATGCTACGCTGGAAATTGCACGCCAAAACCGTACAATTAAGTGAGAAGAAATTCAAAGTAATTAATTAATAAAAACTAAAGTCAAAATCACCCGAATTTAATTGAAAGTTAGGAGCCGTGCCGGCTTGCAAAATTCCAAACTAATCCCTGTGCCGGAGAGTAGGGGTGGGTTATTCAAGGCGCCACTGTATCTGTAGCTAGGCTGAATGCAGAAATCTCTCACCACGGCGTTAGGAACTAGCCTTTAACTTTACTTATATAAATAAGCAAGTACAAAAAAATATAAAACACCAGGACCGGGGGATTTACCTATCGAGTTAATTAAGTACGCCATCACAAGAAAGTCTGAGCTGCTTTGTGTAATTTTTAACAAGTTTTTGGAAGGTGAAATGATTCCAAGAGATTGAAGGAGCTCCTACATAAATTCCATTTATATAAAAAGGAAATAGGAGCGACTGCAGTAATTATAAGGATATTAGTATTACATCGTCCATTGTCCTAAAGGCCCGAATAGAAGAGGAAGCCACGGAAATAGAAGAACAAAGTGGATTTTGACCTGGGCGATCCTGAGTGGAAAATATATTTACAATAAAACAACTGACAGAAAAGAGACTAGTAAGAGGAATGGAGCTTCACGATACTTCCATAGATCCTCGTAAGGAATTTGACTCCATCCCATTGCAGAAATTATGGATCACAATGAAAGAAGCAGGGATAAATAGTTTATATATAAAAGCCGTAGAAACACTGTATAGAGAAAAACAAGCGGTTGTTAAGGTCGGAAATCAAAAAGGGTTAAACAGGGCTCTTGTCTCTCTCCAATCCTGTTTAAAATTTATCTCTATAGAGCTTTAAAACAGTGAATAAGAAAAATTTTTATAAAAAAATTGAACCGACTTCTAAAAGTGCACTAAAAAGTGAAAAATAACCATAATTTTTTATGGGAAATTGAACTTTTTGAAGTCGGCGCCAAACTAATACATGACAAAATGTGATTTGCATAAACCGATTTAAAATACTTTTTTTGGAATTGTTTTCTTACCATAATTTGTATATATTAGTAGTTATTTATTTCATTTAGAAATAATTTAGCGCCGACTTCAAAAAGTTCAATTTCATATAAAAAATTATGGTTATTTTTCACTTTTTAGTGCACTTTTAGAAGTCGGTTCAATTTTTTTATAAAAATTTTATTTTTTTATTTTTAGTTTTAGAATTCATTATGATATTCATAAATTATCCACCATATTAGATACGCCATATTAAATTTTTTAAAAATAATTTTAGATTCGTCATGTGTGACCCCGAAAACTCTCCCGTACCAATTTTGGTTAAAATCGGACAAAATTGATTTTTTTTGTTCGCCATATTGAATTTTTAAAAATAATTTCTGATTCTTTATGTGAGGCCCCAAAAACTTCCCCATACCAATTTTGGAGAATATCGGACAAAATTGATTTTTTCGTCCGCCATATTGGATCCGCCATATTGAATTTTTTAAAAATTATTTTAGATTCGTCATATGCGATTCCGAAAACTCCCCGGTAACAATTTTGGAGAAATCGAACAAAAAAGATTTTTTTGTCGGCCATATTGGATCCGCCATATTGAATTTTTTTAAAATTATTTTATATTCGTCATATGCGACCCCAAAAACTCCCCTGTACCAATTTTGGAGAAAATCCGACAAAATTGATTTTTTCGTCCGCCATATTGGATCCGCCATATTGAATTTTTTAAAAATTATTTTAGATTCGTCATATGCGACCCCGAAAATTTCCCCGTACCAATTTTGGTAAAAATCGGACAAAATTGATTTTTTCGTCCGCCATATTGGATCCGCCATATTGAATTTTTTAAAAATAATATTATATTCGTTATGTGGCACCTCGAAAACTTCCCCATACCAATTTTGGAGAAAATCGGACTAAATTAAATTTTTTTGTCCGCCATATTGGATCCGCCATTTTGAATTTTTGAAAAATAATTTCAGATTCGTTGGGTACAACCCCGAAAATTCCTTCATAAAAATTTTGGAGAAAATTGGACAAAATTAATTTTTTTGGCCGCCATATTGTAAGCGCCATCTTGGATTTTACTGCACCAATTTCATCTAAAAAAATATGGGACCACCGCAGCAACTTCCTTTACATAACGTAAAAAAAAATCATTCAAATCGGTGCAGCCGTTCCGGAGTAATCGGTGTACATACATAAAAAAAAATACATAGTCGACGAATTGAGAACCTCCTTCTTTTAGAAGTCGGTTAAAAATGTATCCTCATGATGATATGGATAGGGCGACACTCACTTGTATACAATCCTTTTTGCAGATGATCAGGTAGTTCTTGCGGAAGACCAGCAAGACATGAATTACATGATAAATAAACTCATAGAAGAATTTCCTAATTGGGGTTTAGAGATAAACATACAAAAGACACAATATATGCTTATAGGAGGCATAGGACAAGACATCGAAACAGAAAGCGGAATAATAAAAAACGTTAGACAATGCGAATACCTGGGAGTTACGATAGATGAATATGGAAGAGATAATCTTGTGGAGTAAGAACCTATCAAAGTGGAGGTCAAATATTTGGTACTGACCCTAAATAATAAACTCCTTTGAAATAAGCATGAAAAAGAAGTAATCAACAAGGCTACAAAAGCCTTGATGGTCTGTAGAATCTTTGCGGGAAAAAGATGAGGTACAAACCCAAAAATTCTGCAGTGAGACCAATAATCACATATGGGACAATGATCTGGAGCAAAAGAACCAGTCTGGCTAATACGAGAGCTAACCTCTCGAAAGTTCAAAGAATGGCCTGTGCATGTATAACCGGGACAATGAAAACCTGCCCAACGGCCGCCATGAAAGTAATCCTAAACCTTACACCTCTACATATATTTCTAGAGAACATGGCGAAGGGGTAGATTAATAAGATGATGAGAGATGAGGTTAACAAATCTGGGAATGCTCCAAGATGAAATGAAAAAGAAATTCAACTTTGTGAAAAACTTCAGCACAAAGTAGAGTCGCAAGAGCGAATGGGACAGAAACACTATTGAAAAACTCAGAAACGAATCCACTATATGCAGATGACTCTAAAACAACGGAGGGAATAGGAGTAGGAGTGTATGGACCCAACACCAGACACTACGAAAGCTTGGGTAAGTCACCAAGCATTTTTAAGGCAAAAATATATGCCATTAAGATGTGTATTCAATTTAAAAAGGAGAAAAACTATCACGGTCAAGAGATTATCATCATGACGGATAGTGAAGCAGCCATCAGTGTGCTGAGCTATCAAGTTATCAATTCCAAGATGGTCTGGAAATGCCTAGAGGAACTAAATGATTTGAGTAAGAATAATAAAGTCACCCTCATGTGGTTACCGGGATATACCGGGATAAAGGGGAATGAAATAGTAGACTAGCTCACGAGGAAAGAGGCTGAGATACTTTTTCTGGGGCCAGGGCCTTTCTGCGGAATTAGTAGCAGCGTATTGCTGGAAGAACTAAAAATAGAAGAAGAAAGCAGAAGATTCAATTATTGGACGGAGCTACAAGGATTGAGACAAACGAAGATGCTTCTGGGGAACTACGACCAGAAGAGATTCAAAGAATGCAGCTAGACATATTTCGTGTATAATATTCCATACTTAAGTCTCACCGTTTTGGACATATTTAAATTTTTATGACAAAAATGACGTTTGCGGACCAAAATTTAACTATAAATTTTTCCTTTAAGAAAGTCTTTATTATTTAATATGGTTTATTTTTATTCTAGACAAAAATCGACTTTAGTAGTCTTTTTATGATATTTTGAAAATTATTAGTGCAGAGTTGTCAAAAAAGAAGAATAAAAATTATATTTAAAAAATCGTCGAAAGTAAATTTTTTCAAATAGAAAGCACCTATTTTTATAATTTTATCATATTAAGTATTAAAAATAAAGGTAACTTTGTATAAAGTTGTCTACTTCAAAAATTCGTAGTTTTCAAAATATTGGCAATTAAACATTTTTCTATTGTAAAAATGCTATACGGCTTTTAAATTTTGTTATTAGTTGGCCATGACGGCGAGGCGTGGCGAAAGTAAAACAGTCGAACCCTACAGAATTGTCACTATTTTTTGCCATTTAATATCCATTAATAATAATCATCCCGAAGTGATTAAAATACACGCACGAAGATTATTTAACCTTATTTATTATTTATGGAGAATGTGATAGAGTTATTTAAAGAACATGTGATACATTCGCGATCCGATATCCGCAGAAGCAGAAACCAACACAACCAACTGTTAAAAGAATTATAGAAAACTTCAAGAACATTGGATCTATAAGAGCAAAAAGAATAGAAATAACGTAGTTGTTAATAATGAAAATATTGAAACTACAATTTTAGGATATCTCGCCGCATATCCGATAATATCTACGAGACAAATAGCATTAGAGTCTAGATTATCTCAAACATCAGTTTTTAAGGATTTTATGAAAACACAATTTGCATCCCTATGTATATTTTATAGTACAACATTTAAAAGTCACTGATTTTCCACGAAGAGTAGAGTTCTGTCAATTTATTTTACTTCGGCCACAAGAAGTTACTGGTTGTTTGGATAATATTATTTGGTCGGACCCAAAAATTGTTTAATCGACGCAATGCCCACTACTCGAGCGACTCAAACGTACATCTATTTAGAGAAAAACTAATTTTCAAGAGTCTTGGTAGTTTAACGTGTATTGTGTTATAAGAAATGACGCCCTAGAATTCTACCAAGATAATCTGAAAGGACAGTGAGCCATTTTTGAAGACTTCTAGATACAAAATACGTTTTTTATTTTATAGGTGAGAGCTACTTCAACATCTTGAGAAATTTGGAAGTGAACTATTTAGATAACTTGCCGCTGGCTGATCATAGAAATCTATTTTATCAACATGATGGGGCGCCTCCACAAAATAGTCATTTAGTTAACAATCATTTGCAAAACTTGTTTTATGATCAATAGATAGCCAAAAATGGGCCACATCTTTGACTTGCTTCCCCGATCTTACAGGACCAAATTTCTTTATTTGGGGGCAATCAAAAATAAAGTATACAGCAGTGCATTAACCACTATGGAAGATGGCATGCAGCGCATCATAATAGAATTTGTAGAACATCATCCTCAGAAAATAGGAAGAGCCACCCATGGAGAGTTCCTGCTTAGGTGCTAAAAGTGTTTGGAAGTTCAATGGCGTCAATATCAACATTTACTCAAATAATTTTTGTAACTTTATTTTAATAACAACTGGTTTATGTCTATTTCTTTTAGCTTTTATATATTCAAAGTACATGAAATTTTTTATAATCTTTTTAACAATTGGTAGTGTTGATTTCTGTTTTTTCGGATATCGGATCGCGAATGTATCGCATGTTCTTGAAATAACTCTATCAGATTGTCCATAAATAATAAATAGGTTTAAATAATCTTCGTTCGTGTAATTCAATCACCCTGGCATGATTATTATTAATGAATGTCAAATGACAAGAAATAGTGACAATTCTGTAGGGTTCGATTGTTTTATTTTCGCCACGCTTCGGCGTCATGGCCAACAATAAGAAAAAAAGCCGTATAGCATATTTACAACAGAAAAATGTTGAACTGCCAATATTTTGAAAACTACAAATTTTTGGAATAGACAATTTTATACAAAGTTACCCTTATTTTTAATACTTAATATGATAAAATTATAAAAATAGGTGCTTTCTATTTGAAAAAATTGACTTTTGACGTTTTTATAAATATAATTTTTATTTTTTCTTTTTTCACCACTCTGTACTAATAATTTTCAAAATATCATAAAAAGACTACTAAAGTCGATCTTCGCCTACAAGAAAACTAACCCAAATTAAATAATAAAGACTTTCTTATAGGAAAAATTTATAGTTAAGTTTTGGTCCGCAAACGTCATTTTTGATATAAAAATTTAAATGGGTCCAAAACGGTGAGACTTAAATATAGAACATTATACATGAAATGTGTCTAGAACTTTACGTAGAAATCAAAAATGCAATAGCATATAGGATGCTTCCCTTAATATTGTTATCTACCATCTGAAGAAGACACTGTGTGTTAAAACAATTGTTACGATTAATGTAATATAGTGGAAATTACAATACGTTGTCTTATTTAACTGTTACTGATTAATCTGTGTTCTGAAAAGTAATAAAATTACCATGGAATAATTTTTAATTCAATTTTTCAAACAGTATTCTGTATTTAATTTAGTTGTAGGATTTCAACAGACTTAGACAATTCTAACTTGTTCAGCAAATAATTTTTCGTTAAAATATTCTCATCATATTACCCTACAGATGACAGCAAGACGTAATACCTGTCAGAATGAATGTTATTAATATTTAGGTATAAAAATTTTGTTGCGAAACTTTAAATATGAAAGCGATGTTATGAATATAAATTTTGCATACCGATATAGAATTTTTAATATCCGAAGTCGTGCATCCTCATTTTATCTGACTTGTACTTTAAAATACGCTTTTTTAACTTTCGTGAACATAAATTTTAGGTTTTCGGCAACAGAAAGTGTAGTAAAGATATACTTTATGGTGTACTTTGCTTAGATATCGCAAAATTATTTATATAGTTGTACGTCATACAATAAATTACTGTCAAGATTTGAAATGATTTCACTACAGATACTATCATGTTAAGCGTGGTATTAAGTGTAGTAATTATGAGTTTACTGCAGACTAACTTTAAGCAAATCACGTTTATATGATCACTAACGTTCAAAGTTAATCATTACGGAATAAATTGTTTTTACAATCGCTTTCGCATGTCTTCAGCTGCTCCGCATTATTACCTTTATACTTTTAAGCTTACACTATAGTATTTTTAAAAGTTTTTTTACAAAGCTCCTCTGCGGATATTTTTTACGTATGAAAGATACTAAAAAATATTTACATAGCAATGATATTAACAGCTGACTGCGTTATTTAGTAATGTTTAATGAAAATGGCCACTGAACGATTAACGATTCCTCAAAGACGCCTAGTGGCCAATGTAAAAACTGACCAAGCGATGTGAATTCTAAAAATAACATGGGAATTGGAGTAAAATAATTTTTGTTGATTTGATAGCATACTTTAATCAATGGGAAATAGAAATTGGTGATCTATTGATATTAATGACATTTTAAAATTATTATAAAGTTTTCTAGGTTTTTTTCTTAATTTCAAATTTGAAATTTCGATCATATTGGACTCTGCAGCGAACGTCTACATTGTTTTCCTTTATGTTTTTCATAATATAGTTACAACGTGCAAAACTGAGTGTTTCGAAAACTTCCATTAAAGTGAATTTACAAGATATTTTATTTATTTTAGGTGAATCAAGCCGTTCGATTACCGAAGAAGAAGCAGTTTTATTGGCAGATCACATTTCAAGTGGAATTAAATGCAAGAGTGAAAAAGAAATAGTAGTGGAATATACCACGGATTCCCCAGAAATTAATGATAAGCCACACATGACTGAAATTAGCATATTTTTGATTCTTCGTTGCATATTGATAGACATGTATATTTTTTGTATGAAATTATTGCAGAAAAAATATATATAAATGACAAACGCAATCAGATGTACGGCAACAATGGGGAAAACTTGATCCAAATCTTCAAAATCCGTATCGTAAAGTTGAATCGATTGAGAATTATTGGCATTTCAACAAAGCTAATGCCAAAATTAAGGATGTGGCTCACGAAGACGTGAGAATATTTTTCTTCAAAACATCCATACAACTAACTTCTAAATTCTCTATTCTGCTTCAACAACTTGCCATTTATATATTTGTGATATTTTTTATGTGATAATTTCATACAAAAAATGTACATAACTCTTGGAGAAAAAATCTTCAAAATCTGTACGGCTAAGTTGAATCGATTTAGAATTAATTATTGGTATTTTAAGAAAACTGATGCCAAAATTAAGTATGTGGCTGACAAAGAAGTGAGATTCTTTTTTTCGAAACATTCGTATAACTCAGCAGGGTACCGACATGCACCTGGGTGAGCACAGGACAGATCGGACAACGGCATAATGTGGATATATCCACTGCTATTGCATCTCACACGGAGGAATCCGTGAAAGCCGCATAAACATATATACGCCATCCGGCGGGAGGTCGGCGAAGTCGCGTTCAGTATTTGCATGCTTCCTTCCGATGTGTCCTTTGCACAACCAGGTGCATGTTGGTACCCCGATGAGTCTAGTAAAGACGAAACATGTACCTCTGCCGTATCACTGTGGCGGGAAGGGTAAGTTTTGACTTTCTTCTCGGTATGGTGGTACAGGTAGGCCATTATCTCGATGATTGTGGAATAGGATATTTTTTGTTCCTTAGCAATTTGTTCAAACTGTGCAATCTCTCACACGGAAAGGATATGGTTGGAACGGAGTTTACATTTACTCTTCGCATTTTATTTAATTCATACACGGAGCTGCATATAGTTGTACGTTTGCTGAATGTGATTTCAGCACTACAACGGCATAATGTGGATATATCCACTGCTATTGCATCTCACACGGAGGAATCCGTGAAAGCCGCATAAACATATATACGTCATCCGGCGGGAGGGCGACGAAGTCGCGTTCAGTATTTACATGCTTCCTTCCGATGTGTCCTTTGCACAGCCAGGTGCATGTTTGTACCCTGATGAGTCTAGTAGAGACGAAACATGTGCCTCTGCCGTATCACTGTGGCGGGAAGGGTAAGTTTTGACTTTCTTCTCGGTATGGTGGTACAGGTAGGCCATCATCTCAATGGTTGTCGAATAGGATAAATTGTGTTCCTTAGCAATTTGTTCAAACTGTGCAACCTCTCACACGGAAAGAATATGGTTGGAACGGAGTTTACATTTACTCTTCGCATTTTATTTAATTCATACACGGAGCTGCATATAGTTGTACGTTTGCTGAATGTGATTTCAGCACTACAACGGCATAATGTGGATATGACCACTGCTATTGCATCTCACACGGAGGAATCCGTGAAAGCCGCATAAACATATATACGTCATCCGGCGGGAGGGCGACGAAGTCGCGTTCAGTATTTACATGCTTCCTTCCGATGTGTCCTTTGCACAGCCAGGTGCATGTTTGTACCCTGATGAGTCTAGTAGAGACGAAACATGTGCCTCTGCCGTATCACTGTGGCGGGAAGGGTAAGTTTTGACTTTCTTCTCGGTATGGTGGTACAGGTAGGCCATCATCTCAATGGTTGTCGAATAGGATAAATTGTGTTCCTTAGCAATTTGTTCAAACTGTGCAACCTCTCACACGGAAAGAATATGGTTGGAACGGAGTTTACATTTACTCTTCGCATTTTATTTAATTCATACACGGAGCTGCATATAGTTGTACGTTTGCTGAATGTGATTTCAGCACTACAACGGCATAATGTGGATATATCCACTGCTATTACATCTCACACGGAGGAATCCGTGAAAACCGCATAAACATATATACGCCATCCGGCGGGAGGGCGACGAAGTCGCGTTCAGTATTTACATGCTTTCTTCCGATGTGTCCTTTGCACAGCCAGGTGCATGTTGGTACCCCGATGAGTCTAGTAGAGACGAAACATGTACCTCTGCCGTATCATTGTGGCGGGAAGGGTAAGTTTTGACTTTCTTCTCGGTATGGTGGTACAGGTAGGCCATCATCTCAATGGTTGTCGAATAGGATAAATTGTGTTCCTTAGCAATTTGTTCAAACTGTGCAACCTCTAACACGGAAAGGATATGGTTTGTTGCATTTACTGTTCGCATTTTATTTCATATATATATATATATATATATATATATATATATATATATATATATATATATATATATATATATATATATATATATGATCGAAGGTTTTCGGGCATCCCTTGTATGTGCTAAGTCCCTCTCAGGACCCTAAGGCAGCTGATGTTTCGGTAAAATCCCATTCACCATTTTCAAAGCTCACTGTATGGCGTCTATGAGTGAACTGACGCCCGCGACTCGGGTGCTGTCGGTCCTGTGTGTACGTCAGACGCGTTCATTTTCCGAATGGTTCTGGCCAATCAGGTTGCGAAACCTGCTGCGCGTCATTCGCCCTGTTGCCAGTGTTTGGGCTTGTGTTGCCGAGTTGTAGTCTCTTTCGTTACTAAGTAGTACTGGTTGATGTTTTGTAAGCAGATTTTTAATATTAGGCACTCGCTGGCTAGCATCTCTATTATTAAGAGTATGTATCTGCATATACTTTCTATGTATATTTTTTTGGATAAAATATATTAATAGATGTATCGGCAAAGTGCTGTTTATCGCAGTCCCTGCAATATACATCGAAACTACAACCATAACTTGATTTTTCATCCCAAAAAAATATCAAATGTGGCACAAAACAAACTATTATTAAAATAAATATTTACAAACTGTTTTCAAAAATTATAATTTTAATAATGAGACCCCGTATTTGGAAAATTATCTACTTGTTGAGTAAGAAAAATTAAGCTAGGTTCTCGTATTTTAGCCTCAGGAACATACGCTAGCATTTTGTACAGACCTTTTAGAGACACTCTGTAATTAATTCAGTTTATGATTATTATTTGGAACTTTTTCATAAAAAAAATTAGGTGAAAGAGCATTCACAACCGGAGTTCATAAAAGACCTAAAATACATTAACAAAAATTTCATTTTTAAAATGTGTCTGACCTCTGATGGAAAACATCCATTAGTCAGTTGCCCTCTTGACATCAATTTATCGTCAAAAATAATCGTCATCGACAACATGTCGAATATGAAATTACTGTAGGCTTTAAAACTCTGTTACACGTAGTACAAGTATTACTGGTAAAATACGACACGAAATTTATTTATTTTCACAAAACTGAAATAACATTTATTATTTTAGAGAGATTTTAAACAAAATGTCCCTAAAAGGTCTGCACAAAATGTTACTGCAAATTTCTGAAGCTAAAATAGAAGTATATAGCCTAATATATGTTACCCCAATAGTTGATAGTTTCAGAAATACAGGCTATCATAATTTTTTAAAACGTTTTCGTAAATACTTATTTTAATAATAGAAAGAGAATGAAATGGCATAAAACAATAAGAATAATATATAAAATCAACTAAAACGAACTAATTTAAATAGTAGAAATATGTTTAAGGCGCTCAACACGTATGCTTGTTCTGCGCTGAGCTACTTTTTTGGAATTGTAGAGTAGAGCAGGACGGACATCCAAAACCTGCAAAGAAAAATAAGGACACTCCTAACAAAAGCACAAAAACATCACCCTCGGAGTGCTGTTGAACGTACAATGCTTCCAAGATACCAAAGAGAAAGAGGATTGGTGGACATTGGTAAGCAGCTCGACCAACAAATAATAAACTTACGTTCATATTTCTACAGGTTAGCGGACTCTTTCACACTACATCGAGCAATATGCGAGGCAGACGATTTAACGCCGCTACAGTTGAGGGAACAAGATATTACTTCTCACTACCAAACAGACCAAGAGAAATTACAAACCTGGCTACGGATGCCACGTCATGGACGGCATCCAAATGAGGTCAATCAGGACAATGTCTACAACTCAGCGTCGAACTATTGGTTGATTTCAGGATAGATGTTTCCGGAAACGGAGGGCTTCTTGTTAGCTATCCAAGACCAGGTTGTTTCGACGAAGAACTATCGTAAGTTCATCATTAGAGATCCCTCAATAGAAAATGACCAATGCAGATATGGCTGTCGAACATCAGAGACAATCTAGCACAAAATTGGAGGATGCCAAGCGTTTGCCGCAACCGAGTATAAGGAAAGATACGATTTAGCCGCTAACATACTCCACCATGAGTTAGCAGAAAAGTTAAACCTATTACAGGTAGGAAAAGTGCCTTATTACAAATACAATCCGGAGTCTATTCTTGAGAACAACCGATTCAAGTTATACTGCTACCGAACAGTTCTGACGGATCTGATAGTTGCTCATAATAGACCAGATATTATACAAATAGATAAAATTTCTAGGCGAACTACACTGATCGACATTGCTATACCTAACAACAACAACCTAAGACCAAAATACAACGAGAAGATCGCGAAATACAGAGATCTGGAGGTACAAATCCGAAGACAATGGGCAATGAACAGCGTCCAAACGATTCCCATAGTACTGTCAACAACTGGAGTGATACCAAAGAACCTCCTGCAGAACATCAAGGGATTGGGTCTTGGTGAGCATCTGTATAAACCGATGCAGAAAGCAACTCTCCTAGCAACCGCGCGAACCGTCGGAAAGTTCGTAGGAAATACAGCAGACCACGTTACCTAGGACCCGATAACATGGAAAGGGTTCCCACAGAGCTTCATACTTTTGGTATCTTTGTGTACCTGGTATGAGTCAATATTCCCTGGAGGGAGTGCGAAGCCATTTGGCTTGTAAATCAAAATCAATAACAAATCAAAATAAAAAAATTTTAGTCTTTCTTGACAACGATGTTTCTTGTAAAGAAGTTCATATATGTCTGACTTTCACTGTCTTTAATTTTTGTTCAATATCACGGCCTTTCGGTTATTAATCATCTCTAGCCATTATCAAGTAAAACTGAACAAACTCTTTAACTACACAACTATTTATATTAAGAGTAAATGCAATGAAGTGTGCCCGATATGAGAACAATCATGGGTGCTACTCTACGGTCCCATTTAAACTGCATTTAATTTTAATTTACAATTATTAAGAAGTGACTTCCATACTTCTCTTGTATCTAAAGATGGTTTATTAAAGTAATTCGAGTTCTGATGTATAACAGACATGAACGGTATATTCCTGAGAAGACCAGTATTAAGTTAATGCGACACCACAGCAAAACTTCACATGGTCATGTACTCCCGAAGATACATAAATAGGATATTCCATTACGATCTATTACGAGCTTCCAGAACTCTCCGACTGAGCTTACCAAGTTGTTTCTTCCAATCCTGAAATCATTACAAGAAATTACATTGTTCTGGATCAAGAACTCGAAAATTTCGTAAAAATTATACGTAAAGTGAAAATACAAAATGAAAATATGTCTGCGAACTTGACGTGGAAAGCCTATACACCAATGTTCCAGTCATAGAGTCACTACAGATCATTAGAAATAATCTTGAAAAAAGCTTGCTCTTAGCAGAAAGAACATCTCTACCATTATATGCCATCATGGACTTGCTGGAATATTGTTTGTTACATTAATATTTCCAAGAAAAGAAAATATTCTTTATCCAGGATGATGGACTTCCAATGAGATCTCCGCCATCAGGAGTGGTTGCAAACATTTTCATGGAATGTTAGAGATCCAAAAATAGGAAACCAAAATAATGTCTACATTATCTGCAATGGAAACGAGTAAGAAGTTCTAAATTCTGACAGAAAATTTGTAAAAGTGAACAATACTTAAAAACGATAGAAAATTTGAAAAACGCAGGAATGGATGACAAGGACTTCAGAAAAATTGTGACTGGAGGGATCGAATACCGAAGATATAAAATTTCTAGGGGGTGTTACACGAGGCTGGATAATGTTTTCTATGATTTTCCATTTATATGTTTTTATAAAAGCTCTAAAGTACACCAACCATTGTATTTTACAAAAATAATAAAAAACATAAACTTTACTGATGATAAAACAATATAAAGGGTTCATTAAAAATTGTAAGTTTATAATTCTCACTGAACAGAGCAATGGAGTATCAATAAAATCGAATTTTTGACTATTACCAAAACAATACCTAATCCTAATTGTCAAATAAATCTACAAACCATTAAAAGAGTCCAAAAGAATATATGTCTCTGCATCATTATAATATAAAGAATCCGAAAAGCCAGAGCTGTATATAATTGAATAAATAGATTTTTTAATGTTGTAACTCATGGTTCTTGGGTTTAGACCGTGACAAATTAGAGTTATTATTCGACGTTTTGCCTACAATTGCACGAGGCATCTTCAGGGATCTTTACGCCATAAGGTCTAAACACAATAATCATGATTTTCAACGTGACCAAATCCGTGAAAGCTTTTGTTCTTTATTAAATTTTTTAATAGTAATAATTTAACAGATCAAACTTCCCCACTACTATGTATTCTCCGATTTGTTTTATGTTGTCTAACCCTGATAAAGATTATATGTAATAATGTGTCATAAATGCGAGGATTTTTCAACGGTTTTTCATATTGATTATTCAGCTGCTTAGGGCAACGTATAACACCATAATGATAACCTACATGGCCGCCATTATTTCGATCGGATAGGAACTAGAAGAAAAATGAAGAAGACGAAGTAGAAAAAGAAGAAAACATTTAATCTACAGGAAAATTAAACGAATAAATATGAATAGATTTCAATTCATCAAACATGAAATTTTATAGAGTACTGTGAAATATATTACTGAAAGCCTCATACTCTTTTAAATAAAAACTAAACGATATTCATCTGTACTTATTATGCCTTCTCCAGGAAGACCTGTGATGAGTAATAGATAATAGATTTTCACCTGAATTTAGTTTAGCACCGTAGAAAATATTGATAACATAACATGTCTATTTCGACTAGTCACAGATAAAGTAAATCGAGCAAGTTTCAAATGTCAGTAACAATTTGAGCAATTAGACAGTTTGCTAGTCATCACAAACACTTTAACATAATACATACGGCTTTGTTGTGTTATTGTAATAAGTTTTTTTTTGTATTTTATGACTCACAGATAAAAAAATACTTTTTTATGTTAGTTTATTTGGTATTAAATCATTTTATTAAATGTTTTACTTATGAATAAACTATGTAAAATAGACTAGAAAGAAATATTTCACTTTGATAGATAGAAATCTTTCACACTGATAGCCGAAATCAGTGAGAGATTAGAACGTTGGTGAGCTTCACGAGGTATTGATACTTGACCTGCCCTTATTATATCTCTAACTTTGAAAAAGATCGTACAATTTTTGATGCGTCTGCCATGTTTGGCAGAAAGAGCGTCAATGTGTTCTACATGTATATTAACATGTAGAAAATGCAACCATTCAAATAAAAATAGACGACAAGACGAAAACGAACTCCATAAAACTACAAAGAGGAGTGAGATAAGGGGACACTGTCTCGCCAAAACTGTTCACTCTAGACCTAGAGGGCATTTTTAAGGAACTAAAATGGATCATCAAAGGTATAAACATCGACGGAATATACTTGAACCATCTCAGATGTGCTGATGACATAATCTTAATAGCAAGTAATCTCCAAGAATTGAACGAAATGCTACAACAGCTAAATGACGTATCCGCATCTGTAGGCCTTAAAATGAACTACAACAAAATAAAAATAATGAGCCACGAACAGACAAACATAACAATACAGAACCAGAGGATAGAAAACGTCGAACACTATGTATACTTGGGTCATGATATCAGACTAGGGAAATCAACCAAAAAAAGAAGAACACAGCTGACATGGGCCGCTTTCGGTAAACTTGCATACATCCTGAAAAATAATTCAATTCCCATAAATCTAAAAAGAAAAATATACGACACATGCATATTACCGGTGTTTAGGTATGGATTAGAGACCATGTCCCTCACCAAAAAGTCCGCTAAAAAATTAGAAACAGTCCAAAGAGCGATGGAAAGAAACATGCTTGGAATATCATTGAGAGACAGAATTGGAAACACCGAGATAAGACGCAGAACGAAAGTCAAAAACATCATGAAGGAGGTTGCAAATGTGAAGTGGCGATGGGCTGGTTACATAGCCCGATATGAGGGCAACAGATGGACACGAAGAATCCTGGAATGGAGACCGAGGGAGACAACAAGAAGCACGGGAAGACCTCAAAAAAGATGGGTAGATGACATAAGGACAGTGGCGGGCAAACAGTGGATGAGATTGGCGAAGAATAGAAAAAGATGGAAACATGAGAGAGATCTACATCCAGGAGAGGATGGACAGAGGTTGACAAAGAGAGATATTAACCTGAAAGGAGAACTTTCTAAATTCTTTTACTCTGAACATTTTTAAGTCTTGTAGTATTTTCAAATATTGCCCAATTTTTCTTGCAAATGATGAAAATTGTTTTTTGTATATGTGCGTCTACAAGGGAATGGATCTTATCTGGTCTCGTTTTCATCAGTTGAATAAATGGTGTGCAATTAAAAGTTTGGTTTCTGTTCAGGTTTCGACAGAACATATAAATTTGTTCTGAAGTTTCGATTTGGAATGAAAATGGGCAGAACCTTTCGTCCGACAAGAACTGTAACTTGACGTGCTCAACAGAGTTCGACTGATACGCGTGGGCATTGTACGAGCAATATAAAGACGAATTATATCATTTTCTAAGTATATAACTTTTTTAGTATGTAAATTGTGATTTCTTAATTAATGTCAAAGGTAAAGTAAGTAACATTGTTATCAGAGTAAAATAATTTTACTTAAATTTTAAGGTAAATAGCACGATCTAAAGAGATCTCTAACATTAAGTTAGGTAAAATAAGCAAGAATTATACTTAATAAAAATTAGGTTTCTGTTCCGACCGTGAAACCTTGTTTTTGTCGAAAACTAATGGCAAAATTTCCATATTAATTAAATTAAATTTTTTGTATGAAGTTGACAAATGTTTTAAAAATTCAACATTTAATAACTAAAAACATAAAATTGGTTTTTCTTGTGTGCCGTTGCCAACAAAAATATAAAATGATTAAACTTTAACAACATATTTTTACATGCATTACAAACCATTATATTTAAACAAATATAACATGAAAATTTCCAAATGCCCAAACAAATTATTTTTATTTCATTGTCAATTTTAAAATATCCATCCTAAAAAAAATCTACTATACATATATGTATTTTATTTAATGATAACATATTGATAGATATTAGTCACAAAGAGAGGATTTATGTTATGAAATTTGCTTTTGGCCAATATGTCGTAAAATAAAATAAAAAATCGATTAAGTGCAAAGTTCAATCGTGAAAGTGTTACGGATATATTTTATACAGTTGACTGCAATGTCTATGCATTTCTTCAAACGATTCTTCAATGTTATTATATCTTTATGGAAAAAAAATTATTAATTCTTCTAAGACCACTAATTTATGATTGTAGTGATTCCTCCAAGTCTAAAAATTGCTTCCGTGATAAGAGCTATGACAATCCAGTGTATCACTGGGTGCATTATATTGAGGTTTCATGATAACTTTATTAGCATTTTTCTTTGATTACGTTCTGTAATTTCAGTATAAGTTATGAAAAGTAAAAGTCTATAATTATGTACTCGCTATTCACGGCGCCTCGTACTAAAAATTCGACCGGCGAAGGTATGTTATATATCTCGGAATCGATCGGCTTTAAGTGCCGTCTTTTGTAAGCGGAGGTTATTATAGGCCCTTCATGTCGGACAGCGGTGGGCATCTGGAGGTAAAACACATTCCTGGCGGTCACGGAAATAACAAAACAAAACCGATGGCATACAATACGTGTAATGCATTGAAAGGAAGGAACTGACGGTTCCCGTACTTGTAAAGGTTCTCGACAATGTCGTCCAATGGCGATACGAGATTAGGAAAGGGGCCGACAGTTGATGATGATAATACCATATACACACCAGCCTTGTCCTGCCTTCCCTGACTGCATTCCCAAAAAATAATATTTTTCAGATTTATTCATATTGCTATCCTCAACAACTTGTCTATGTCGTATATAAAATTCAGCAGTGCGCGTGAACGAAAATATAGGAAGTATAATGTTCTTTACAAGTTGCACCTCGCGAAGGGATTAATGCGATCATAATTGATTTAATCGCCGAATCTCAGCTTAAAAATACTACCTAACTGATGTGCTATTAATAAAATGTCTGTAATATATTATACTTGTTACAGAACAGACATAGTTGTCAGCTTTCAAACATAGTTGAAGTACCCGAAGTTCCTCATGTAATATGTTGATTATTTTATGATTAAATTATTAATTATATATATATATATATATATATATATATATATATATATATATATATAATAAAATAGAATAAAATATTGGCGAAGCGGACGTGAAAATTTGTCAATCTACATGATTCTCGTGTTAAAAAGTAGATTGACAAATTTTCACGTCAGCTTCGCCAATATTTTATTCTATTTTATTTTAAATTACACGGACAAAAACTTATCTACTTATTTATTTACTTGTTTGGCTTTGAAACACGCTAAATGATGCTCTCATGGTGGGATCGTTTGATGCGGAACGTGGCTTTGGCTGCTAAAATAAGCGGTAGGCTTGCTTGCCAGTACCGAAAAATGCGGCCCATTTTCTTTGGGCAGCGCGTTTCGTGTACTCGATTTTACATATTTCTGTTTTAATTCACCGTCGCGCCACCATATGACAGTTCTTTTACAAACTTTGTTAATCTGTGTGGTTCTTCTGTTATCAAGTGGACCATCGAGATGTCGTCTTTTTCGTCTTGTTTGCTGTTTTTTGATTATAAATTCAGCTTTACACGATGCAAAGGCGAGATGATGGTTTGTACCGACTGCGGTGGCCTGACGAGTCCCATATTAGGACGAAACAGCGTTGTTGCCATCTGTCGGACCCGAAGTTTTTCCATATTTTGGAGTGCTCCGCACTTCTTAACACGAGAATCATGTAGATTGACAAATTTTCACGTCCGCTTCGCCAATATTTTATTCTATTTTATTTTAAATTACACGGACAAAAACTTATCTACTTATTTTTATATATATATATATATATATATATATATATATATATATATATATATATATATATATATATATATATATATATATATATATATATATATATATATATATATATAAAGGGAACAGACAGTGTATTTTCTGCGAATTTCACTCTGGTTCTATCTCCATATTAGTTTCGACCACCTAATGTTCTCATCAATAGGGCTGTAACGAACCGAGAGCAAAATACACAGAAAACAACTGTCTACTTAAAATTCCCATATCGTAAAACATCGGCAGGATATTACCCACAGACAGTTATCATAAACAGTACAAATAAACATCTGAATATATTCCGGAGCAGCTGCATGTCGTTTGTACGCGGAGAGATTTCTTTACGAAATCAGTCTCCGCGAATGTTTGTAGATTTAGTTATAAGACACCGGATATTTAAAGCAACAACGAGGTGGTCACGTTGAAAAACTCTACGGAAAATGATGGAGAACGAGGAAGAAATGTTAGAAATTGTCGAAAACGACCCAACAACGAGCACTAGGTCCATAGCACGCCAAGTAGAAGTTGCTCATAGTAAAGTGTAGAAAACTTTATGACAAGAATAATTTTATTCGTACCATTATCAACGGGTACAAGCGCTGCAACCCGAAGATAATTCTAGAAGAGTTAAATTTTGTCACCGGCTGTTCACGAACCTTTAAATAATGGGTTTCCTAATAAATGGATAGGGCGAAATGGACCCATTTCTTGGCATGCACCCCTGGTCTAAATCTCTGCGAGTTTTTTTCTGTGGAGCTATTTAACAGTTAGCGTATTGAAAATACTTGAGACTATCGACTACAGGGCGCAGAATTCGAAAATATTTATTTAGTCAAAAATTATTCATGTTGAAAAGTGTCAAAAATACAACTTTTCATAAGTTTAATAATTTTTAACTCCAAAATTGTGCGTCGCACAGAAAAATCACAAGAGTTACTTTTTGCTTAGACTCGGCCAAGAAATATGAAATTTTTTTTCAAAAAGACAATTTTTTGGTTATTAACAATTTTTTGGTTACAAATATCTGTTCATTTTTCGGGAATCTTCCCTCGAGATGCGTAATCAAGGGCCAAAATACATATAATAACTCTTTAGTGAAATATAGACACTAATCATCAATAGTTATTAATAACATAATAGATTCTACGCATTACAAAAACAGTATTTGTTAAAATTTTGAATGAAACATTGTAAAAGGGCAATAATAGTGTAAGAAAATATAGATTATAAGTTTATTTTAATAAGAAACTAGGATAAAGAGTACTTAACTGTAGGTAAAACTTTGTTAAATAGGATTAGAATATAAATAAGACCAGAATTATCAATTTCAGGAAGTTATAATTAAAATTTAAATGTATAGGTAAAATTTTCTTAGATGTAATTCAGTTTTATTTATCAATTTTATGTGGTAAATAATAACCAAAAGTAAAGTTTAGGTATATCAAAATGTCAGGAAGAGTCCAAAATTTATGTAATTATAATTTGTTGTCATCAAATAGAATATATATTTCATAATATCAATAAAATAACAAAATTTTTTCATATATTGACAATTAAGAATCCATTTTGATTTTGGGTTTCAAAGCTTCAAATTTCATCTAGTTGCCAGTTCACGTCAGATGGCCGACCAACCAGAATAAAATTAAAACAAAAATTTATATCACGTAATCATTTACTGTAAAAGCTAAAATTGTTGTTTAGTCAAAAATTATTC
This sequence comes from Diaprepes abbreviatus, assembly GCA_034092305.1. Lineage (NCBI taxonomy): Eukaryota > Metazoa > Arthropoda > Insecta > Coleoptera > Curculionidae > Diaprepes > Diaprepes abbreviatus. The sequence continues at coordinate 8,029,570 of JASJET010000090.1, read as the reverse complement.
ATTTAGAAAAGTGGCAAAAATACAATTTTTCATAAGTTTAATAATTTTTAACTTCAAAACTGTGCGTCGCACGGAAAAATCACAAGAGTTACTTTTTGCTTGGACTCGGCCAAGGAATACGAAAATATTTTTCAAAAAGACAATTTTTTGGTTATTAACAATTTTTGGTTACAAATATTTAATCATTTTTCGGGAATCTTTCCTCGCGATGCGTAATCAAGGGCCAAAATACATATAATAAGCTCTGGAGGAGCCATATTTCTGCATTCGCCACAATATCCTATTCAGCTTCTGCACAAAAATAAAATGATATAGTAGGGGAGCCCAAGCGAGGATTTTGGGATTTATGCAAGCTCGGCAGAATACTATAAAGGAAGAAAGTTTGTACCCTGTTATGAACTATCAACCTATTATGAACCTTAAATATAGGGGCTGCGTCTAGGGCAGCCGATCAGATTAGTAAAAAAAATCGATCCTTAAAGTAACTGGAGCTCGTCAGATTAAGACTAGATAAGTTAATTACATGCAGAAAAGTGTACATTTCAATATTCTGATAGTTTTAGCGTGACATAAGAAAATGAGCGAGTGACAAAGTTGCAAAAAAAAAACGTTACCTGGACATATTCGAGCGTGGTTGATTTTTTTTTATTTTAATGGAAATCATGTAAGGATCACGGAAATAATATAATCTGACGATTTTCACAAGCCGAAAAAGCTAATTTCATCAATCAAGTGTAGAACGTGCAGGAGCTGAGAATAATGTATTTCTCACTCCCCGCCTCTCTCCCCTTCTCACTCTTTCTCTATTTCTCACTCTCTCGCACTGTCTCCACACTACTTTCTGACGCCATGATGTTATTCCAGCTGATCACAGCAACGCGTTTGTGCTCTTAGATGTATAACGTTTATTTATTTTATTTTCAAAAAGTTTAGTGAATTAAATACAGTAAGTTTTAAATGTATTACTACAATGAGTGATAATAGTGATAAAAGAGTGAACTGTGTATTTTGTGGTCAAGAAATACATAAAAAATTAATAAAATTTACACCAGAAACATTAAAAAAATGCATGGTGATTTTGGAGTATCGCCGAACCAAGCCGGTTCGAAGAAAATCAGGCAGCACCTACACTGAAATTGAAATTTTAGAGGAAATATCATTAAATGACGGCTATCACGCGCAGTGTTATTATGACGCTTGTAACTTGCCCCATTCCAGTCAGAGCTACTGCAACAATTATTACGAACGCAATACATCGCATGATGTTACCAACAGATTTCGGGTGGAAAAATGTGGATGGAAAGTTGGAGATGACTTGGTTCATTGGAAATCAACTCTCAGAAGCATATGAAGATATTGTCATAACACCAGACATTTTAGGGAATACTCTAGATTCAGGTATGTTTTCTTTTTAAAATACTAATAATTTCATGAAATAAATTAAATATTGTTAAATATCATAACCATTTCTGATTACAGATACGCAAGATCTAGATGAAAATGACCAAAGTGATTCGAACTTCAAATCTGAAGATGATCTACTGATGATGATGAAGATAAAACGTATTTTTGAATTTTTTTTTTCATACAACATTCTTCTCATAAATACATGATAAAATTGTACATATATATATATATATATATATATATATATATATATATATATATTCTTCTATGACATTATATATTATTTGCTCTTCATTGAAATTATTCCGTTCAGTAATAAAAAAAATTAGACTGTCAGATTTAGTCAGATTATAGGTCTATACGATAAGGACATCATGCTGAACCGACTTTATATAAATCTAACGCGCTCGAGTATTTCAAGGTCAGGTTTTTTTTTCACTTTCAAAAATCGGCTATGAGTTCTAGTTGCGGCAAAATCGTCAGTCTTTCTAATATGACATCTTTAAGGGTTCACTTAACATTCTCCCTGAATATCTGACGCGCTCGAATAAATTTTTTTTCTAATTTTTTCCACCCCTTCGTGTGGCCACCCCCATCTAGCAAGCCGTCAGATTAACATCCCTTCGTTACCAGAAACAGGTTGCGCGTATACATGGTTAATGTCTGACGCGTTTGAGTATGTCTTTGTGACTAATTTTTTTTAGATTTTTGCTTCCCTCACCAGTATTGGGGCATACATCATATAAATTTTTTTTCTATTTAGCATCTAATCTTCCCAATCCAATAGGTCCCGACAATGCTCGAGTAACTACTCATTTAGGCTCTTGGGCTCCCCTACTAATACCAACAGTTGAATAATTAAAATAAAAAAACAGAAACTTATTTTAAAGACCAATATCCATAATAGTTGAATAGAAGAAACTGACATTTTAGAATAGACTAAAAAATCAATTTCATATTTTCCTTCTTACCAAAATTCTGAGCAGCTTGAAATATAACAAAAGGGCAACGATAAATTATTGTTAAAGAGAAAAAAGAAGGCGTAATAATGAATTTAATACGTTGTAAAAACATGTGTGGAATATATAAAAAAAAACAGAGGTTATAAATTTATATATTTATATATTTCCCTTGATGTTTCTAGAAATACCCTGTTAAATTAAAAGTAACTTCTGTGATAATAAAACCTGAAGCTTCACGCGAAACTAATGGATCCCAAGTGTATTTATTCCTTTCACTTTGTTCGTCAGCCAGGGCTGCAATCTTTTGGAATTATGCTAGGGCTGGTGAAACAGAAAATACATAAATCATTAAGTGTACGTCCATTGGGGAAAAGAAAGATAACGTAGAAAATATATACCTATCTTACCAGCTGTTATTTTATTTTTCTTGGAATTTTTCTAATATGATATTGTGCTCGATAAAACTAAATTGGGAAAAGTTAAATAAGGAAATTGGTATTTAAAATCATTTTTAAGTGTCTCTAATTAATTACAATCAGCTTTTTGGATTTTGAGTAGAAAATGTTTTCAATTCAAATATTTTTTTGTTATAGTGAAGAAAAAATTGGTAAAATACTGTCGAAATCAGACCATTTTATGGTACTATAAAGTACAAACATGTTACTGAGACACACGAAGGTGCAATTCAAAGCTCTAGTAGGGCTATAAATTACACGTTGTAGATTAAGAAGAAGATGCTACTCAACTACCTAAAAAATGAAAATCTCTACTGCTTCAATACTTTTTACAAGAAACCTCCTCAGCAAAAATGGACGTGGAAAAGCCCGGACAATAAAACTAAAAATGAAAAAGATTTCGTGATCTACAACAAGAAAGAAATATTTGTAGGCGTCCCAGTCTTAAACACATTTAATACCGGCAGTGATCATAGACTGGTTAGGGCAAGACTCCTCATAAACCTCAAACTGGACAGATATAAGCTGATCCGTTCACACTCAACTCCCGCAGCTAAAGAACTATACACACGACAAAGCGAATGCCAATACTACTCTAATCGACTAATATTTTGGAACAACATAACATCAATGAAATGATAGATAAAATCCAAACTACTATAAAAATATCAATGAAAAAAGTATGTGGAAGATTAAGGAAAACTACAGACAAGAAACTTAATGCAAATACATTACAGATGATGGAAAGACGAAGGATGGCTCAGAGAGACACAGAGGATTTTAAACAACTAAATAAAAATATCAAGAAAGAAGTAAACAAAGACATTAGAACGTTCAAAACAAAATTAATACACGAAATAATAGAAAGAAACGCAAATATGAAAGTTTTGAGGTCAGGTCTCTCAAGAAGACGAACCAAAATAACAAAATTAAGGAACAGAGAAGCGGTGACAGTAACACATGTAGATGACATTATAAAGACTGTGGAAGCATTCTATTCGGACTTATACTCCTCGATCAATACGGATCCAGATTCAACAAAAACAGTAAAACAAATAAAACATGTAGGATCAGAAGATTTGCCGGAGATATCGTTAGATGAAATAAAAAGAGCAGTAAAACAGATGAAGGATGGAAAATGCCCGGGCGAGGATCAAATTACAACTGAGATGTTAAAGATGGGTGGAGACAGTCTTGAAAAAGCGATACAAACACTGATGAATAAATGCTTATACGAAGGTAGAGTACCAGAACAATGGTATAATGCACAAGTCTTCTGTTCAAAAAAGGCGACACAACAAATATAGAAAACTACCGTCCCATCAGTTTATTAATCCACCTATATACACTATTCACCCGCATATTGACAAATCGCCTGACTGAAAAGTTTTACCATTACCAGCCTGTGGAGCAAGCCGGCTTTCGACGTGGATTTCGTACGATAGATCATATCCAAGCCCTACGCACAGTCCTAGAAAAAACAGAGGAATATAATATTCCTATACACCTGGCATTTGTAGATTTTCACAAGGCCTTTGACTCTATAGAAACATGGGCGATCTTAAAATCACTTAATAATGCTAGAATTGACTCCAGGTATACCACTATCATACAGAACATATATAAAAACGCAACTATACAGGTTAAAATCGACGAAGACACTAAAACCGAAAAAATAAACGTTATGAGAGGTGTGCGTCAGGGAGACGTCATCTCTCCGAAACTATTTACGCTAGCTTTGGAAGATGTCTTTAAAAAACTAAATTGGGATGAGAAAGGTTTGAGAGTCGACGGTTCTTATCTTAGTCATCTTCGTTTCGCCGACGATGTTGTTGTCATATTTAGCAACCCAGAAGTGCTAAAACAAATGTTTCAAGATTTCAATGAAGAGGGGAGGAAAGTGGGACTTAAGATGAACTTGAGGAAAACTAAGTTAATGAGTCCTGACGCAAATGTACAAATAGAGATTCAAAATGAAATCATAGAGAATGTCCAAGAGTATATCAATTTAGGCCGCGTCATGAAACTGGACAAAGAAAATCAAACGGCGGAAGTAACAAGGGGAATAGGGCTGTCATGGGCTGCTTTTGGAAAGTTGCAGTACGTATTAAGAGATAGAAACACACCAATCAACCTTAAACGGAAAGTGTATAACGCGTGTGTTTTGCCTGTTGCTACTTACAGCATGGAAACGATAACACTGACCAAACAAAACGCAAATAGGCTCCGAGTCATTCAACGCTCCATGGAGAGACAAATGTTAGGAATCTCGTTACGGACGATACGAAATCAAGTAATAAGATCAAGAACCAAAGTAGTTGACGTCATTGAACGCATATTACGGCTAAAGTGGCAATGGGCGGGGCACATAGCTAGAAAACAGCCCGATAGGTGGACGAGTAAATTACTGCAATGGCGACCGCGAGAAACGAACCGAAATCATGGCAGGCCACAACGCAGATGGGTCGATGGTATAAGACAGTTTGCTGGAAAAGACAGCCTCCAGAAGGCGAGAGACAGATCCCAGTGGAGCATCATCGGAGAGGTTTATGTCCAGGAGTGGATGTCAATAGGCTGAGAAAGAAGAAGAAGATTAAGAAATCATATACACATAAGTCTAAGGGAATACCTGAAAGTCCATTGTAGGTGAAGAATGCCGAGTAAGTAAAATACATATTGGTCGCTTCCTAAACAGTTATTGGAAATCGATATCTGGCAAAACCAGTTTGCCATTGCTTGTCTTTGTAACATCTTGTTAAATTTAGGCTCCAAAAGATTAAATTTTAAGTGCCATATATCGTACATAAGATATTTTATTAACAAGATAGGTTTGAATGGATAAAAAGTAGTAATATTTATTCTTTGATGGTTAGGTCTTTAAGGTGATAATTTTATAGCTCTGAAATGTTTCTGCCTTAGTTTGTTAAGTGCTGAGTCCTCTATGAGGAAATAGTCAATAGTTTTCATCCTTCTGCACACTGAGTCACTCGCGTTACCATTTTTCTGAAGATTGCCTCGTAGGTCATATATAAACAGGTGTGAGCTACACATTAAGAGACGAATTCTCTTTTAAGATTACTTTTTTGCATAAAAAATACCAAGGAATACAAATTCTTTATTAGTAATTTAATATATCGAAGCACGAAAAGGTTATGAAACTTTAGATGTAGGCAAAGTGCTGCAGGTGGCGCTATCTGCAATACACATCGAAATTGTAATCAGATCTGGATTTTTCATTCTAAAAAACGTCAAAATACCAAATTTAGTTCAAATCAAGCTGCTATTAAGGTAAATATTTACAAAAAAGCTTTAAAAAAATAAACAGTGTGGGACCGATTTCCATTGTTTTCTAGTTGTAACAAGTAGTTAAATATTATGCTAAGGTTTTCTATGTCTCCTCTTTTGTTCATGCAAAGTGGTTCGTTATTTATGTGAACCATTTCTAGGAAGACTCCTTATGAAGGTTATTTTTCTTTGTTAGAATTCTCTCTCTCTCTCTCTCTCTCTCAATATTTAGCTCATACAACTTCCTTCTCCAATTCAGAGTCGAAAAGGAAGATTCATCACATAGTATACTATTCCTGGACATGTTGGTAATTCGCACAGAAACCAATCATTTGAAAACCAGATGGTGCAGAAAGGTCATGTGCTCAAATAAATTTATAAATTTCCAATCTTATCATCCTTCAAAAATAAAAACCAACCTTATATTGGGAATGAAAAGAAGGGCAATTAAACTTACTCATCCAGGCTTTATAAATGATAGCGTACAACTGCTCAAAACAATTCTCTTACAAAATTCATACCCGCTTTCTATGATAAATAAATTCTTATACAACACACAATATAACGGCGAACATTTTTCAAAGGGCAAGCTAACCTTCATTAATACATACACAAACAACTCAATTATCACGATCAATTGAAGATAACAACGCGGTTCAACAATCTACTGACATGCCGCTTCCCTTCAATGGAAATTTGATACGTAGACTTTCCAAGTTTTCCAAAATGGAATCTCCATTATAATCGCGACTAAACAAATTAAAATAATTGCACTACTCTACTCTAGAAAAAAAAAAACACCTGTATCACTGAAAGAAAACTGGAACATTATTTATAAAATCCCGTGCCTAAATTGTGACCAACTTTATATAGGCCAAACTTCTAGAAATCTTTCAGGTAGAATAAGTCCCCGTAAAAGCGATTGTAACAGAGAATTGTTTTCTTCTCCTCTTGCGGAGCATGTTTTAAATAAGGGCCATATGATGAACTTTGAGAGACTGAAAATCCTAGCAAAAGAAAATAACTTTCATAAAATAGTCTTCCTAGAAATGGTTCACATAAACAACGAAGACATAGAAAACCTCAGCATAATATATAACTACTTACTACAACTAGAAAACAATAGAAATCGGTCCCCCACTCTTCATCCTTCTCAGTCAGATATTTTTTAGTCATTGTTCTGAATGTTATTATCACACTTGTCCAATTGGGTGCGGAGTTAGCCTTTCTTTATTTCTAAATTACATTACGCTTTGATAGTTATGACTAATTTAAGTCATAATCTTGATTTTTCATCTGCTTTTCTTTTAACAACATAATACTTTTTAAGAACTGTTACCTCCGCTTCCAGAACGATTACCTCTTCTTGGGCAGTGTAAACTTTATGTACTTAAATGGGCCTTTAGTGCCAACTGTCAGTTGTCAATTTCTTTCATGAATTTAAAATGGCGTTGCAACGAAGTTCACGTGCTAGAAATTAGTTTCTTAACTAAATTAGAGAATTTGCACAGTAAAAATCGTTAGTGTGGTTCTTAAAAAGTAATATAACCTCAATATTTTCAGTTGATATTTTGAAAAGTAAAAGGAGGAGTGGATATTAATCGATTATAGTCTAAAATTCGCTAGTCTTATTTATTAATGGAACCATAAATTAAAAGTTTTTCATTTGTTATTTTAAAAATAAATTTAAAGAAAGACATTGCAGATTAATCTGTGGTAAAGAAAACATTACTGGTTTCATTCATTAAAAGGAATCAACAAAGAGCTTGAATATAAAAATATTTGGAGATTGAAGGTTAATTTTAAAGGAAGGAAAGAAGTTTATTAAATTAGTAAATAAATTATGTCAATAAGCAAGCAGATGGGAAAAATATTTAAATAATTGGCAATAGAGAGAGGATTTGTAAATTTTTTTTTATTATTTATTTATTGTTTTATTAAAAAAGGAAGGAGGAAATATATAAAACATGGATAATTAAAAATTTTTCTGGAGCTTTAAAAGGTATTTATTTATTGTGTAAGTTATAGAAATTTTTGACTTACCTGATGATAATTTGATGAAATAGATTTATACTAACCTTATTATGAATAGTTATAGTTCATAATAAAATAAATTGTTAAATTTGCTCTGCATCAAGATCACTTTTAATAATAACAGCACACACTAAATTATTTTTGAATTGTTTAAAATAAAATCTCATATTTTGAGACGCTAATCATTTGTAACCGTTTAGACATTTATGGAATATTGCCAGATTTCATAATTCTAGATCCCATAAAAGAATGCAGTGCATATTGAATAATATTTATAATTTAATTAAGTTTAGATAACGTAATTTATAAATTTTATATAAAACTGTAATCACTGACATGATTGTATTATTATAAATAAAGTTTGTATTTGCGTTTTTGAATCATAGGTTTGACTTTTTCTGATAATTATTATATTTTCATCTGAACTCACCTGAGAGAGAGAAAACTGATATCAATATTATAAATTTTAAATCACTAAAAACGGGGTACATTCAGAAATACAGCACATGTGTAATTGAGTAATATTTATTGAAAATAAAAAAATAAGGTACAAATTGATTATACAGGGTGTCTCAAAAGAAAATACACATCTGTTTTGCTTATTGCGTGAACGCAACTATTCCGAGCGGCGCGAGGGGTATGTCAATCGGTAGCCTGGCTCTTGGGATTTTAGTCGCTATGGAGTGTTTCTCGGGAGCGGACCGTGCTTTGTGCGTACGTGAGTTTTACAAAAACGGTAATTCGGCGACTGTAGCGCGTAGAAAATTCTGCAATTTTCGACATATTCGTCACTTAAATGATGCGCCAAGCGCTCGGCTTATTGGAAAATGGGTCCAGAAGTTTGAAGAGAACAGTTCAACACTAGATAAACCAAAATCCGGGCGTCCGAGGTCTTCGAGAACGGTCGAAAACTTAGAGAGTGTTACTCAGTCTGTTCGTGACGACCCAAACGTTTCGATTCGTAAGCGTGCTGTTGCTTTAAATGTGCATAGGTCATCATTATTCCGCATTTTACACAAAGATTTAAAGCTGAACCCCTATAAAATTCAGTTGGTGCAAGAATTGAAGCCTCAGGATGCTGGTCAGAGGCTTGACTTCGTAAACCAGATGACTGAATGCTTTTCAACGTTTACCAACATCTTCTTTTCGGATGAAGCCCATTTTCATCTTAATGGTCATGTAAACAAGCAAAATTGCCGCTATTGGAGTGCAAACACTCCAAAACACAAACATCAGAAACCTCTACATTCGCCGAAAGTGACTGTATGGGCTGCGATGTCGGCGCGAGGAATTATCGGCCCGTACTTTTTTGAAGATGAAAGGGAACGCACAGTAACAGTGACTTCAGAGTGGTATGTGGAGGTGTTAGACGACTTCTTCGTGCCTAAACTGCAAAATTTTCCTGGCTATAACCAAAGAACATGATTCCAGCAAGACGGAGTAACTTCACACACGTCCAACATGTCTCTGCCACGAGTGCGTGAAATTTTTCCTGGCAAATTGATCTCAAAGAAAGGTGACATAAGTTGGCCTCCACGCAGTCCTGATTTATCACCTATGGACTTTTTCCTATGGGGTTATGTCAAATCAAAAGTTTACGCTAACAAACCGACTTCCCTGGCACAATTAAAAGAAAATATCCGCAACGAAATGGCAAACATCACGGAGAATACCTGCCGAGCCGTCATAGGCAATTTTAGTGCTCGATTAAATGAATGCCGTGAGCGCAACGGATTACATTTGGACGATATCATTTTAAAAAAATAAATTCCCAAACAATGTATTTTAATATGTAATAAACATTTTTTCAATAAAGTCCAGACTTTTTTTTAAATCGATTTTTTAAATGCGAACTTTCTTTTGAGACACCCTGTACTTAGGTATAGTTATTTGTGCCTGGCACCCAACAATTTAATGAGTATCATATATATATATATATATATATATATATATATATATATATATATATATATATATATATATATATATATAAATATGTAGATAAGTTTTTGTCCGTGTAATTTAAATAAAATAGAATAAAATATTGGCGAAGCGGACGTGAAAATTTGTCAATCTACATGATTCTCGTATTAAAAAGTGCGGAGCACTCCAAAGTATGGAATAACTCCGGGTCCGACAGATGGCGACAGCGCTGTTTCGTCCTAATATGGGACTCGTCAGGCCACCGCAGTCGGTACAAACCATCACCTCGCCTTTGCATCGTATAAGCCATACTTATAATCAAAATACGGCAAATAAGACGACAAAGGCGACATCTCGATGGTCCACTTGATAATACAAGAACCATACAGATTAACAAAGTTTGTAAGAGAACCGTCATATGGTGGCGCGACGGTGAATTAAAACAGAAATATGTAAAATCGAGTACACGAAACGCGCTGCCCAAAAGATAGGGGTCGCATTTTTCGGTACTGGCAAGCAAGCATACCGCTATTTAAGCAGCCAAAGCCACGTGCCGCACCAAACGATCCCACCATGAGAGCATCGTTTAGCGTGTTTCAAAGCCAAACAAGTAAATAAATATGTAGATAAGTTTTTGTCTGTGTAATTTAAATAAAATAGAATAAAATATTGGCGAAGCGGACGTGAAAATTTGTCAATCTACATGATTCTCGTGTTAAAAAGTGCGGAGCACTCCAAAGTATGGAATAACTCCGGGTCCGACAGATGGCGACAGCGCTGTTTCGTCCTAATATGGGACTCGTCAGGCCACCGCAGTCGGTACAAACCATCACCTCGCCTTTGCATCGTATAAGCCATACTTATAATCAAAATACGGCAAATAAGACGAGAATCATGTAGATTGACAAATTTTCACGTCCGCTTCGCCAATATTTTATTCTATTTTATTTAAATTACACGGACAAAAACTTATCTACATATTTATTTACTTGTTTGGCTTTGAAACACGCTAAACGATGCTCTCATGGTGGGATCGTTTGGTGCGGCACGTGGCTTTGGCTGCTTAAATAGCGGTATGCTTGCTTGCCAGTACCGAAAAATGCGCCCCTATCTTTTGGGCAGCGCGTTTCGTGTACTCGATTTTACATATTTCTGTTTTAATTCACCGTCGCGCCACCATATGACGGTTCTCTTACAAACTTTGTTAATCTGTATGGTTCTTGTATTATCAAGTGGACCATCGAGATGTCGCCTTTGTCGTCTTATTTGCCGTATTTTGATTATAAGTATGGCTTATACGATGCAAAGGCGAGGTGATGGTTTGTACCGACTGCGGTGGCCTGACGAGTCTCATATTAGGACAAAACAGCGCTGTCGCCATCTGTCGGACCCGGAGTTATTCCATACTTTGGAGTGCTCCGCACTTTTTAATACGAGAATCATGTAGATTGACAAATTTTCACGTCCGCTTCGCCAATATTTTATTCTATTTTATATATATATATATATATATATATATATATATATATATATATATAAATATGTGTTGTCATTAATTTTTATTTCTCCAATAAAAAACAAAAACTTTAATAATATTTTTTTACGGGCATGTTGCTCAGTCGTTAATAAAACCAACGGCGAAATCATCGCAATATATATATATATATATATATATATATATATATATCCCGATATCCAAGCAGCGTTAAAAGCTCTCAGGTCAAACGTACATGAGGCTATGTTAACATAAAATTGTAGGCAAGCGCTAAAGCAATTAACAAGAAACAACGAGGTAACCTTACTGTGGATGCCAGGGCACAAGAGAATGAAGGTAAACGAGGAAACAGTTAGCCTCTCAAAACGAGAGGCAAAAACTCCTGTTCCTGGCTTGAAATCTTTCTGTGAACTACTGAAAAGCCTGATAAAGGAGAAGCTCCAAAGTTGAGAACAAAAACAAATAAAATTAAGGTATAATTGCACGCCAGGTCTTAAGAAAGCCAAAAAATTTATAAATCCTAATCGCTAAAAAATGCAAAAATGCTTCTCGATCTTTGAAAAAAAGTTATTCCAGCACTCACAAATATCTCCACAGGACTCTGCCCTCTGAGATACCATCTCAAAAAAATTAGTAAAAGTGAGAGTGATATTTGCCGTTTCTGCAATCGGGTGCCGAAACAGCAGAACACCTGCTGTTTAAATGCGTGGAATCGAGAATCAAAAATTTATTTATTCCAGTTAACGTGGAAGTTGCCCCAATTGAGTAAACCAATTCCAATACTTTTTATTTCTTAAGTAAGGTAAATAACTTTAATAAGATGGAAAACATCTAATTTATAGATGCATAAACAAAACGAAAAAAAAAATCAGATAATTGAACACAACTTTATGCGGTATTGTTTACAAACCAAAAAAACTTTTGACATAAAATTATAACTGATAAATTCAATAAAAAAATTTTTTCACCAAAAAACTTTTGTTATAATTCACCTGAAACCGGAGAAAGTTTTTCTTCTCCTTACATCTCTATTTATCTTGTTTCACTTAGTAATTTGATATTTGAAAAAAAAACAAAGGAACAAACGTTGTTATATGAACCTTTAAATATAAAACTTCTTTCTAAAGAATTGTTGTCCTGTTTCATTGTATTGTTATGTATGAAATAATATACCGGTAGGCGATGTCGATCATTATATTACCAATTAATTTTTCATTAACAATATTCTTCTTGTTACAACTCGATAAGTTTAAGCTCTCAAAGATTAAATTTTAGGCGCAATCTGTAGTGCAAAGACATAACCGTAGTTTCAGAAAGACTTAGTCTCTACAGACAAATTGTAAATTAATTTATTTATTTTAATATTTTTATTTATTTATATAAGCAAAGATTAGAACTAAAACTTCCACAAAAATATAATGATGAAACAACTGAACATTTAATGAACATCCTAATAAAATGACTACACGAAGCAACTACAGAAGTTTTGAATGTTAAAAAGATATCAGAAAAAATTAGGAACCACTGGTAGAATCAATAAATACAAAGATTGAAGGAAATAAAACAAAAATTGTACGAACGATGAATTACTACCAAAAAACAAGAACATCGGCAAAAATATAAAAAAGCAGTATCCATATTTAAACAGGCTATAGGAAACGCAAAAAAAAACAAAGGTGGAAAAATAAACGTCCAGAATTAGATACCTATATAGGCAGTCTAAAATCAAGGGAAGCCTGGAGATTCATAAAAAACTTTACAATAGAGAAAAAAGAAGAAGTAACCATAAACCCAATAAAAGCACATCAGGGGGAAACATATTATAAATCAGTTCTAGTAGAACAAAGACAAAAACATGTAAATAAATCACAGAATACAACAAAAATTTCTAGAAAGCCTATTCAAATTAATATTGAAAACACAAAAAAAGCTATAAACCTACTAAATCAATTAATAAAAAAAACGGAAATAATAAACTTTTTCAAATCCTCATATATTTAAATGGAGAAGCTATACCACAAACATGGAAAGAAAGATGGATTACGTCAATACATCGGAAGTCAATAAGGAATATTGTAACAACTATCGTGTAATAACCGTAAGATCTAGTATTTGAAAAATACCATCACTAAGAGTTAGAAAAACAGAACGGATTTAATGACGGATGTACCACAATTGACAAGATGTTTTGCCTGTCTTAAATTATCGAAAAAAGAACGGTAAGGTCACAAGAAGTACATTTTCTTCTTGTAGATCTGACTAAGGCATATGATACCGTCCGTGTGGCTAAATTCTAGGAAATCCTACAAAATACTAATATAAATATCACCATTACAAATGTCGTAAAAACTGTATAGAAATTTAACATCAAGAATAAAAATGGGAAAGAGAGAGATAATTTTGTTTTAGGCGCATCGGTATCTATGACTATTTGGCGCCTTTAAAAAAATAGGAAAGGAACTGTCAAAAAGTTTTCTAGTAAACAAAGGACTGCAACAGGGCTGTTCCTTATCACCGATTCTGTTTAATATCTATATCGATGAAGCTAGACATTTTAATCAAACATGCTTAAAAATAAAAATGTCTGTTCCATTAGTTAAAAAATCTATTTACTTAATTAACAGTAATAAATTGAGGCGGTATTTCTAAATTCGTTGATTATTTTAAAAATATTTATGGAGAAAATTTTTTTAAAAAAATATATTTTGGAAACCTAGAATATTTGTTCCTCAGAAACATAAATTTCTCGGATAAACCTTGTAGATTCTCGCCTTAATGCTTAACTACATATAAAGTTGATACAGGTATTATGAAGGTGAAATAAACTTGCATTTGTTTCCATAAAAAGGTAATTTCGTGAAAATTTTACGGCGCAATTATTAATTAAAATCTAATCTGTGATCAAGCGTCATATGCTGTATCAAAGCTCCATTATACGAAGTTTTATTCGGCCTTTTTAGAACTGTTATTTCAGAATTTTATGTTACTAAAAAATGATTTAAACATTGATTGAGTTTATTGAAAAATAGACTAGTGACACGAAAATAAAACAATTGGCAAACATTTTATGATAACTGAATTTACTCTGGCATCTGTACTACACTAATTAATGTACAATCAAGTGTTATCAGACTTTAGATGCAAAAATAAGACTATACTTTTTAAAACAAAAACATATTTAAAAAAATTAAAATTTCAGTAAGAAATAAAGAAATTTATTTGCCGTATTTCAACAATTATTTATATGCATTATCCTTTCAAACAGAGAAAAGGAATATATATATATATATATATATATATATATATATATATATATATATATATATATATATATATATATATATATACATATATATATATATAAACGGTTTGTTTCCTGTAAATACAACTCTGGTTCCCTCTCCATACGCGGAGACCGGTGTTGTATTTACAGGAATCAAACTGTTTGTATATATTCTTTCTTTTTTCTCTGCTTGAAAGGATAATACATATAAACTACTATTTATATATGCCAGATAGATTTCTTTATTTCTTACTGAAATTTTAATTCCTAAAAAAATACATTCCTCACAATATATTGGGTGTGTGCTTTAGTATCAGGGTCCACCAAATTCTTGTAGTGGTTTACCACTTGATGCTGAAAACTTTCATCTGCTAAGTAGGTAAAAGCTTTCCAGCAATCGGAGATGATGATAGTATCCGTTAGTACCCATTCTTCAGTGATCTTAAGCAAGCGCTCTTTCCTCATCTAGAACCAAAAATCCATATACCTTCGATTACTTTATCCCTGTGGTATTTTCGTTTACTCATTTTACACTCGTCTATTCTTACTACTTTATCACCTGCTTTCTCAGAATTGTTAACTGAAGAACATTTCCCTGCAATAATTTGACAAATAAACCACAGTTTCTGATCCTAAGTTCGACTCATGCATGAGCCATTCTTGTTTGGATGCCATCGCGATCGAATAAAACGCGAACGTGCAAATTGTTGTTATTGCTAAATGTGATTTCTCAAAAAAAAATTCATCGTTTTGCTCCAATTTGCAAAGAACATGGTACCCGTTCTGTTACCACTTTCTTGTTGCACCCCCATTGGTATTAGGTACGCCAGGCAGATGTAAAAACTTTTATAACTCATCCCCATCTTATTGCAATCCATGCATTTCCATGAAGTCCAAAGGATAACCGTTGTAAATTTCTTGTCCATCCATGGCAATTTTTTGAAGAAATACACATTCCACAACTATTGTTGCTAATGATGCATAGAGCAGAATTTTAAAAAAATTATGGCGGGAAAGTTTATTAGGTCAATTTAGTAATTAACAATTCAGCCCGAATTAACCTTTTAACATTCCCAATATTTTGTTTCTGTTGATTCCGTTTCAAGAATCATTGTCCTTTAAGACAAGATTTTGGAACAAAAGGCGTAAAAAGTGATTAAAACATCAGAAAAATGCAATTTAATAATCATAAAATATTAGGTAACAGTGTACGTTCATTTCGTTCTAATCTAGGTTAGTTTAATTTCCTTTCTTTAGGTGTTTTTCGGTATATTTGATCACAATATTGTATAAAATTTAAAGAAAAATGTGTGTAATTTAGAATGTGCATAAGTGGAAATGGCAAATTATAAAGATATTGATCGAAAATATAGAAAAGGATAAGTGAAAATGAAAAATATTTCTTTTGGGAAAACTATTTGCGACTGCCAAAAATAGGGAGCATGCAAAAAATTAGTAAAAAATTCGGTGTTACCAGTATTCCAAATAATTACCGGAAACAACTAAAGGTTGAATTATTTTCTTCTATAAAGTAGCGAATAGCAGTAAACAAATGAGAGGACAAAAAAATAAGATGAAGCTAGAAGAGTGTTGAGTGTATACTCTTCATACAATTCCTTCCCTTTTGTTGTCTCATTATATTTTTCAAATTACCTTGTATATATAGTTTAATCTTAAAGTTAACTCTGAATTCGAATGCAATCATATTAAGAGCACTAACCTGATAATTTGGCTTTGAAGTCGATGCAGCGACTTTATAGTTTAGTAAATGCATAAATATGTACGTGGACCAACAAAGATTGTTAAATTAAATACAAAATAATAATAATTAAATAATAGTAAATTATTCCGACGAAAAACTATCGGAAGTCCATCGTCAGAGATCCTTCAATATAAAACGAACAATGTAGATAGGGCTGTCGAACATCAGAGACAGTCCAGCACATAAATGGAGGATGCCAAGCGTTCGCTGCAACGGAGTATAAGGAAAGACATGTCTCAGCCTCAAAGATACTCCACCAAGAGTTAGCAGATAAGTTAAATCTATTGCAAGTAGGAAAAGTACCTTACTACAAATATAACCCGGAGCCCATTCTTGAGTTCAAGCTATATTGGGACAGATTAGACAGTTGTTCATAATAGATTAGACATTATAATTATAGATAAAATTTCTAGGCAAACTACACTAATTGACATTGCTATACCTAACAACAACTTAAGGCCAAAACACAACAAGAAGATCGCTAGATACAGAGATCTGGAGGTATAAATTCGAAGACAATGAGTAATAAATAGATACCAAAGAACCACCTGCAGAACATCAAGGAACTGGGTCTTAGTGAGCATCTGTATAAGCCGATTCAGAAAGCAATTCTCCTTGCGACCGCGCGGACCGTCCGGAATTTTATGGAAAATACAGCAGACCACATCACTTAGGAATTTAGGGAGTCTAATATTGAATAAGATATTCCAGATCTCGAAGAATTAATTGAAATGGACTATAATACCATTCTCATCGAAAAATAATTTGAGAAGAACTTTAGGAACTGTTTAATCTATGATGTGAATAATTTTTAAAAAACTGAAGACTCTGGTGAATTTGATACTGATAAAGATATAAAAGAAGATAGTGTTAGTGCAAATTTTTCTTATTGAAATATAAAGATGCTAATCCGAAAAAATTTGAGTTTGTTATTACATAAAGTTACATAACACTATTTTTGTTTACAGATAATAAGAAAAAAAAATATTTTGTCACTCATGTTATCAAATTATACACTTTTATAAAAGGAAAGGTTGTCGTAAACACGTGAATACCCATAGTAAAAGAAAATAAAAATGCTTAGGGCAAAACTTGCATTGTGATATATACCAGACAACTCTATCAATAGTTATATAATATTTTTTGTAATTTTAATTTTTAAATCGAATTCACTTTCGCTAAAAATGCGTGATATATTTCATTTTTATATATTTTAAGCTAGTGAAGTGTTGTTCTCATAATCAAAATTTAAAGAAGGGATACAAGGTCATATTATTACCCTTTGGCAAAATAATTAATCATTATATTATGTTATGCGAAAAATACAATGAAAAAACCAAAAAGGAGGAGGAAGAGTATATACACTGACCGTATTATAGTCTTCCTCCTCCTCATCCTTTTTATTTTTCTCATATATTCACTACTGTGAAAAAAAATCCTAATTGCAGAATAATTGCAGTTATGCTAGGGAAAAAGACACATTTAAATATAACCCTTCTATTCCTTGCTGAAACTTTTTGCTCAATATCTTAACTCTTACGAGTTATTGAGAATTTTTATAGAGTAGATTATATCTTCTAATACAGAATTAATATTTTAATCTAAAAACTTAATCACAATAATAGCAAACGTTCAATGAAACGTTCATTAAAAGAATAACTAATCTTTATAGTATTTCTGCTGCTATACTATTTTTACAATACTTAAGGTATATGATAAATTAAGCACCGATCGTTTGAGGTTCTGATTATATCCAAATAAATAACTTACAGAATAATCCCAATTTAGCAGAAAATAGGACCGTAATAATTAAATTTAATATTATTTGAGGATTATAGTTATGGCTAAATAAATAAATTATCTATTAGTATGAACATATTAATATTGGGTTATATTTTAACCACTTTACTATGCACACTCTAATTAATGTCATATTACTTGGACACAGTAATAATTCAGAAGGTCTTCTATCAACAATCTGAAATCTGGCAACTCTGCACACTTAAAGTAGAAAGTTTTATATGACCACAAAACATTCTACAGTCTAGACCAGGAAATCCAAACTTTTTATATTAAGAGCCACACTGCTCCTTTACTAAGAGTCAAGATCTAGTTAGTTCGTTATACGTACAGGGTGAGTCAACGATTGGATGAAGTAGGTTTGTGCCTTTTCGGTGAAATTAACAAAGAAACTATATTTATTGTTTGATACAGTTTATTTTTACGCAGATTTTAAAAATATTTAGGACTCTACAGGGTGAGCCAAAAAACTAGGACAGCATAAAGTTGTATTATTTTAAATAGAACACCCTATATACGAATTGTATTTTCGATTTAGCTTATAATTTTAAATCTTTTTTATTAAAGGTTTACTATAACAAAACTTTATAGTTTCTGAGATAATTAAGTTTAAAGAAAAAAAGTCACATTTTCAAGCATCAATTCAATCCTAAAAAACGTTTTCAATTTTGTGACAAATATATTCAAATTTGGAATTTAGCAAGACCAAGGACAAGTTAACATAATTTTTACCTAATATTTGCAATAAAAGCTACACACATCGGCTCAAATTTGAACAAGTTTAAATGAATAAATATCTTTTTTTTTTAAATGGTACACCCTGTATATTTTCATGTTATTTAATAGAGTAATAAAAACCCTAAAAGTTTTGTTCAATATATCCTATACCTATTTATAATAGTTTTTGAGATATTTCAGTTTTTCTTATTTTCCATACTTTTTTACAGAAATAGTCTTCATTATCATGTAATAATAATGTAGCCATGTAAAATAATAAAAAGAAACTACAGAAACAAACAGAATGTGGTTAAATATGATGAAATACATTATTCGTTATATTACAACGGCAATAGTTTAATTAAACATAATGTGAAAAAATTAACACAACAATAACGACAAGGAAAATACATATTTACTTTTATACTAAATTGAAACAAAAAAATTACTTATTAAATACTGAGATTAATTATTTCTTTTTAGTAAGTGTTCGAATAAACGACCCTCTTGTGCAATGCACAAATTTAGTCTTTTTTGCAGATTTTCTCGGACTCTGGACAAAATTAGTGGCGTTATTGTGCTACAGGTATCCCTAATCCTGTTTCGCATCTTCCACTGTTGTTGGTGGATTAACATACACCTTATTTTTAATATAACCCCATAGGAAGAAATCTAATAGGGTGATGTCGCAAGACCTTGGTGGCCACTCAATGAAACCTCCACGTCCAATCCATTTTTGCGGATATCGTTGGTCCAAAAACGCACGAACTTCACGATGGTAATGCGGAGGCGCACCATCGTGCTGGAACCACATACTGTCGAGCTCATCCCTATCGAGACCTTGAAGCAGTTGGGGTAGTTCTTCTTGTAGAAAGTTCAGGTAACCATGGCCATTTAGTGGTTCATTAAAAAAGTGGGGTCCAATAATTCGATTATGATGAATACTACACCAAACATTTAATGACCAGTGGTTTTGATGTTGCACCTCTCTAATTCAAAATGGGTTTTCTGTGGCATAATAATGCATGTTGCGTCTATTTACGGCACCGTTACTTCTAAAAGTAGCTTCATCACTAAACATTACCTTGCATAATAAATTTGGATTTAATTGAATCTCCGCATTTATTGTACGACAAAAGTTTACACGACTTTCAAAATTCTGTCCATGCAATTCTTGGTGAAATTCCATGTGATATGGATGATACCTATATTTCTTGGTAGTACGATTAGCGGTGG
Organism: Diaprepes abbreviatus; assembly: GCA_034092305.1. Classification (NCBI taxonomy): domain Eukaryota; kingdom Metazoa; phylum Arthropoda; class Insecta; order Coleoptera; family Curculionidae; genus Diaprepes; species Diaprepes abbreviatus. Next base: position 8,009,211 of record JASJET010000090.1, on the reverse strand, counting down.
ATTGTGATGTTTCACATAATGCTGCTAACTGACGGCTACCAATATAAGGATTTTTCTGAACATTTAACAATACTTGTAGTTCTTTTTCTTCATTAGTTACTGGTTTGTTGACCACTTTACGTTTTGGATAATCAACAGTACCAGAAGAATCAAATCTTTGCATTAACTTTTGAAAAGTATGGGTATTAGGCTGGCGTCGATCAGGATACTTCATTTTGTAAATTCTTTGAGCAAGAAGGCAATTTTTTTGAGCCTCTCCTATTGTATAAATCATACCTATTAACTCATTCTTTGGAAAATTCATTTTACAATATAAGATGAATGCAAAAAAAACCAAACTACACTACATAAAAACCAAAAGAAGCGATTGCGGTTATAAATTTGACACACAGAAAAATGTTCTTTTACATTGTTTTTGCCATGGCTACTATGATAATGAAGACTATTTCTGTAAAAAAGTGGGGAAAATAAGAAAAACTGAAATATCTCAAAAACTATTATAAATAGGTATAGGATATATTGAACAAAACTTTTAGGGTTTTTATTACATTTTCTAACATGAAAATATACATGGTGTACCATTTTTAAAAAAAAGATATTTATTCATTTAAACTTGTTCAAATTTGAGCCGATGTGTTCAACACCCTGTAGCTTTTATTGCAAATATTAGGTAAAAATTATGTTAACTTGTCCTTGGCCTTGCTAAATTTCAAATTTGAATATATTTGTCACAAAATTGAAAACGTTATTTAGGATTGAATTAATGCTTGAAAATGTGACTTTTTTTCTTTAAACTTAATTATCTCAGAAACTACAAAGTTTTGTTATAGTAAACTCTTAATAAAAAAGATTTAAAATTATAAGCTAAATCGAAAATACGATTCGTATATAGAGTGTTCTATTTAAAAAAATACAACTTTATGCTGTCCTAGTTTTTTGGCTCACCCTGTAGAGTCCTAAATATTGTTAAAATCTGCGTAAAAATAAACTGTATCAAACAATAAATATAGTTTCTTTCTTAATTTCACCGAAAAGGCACAAACCTACTTCATCCAATCGTTGACTCACCCTGTACGTGCTGTAATTTTGAAATATGTCCAAATTTTCGTATTGGGACTAGCTGGAAAGTGAGTGAGACTATGGTTTAAAATTATTTTGAAATATAAAAAGTGGCTAAAGAAAATTTTTCACACCAAACTTTTCAAATTTTGAATACAATTTATGAATCTACAGGAATAAGTAGCTGTCGTATTGAAAGAATAACAAAATAAAACAAACTTTATCTCTTTTAGAATTATCGTCTCTTTCACCTTATCTTAACAGAATTTTTTCTTATTTTAACTTTCTGTTAAACGTTTTCAATGTATTTGTATAACATTATTGCTAAAGTTATACATTCTAACAAAAAATTTACATTTTAGTTTACAATTAACAAATGATAGAAAAAGTACAGAAGAAATTAACAACTATTTTATATGGCAAATGATTTAAGTGTAGATTTACTTGTTTAATTAGCACCAAATTAAGAATTTATAGAACATCTTAAGAAACAATTATTACTACGAAAACCTGATCAATAGTGTGTTGAAAAGAACAAAAAAGACTATTAAGGAAATAAATCAATAATGTTAATAATTCAAAATAACACAACTAAGTCAGGGAATTTGTAATAGATTAAATAAATTAGATCTATATAAATAAATAACATGAATGATTTACCTTTCTGAATGCCTTCGAAAAGTTTCTAGAGAACCTCAAAGACAATCAACAAGTAAATTAGGGATCATCCAGAGTCGGCTGGAAGCTACAAAGCTAGAAGCTATGTTGCTATTTAACGATCATCTTCATACACCTACAACTTAACACAGACAATCCAGGGGCGCCCTCAAGAACCAAAGTGTAAATACGAAAGATGAAGACGGATGCAAAATTGTATGGCGCATTCAAAAATTGGCTGGGGGGCGCCCATACTCTTAGTTACGCCACTGCTCTCTATTATAAGTAAATGTTTATTCACGGACCAGCCATTTACAATGAAAAGAAAAATACAATATACATATAACACATTTTTAAAATTATATATTAATAAAAAACATAACAACTAAAACTTTGCAGTCTCAATAAATAAAATGAAATATCTATAAAAAATCTTAACAAACAATTAAAAAATTAAAATAACAGGTCTAGACTTACAAAACCTTTTTTAGATTAGTTTTAAATAATGTTAAAGAATCATTAAAAAAATCAATATCACTAGCCTTACTAATTTTGTTAGCCTCTGAGGAATAGCGTGTGAAAGGCCATAATTTGTTCTATGATAGGGGACACTAAACAGACCGAAATCTCTTAATGATCTTTACGGAATCAATAATTTTACTAGTGACAACAGTTCAGGACACTCCACAAATCCATTCAAAATCTTATAAAAAGTGCATAGATCAATGAAAGTCCTTCGACTCTCAAGGGTGGGTTGGTTAATAATTTTAGGTACCTCCCCATACATAATGTCATCCCGGTGTATGCCTAATTTGTATCCTACAAATCTAATAAATCTTTTCTGAACTCTTTCAATTTGGTTAATATATTGCCTATAGAAAGGTAACCATATTGGACAAGCATATTCTAGAACCGACCTAACATAAGAATAGAATATAGTTCTAAAACATAATACATTATTAAAATCTTTCAGAGTTCTTTTAATAAAATTCAATAGCTTTAAAGCTTTATTGGTTATATAATTAACATGATAATTAAAATTAAAGTTTTTGTCAAAATACACACCGAGATCCTTAAGTTGTTGTTCATGTTTCAGTATATCTATCATACGATAGTTAAATTCAACAACCTTTCTTGTTCGATGAAACTTTAATACAAAACATTTATTTACATGCTATTTTAATTACACCATTCACATAAGCCGTTCACATCTTCTTGAAGTTTTATGTAGTCGTCCTCAGATTTAATTATTTTAAACATCTTCAAATCATCCATTTAAAAAAAGACATTTGGAATATCTTACAAATTGCGATATATCGTTAATAAAAATATTAAAGAGAAGCTGGGCAAAATGGGACCCCTGCGGAACCCCAGAAGAGATAAGAACTTCTTCAGAAGTATTATGTAATATTTTTTAATAATAACCTGTCTTAAATTAAAGTTACTAGTTTTCAACAAAAAAGCTAGCATGACACACAAACTTTCTTTTATTTACTAAAACTGCAACTTTAATTTCTCGTCTCGAAATAAAAAGCAGTGGAAACAAAAAATCAAGTCTTATCATTAAAACGACCCCGTTGTGGATAAGTAGTTTACTTTTCTCTTTTATTAGACCCTGTGAAAAATAGTGTGTCCGTCTCTTTACACATTTGACAAATGAGAATTGTTTTTCTGTTTATTCTTATCCAGCAATGTTAGCTCCAACAAAACCTTTCATTTCTTTTTACGCCACTTTAAATAAAGTAAACCTATTGGAGAGATCTTGAAAAACTTTCATAGTAATTTGGCAATGTCAAGCTATCCAAAATTTTAATTACGTTTGGAACAAGCATCCCATAAGCCAATATATATATATATATATATATATATATATATATATATATATATATATATATATATATATATATATATATATGTACAGTACAGTATGGCAAGAAAACAAGTTGTTAACGGGGGAGGGGGGGGGGAGGAGCAGCATACTCATTCCTAATATAAAAGGCAGATTGGGTTCTATTTTCCTGAACTCAAAGCTCTTGGAAGAGGGGGGGGGGCGATCGCTAGTATACACATTCATATACTCTATTCAAGAACTAGAGAGAGTAATAAAACTGTTACCGAAACGTCCAACGTACCTGCTCCAATGCCGCTGGTAACTGAGAACTGCCGCAAATCTAATTATATTTCATTATATTTAAATATATTTTATAAATTTACTGCAACATAAAAATTCTGATTGTTTAATTTAATTTCTGTCAGTGAGCAAAGTACACCTTACAGTTTGTTCTTAGTGATTTATCTTGTTTGCGTTTGTTTTTATATATTATTTGAGATTAGAGAGATACCCAGAAGATATGGCTTTCACCTCTATATTTATTCCAAAATCGTTAAACCAGGGCATTTTTTCCTCAATGAAAAACTTATTACGTTGAATGTTTATGATGCTTTAAGATATCCATATCTAGATAATAATGTTAAAAGCTCTGTTGAGATGTGTTCCAACATGACAGGAGTTGGAAAATCTACTATGTACCGAATACTGAAGGAAAAAAACGACTGGAATTGTAAGTACTCCCAAGCCACATTCGATCACAGGGAGATGAAAAACCTCGTTTGAAGAAGAGATGAAAACTGCAATTAAAGGGGTTGTATATACATTTTATTATGAGAAGCAGATCCCAACCGTCTACAAAATTCTAACTTAAATCAATGAAGATCGCGATTTACCTGAAATTAAAAGAACTGATCTCTGGAAATTGCTCAGAAACCTTAATTTTTGCTAGGAAAATCAGATAGAAAATCTGTTCCTATAGATCGTCCGGAAACTGTCCATTGGAGAAGTAAATATATCTCTCAAGTAAAAGGTAAAGTTGCTAGAAATAACACAATTAACAAAATTAGTAACTTAACTAAATTTTTGAAAGATTTTTTTGAATAAAGTTACTGCAGAAAATTGGGATAAATCCATCAAAATGTGAGAACTCGATCTCATGATCGCTGAGATAGAGGAACCAATTATAATTAATTTAAGCGAAGATAGTTTCACTGACTTTGATTAGGAATTAGATACGTAATGTTTACTAGTGTAAACACAATTTATTATTTAAATTTTTGTTTTTGTTGTATTTTATTGTTTAATGTTGTTTATTTGTTTTTTTATATATTTTTATTTTAGTGTGTCTCACTCTTTAATTTTATATATATTTAGTTCTAATTAGCGGTAAGTTTTTTATTATTTTATTATTGAATTTGTGTCTTTTTCTTGAGCGTGTAGAATTAATATGTTTATCTTATTTTTTTGGGGCTATGGTATTTCCATATAATAAAGTAAATTAAATTAAGATATCAGTACAATAGATAAAAATAAGTAGGTCTAATTTTAATTGCAACATAAGAAAAGTAATTACATTTGAATCCCTTTTTAATATTTAATTGTAACTCTGCAGATGGTTTAAGAAATAAATAAACTGAAACGTCAAATACCCTAAAAATGTTTTTAATTAATAATAAAATGATCGATAGCCCCAAAGATATTTTAATATTATATGGATGAATTAATTTTTTTATATATGTCTACCTTCTTGTATTTTTGACAATCGATATTTTGTAAGTATTTAAATTATAACTTCGAATTTTTTGAGAGAATAAAGGCTACGTTTTAGTCCATTATTATAGACCGGTATTTTTGATTATAAAATGTCTAACCCATTTCTATGAAAAATATATGTGTCTAACAGATTTTACTAAAGACACCGGACTAAGGAACATAGGTAGTTTGCGAAGAGAAAAAGGGTAAAAAATGATTTATTACTCTCCCTAGTTCTTAAATAAACTGTAGTATAAGAAGAAAAATCGGGTCCATTTTCCTGAACTCAAAGCTCTTGGGGGGGGGGAGGCGATCGCCCCCACCGCCTCCCCCTGGATCCGCGCCTATATATATATATATATATATATATATATATATATATATATATATATATATATATATGTACAATTTTTCAATGTTGTTTTTAATTTACTTCCTCTTGAGAAATAGATAAACTTACAAGTATACATAAACCAGAAAATTGAAACAGTCTGTTAATAAAGTTTCCTATCGAAAGAGCATCTATCAAATACAATTTAAGTTGACTAAGAATCTTCAAACATAATCCATAAACTGATTTATTGAAAAACCCATAAAATGCAGCGATAGTTAAAAGTACTTTTGCTCTAATATCTTTATTTTCTGAAAATAAAGACGCTCTAAAATAAAAAGTTATACCTAAAGTATAAATCTACAATGTAAGATTTTAATACTCGACAGGTTAGATTTATCTTAACATAAAACAAGTAAGAATATTTTGTAGATAGAAAATGTACTTGATAAAATGTGTAAGTATCATAGGTAGACAGTAGCGTAACAAATTTCACAGAGTAACAACAAAAAGGTTTTTTATGAAAATAGCTCTTTGTTAGTGTACAAATTAAAGAATAGAATTTGTTGATTCGCGATTTTGATAGCTTACTACTTAGTTGAAGATTAGAAAAAAGCTTGGGTGTTACGTAAGGGCTCCTGGGTAATCACTTCCGCGATAATTAGATTGAAATCGTAAACAATTTAGTGGATAAATACGCTTAGGTTGTACTTAACATTTCTCTTTAAATTGATTTCATCTTGATAGAGTTTCTCGGAAAAGCATAATATCGGCGGGCTAAAAAGAAGTGTAACCATTATCATTCAACCTAATATTGAAATTTTTATTTTATTGACGTTTTTGTCCTTCACGTAACGTTTTGATAAAAGTACATTATTATTTCTTAAATTTAAAGAACATTTGTTATGACTTTACTTAATATTTACTATATTTATGAAAAGAAGATGTTAGTCATTTCCTAAGCAAAACAGTTAGGTTGCCATCTTAAAAAGTTAAACTAACAGAAGTAAGTTTAAGGCACATTCATACGACCACAACTTAATATTTCTTCTTCCTTAGGCTACGCTCATCCACTCCTGAATGTAGGTCACTTACAATAGCTTCTATGTGTTTCGATCTAGGGTATTTTGAAATCAATTTCTACCTGCTATTTTTTGGATATAAAGTCACCATGTCTTTAAGGGTTTTACCGTTCTTCTTTGAGTCTCATCCCTTTTAAAGGGATCTTCTAGGCTGTTTTCTTGCATACTACATTGTTCCTCGAGTTGTTCTGAGCTTTTTATACTCCTTTTTGTCAAAGTTATGGTTTAGGCTTTCCGCTTAAAGTTGATTGAAATATCTCTGGATTTCAGAATGTAAATAAGCTTACCAAATGCCACCCAGCTAAGTAAATTTAGTTCCTCGGGATATTTGAAATGTTTGGTTTTGTTTTTCCGGTCTCATAGCAATGCTTAAGTATGTATATATATATATATATATATATATATATATATATATATATATATATATAAATATATATATGTATATATATATATATATATATATATATATATATATATATATATATATATATATATATCGAGAGCTTCGAACATGTGACCATCAATAGTTTTGTGTAGATTCATCTTAAGTTGGATTCATTTGGATGTCTCTTGTAATTCTCGTAACATGCCTTGTAACTCATTGATGTCTTTACTGAAACATAGATGATTTAATCGAGATCGATCTATGTTGATATCGTTGTTTTTCCAGGATTGGTGTTTAAAGTTTTCTAGTGTCAGTATGAAAAGCTTAGGAGATATGGTATTGAGGACACCTTTTTTCTTTTTAATCTTATGTGCTGATATTTTTTCGTCAAAAACAACTTGTGCAGCACTCTTGTAAATGTAGACTATGAGGTTGAAGTATATTGTTTCTATTCTGGCATCATCCAGTGCGTTTAGATTAGCCCAGGTTTCAAATGATTTAAAACCCTTCTTGTAATCAACAAATGCCAGATTTAAAAGTACATTATACTCTGTCCATTTTTTTTATCAAAATAAGGATAATTTAGACATATAGATATTCTTTTTTAAATTTTGTTTGTGTGGCTGGCTGAAAGAAGTCTAACTTATTCGTCAATCGATTAGTTAATATTCTAGTCAGAAGCTTGTATTTGATGTGAGACGAAGTTGATCGGTCGGTAGTACAACTAGTATAAAAAGATGTTTAGGAAATACAAAAAAAGCACTTTAAATTTAAAAAGATGCTTTTTTTACCTCTGTTACATGTAATTCTTACCAACAGCGGTGTCAAATATTCCTCTCACCAAAGGTGTGTGCAAATAATAAATAGGAGCGAGTTAGAAACTGTTTGGTTTTTTAAGTTTTTTTGCGTATTTGCTGAACATTTTTTCCCATGAATTGTATTGCCATGTGCCTAATGGAGGTCTAAATATTGATCACATGAAACCCTAAGTTCCGCCTTCAAAGATATGCACAGTAAAAGCTATTAACGATAGTTGAAAAAAATATTATTTATCTTTATAAATTAATAAAAAAAAATCTTAGAAAAATGATTGATCTCTCTTCTAAAGTAATAATCCTCTTAAATTCGCGAAAGCTTAACTTTATAAAATAAGAACACTTTAAATAACCATAAACCTTAAACGAAAGAAACAAAAATCCGATGCTTTGTCATTGTCACTGCCTTAAATAAATTACTTAATTATAAAACAGGGTTTGAAGGCAAATTACTCCAGGTAAAATCATAAAAAACACGTAAAATAATTTTACAAGACACGAAATAACCAAATTAAATTTAGTACACAATTTTTTTTTTATCATAATTAAAAGATTATTCTATTGCTGAACCAGTTTAATAAATTAGTTTGGAGAAAGAAAAACGACAAACATGAGATATATAAATTAATTATTTGTTATTAAAGGTAAAAACATTTCTTAGTGTGCTAACTGTAACAAGAAATTTGTAGGAATTCATTGCTATTTTAAAAGTTTCGTATTGTAAATTATCGGTGAGATATTACTTATTTACCTTTTTCTAAAAATTCACTCGCGTAAATGAACGTCGTCTGATTGCTAATATTTTAGTATGCCAGAGATTATGATATGTCAGTAATGTTACCCCCAAACCAATTGTCGCTTGACTTAAAAGAAGTTTTGTAGATCAAAATGTACACATTTTTTACTTCTAAATTTTTGTTACACATTAAAGAGTGTTTGATAATAAACAAAACTGTTTTCTTTCGTTTTTCTCTTCTAAAAATTAAAACTAATGAAGGCATCATAGTTCCCCAAAGGAAATAAAAAATTTTCTAAAATTGGTATTATATAAGTATATCGGTCCATTTTTAACCGAGAAAAACTAAAAAAAAAACAATCACTCGAAATAAGGCAATTTTGAAAACTTTCAAATTATAGCAAAGGCCTTTTTGTACTGCTAGTTAATAATACGTAAATGATGTGTTCAAAAACAGGTATCGCCAGATAATTAGTTTTTCCTAAATTGCATTCTGCATTTCGTATATGCGAAAATTAACTATTTTACAAAACGTGATATTACTTTACAGATGGCCCAATTCGGAAATTAGACAAAATATACCACAAATCATTCATTTATAATGATGATGAAATGCATTAAAATGGATGTAAAATGCTCTCCGACACAAGTAGGAATGCGCTATAAACATATGAGTACTGGAGGAGTGTATATATAGTAACAAAAGCGCACTGCGCCCGTGATAATTATAAATAAACCTAGTTTTCCCAGCAACTACTTATTTAACTACTGAGGGCACTTCTATTATATTAACTTTTATTTCTTTAGATACGAGTGTATAGTGGTAATCATATTCTACCGAATAATTATAGTATTCGAGGGAAGATAATAATACATTATTTACGAAAGTATGATGTGCAATTTATTTTAATAAACGCAATATGTTAATAAATGATGCACTCTTAATTAAAAATTGGTTCTAGCGATTTTAAACAGAGTCTACAAAAATATATTATATAAAACAGGAAAATGTAATGTTATTTTATAAAAATACATATTTAGTTAAGAAAGTTTCACAATCTTACATAACATAAGATGCACACATTTACTTACATGGTTATGACTACTTTTATAATATGTAATCCCCTGATTTAAAAATCCAAAAAGAATACTGAGCATAATAAAGGGTGTTTTTTATAGAGCTATAGAACTTTAAGTTGGGAACACTTTTTTAACTGGCGGTCATTTTGCCAGCTGTCAAGTGATTTATGTTTAGTTTGGTTTGGCATTTCAACATGAATAGACTGACGCCTGAATAACGCTTCCAAATTGTGCAAATTTATTTTGAAAATCATGGTTCTCTTCGAAATACGTATCGCGCACTACGTCCATTTTACGGTCAACATAATCGTCCATCAGAGCAATTAATTCGATTAACTATGGAACGTTTTCGTACCACGTTTACTCTAAATGATAATACGCATCCACAGAGACGTCGTACGTGCGTACAGAAGAAGTCATTGCTGCTGTAGAGCGTAGCGTAGAGGAAGATCCGAATCAGTCTATCCGCCATCGTGCACAGGAATTGGATATGTGTCCATTCACTTTATGGAAGATTTTGCGGAAAGATCTTGGTTCGCGTGCTTACAAAATCCAACTCGTGCAAGAATTGAAGCCACACGATCACCTAGCAAGGCGTAGATTCGGTGAATGGGCCCAAAATAAGATTGCCGTTGATCCCGATTTTCATAATCGAATTTTGTTTAGCGATGAAGCTCACTTTTGTTTGAATGAATACGTCAATAAACAAAACTGCTGTATTTGGAGTGATGATAATCCTCAAGTGTATGTTGAGACACCGTTACATCCAGAAAAACTGACTGTTTGGTGTGCTTTATGAGCTGGTGGAATCATTCGTCCGTACTTCTTTAAAAACGATGCTGGTCAGAACGTTACAGTCAATGGTGACCGCTATAGAGCCATGATTACTGACTTTTTCGTCCATCAATTGAACAACCATGATGTGTAGGAGCTGTGGTTTCAACAAGACGGCGCAACATGTCACACAGCTCGTGCCACAATTGATTTATTGAAGGAAACGTTTGGTAACCGCATAGTTTCACGTTTCGGACCCGTGAATTGGCCTCCAAGATCGTGCGACTTAACGTCGCTAGACTATTTTCTGTGGGGATATGTGAAGTCGCTAGTCTACGCTTATAAGCTCTAAACGATTGATCACTTGGAGGACAACATTCGACGCGTTATTGCCGATATACGGCCACAAATGTTGGAAAAATTCATCGAAAATTGGACCTCCAGATTAGACTACATCCGAGCCAGTCGTGGCGGTCATATGCCAGAAGTCATATTTAAATTATAATGCCAGAAGGTTATATTTCGAATAAAGTAAATTTCATGTCAATTTAAAAAAATCATCTTTGTTTTATTCCATTTAAAAGTTATATACCTCCATAAAAAACACCCTTTTTAAATGGTTTTAATATTATGCTTTAGAGAGAGATAAGCATTTACAAACAAAATTACATTTTTACATATTTTTGTAATGTAAATCAAGAACAATATTTAGAAGAAAGCTTAAACAAACAACACATTCCATAATATATTAAAAGATCATATTTAACACCAATAAATTCCAAGCAATTTTAAAAAAAATTCTAGTGAAACAAATATATACAGAACGACCCACCGGGAATCATTTTGATCTATATGTGGAAAACTCTACTTAGGAAAATTTTGAAAATTTGACTGTATATTAACATTAATGAAAGCAATGCAGCTAAAATATTTTCAAAATGGAAGCAATTTTGGTTATATCAAAAGTAGGTGTCAACACGCTTATTTTAAACAGGACACCCTATATATTATTGCATTTTTCGACTCTGCGTAGGATTTTAGGCACATTTTATGTATCATATCCTCTATCTAAGTCAAAGCGTTTTTGACATATTTAAGTTAGTGTTTCAAATATGACTTTTCCAGGCCCTAAATAATTATCAATTTTGCCTATAAGAAAGACCTTTTTATTTAAATTAGGTTAGATTCCTTATTGAAAAGGACTTAATTTGTTAGATTTCTCTAATATTGATATCCAATAATAAAGGATGTTCAAAAAATAACATTAAAAAATTAATTGAAGGAATCGTCAAAAGTCAATTTTTTCAATGAAAACCACAAAATTTTTAATTTTCTCTTATTTAGCATTAAAAATAGGAATAACTTTGTGTAAGTTATCTATACCAAAATTTTTTAGTTTCGAAATATTGCCAGTATAATATTTTTATATGGCGATTTGACTGCGGATTTTTTATTGAGTTATAATCTTAGTTAGTGTCTGAAGTTATCACCATTTATAAGTTATTAATAATCATGCCGGGGCGCAAATCTGAAGCTATCACAATGTGCAGGTAAACAAATTATCGAAAATTTTAAGATGTTTGGATTCGTTAAGGCAATAGTGCAAAAATGAACCTCTTTTTAATAATGAGAATATTGAAATTGCTAATTTTGGATATTTCGCTGCGTATTCAACAATCTCTGTACGACAAGCTGCTTCAGAGTCAGGAACAACTTTTTCTAGACAATATGATGTCTTTAATCGATTCAATTCCCACTATTGGAGTAACTCCAATTTACATGTATTTAGAGAACAAAATTTTCAAGAATCCTGGCAGTTTAATGTTTATTGTGCAATAAAAAATAATAGCATCGTAGCACTAAATTTTTATCAAGAAAATTTAAATGGTATGTTGGATCTTTTTGAACTACTCTAGATATAAATTCTGCTTATTAACTTTTAAGTGAAGGATATTTAAACATTTTACATAATTTTCAAAACAACGATTTGGACAATTTGCCGCTCGCTGTTCATAAAATCCTGTTTTACCAGCATGATGGAGCACTTCCACATGGTGGCTAATCAATATTTTTTGCAAAATACTTTTACAATCGATGGATAGCCAAGAATAGTCCCTTCCCTTGGCCACCCTGGTTTCCAGATCTTTCAATGCTCGAATTTATAACACTCCTATCACAATTATAGAAGAGTGCATGGAGCGAGTGCAAGTTTAAGTCATAAGTTAATAAGAAAAGAGGCCCATGGACGAGGGCTGTTCAGGTTAGTTCAGGTTAGGACAAGGGCTGTTCAGATGCGAAAAATGTCTTGAAGTTCAAGAGCGTCAGTTCGCACATTTACCGAAGAAATAATTTTTTTAGAGTTCCCTTTTCCTTTCTAAATTAAGCGTGCATTGTTATTTTTACGTATGCAAAATCCTTAAAATGTCCAATAATTTATTTAAAAGCACATCGGTTCTGCTTTTGCGGATATCGAATGTTAAATATATCACATTTTCTCGATATAAATTTATCACATTCTGCATAAATAATAGTAAAGTTTAAATAATTTTCATTTGTATAATTTAACTAGCCTGACAGGATTATTAACAATTTTCATACATTTCATTTGGGGGTTTCCATTTGAAAAAATTGACTTTTGATGCTTCTTTCAATTTAAATTTTTAATCTTATTTTTTGAACATCATTCAATATTGTTTATTACACATTATAAAAATCTAATAAATTAGGTTCTTCTCAACAAGAAAGCAAAGCTAAATTAAATTCAAAAGACTTCCTTAAAGGAAAATTTGATACTTATTTTAGGGTCTGCAACCTTCATTTTTGACATAAAAACTTAAATATATCAAAAACACTTAGACTTGGGTATAGGATATGATACACAAAATATATCTATAATCTTGCACAGAATCCAAATATATAGACTTTCATTTACAATCAGCAAGTTGACGTCTACTTCCGGTAAAACCAAAGTGCCACCATCTTGAAAATATTTTAGCCCGGTTTTAGTGTAATGCCAAATTTTCAATATTTTCTTATATATAGTTTTCAATATATAGATCGCAGTTAGTTCCCGGTTAAAAGGTTTAAAAAATAAACAAATCGATTTATTGACATGAAAAAAATCTACCATTACTATTTTTTAAATTTTCTCCACAGAATTTCCAAAAAAGTGTAAAAATGTTTGATTTTGGTTTTAGATGAAGCTTGAAAGAAAAAGCCTTAGTGGAAGTAAATAACTGCTTTGCATAATATTGATGTGATAATTGAACATTTTCTGTAGATTTCATACCATAGCTGAGGTAAAAGAGCTCTTTGTTGTTCAAAAGTGTGAACTGCTGGTCGATAAATATCCAACGTTCATTAAAGCGTATTTCATAAGGTTCAACGCAAATTAGATGTGGTGGTAGAGGTAAGTGCGGAATAAAGTTATTTTCTAAGGTAATAGGGATAGCGGCGGTTCTTTGGGTTCTTCCATTATGATTCAGGAAATGAAAATCTGGACCGATAGTGGATGTGGTCTTGGATGAATAGAAATCTCAACAGATGTCGTGACCTCAAAGCTACTTCACCTAATTGCTTTCTTATTATTTCGGTTGAAAGCGAAATCCCTGTGAAGAAGGAGCTCTACACATATATAATGGCTCCTTCCTGGAGTTTATAATTGTAAGCTGGCTTTGTTTCGAAGTGATTTTTCTTGGAGCATTAACTTTAGTTCTTACTGACAACATTTTTTGTTGGCAACCGCTGTATAATATGCCAATCACTTGTTGACTTATTTTAATGGTAAACCTAATTTTTAAGCTATCAAACCTGAATCTATGCTAAATAAATATAAATTTAAAATTTCATGTATCTGTCTCGTACTTTAAAAATAACCGATAAGGTCCAATGAAGCCAAAAATATCATAGAAAAGGAGCAGACATATTACGACATGCAATGATTTATGCTTTTTATTGAACAGTGAAAACAAAATCATGAAGTTTAAACCTTGTCACAGTTAAAAATTTATCTTAAATTGACTATGGTTATTTTGGTTCATTTTACCTTCTTTTTGCTAATATTCACGTTTTGGATAGCACTATATTATTGTAATTAAGCATTTCTCTTTTCTCCTTCATATAACAGCCTAATATTCGTTGCATTTTTGAGTCCTATTGCTTTTGGAGCCATTCCAAATTTCAATCCCTTGCAAATTTTTTTCCCAACTTAATTATTTTCTTTATCTTTCAGTAATTTGCCTATAAGAAATACAGCCCTGATTAAAATTCTTTCATAACTTGTATTTTTAGGTCGGCAACTCTACGTCACTGTTTTAGGTTGTTTATATTTAAATAGAATATTGTTATTTACTATTTTATAAGATATCTTTTTTTGTGCTCATTAATTTAAATTAAATTGTTACATTTATCTATCTTAGTCACAATTTTCCGAATTTTTATTTATAGTATTTCCAAGGATTTTTTTACCTTTTGTTGGGGTTATGTGATCTTTTCAGTTGACCTTTAGGCAAATTTGCATTCTTTTAGGCCATTGCATTTTGGGAGGAAATTTGGCTGAGTAACTAATACCGTGTTGCTAATGGCTGAGGGAAAATTCTTATTTCCTATTTTACGGATCAACAATGAAGTCCTATTTGATTTTGAATCGGAAATGTCAACGACTTATTAGTTAGCAATGCTATCTAAGCCCACTATTTTGAGCTGTCGTTCTTTGTCGAATTGCTACTTGTTTAATTGTCTTGCGCCCTATGTTGAGGGAAAAATAAGCTCATACAGCGCAGGTTTCGGGCACCCTATAAAATGGTGAGAATTTAACTGTCAATCCTACTATTTCCTGTGAAGTTTTGTATTGGAGAGTCGAGTAATTTACATCCCTTTTTATTGCCGCCATCCTGCGGGTTTTGATGGAATATTTCTTTTGCGTGCCTCGATAGCATCATGGTGATTTGTGTGATTTAGTATTTTTTCTTTTTGACTAGTTATCGAGGTACGCCCTGGAGACAGGGATTTTGTCGGCCCCTTAGCATTATAATTAGGAATCAGTCTGACCCCAGAAAATCGGGGTCCACCCTTAGGGGCATAAGCAATCCACCCTTAGAATCATAAGCAATCCACCCTTTAGGGTCAAGGATACGAATCAGGTCCATCCACTGGGGTAGTAGTAAACCCGTATCCACCATCTGGCTAAATTCCACCATCGAAGCTAGAAGAAGTCCAGATCAATAACAACTCAGGTCTTCTCCAACATCAAGATTAAGAGTATTAATATAAACATTTCTTTCTTTTTAACATCTTTGATCATCAAATCATTTTTATTTTTTTGTTATTTTGGTGCAGCAAGTTATAGAGCTGGGTTGGACGCTAGGCCCGAGTAACAATGCGGGGGGGGGGGGGTTCCGAGTTTACCCGGCTAAAATTCGGTGGCGCCTATAATAAATACCCACCCCTACTCTGCGGCCTCTAGCTTCCAATTCTGCTCTGCTCGTTCAAGACAGCTTTTTTCTTTTGTTTTGCGCCTCTAAATAAATACCAATGTAGCACCTACTTAATATTTTGGTAATATCCCAAGTTAACGTAGAACAGTTTATATATTACCAGGCTGTCACACAAGAAATACACAATGACTTTTATAAAATAATTTTATTTTTTCAATAAATTAATTCGAAAATTATACAGAAAATCTTTAAAAAAATAATTCAAAATAATCTTTTTTCAAGATCACGAATTCTTAACTTCATAATATTAGAACACTTTTATTAAGTAATTAAATTTCAGGTTAATGACTTTTTAAATAACCTTAAACCTTAGACGACAGAAACAAAAAGCCGATACTTTTAATGCTTTGTCATTAATGTTCCCTCTTACAAAAATTACCTAATTACAAGATTGGGAGTCAAGGTAAATTGCTTCAGGTAAAATCATAAAAAAATCATAAAAAGTTTTTATAAAAAACGCATTAACCAAATTAAATTTGGCCCATCTTAGTGTTTTTAATGTCACAATTAAAATATTATTCAATTACTCATATAGGATGTTAAGAAAAAAATTTTTATAAAAAAAGAGGTTTAGTTCAGTGTAAGTAGTAAGGAATAAAAAAACCTTCCTTTTTAATATACAATGTGTTTAATCTTTTAATAAAAACTCTTTCTCAGTGTAATTTATAGGAGAGCTTAAAAATTTCATATAAACTTATAAATAAGTTCCAATTGTTTATAAAAATAAACTATGGTGATTACTGGATCTAAAATAGCTTTAAAGGACTTTCCTTTCAACGATACGTTTCATTAAATTAGATCGTACAACACTTTTGTTAATAGGAATATCACAAATTGCAAATGTTCTTATGCTGTTTCAAACAAAAAATCTCTAATTTTGTTGGATATATGAACATTCTATATATAATTCCAACAGAATCCATATCGAAATCGACAAACCTCACGTCTCTAAGGTATGATCTCGACACGAACTGTGAAGAGAAACCGACTGCTACCAAGCGAAGTGAGAGAAATTATCTCGACTAGAGGAAGATTCAATGATATTTGTCACTCATATTTTAAAGAGTCTATCTGCAATAGACAAAGAAGAACTAAAGAGCGAATTATTCCTAAATACGCACTATTTGTTTTGTGTTTCCTGCTACATATCCTTAAATTATTAAACTAAGAATTTTCAGGAGCTGGTGAATTTTTTAATTAGCAAATATATTTTTTTTCAAAAACTATTTTTCTCATTGAATAAAAATAGGAAAACATTGACTCAATGCCGAGGGTTGTAATTATTGAGGATAATATGAATAATATTAGTACTCTTAACCGAGCAAAATGCCATTGTTCCTGATCGAAGGCATTACGTACCTTTTGCGAAAGGACCAACACACCAGACATGACCCAGCTAAGTATAAGCCAATTACCTGCCTTCCGACACTGTATAAGGTGATCACCTCCCGCTTGATCCAAGACATCTATGGATATTATGAGCAAAATAACATCATAGCAATTCAACAGAAAGGATGCACGATGGGAGCAATGAAATACAAAGAAGAATTAGTTATTGACTCTCTCATATGTAACTAAGCCAGTATCAACCGAAGAAATCTCTTTGCTGCTTACGTGGATGATAAGAAGGCCTTCAACTCAGTGCCACATGGGTAGCTCAAAACTATATTTATAATGTATAAAGTCGACAATCATTTTGTTTTCTTTTTAGAATGCATCATGTCTACCTGGAGATCTAGGATCCATTTACAAGTGCTATCCAGTGACACCATTGAAACTAACACAATTCCGATACAAAGGGAATATTTCAGGGCGATTCTCTATCAGATACGGCTTTAGTATTAGAAATAACAACGAAGAGGTAATAAGAGTGAGTCATCTTCTATAGATGGATGATCTTGAACTGATAGCTGCTACCAGAGACCAGCTGGAACAGATGCTTAAAATTGTAAAGGAGTTCTCCGGGGATGTCGGAATGCAATTTGGACTTGACAAATGCCGTATCTTGGACATTGTTAAAGGTAAGCTACAACCAGGAGCATTTTAAATACAGGACGGTGAAACTATAGCTGCGATGGAAGCAGAACGAACATAGAGATACCTAGGAATGAAATAGGATAAAAGAATTGATCATCGCACTTTGAAAGCCGAATTGACAACCGAATTTGTCAGGAGGGTAAGCCGAGTATTACGAACTAGCCTAAATAGTAGAAATTTGTTTAAGGCGCTCAACATGTATGCTTGCTCTGCACTTAGCTACTCTTGTGGAATTGTAAAATGGAGCAGGAAATAAAAAAATTTAGCGGTAATGCCTTGAAATATCTAAAAGAAATAGTTGTGTCCCTAATATAAATCAAAATCTCCATTTCTGTCAGCTCAATAAAAAAAGAATATTATTTTTTTATTTGTATTTTTAACCTTCAGAAATGCTTGTTGACTTATTGTTATACTGATTTTAAAGTCAGACCAAGTTAGTGAATTGGAAGGTTAATTTTTTGTCGCGATATGACATTTTAATAATTATTTCGTAATTATCAAATCGAAATGGAATTTAACAAGCTACAACGTTTTTAACATGTCCTTAAAGTCAGTTAAGACAAGATTCAAGATAGCCTTATATACTTGTTTTCTATTCCTAATTTTATTAAACAACGAAGAGTAAAATTCATCCAAATTCATATTAATTTCCAAAAATTGCCTGTAAATTAGTATTTTAAGAAATATTTAACTAAAAATAATTAATTAAAGCTTTCCCGAGAACAATTTAGTGAAAAGGATAAAATCAATCGCTTTTAACCCTATCATAAATATTTAGAATCAATATTACTCTGTCAATCCCTTATTATTATATCAAATTGCATTTTATCCCTAATAATTTTATCGTACCAATTAAACCTTATCGAATGCTCAGGCTAAAAGGTTATTTAATGGCACCTAATTTGTAGCAGTTGACCTTTGTCATTAAATACAAGAGGTGATGTAAAGTATATTATTTCTACAATCATTTAGGAGCGTCTTTGTATTTTTACATTTTAATTTATTATATCCTTATTTATATATCATTAGCATTTTGTGTAGTTAAGCATAATTTATCATCCCCAAAATCAAGTTTTTAATTATTATATTAGTTTTGCGAAAAGATCAAACCGTTGTTAGTATTAATGTTTATATTAAATATATTTCTTTCTACACCTAAAGTCCATATTTTCTGCCAATGGCCTATTAATACAAGTCACCAAAGAGATAACGATAAATGATTTAAAACTTTGCCACTCTATTAACAGGGCAGGGACTAAAAGCTTAAAACGCATTGTTGTCATATTTCGCTAGCCTTAAATAGAAATCAGCTGTTCGCATTTAAAACAGCACGGTAATGCTGACCAAGATATAATTTGTTTCTTATCGCGAAGGTAATGGAAGTGGCAACACACATATATGGAATGCTCATCTTGAATAGACTTGAAAATAAGTGTCACGACTGGGTTTTCGTAATATTTGAATATTTTATTGATTTATTATTACTTCATAAATAGATTTTGTTGACATTCTAATTACTATACTTTCATTATATATAGATATTGTGTTGTGTAAAAGAAGTTTATTATAGCGTATTATAATATATATTTGTGGTAAATTATGGATATTAACAAACCTCCAACTAGTGGAGTGCCTACAAAAAAAATTGTCAATTGACGCACGATGTTCAGGGTTTTAAATGGTCATTATAAAGAAAACGACCAAAAAAAAAAACAAAACAAACAAGAGGACGGAAAAAAAATCATCCTGGACGATGACACAAAATACATCATTCGTCTCAAAATCCATGATTTTTTTTCAAAAATGAAATATTAACGTTAAAAAAAAATAATAAAGAAATTAATAACGACACATCTTTACCTAAAATATGTTTAAGAGTTTTGAAACGCTTTAAGATAAATGAATTTTAGATATCTTAAACGAAATCGAAGAAACTTACAGATTGAGAAGAATGAAATTGTTTTATGGTGACGAAAATATTTGCAAAAAATACGGGAGCTTCAGTAAAAAGAGAAAAAATTGTATTGCACTGTTAAAACATGCCTCGAAAAAGGGCACACGGTTGGAAAGGTATAGCAAGATCTGAACACCAAAAGTTCGAAGCAGGCGTTTATGGAAGGATTTTCACAAGGACTACGCAATCCTTGTGAAAAACGTCGTTGTCTTACAATAACTCATATTGGAAGTGTGTCTGGTTTTTTAGATGGCAGCCTTAAAATTTTCGAATATCGAAAAACATGAGACTACAATGAAAACAAGTACGCCAATGTTTTTGAGCCATGGTTTTCTTCAATTAAAAACCTAATGAAACCCGATTCGGTAACTGTAACAGACAGTTACCCGTATCATAGTCGATACCAAGAAAAAATTCCGACTTCCGAGAGATATTTCATGACTTCTCTCAAAAAACATTGAATTTGACGAAACAATGCTTAAAGTCTAGATATAGTGAGGGTAAATAAAAAAAAAATATATTAAATATACTATTGATGAAATGACTCGCGAAAAAAAAATATAACAGTGTTGAGACTGGCGTCGTACTATTGTGAACTGAAGCCAATTGAATTAGTAAGGCCGTAATTATAAGTGAAGTGACACGGAAAAACCAAATATTCAAATTAGCAGATATCAAAATATCATTGGACAAGGGAATTAGTAACATGACGGCCAGTGATTGGAAAAAGTATGTCGATCATGTTAAAAAAGAAGAACAAAGAATGTAGGTTCAGACATTCACGTTAAAGAAGTAGTTTAATCATTAATAAACACCCCTGACGCTGATTTAGATATGTTTCTTAACAGTAATTCTGCCGAATAATCAATGTGAGCTAAGTGACCTACATTACCTATGTACACATTCCTGAGAATGACACTAGACTAGTCGGTTGGAAACGAACAAATCAAAAGAGAAATGCACTGGACGACACTCACGGGAGCAGATAAGCAACAAACTTACGATTAATATGAATAAAATACCTTAAGGGCACGTAAAGGGTTTGTAAAATATCTTAAAATGACAACCAGACATTGTAAGCAAAATGTAGGAAGAATACGAAGCAAGAGTGCAACCGGGACCTGGAGCAGTTCCACTGAGTGCAGACTTCAGGTTTGTTAAGTCTTAATTGCTTTGAAATCGGAGGCCTTATTGAATAAACTTGGACTGCTGGCAGGTTAAAACGATAATTCAAATGTAGGAGAAACTTTCTTTGTATGGATTTCAACTTATTTATATACTTGAAATATAAAGTTTTTCAAATACTACCATATTCTAAATAAGAACACACCAGTGAATTCTAAAGGAGTATCAAATACCAGGGCTCCGAAAATTTTTGGAAATTCAGATAATGAAACCCCAGTTACAATAAGCTTTACTGACAATATATACACTATGTTAATCAAAACGCAACTTGTCATTAATAAGAATGCCGAGATCTTTTGACATTATCAACTCGAGTTAAATTAACATTATTTATACTACGACGAAATGAAAAATTTGTTTTTAACCTGGAAAATTCTATACACTGGCATTTACCAACGATAAGGAATAGTCTATTTTGTTAGCATTATTATTCAAACCTATTAAGACCACCTGGAAATAAGGCACAATCCTGCAACGTCAAGATACTTTTATCAATGTCTAAGTCATTAGCAAACAACAAATATTTAGATTTCAAAAAACAGGAACTAATATCATTAATAAAGATTAAAGATAAGAAAGATCCCAAATATGACTCTGGAGGTACACTATATGTTATTAATATATTATTGGAAAAACTCTTTTTTTTTAAATTAACATACTGACTAGGAGTAGAGATACGTTTTAAGTCAAGTTAATAGACTACTATGAACACCAATGTCTTGCAATTTACTCTTTTATGTATCATGATGAACTTTATCAAAAGCTTTAGAAAAGTCAGTGTACAGAGTTTCTACACCCTGATGGTCATCCAAAGCTTTAATATGCAGAACATAGGGAATTAGATTAGTGCTTACCGAACGAAGATGAAAGGAAACATGTTGACCTTCATCAATGGGGAATGTTAAGATGAAACAAGCTTGAACTCAAAGATACCGTGAGAACTAATAAAATCACATTAGAGCAGTGAGAAACATACTTTAAAAATCTTTATAAAGAAGAGAAGAACATGGAACAGATACAAAATGAATATGAGGAGGACGATAGCATAGAACTAACAAATGACAAGATAGAAAACACCTTAAAGTCCCTTAAGAATAGAAGAGGCCCTGGACCAGACGAGGTCATTAATGAGATGCTTAAATACGGAAGGCAAAGCTATGGAATGAAATATTAACCCTATTCAAGAATATCATAGAAGAACAAAAAATACCGAATGAATGGAAGAATAGTGTAACAATACCTATTTTAAAAAAGGACAGAAAACGCACCCAGAAAACTATCGAGCAATAACACTGCTTGATAGCATTCTCAAAGCATTCACAAAAACTATACTGGAAGAAATCACCAAAATCACAAGTATCCGAGAAGAACGACAAGGTTTCAGAAAGAACAGATCCACTATTGACGCAATATTCATTGTTAAACAAATAAATGAAAAATCCCTAGAATTCAATAAACCTGCGTACATGTGCTTCGTCGATATGACCAAGGCTTTTGACAGAGTACGCTTAAAGGACGTCTTAGAAATAATGAAAACAAAAGGTCTAAACCATAGGCTAATTAACCTAATATACGATATTAACATCCAGTGCAGAACAAAAATCAGAGTAGGACATATAACAACGGAAGACACAGGAATTAGACAGGCCCATTTGCTCAGCACCTTCATATTTAATCTAATAATGGATATAATAATAGGAAATCTCCCCATAACAGATGGATACAAAATGGGAAACACATTCTTCCATACCGTCTGCTATGCGGACGATGCCGTTCGTATTGCAGACTCTGAAGATAATCTCCAAAGACTACTCTACTCTTGAAACACTAAAACGAAAGAATTAAATATGCTCATCAACACCAAGAAGACCAAATGCTTAGTAACCAATACGGTGTAAGTTGGAAATCGACTCCAAAATTGTCGAACTGGTAAATCATTTCAAATATCTGGGAGCTGAAATAACGAGCCATGGAAACTTTTTTAACGAAGTAAAAAAGCAAACAATAAAAGCGGCTAAAATTTCGGGATGCCTAAAAGAAATTGTTTGGAAGAACAAATACCTTAATACCGAAAGCAAAAGTAAGATATATAAAACGGCTCTAAAACCCATCATAACGTAGGCGGCAGAAACAAGACCAGGTACAGGCAGAACCTTACAAATGATGAGAACAGTCGAAATGGAAACATTAAGAAGTATACAAGGCAAAACTCTACACGACAGAATACGGAATGGAGATATCAGATCAGACAACAATGCGGGATACAGGACATAGGAAGATGAATTAGACGAAGGCGAAGATTCTGAAACAAAAGAAAAAAAACAAATATAGGGAGAATGGAGGACGGTAGACTCGTTAAAAGTACAAAAATGAATAACCCAGTAGGAAAAAGATCACGGGGAAGAACACCAAAACGATGGCGAGAATGCTGGAGCTCATCTTCAGGGGAAGACAATGAACAGGCAATACCTTACTAGCATGGTAAGCTGTATTAGAAAGAAGAAGAAGAAGACATTAAAAAAGAGACCATTGGTAACAATCGCTTCAAGAATCTCACCAGGCAATGATACACTGATATAGGTTTGTAATTTGAAATAATATCAAATCTAGGGCATGATTCAAATTCATATAATGCTCTATTTTTAAATTGTACTTTAAATCTATGCTATTCCTCAGGTACTGTTTCTCTGGGCAGAATAGAGTTGTAATTAGAAACCCTGTATACAAACGTTTGTTTAACAATATAATACCAGATTTCCTCCTTAATATAACATCTAAACATTTAAGGGATTATATACCACTATATTGCGTTAAAACCCATTTGAAGTATCGTAACTTAGGTCTAATGAGGAGGGTCACCCATTATTGTACACAAAATGCTCTACCCTATAGTCATTAATGGACAGAAGTAGCCTATCCTTAAAGCTAGGTAAAAGATAATTTGGAATAATTTAATTTGGCCCGAGATTTATAAAACGTTTTAGTATATAGACATTTTATTGAAAATCGTTCACTTTAGTATCAACGCAGCAGTAAATAGACTTCATTTTCGTAAATAACAACCTGAAAATGAGCCAAATGATGTTATTCATAGCCTGGTACGGACAATTATTATAATGTCCAATGTGATACATATCTCTAAATTAAAAATATCAGGTTTTAAGTTTTAATAAATTATTTTTACAAAAAATTAAACCAACTTTACAAAAAATTACGCTAAAAGGTAAAAAATAAATTATGAACCCTTTTTAGTCCGGGAGCCCAGTGAAATTTCATAGCCAATGAAGAGGTATGACTCCACCAAAGTTTTTTATATGTACTTTGATTCCCTGATTACGAATGTCGAAGGTGGATTTTCGAAAAATGGTTCGATACGAAGGAAAGTGAAAGTCTATTTATAAGCGCTCACCTACAGTGTAAAAAGATGCACCAAATTTAATGTAAATGTGTTGGAAACAAATTTCACAAACGTTTATTAAATCCAATTTAAAGTAATGAATTAAATTTAATAATTTGCATTAATCTAAATTAATTTATTCCATTAAATTTAATGTAATTATGCTGTTACGAACTTTATAACGTAGTACATTCCATAGTATTAGTTTGTATTTGTAGTTTGTACGGTTTTAGGTATATTTTCTACGAGTTCATAATTTATTTAATTAATTTTACCTTTGTTAATTTCTTCAGGAGACGTCTATGAAAGAAAGTCTGGAACTTTTTAGAGAATTCTATTTCCTTATTTTTAACATGGAACCCTATGATAGAAGGTCTAGAAATCGTCGGATTATTCCTTTTTCTTACTTTTATTACCCTATGTAGTATGGAAATCCTTCTAGAGAATTAGGGAATCTTCCGGTATTGACCAAAAGGTTATATAAAGGCTCCAGATCGGTTTTCGTGGACAGTATAGTTTGAGAGTTCGTCGACGCAACTTGAAATAGTTTGACAAGTGTCAAAATAATAGAGTGTATTTAATAATACAGTGTGTGTTCAAAAATCGGCCGTCCGGAACAAATTGGTGTCGGAAGTGGATGAAATCCAGAAGAGGTTAGTTCAGGTTATAAAATTAGAACAAAAGTAAATTGAACTTGTAGACCAGTAAAAACTAGAAAACAGAAAGCAAAAATGGAAGAACAACTTTAATCTAATTCTGTCAAGTCTGCTATTGTTGGATCCGATTTTAATTTATAATATCAAATCCGTGCTTTCGACCCACTGTGTTTTGACGACCCGAAACCAGCGAAAGGTCATTGCCCGACACCATTTTTGCTGGAAACCAGGAAGCAAGCTACGATACAACAGTATGCTTTATTTCACTTCTTCAACATGGCTAAACGGGTTGTCCGTCGCTTTAGTTACATTTCTTTTTTTTAGAGGTTCTGTTCTAGATTTGCCACACCTGTATTTAGTTAGATACTCTTATACATCCTGTATGAAAACATTTACATCAAACACTGCTCTAGCGATAATAAATCGCCTATAGATATGTTCATGTAGGTTAGGGCCATAAAACAAATTTAACAATGTAAATTCTGTTATAGTTACTCATAAAATGAAAATTATAGTTTCAAGCAAATCCTCTGTTACCAAAATAAATTAACAAAACAGTAATTAGCCATTACGTTTTGTTTGTTTGGGGACCATAATTCAAGTGATATTGGATTAGCAAAACAAGTCACTCAATATATAGGGTGCTAAAAAGATATTTTCTAAAGGCTAATTATATGACATCAATGAGCTAAGAAGGTAAAAATGTGTTTTTTATCAACGGTTTACTAAATATACAGGGTGTCTCTAAAAAGTTTGTACAAAACACTAGAACACTTTCTTGGGGCTAAAATATGACGATGAAGCTAGTCCAGTTTACCTTAGTCCAAAAGTTGATAGTTTCCGAAATATATAATAAATAAATATCTTAATTTGCACTAAATCTGGTACTTTTAGGATGAGAAATCAAGATATGATTACAATTCCGATGTATATTGTAGCTTCATAACTGTGCCTCGGTATATTAAATTTACAATTAATAATTTTAATTCCTTGACATATTTTATCCAAATACCTAGTAGGTGTCTCTTCAAGCAGATGATAATTAAATTAAAATCTTTTATTACATACAGCAATAAAAATTTACTTAGTAACAAGCTAACAATGACAAGTATCGTCATTAGTCATAAAAGAGTATTGTCAAATGATTTAATCTCACAAACCTTTATCGTTTAATTTTAAAATTTATCATTTAAATCTTAAATATTTCACTATGGCCGAATATTATACTAACATAGAAGTGACTGATATATTAATTTACGGTTATTCTCAAGAAATTTATCGGCTGTCGGTGAGAGTATACAGAGAAAACTTTCCAAATAGATTGTCACAATTCAAATTTAAATTTAAGTCTGCTTTAGCTAATTCAGTTAATTTTATCTCATTTTTGCAAATACTCATTATATAGGCATTATGATATCATTTTCCTTAAATAGCTCTAATTAATCATTTAAAATAAAAGCATTGCATTTTTGTTCCTACTATGCTACGACCCGCGTAATTTTACCAATACATCGATATTTTACTATACCGTGCGATCTTTTTTTAGATAGATCTCGATTTTTCGCTACTAGTCGAGAAGGTATTTCCTTCATTGACTTTTGTATAGGATTTTATTTATTGGTTGAAAAATTAATATTGAATACATGGAAGAAATTTTTCTCTGAGCTTATTTTACAATAAAATTATGTATATTGTGTTCTATTTATCTAGTATTCACAGTAGTTTTCGGGAATTGTACTGATCAACTTGTCGTTTCTGGTTAATAAAATTACCATGGTAGTTCTATTTGTACAGATTTATTATATTAGACGATGTACACATGTGGTCATCTTGGCTAACCCCATCATGATTGTTTTTTTCCTGAACAATTCATTCATTTGCGAAGGAACGACATTTTCCTCTACCATGTTGGTCTTAACAAAGCATTAAAGTGAAAGCAACGCGAGTCCCACATTTTTACTCCATTAGATGGGATTTAACAGCTAAGTTGTAATTTATTGTTCATTTTAAGTTTCTTTAGTTTGATTATCTTACCTTTTGTTTTTGCTGTAGTAGCTGCCGATGAACGTCTTCTTGGAAGGCTTTATTTCACAAGACGATTATCGAGGCTTGAGAGTCCTCAAAAACTATTCAGAGCCTCTTTCTTCTTATACCGGTTATTTCTTTCTACCACCAGTCTTTCTTTTAGAAATTCTTTCTTTTATCTGTTCTTTTTTTCACCGGCTATTCTTTTCTACCAATTTCTTGTAAAAGCACTTCCTCCTACCCCTAGATCTACGGGGTTCTTTCCCTTTACTAAGTTACTATCTAGAGCTACGACTGGTCAAGTATCCGAAAGACCTGCTTCCGATAACAAGATAAGTCTACTGAATAATTGTAATTATTTTCTTTTTATTTTGCTTTGGTCACTGAACATCAAACCACTTCTAACATCACAGTATTTGACTTAATCACAAAGAAAACCGACAAGATCGATGGTTGGTAGTCCGAGCTTAGAATTTTCTTTTGTGTACTATTTCAACAACTGTATCTCGTAAATGTGATCACAGTTTATAACGGTGGAGTAATACTTAGGAGTTATATAGAGTATTTCGTTATTGTTATCGTAATTTTACCCGGCAGGTGTAGCCTTTAGTTAGGTAAGCCCATAAGAGCTCTTAATAGCATATTTTTTTTATTTGTTTTATCTCCAAAGCTTCATATATTTCACTTCTTTATGTATTTTGTAACTCATTGTAATTCATTAAATGTTGAATGTTTATCCAACTAATTATTTTATTGCACTGGGTGAAGTGGATACTACAGAAAAAGTACCGTGTCTATTTACCGCAGCTTGCAGTTCTATTAGTTTAGAGCTACTGGCGCCCTGAATTTAACGGACTTTCTCTCTTTGAGCTGTCGGTGATTTACTCACTGTTCACAACTGCTTTTTCTGCAGGCCCACTTTTGGGTAATAACTTGGTTAATTAAGCATCATTTAATAACCCACTGTTTTCAATCAGAGGAAAAATATTGCAAGATGGATACCACATCACCAAACATTTGGCCCTGTTGAAAAGCCCTTTCGAGAAACCGATAGTTTTGCTCCTGTAAAAATTGACTAAACAGCTACAAAAAGAACAAAAGTAATATGCTAAAGATTAGTCTAATGTATTTTTACATTTTGCGATCGCTGAATCTGAATATGACTTCAGAATTGCTCCATCAAGTCACTATCCCTAAAAAAGTGTGTGAAAATTCCTTAGATTTAGATGTCCAATCCATTATTGAAAATCACCCCTCTGGATGGGTGAATATTTAAAAAATGTTTATCTAGGTTACTTTGAAGATGGCGAAAAACATTTTTTCATGTATATGTTTCGTGCTGTCTATTGTGTGATTACAAAAATCTTTATGTTTTAAGATCCCAAAAACAACTCCCATAGGAGAGGAATTGAACACAATATTATTTATCCTCTTTGCGCCTTGTAAAAGATTTATAGTGAGTATCTAGACAATTACCTATTTTTTAACTCCTCATTAAAAACTACTCCTTTTGGAGAATGAATATTCGGAAAATCTGTATCTCCGTTCTTTTAAGCATTGTGAAAAATAGTGTTGCATGTGTATTTTTCTTGCCATCTACTTTGTCATCACAGAACTGTTCAAACTTTTTAATCCCTCAAACCATCCCCAAAAGGCAAAGGTTGAATATATAATTTTTTATCCCTATTGCGCCCCCGCAAACAGCTTGGCTGTAAGGATTAATAGTTTCAAAAAATAAATAAAAGCGTTATACTACCCTGTAGCGTTATGATTGTTATTTTGCTACAGTTTCCTGTTAGACCAGGGCTTATCTATAAAATATCGGGGTTTCATGGATGTGAAATGGAACATGGAGATTTTTGCATGAGAACATTCAGAATAATCTGCCCAACGATAAATTTGATATGCGTCATTTCAAAAAGGTGGGCAACATTGTTTTCATTAATAAAAATAAAAAATTAACGAAAAAAATACCGTTTTTTTTTTCAAATTTCTCTCATGTAACTTTGAAGGTATTTATTTTAGAGGAAAGTTGAAGGGGAAAAAAGTTTCATAATTAAATTTGCCATAAGATAGGGTTTGTCGGAAATCTTAAAATATATTTCCCTTATTGTAAAATAGCAATAATTAAAAAAAAAGGTAAAAAAAGCAGTTTTTTAATCAATTTTTTTTCTACTATTTCAATTTCTCTGATTCATTAGGATCGAATTTATAGTTCTTGCACAATAATTTTGCAATCCGATTTCGTTTACAAAAATGGATCATTTTTCAAGTTTGTCTGAGCCCAAAATATCACGTTAACGTATTTAAATTTATTTTCGACATATAGTAGGGAACTCAGGTTTTCCAGTCATTTTTTCAGAATCAAAATTTAATGATTTGGACGCCCTCAGGAATTCTTTAAAGACATTGTTGATATTTTTGCTTATATTCAAATAGATTATCTCGGCGGATTTTCATTGGATTTCTTTTGCAATACATGGTTTGAAAGTATTTAGAAAGGCGCTTCTTTTCGTTAAAAAAAATTCAAATCCGTCAATTGGTTTCCGAGATACAAACTGTCAAAGTTGACAGCCTGTTACGGTGAATCTATAAACAATACAGACCTGATTCTTGAACCAAAAATTTTGTCTTGCCGAGTTCTTTCTTGATACAAATATTTAAATTCCTATGTTATCGGAAACTTTAATAAAAAGTGAAAAGAATATCATCCACGTGCGTGAAAATGCAAAAAAGAGGGGTGGGGAGCACTCACTTTAAAAATGAATTCGAAGATTCAAAATACATATTCGAAAAAAGTTTTCATTTTCTCGGCTTCTAATGGAGCGATTTTGATCATTTTTTTTTAAATCGATGTATCGCGAATAATGAAGCTCAAATATCACAATACCATGTGCCCACCATGCATTCATTTTGTTATAAACAAATGACGTTATTTTTGCATCATACTTACAGCATACTGCACCTTATAGTATTGGACTTTCCAAGCGAATCTTTGTTTATTAATATAATTAAGCACGTTATAACGATATATATTTACTTTAATTATCAAAATTGTTGCATTCCGATTACATAGACATTTAAATATTTGTGTCAAAAAAGAACTCGGCAAGCCAAAGTTTTTGGTTCAACAATCAGGTCTGTATTGTTTACAGATTCACCGTAACAGGCTGTCAACTTTGACAGTTTGTATCTCAAAAACCAATTGACGGATTTGAATTTTTTTTTGATGAAAAGGAGGGTCTTTCCAAATACTTTCAAACCATGTATTGCAAAAAAAATCCAATGAAAATCCTCCGAGATAATCTATTTGTTTATAAGCAAAAATTTCAACAATGTTTTTAAACAATTCCTGAGGGCGTTCAAATCATCCGACTTTGATTCTGAAAAAAAGCGTTGGAAAACTTGAGTTCTCTGCGATATGTCGAAAATAAATTTAAATATTTTAACATGATATTTTGGACTCAAACAAACATGAAAAATGGTTAATTTTTGAAAACGAAATAGGATTGCAAAATTATTCTGCAAAAACTATCAATTCGATCCTAACGAATTTTAGCGTATTATTTTATCATGGTATAAAGTTTTTTTGCTCTAATATGAAAGTCCTCAGAGAAATTTAGATGGTCGAAAAAAATTGAGTAAAAAACTGCTTTTTTTAATTATTGCTATTTTGGAATAAGGAAAATATATTTTGAAATTTCTGACCATTTCTGTCTTATGGAAAATTTAATTACAAAACTTTTTTTCCTTATCAACTTTCCTCTAAAATGAATACCTTTAAAGTTACAAGAGACAAAAGTTGAAAAAAAAAACGGGTTTTTCTCGTTAATTTTAAATTTTTATTAATAAAAACAATGTTGCTCAACTTTTTGAAATGAATCGTATCAAAATTATCGTTATCCCAGTTATTCTGAAAGCTCTAATGAAAAAATCTCCATGTTCCATTCCACACTCACCTAAAAACAAATAATCCCTGGTTTATGTTGTGAATACAGCAATGAGTATATGGCTCGGTATTACCATATACAAACGCTAGGAAAAATATCCGTAACTCTTATTTTCCGGCATGGCGCGGTAAAACTAATTACGAAACGGTAATATGAGAGCTTCAACTATTCTTTTCCCACAAGAACTACATTTTCCGATGTATAATAACTTAGATTCATTCTGGTAACCATAGTCATGCCAAGAAAATCATATTCCTGTTTATTATTGAAAAGATCGTAACACGTTATCTGAATGAGTAGAAATCCCGTGCTCCTGTCCAGCTCCAGCTCTTTCTTATCCCGAAATCCATCTGTAAACTACCAGGATCCATTTATTGAAAGATTTTACTTGGAGAAATGTCAAGATCTAGTATTGCAGAACATGCCTGGGACAAACAATACCATATAAAGTAGTCTAAAAGTACAAGTGATATATATGAAACCCAACGTGGAAAAGAAAATTTTTAGAAAATTACATTAAAAATAATACTGGAATCTTCAGTAAATCTTCTGTTGAGATACCTAATTTTTGGCAACCACTACTTTGTAACATCAAATCATTGAGGTGTGTTCCGTGAAGCCAAACTTCATGATTTAATGCACATAGTCCTAAGGAAAAAGCATTAAATAAAAACATTCAGTTTATACTTAGTAACTATTCGAGAAACGATCTAATCGAAACGTAGTACAAGCAAGCAAAAATAAAGACAATACAAGTTCAATACCTCTATTTTAGTCCATACGAAATTTCACTAATTTTTATGCCCAAAACAACCAGGAGATTTGGTCCTGTTTTTTACAGTTATGTCATTGATGGGTTCAAAATATGACAGTAAGTAAATTCATTCATTCATTCATATCAGCCCGTTTTCATCCACTCCTGAATGTAGGCCTCTTCCATATTTTTCCACCTCTGTCGGTCCGTAGCGATCCCCATTCAGTTCTTTCCGGCAATTTTCAGGATGTCGTCACGCCATCTCTTTTGGGGCCAGCCAACACTTCTCTTGTTCTCTCTTGGCCGTCATGCTGTTATCTTGTATGTCCATCTGTCTATATCATGTCTTGCGATATGTCCAGCCCATCTCCATTTTAGCTGCGCTACTCGTTTGCTCACATCTGTTATTTTCGTTCGTCTTCTGATTTCTTTATTTGGAACTCTATCTCGTAAACTAATTCCCAGCATAGCCCTTTCCATTGCTCGTTGTGTAACCCGAAGCTTATTAATGGCTTTACATGTTAGGGAGGTTGTTTCAATACCATAAGTAAGAACTGGCAGGATGCACGACTCGTAGACTTTTCTTTTCAGACTTATGGGGGTGTTACTGGATTTAAGAATGAATCCGAGTTTGCCAAAAGCTGCCCAGCTGAGACTTATTTTTCTAGGAATTTCAGCCGATTGGTTTTCCTTCCCTATTTGTATTTTATGACCTAGATATATGTATTCTCTTATGTTTTCTATTATTTTATCTTCAACTTTAATTTGTATTTGTTCTGGACTCATTATTTTTGTTTTTGACAAGTTCATTTTGAGTCCTATCCTAGCTGATGCTTGATGAAGTTCTTGTATCATACATTGGAGTTGTTCTGGTGAATCACTGATTATAACAATACCATCAGCAAATCTTAAGTGGTTTAGTCGTGTTCCGTCTATGTTAATTCCCTTGTCATGCCAGTCCAAGCCCCTAAATACATCTTCAAGTGCCAACGTGAACAATTTTGGAGAGATTGTGTCCCCCTGACGTACGCCTCTTTTTATAGGTATCCTCGAGGTTTTTATATCCTCGTCTAAATAAATAAGTTTATTATAATGATAAAATTTAGCAAATTATGTTTTCCCCCAATGTCGACCTTTATCCTAGAATCGAAGAAACAAAGCGGAATGATTACGATAATTTTACAGTAATTAAACATAAATAGTACTAGTCGAAAACAAAATATTATTATCGCTTCAAAGGGCTTCTCTCTTAAAGGTCTAAGAGAAATTTGGGGCCTATAAAATACAAATAGTTGTTAATGAATTCTACCATTTAAAAGCATATTTAATAAAATTATATCGTTCAAAATATACACAACCTAATAATAAATTAAATTTGTTGTTTTAGTAGGGAGTTTCTGAGGTAATATATTTATCATTTTGGCTGGGTAATTATAAGCTCTATTGCGGAAAGTGTTTTGAAGGTGTAAGTTACATGAATATATTAGCATAGTTTTATCAATTAAATTGCGATTCACTAGGTTTATTGACATTACCGAATACCTCCTTTAAAATAATTTAGTGAATAGAGTTAAAGTAAAATCTTTTTGGATGGTTGACCAGTCCTAATAGATATCTATCTAAATATCAGTTTTAAAATAATCTTTGACTATATTTTTTTACTTTGAAAAGAAAGAAATAGTTTGCAAACTGGAAGTAAAATTATACAAGCATTGACAAATAGCAGCTTCATTTAGACGCTTTATCTACTGTCTGGTCTGTAAGAACCGTTCGATTCTAGTAAAGCTTGAATTCGTCGTTTGCCAGTATTGGTTTTAACTGGTCTGGTAACTATTGATGATTAATCTTGGCTGTTGAATCGTATCTTTCTTTGTACTCACGACAACTGCTTGGCATCTTCTAGTTATATACTTGATAGTCTCCGTACCCCATTTGTTGAGCTAGATTGAAAGGTCTCCAATAACTTCAGACAGCTTCTCGTAGGAATCACCTGCTCTTAAATAAGTATTAAAAAACTTTGTTTCCAGTAAAAATATGCAGATATATTAAATACTAACCGTATATTATTTGTAGTTCTAATTGTTTACCAATATTCGCTAATCCTCTTCTTTCGTGGTGTCGTCGTAGAGGTCCGTCCAGTAGCACTACTGGAATGACGTTTGTATACCTTTGTCAAGAGTGATTAAAATGTGGTTGTCGGACTTGGACTTTTATTTATTTTTGTTTGCTTGTACGACGTTTCGATTAAGTTATATCTGTAATCATTATCAAGTATAAATTGAATGTTTTTCTTTAAGATTATGAGCTTGTACAGGGACTGTGTCCATTGAAGTGCAAAGTTTCGCTTCACTCTATACACCTCAATGATTTGATGCTATCAAAAATTAGGTATTTCAACACTGGGTTTATTGAGGATTCAATTATTTTTTTTTGATGTAAGCTGCTTCTATAAATTTTCTTTTTTTCATACTGGGTTCCATATATATTGCCGCCGTTTCAGACCATTTTATATGGTGTGGTTTATTCGAGACGTGTTCTGCAATACAAGATCTTGACGTTCCTACTTTTTGTGTATGAGTTTTCTGTTCCTTAATTTTAACTTCTAGTGAACGCTTGGTTTCTTCAATATACATTTCATCACCCTCACATGGAACTTTGTAAACATTTTTTTCTTATGGGTAGTTTTTGGTCTGGTTTTTGTTAAATTAGCTATAAGTCCATTTTCTGATTTGAAAGCGGTTTTATATTGTAACTGCTGGCAATTCATCTTATTTTCTCCGAAGTTTCCTTAATATACAGAACTGTGAAAAAGAAATGTGTCTCTTGCTGTCCAGTGGTCTTTATTCTAAGGTTATTTATGACATCATTAATTAACTTTGGAGGAGGAGCTGGTTATTGGTCTCAATGTTATGTTGGTTTTGTGAACTTTCAGTAATGCGTAAAGATGTCACACTTACTGTAGTGTGGTAAACGCCAATACTAGTTTTTTTTTAAATATCATATAACATTTAGAAGCTAAGACGAACTCATTAAAAATGTCATACATTTCGTGATTACTATAAGTAGCATTAATCCAGAGCCAGCTGAGAGACTAATAAGTTTGAATGTAAAAAGTCTTTATACTAATGTGCCATTAGGGGAATCACTAGAATTATCAAAACTAGACTTTCAAATGATGTAAAGTTATCAATTCGAACCACGTTACCAATGGACGGGGTGATGGACTTTTTGAGTGTTTCTTACTTAGTGCCTACTTTCACGCTCAGAATGACGAACTTCTAATGGATTCTTCACTTTCTTCAGTCACCGTGAATATATATATATATATATATATATATATATATATATATATATATATATATATATATATATTAATTCTGAGCGTAGACCTTGCCCTTTACTTGAAAGTAAGCACTAAGTAGGAAACACTCAAAAAGGTGTTCCGTCCACTCATACCATAGAGAGAGTAATAGTGAAACGAAAAGTCTGGTTGAGATATATGATCATTGTATGGAAACGTAATGATCAAAAACTAGATAATTCCTTGACACATCTAAACTACATTTGACCTACAATTAAGTTTATCATGTAGAAATAGGTAAATGATCAATTGCCCTTTCAACAGTTTAAATGAAATTGTTTAAACTTCAATATACAGAAAACCAACACATACTGAACAATATCTTAACCTTGGTTCTAGTTATTTGTTGTAAAAAATGAGGAATTATACGCCACCTCTATAATCATGCTGTATATCTATGCAAAAATGCTGATTCATTTGAAAAAGAGGTAGTAAATATTTAATCCGATTTACAACAGAATTTACTTTAAAATTTATTGATGGTGTCATAAATAACCTTATAATAAAAAGCACTGAACAGCTAGAAATACATTAATTTTTCACAATTTTGTATATTAAAGAAACTTCGGAAAAAAATAAGACGAATTGCCAGCAGTTACAATATAAAAACAAGACATCATCAAAGCCTACGAGAAAGCAGGATCAAAATTGCCAAGGAGGAAGCCCATTCTTCATTTTTACTACAATAGTTCGAGACAGCAGTCATTCCTTTTAGTTTCAGACTAAAATCATCAATATCTAGACAATGCTAGCAAAACACTACCAAGATCACAAATAAATTATCATCGATGGCTAAAAGCTCTTCTGCTGGACGAAGCTAAACAGTGCTATAAAGAAATCAAAGCCGAAACTTTATCAGTTAACCATGAGCCAATTTTCCGCAAAATAGACAATCATGCAACAAAACGAAAGAAAACATGACGAGGAAACACTAGAATATACTGAAAAAACCAATATCACAACAACTGACTTTGCCTGAAGTAACTCCAAGAAAAACCATCATAAATCTTCAAGGATACTCACAACAGCAGAACAGCTATTGAGCAAAGGGCTTAATTTTGCAGTAATACCAAAAAGCATAACTGTTTTAGATATCATAAATTCCATAGAATCATTACAAGTCGATTAGAACCATTCCAACGAGTTTAGGTGGAATATAACATCAACCTTGGAAGACAAGAAAAATTTGGTGCAAAATCTCTTCAAGACAAAAGCATTAGGCTTAAGAGAACTTCGTAAGGACGAAGCTATAAAGATTTTACGAGCGGACAAAGGAAATGCTACGGTTGGTATGGACGTCGTGACATGTAACCAAAAATTCGGGGATGTTCTGGAAAAAGGAAAATATAGACAGCTAGTTCGTGTCCCAAATGAATGAGTCAAAAATCTACCAAACAGTAAAGAAATACAAAGACCATATACCTGACAACCTACGATCATACCACAGTACAGTAAGCCACTACATCTTTACGGACTACCGAAACTTGATGATGATTAGAGATAAAATCTAATAGAAACGTCATACAATCAAACAAAAATAAAGACAATGCAAGTCCGATAACCACATTTTCGTCAATCCTCAACATTGTTTAAAACCTTCAAACAAACTTGGTCAAGAGTATTCTGAGTTCTCTACAGATTTTCAATATCGATACTGATTTATTTCACAATTGCCAAAGAATAACCAAGGCAGAGCATATGTATGTGTTGAGTATTTAAATATATTTTTACTGTTTAGTTTAGTTCACAATATCTGCTTTACTTATCTTATGAACTAGGTTATTAATTCATTGTTTATAATTCTTTTGTTGATTATGTGTGCCCATTTCATACCCAAGTACTCATATACCTGTTCTACTTTCATTGCTATAATAGTTTGTTCATACTGCATTTCAAATACTATCAGTTGTATTTTTCCTCTAGTTATATTTGAGGTGCAATATTTGTCAAACCTAAATAGCATACCTATGTCCCCAGAGAATTTTTTCACAATTTTGGGTATTTGTTCTTGATGGTTTCTGGTGACAGAAATTAATTTAAAATTATGCATACACTCTTCACGATCATTCCTAATGCTGAATCCGCAACTGGTATAATTTAAATGGCGTGATAGTAGGTTCATTTTAAGTCGGGATGGCTTAATGACTAGCTCTGAAATATATCAATTCGTAATGGGATTGTGTCTGTTTGGATATTGTAGTTACAGGTATAGATGCTACGGAATGAAATAACATTGATGTAGAATATATAATATGTAACCCCTTACAATTCATTGTGCTGCTGGCACAAACTACTACGACCGTCCATTTTAGCTAATAAGTTATTCCATGATCATGTTGATTTTGACATCTTTAACATGTACTCCGTTTTAAAAACTTTAAAAGTGGTAATTGTTTGGTAAATTTTAACTTTTCATTGCTCTTTATGTATTCTTAAATTTTGAGCTTACTGCAGCTAAATGGTTACTTTAGATTTATTGGTTTATTGTTCGGTAATTTTGATCTGTTTTAAATACCTGTTTGTAAATTACAAAGTATGTTAAATTTTTAAATAGGCTTAA
Source organism: Diaprepes abbreviatus (assembly GCA_034092305.1). Taxonomy (NCBI): domain Eukaryota; kingdom Metazoa; phylum Arthropoda; class Insecta; order Coleoptera; family Curculionidae; genus Diaprepes; species Diaprepes abbreviatus. The sequence goes on along the minus strand of JASJET010000090.1, from coordinate 7,971,335 downwards.
CTATTAATTATTGTATTTTTATAGTCAACCTGTGTTTGGTTACATTATTTCACATCTTCCTAAATTCTAATTTTATTGTACCGAACAATACTTAGTACTTCATTGAGAAAAGCTTTTGCTCGTTCAGCCTGAAGTTAAAATATAAAATTGGCACATGACCATATTAAAAAAACTACTAGTATATTTGTGGTACTAAAGACACAAAACATCTGGCCTAAGATCTAAAAAACGTATCTTGTAAAGTGAAAAAAATGACAACTCCTCAAATAAATACCAAAAAATAATACAAGATCTAAATTAAAATATTCGTATTTTTAAGAATATAACCGCTAGTACTTCGAATTATTAAAAAAGCTCACAACGGCATATTAGCTTACATCAAATTACGTCATTCTGCTGTACTTTAACAAAAGTCACACTTTTAATGGTTTCTGAGATCCTAGTAAATAAAATCCAATTTGGACGTCTTGTATTTAATCCAAGTTTCTCGAACCTGTATATTCACGTCATTAAACTACAAATACAAAACGTCTATAACAACTTGGAAAGAAAAGAAAAGAATTTCAATTACAAAAAAGTGGCGCGATATTGGTAACTTTTCTCCAACTTATTTTGTAGCAATTCAAGCTGAAGTGGTTAAAATACCACAAAATTTATAGAGTATTTGGTTTTGGCTGTGAAAGCTTTAAAAGTTTGATAAAACTGTCTACTTTTAATGCTTTCGTAAATATATTGCTTGTTCTTGATCCTATCTTTTTCGTATGATTTAAAGGTAGTATTTACCTTGTTATACCAAGTTGAAGTTATTTATTAACAGCCTTGTGAAATATAATTGTTCGTACAATATCTTGGATATTGTTACGGTTCCTTTCTCTCCTTATTTACTGCACTAACGGTGTTCGAATAAATACAATTTTTAACCGATTATTTTTCAATTTTTTTAATCACTTGTTTGTACTTTCACTGTTAAATTACAACTAACTACTAGCCCATACTCTACCTACCATATACACATGTAGAACATACTAGAGTAAAAGTCTAGAATTTCTTTAGAAAAATAACTAATGAAAGTTTCTAGGTAGTATTCCTTTAAATAATAGGGTTGTATTCAGGTGGTGCTCGATACACTGTTCTCTTCCTGATCGTCCTGTTCAGCTTCGATCCTTGCTTCAGCCTGTGAAGGTAAACACTCTCATTTGGTTTTTTTGGGACTGCCTGATGTTACGTAGGCCATGAAAGCTTCTTTCGGCCTATCCAACTTTTCTTTGTATTATAAGGCGAAGTAGATGGTATTTAGGTCCTCTAATTATGTGGCCGAAGTATTCTGTTTTCCACCTCTTTATAATGTTCAAGAGCAGTATATCTGTATCCATCATTCTGAGAACATCCTCATTGGAAGTGTGCGAAACCCATGATATCTTTAGGATTCGACGATAGCACCACAATTCGAAAGCTTTCAGTTTGTTTGGCGTTGTGGTTTTTAGTGTCCATGTCTCGCAACCGTATAACAGAATAGACCATACATAGCATCTCAGGACCCTCTTACGCATATGCATTGACATGTTCTTGTTGCATAGAACTGGTTTCCATGTCATAAAGGCCTTACGCGATATTTTGATCCTAGCTATTATCTCTTCATCTGAGTTCCCTTTCACATTCAACCAACTGCCAAGGTATCTGAAATGGTTTACACGCTCTATCCTCTCTTCATTGAGCCAAAGTTGACATTAATCTACATTAATCTTTCCAACAGGCATCCACTTTGTTTTTGAGATGTTGATTTTAAGGCCTCTTTGGCCGCTTGCCTCATTGACTAGATTTACTAATGTTTGGAGATCCTCGATGCTTTCTGCAAGAATGGCCGTATCATCAGCAAATCTAATATTGTTGATTACTTCTCCACCCAGTCTTACTCCCTCTTTTCTGTCATCCAAAGCCTCCCTAAAAATTTCTTCAGAGTATACATTAAAAAGACAGGGTGACAAAACGCAACCCTGTCTTAATCCACGTTTGATGGGTAGGCTTTGAGTACGACTGTTTTCAATTTGGATATATATATATATATATATATATATATATATATATATATAATTTTAGAAAATTAAATGTTTATATATATATATATATATATATATATATATATATATATATATATATATATATATAAAATAAAATAGAATAAAATATTGGCGAAGCGGACGTGAAAATTTGTCAATCTACATGATTCTCGTATTAAAAAGTGCGGAGCACTCCAAAGTATGGAATAACTCCGGGTCCGACAGATGGCGACAGCGCTGTTTCGTCCTAATATGGGACTCGTCAGGCCACCGCAGTCGGTACAAACCATCATCTAATACGAGAATCATGTAGATTGACAAATTTTCACGTCCGCTTCGCCAATATTTTATTCTATTTTATTTTAAATTATACGGACAAAAACTTATCTACATATTTATATATATATATATATATATATATATATATATATATATATACATGTATACATATACACTACACGGGATGCCCGAAAACCTTCAATTACACATCACACCCGTGAGAATGTCCGACATAAGATATATATATATATATATATATATATATATATATATATATATACAATATATATATATATATATATATATATATATATATATCTTATGTCGGATATATATATATATATACAATATATATATATATATATATATATATATATATATATATATATATATATATATATATATATATATCTTATGTCGGATATTCTCACGGGTGTGATGTGTAATTGAAGGTTTTCGGGCATCCCGTGTAGTGTCACAAAGCACTAAAGTTATAATGTTACCCTTACCGATGTCTCTAATTATAACTTCCATATCATCTACCAGTGCAGCCGCAGTACTGTATGCTGTACCCAACTGCTTTTCGGGAAAAATGTTTTTATTAGACATATTCAAATATTTGGGATTACATTATTTTTCTAAGACTAAAAACAACTGGTAATATATGTCTCAAGTTCGAGAAAAATCTGTATTATTTACTGCTTTCTTCCTGTATGAGGAAAATAACAACGTACTAGACATAGATTTATAATGTGAGTAATTTACAGTAAAAGAGTTAGAACGCAATATTTAGCCGTTATACAACTTGGGTAATATGAGTCTTGATATATTTTTTTAAAAACATTCTTGAAAAAAAATTTTCTTCTAGCAACAATAAACCTACCAATTGAAAACCCAGAATGATCAAAAGTGTCAATAGTCATTTTTATAAAATAATTTACATAATTTGAAAACAAGGTTAATATAAAGTTCATAAGTACCAAAAAAAGTGGATTTGTACACATAAACCTCGATATTAAGAAAGCCAATTCCCTCCAACAACTCCAAAACATCATTATTCCTAAAAAGCAAGAAAATGACATTGGAATATATATATATATATATATATATATATATATATATATATATATATATATATATATATATATATATATCAGTTTTCCGTTTAAATAATGTTCTTCAAACTTCAAAAAAAAATCGAAAAATAACAAAAGCAATATCTTTATAAAACCTTACCATTTCATCAAACAAAAAATCATGAACGACCCAGTACGTTTTTTCATCACCTCGTATTGTTGTCTCTGTGTGCAAGAAGATACGACAAAGACCAAATATAAGATAATATACTGCTAATAGCTGGCAGTAGAAAGTTGACACAAACGAGACCGCGACATCACTAAACAATGATAATACAGCTAATATAGAATCCTCAGTGATAAAATTTTAGCTTGTTAAGGTAAATTATCTTTTACGGTTATACAAGGCCTTTGAACATGAAACTTTAAATTTGTAATCTTTCCGTATTGTAACTATATAAGCATTAATAAGTATGGTATAAAGGAATCATTATGAAAATAATATTATCACAAAATAATTTTGTCTTGCTACACCCACAAATTTCAGAATATATATTGTTAATGAATTTATGGGGAAAAAACTCTTCATCATATGATGAACATTGACTTATTACATTAGCATATTACCGCCAATTGAACATCGCGCCAATGAGGATGGTAGGTACTATCTAAATCTTAGTTATCATGGATATGAAACTAGTAGGTTGTGAGCGTATTGCTCAAATTACAGCTCCAGTCATTTCGCAGATGTTATGACTATATTCGTCATCCATTATTTATAAACTTTCTCAGAAGCCACCTAATAGACCATGAAGATATTTTTGAGTAATAATTATTTTCTGTGAATACGATATATTCAGAAAAACGTTGTTATACAGGGTGATTCAAAAATCGATCACGAAACTTAAGGGGGTGATTCTACTTGACAAAATAAGGGTAGAGCTTCATATAATTTTTTTTCAAAATGTCATTCGTTTTCGAGTTACAAGCCGTCCAAGTTCAAGTTTTTATTTTTTGTTTTTTGAATTACTCGCTTACAGGAAAATCGATTTGACTAATATTTGAAAGATAGGCTAAGTCTTCTGCGCTTCATCATTTTAGTAACAATTCACATTGATTGTTTGCCGCTAGAGGGCACTTTACCTACATTGAAAATTGTTTTTTTGTCATAATTTTTTAGTGTTGACAGCTACAGTAGTTTTTGGCATAATTTCTGAAAGACTGATGCCAGGCCTTTAAAAAAGGTGCTCTTTATTTACATCGCTAAACCCAACGGTTTAGACGTAAATCACCCTTAAAAATTAAGTGTAAATTTACTTTTCTCATTTCATTACCACCAGCTACCAGGTAAATAGCTATCAAAGTATACTAGAGCTGTCAGTTTAACATCAAATAAATTCGCTTTTTAAACTATTTAATTTATAATCTTAAAATAACTAATAATGGTTAATCAGTAAATATTCATATTATGGATTATTGCGATATACATTTAATTGATAAAAATTAATGAAACAGTACTAAACAAACTAAAAAAGATTCTCAAAATATCCCCCATTTTCTTCCATACATTTCCTAACACTCTTCAAAAAATGTCGCCTAACTCGATGAAAAATTCCTGGTGTTTCTTTAATAATTTGGCACTTTTCGATTATCCTGAAGCGAAGATCCTCGACGTTGATTACTGGAATATCGTACACCAATTGTTTCAAATGACCCCAAAAGAAAAAATCCATAGGATTAAGGTCTGGTGACCTCGCTACCCATGCCAATGGTCCACTTCGTCCTATCCATCGCTCAGGATACGTTGCATTCAATACTGTCGGACACGTATACTAAAGTGGGGCGGAGCTCCGTCTTGGAGGATCCACATGTTGGCCCTTACTTCCAATGGCACATCTTCCAGATACAATGGGAGACGATTTTGGATAAAATCTAAGTATACGTCACCAGTTAATGGGCCATCAAAGAAATGAGAACCAATGAGGTAATCTCCTATTATCCCTGCCCACACATTTAGTGAAAATCTACGCTGATGTTTCGTTTCTACCACATTGTTTGGGTTCTCGTAAGCATATGTGTGGATGTTGTGTAGATTTGTTATGCCATCACGAGTGAAACCAGCTTCGTCAGTGAATAATATGACGCCAATTAATCGATTATCGTGTTCATACTTAGCTAGGATCTGATTGCACATTTCCAACCGTCTCGGCCGATCATCGTCATAAAAAGCCTGCACCTTTTTTGAATGAAACAGGTAGAGTTGTTCTTCTCTTAGTATCCTCCATGAACTAGCCTGACAGAGCTGCACTTCATTCCCAATTTTTCTAGTACTAATACCTGGATTATCTTCAATAATTTCAAGCACTCTTTCTTCTTGTTGCACGTTTCTAGCAGTTCTAGGTCTTCCCCTATTTCCATTATAACTTTTAAAGGAACCACATTCCGCAAGCCTCCTGTTCACACTGAAAAATGTTTGAGCATGAGGGATATTTCTTTCCGGATAACTCTCCATATAATATCTTCTTGCCAACTCTGCATTACCATTGGCTTTTCCATAACAAAAATGGATATCACAATATTCGATATTTGAATATTGGTGATTAGCCATTATTAGTTATTTTAAGATTATAAATTAAATAGTTTAAAAAGCGAATTTATTTGATGTTAAACTGACAGCTCTAGCATACTTTGATAGCTATTTACCTGGTAGCTGGTGGTAATGAAATGAGAAAAGTAAATTTACCACTTAATTTTTAAGGGTGATTTACGTCTAAACCGTTGGGTTTAGCGATGTAAATAAAGAGCACCTTTTTTAAAGGCCTGGCATCAGTCTTTCAGAAATTATGCCAAAAACTACTGTAGCTGTCAACACTAAAAAATTATGATAAAAAAACAATTTGCAATGTAGGTAAAGTGCCCTCTAGCGGCAAACAATCAATATGAATTGTTACTAAAATGATGAAGCGCAGAAGACTTAGCCTATCTTTCAAATATTAGTCAAATCGGTTTCCCTGTAAGCGAGTAATTCAAAAAACAAAAAATAAAAACTAGAACTTGGACGGCTTGTAACTCGAAAACGAATGACATTTTGAAAAAAAATTATATAAAGCTCTACCCTTATTTTGTCAAGTAGAATCACCCCCTTAAGTTTCGTGATCGATTTTTGAATCACCCTGTATATAGAACAATCGATAAAAAATTGGCATAATCTATTTCGGATATTTTCGGGTAGAATATAATCGACTATTGAAGTAACAAAGGGTTACATGACAGTAGCGACAGTTGTAATATTCAATAATTAACTTCAAAATATGGTCTTTTAAGCTCACGTAATAATTGTGAACAAAAAAGATTTTCTTTACCTGATCCCAAGCCCTCAGCAAGTTATCAAGGACGTTAAGAAACGCCGTCGTCTTACTGTGTGCCCCTTAGAAGCCCAACTGAGTATCAGGTAACGCGCTGATTTACAAAAAATGTTAGTTTAATTGTTCATTTACAATTTTTTCAAGAATTTTGGATATACCGCAATGTATACTTATGGGCCGAAAGCCTTGAACTAACAAAGGATTGTCCTTTTTGACGACAGGCACAATATTAACTTTCTTCCAGAGTGATGGAAATTCACCAGAGCTTAAACTTTTATTAATTAAAAAAGTGACATTCGGCAAATGACTGGGAATAACTAAGATATTAATTTCTCATCGAAATCACCGACCCCTTTTATTATTGTAAAAATCATTAATGAGGGCACATGCACAGGCATTCGGGAAACTCACCCTATCGACAAAAAATGTGTTGAAAGAATCTGCATTACCGATATTTGCCACAAAAAATAGGAAGTGACGGGATGATCTTTAGATATTTTAATGTTTTTCAGAAACATTTTGTATTACCGATAGCCATTGTTATCAAATTTCTTATTTGTTTACATTATTTTTTGGATACTTTAATTTTATTTTTTTATATTTACTTAATGCCTTTTTTTTAATTTTATCATTAATTTGGTGGTCTTTGTAAATCTGGTTGTTTTGAATGGAGCATGAGCATCAAAAAGATTATCTATATTTGTGTTAAAAAATGCAACATGCTATCCACATTGTCATAGTGATACATACTATTCCAATTTATATCATAAAGGTCATTCAGAAAATTGTCGTAATCAAAACTAGTAAAATCTCTATAAGTACGGAACTTAATTTCTTTACGTTGCTTTTAAACTTTAAACTACAAACAATAAGGGAATGATCTTATATATGATCCATATCAATAATATCATCATCAAAAACCAGAGATGAAGAAAAAAAAATCTCCGGACTTAAAACTAAACAAGGCCAATTAGTTAGTACCTGGGAGGAAATCACGATGGCTGTCCAGGACTTTTATACAGAGTTATACAGTCCAAAAACTCAAGGTCCTTACTACAAAAGAAAGGAAGTAAGAAATGTCGGTTCAGAAGAGATGCCCGAAATAAATACCGCAGAGTTAATGAAAGCACTTAGTCAAATGAAAAATAATAAAAGCCCTGGCGAGGATCGTATAACCGCCGAAATGTTAAAAATGGGGGGAGAACAACTAAGAGAAAGAGTGAGAATTTTGCTGAACAAGTGCTTAATATATGGAAAAACACCCGAGGCATGGGAAAACGCAGAAGTCATCATATTATACAAAAAAGGCGATAGAAATAACATAGAAAATTATCGGCCAATTAGCTTACTGTCCCACTTGTACAAACTTCTTACAAAAATAATAACTAACAGACTGACGCAAAAGTTGAACGCATACCAACCTTCAGAACAAGCCGGATCTCGCAGGAACTTCAGTACAATAGACCATCTACAGACAGTACACACGCTTATTGAAAAAAACACGGAATATAATATACCTCTGCATTTGGCTTTCGTTGATTGCCAGAAGGCGTTCGATTCTATCGAATCATGGGCAGTTCTCAAATCACTGGACAATGCTCGGATTGATTCAAGATACTCTGCTCTGATTCAGCATATATATGAAAACGCATACATGCAAGTTACAATAGACGAGGATATAAAAACCTCGAGGATACCTATAAAAAGAGGCGTACGTCAGGGAGACACAATCTCTCCAAAATTGTTCACGTTGGCACTTGAAGATGTATTTGGGGGATTGGACTGGCATGACAAGGGAATTAACATAGATGGAACACGACTAAACCATTTGAGATTTGCTGATGATATTGTTATAATCAGTGATTCACCAGAACAACTCCAATGTATGATACAAGAACTTCATCAAGCATCAGCTAGGATAGGACTGAAAATGAACTTGTCAAAAACAAAAATAATGACCTAGAACAAATACAAATTAAAGTTGAAGATAAAATAATAGAAAACATAAGAGAATATATATATATATATATATATATATATATATATATATATATATATATATATCTAGGTCATAAAATACAAATAGGGAGAGAAAACCAATCGGTTGAAATTCCTAGAAGAATAAGTCTCAGCTGGGCAGCTTTTGGCAAACTCGGATTCATTCTTAAATCCAGTAACACCCCAATAAGTCTGAAAAGAAAAGAGTCGTGCATCCTGCCAGTTCTTACTTATGGTATTGAAACAACCTCTTGTTCATAATCAATACCTAAGCTTCCAAAATTAAGAAACCATGTTTTGAAGTTTTCAAATGCTGCCGTAATTTATTATTGAACAATACCAAGTGTCACCATCATGACTAGTCTTGTATCTATCCCCTTTAAAATCTCCAAAAGTTGGTTACTTCTTTCCCATAAATGTTTGGAAATTTTCTTACCGACTCGTATGTTATTGAAAGGCACACAATTAGAGCTTCTCCGATACATAACAATATGCTATCTTACAAAGTGAGTATAAAATAATCCCCTCTTATTTCTATACACTCTTTAAAACGCGAAAATTATGCTTTGAGACCATTATAAAAGTATTCTGAATATTTAGTGTTAAAATATACAAGAAAACTTTTTTAATATAGTTGTTAGTCGTATATTTTCCTCTTTTATCAGGCTTCAGTTGTTAAAATAAAAAATATCTCAGGGAATTAGAAAAAAAGATGGATTTTAGTAAAATATTGGCATTATCGTGAAGAACCGGACATGTAAATTCGATTAAAGTACTTATGAAGAATCCGAAGAAAACTTGTTTTCGAAAGACTAATATGCGTTGCTATGTCCTGTGCACTTAGCCCTCAATCTATCAAAACATCTTTCTTCATCAATTTGGTATTTAGTTACGAACCTTTTTCTAAAGACTTTTGTCCGCAACAAAACCACTTATATCATAGTAGCAAATGAAGGACAGGGGTTTCTGTAACCGGCTCTAATTCGTGTTTAGCCTTTCATTGGTTAAAAACTTTTAGATTGTTATCTATAGTTATATCCATCCCTACGAGGCTTTATATAGCACTATCTTAATATATCAATAATGGCTAGTTCGCAACACTGACGCAAACGAGACCACAAAAACCATGCCAGACAACGATAATACTTAAAAGTAGTATAGAAACTTAAACCGATAACATTTCATCCTGTTAAGTTAAATTGCTTCTTAGGTTATGGATGAACTCTGCGGCTTTCTGTTTAGAATATCTAAATGAATTTATAAAGTTTCATAAACTACAGACATTAATCATTAGATAAATATATACATAAAACAAAGTATGCGCCCATTTAGCTATAACTATGGTTTGAAATCTGACAGTCCATTAAAATTGAGTGTTCATAGCCAAATATTTGGTTAGATTAATTTTGTAGCAGAGAGTGAAAAGTAAATAAAATTGATTCGGTACTAATATAGTAAAGACAGCTTTAAGATATGCTCATCTTAATTTATCTACAAGTAAAAAAACATTAAAGACAATTCTTCTAATCTAAACTATCTGTCGCAAAAAATCTGATATTATGGGTAAAGCAAGAGAGAAAGACAACCGAGACAAATGTTCTTTTAACTCTTTAGTCACATTATTTTGTTACTAGCAATTGTTCAAGTTTTATCGACTGTACAATTTTGCGAAATTTAGGGCATTAAGTGAACTTAAAACTGAAATTTATTTTACACAAAAGTTATTAATTATTATTTGATGGTTTATTATCAGTAAGTTTTTACTAAAAACTTATATTTAAACTCATAAAAGTTTCTAAACTTTCAATCTGACGCCGGTGTATAAATTCCCGACACACGTACATAATTTTAAAATGTTTTTTGCCCTATTTTAATCATATGTAATAATTTTATTTTAGAAAATAAATTTTAATTAGGTATTCATATTTCTAAAAAGTAACCACTTCTCTTGAAACTTCAAGGAAATTCCTATATACAGTTAGAAAAAGGAAAGGAAACAATCCAATTATTTCCTGTCTTGGAAAAAATAGATCTCCTTAAGAAGACAAAAAACGCAACATGTACCAAGAGAGCAAGAATATAATCTCTGTTATAATAGAAACTAATCCTGAAGGTAGTATTACTGAACTATATATAACAATTTAAATATTTTTTTTACTTCTAGAAAAACATGTAATTCTAAAAATTTGGATACTGAAACAACCAATAAAGAGATTATGTTTATGGGTAAATTACAATATATTTAATTATTCTGCCTAAGAAGCTGGAGTTCAAATACAAAAAAGACGACAACAGAATAGAAAGATCAAGCACTGCTTCTGCAAAAGCTTGTATTCTTCCCACGCCATTTTTTGAGTCTGATATTACTCGCCCTTTGCATGAATAAGTGCATATCAGTACCCTGATGACTCTAGTGAGAGACGAAACATGGACACCTGCTGTATCACTGTAGCGGGGAGGGTAAGTTTTGACTTTCTTCTCGATACGGTCGTACAGGAAAGCCATTATCTCGATGGTGGTGGAATAGCAATTTATTCAAATTGTGCAACCTCTAACACAGAAAGTACATGATGGAGTACTCTAAGCATATTACTTCATTTACACACAGAGTTGCATATAGTTGAACGTTTTCTGAACGTGATTTCAGCATTACAATAGCATAATGTGAGTATAACTACTGCTATTGCATCTGACACGGAGGAATCCGTGAAAGCCGCATAAACATATATTCGCCATTTGGCGGAAGGTCGGCGAAGTCGCATTCAGTGCTGTATGACTCCTGCCGATTTATCCTTTGCACAAACAGATGCGTGTCGGTACCCTGATGAGTTTAGTGAGAGACAAAACATGTACCTCTGCCATATGACTGTAGCAGGGAGAGTAAGTTTTGAGTTTCTTCTAGATATGGTGGTATAGGTAGGCCATCATCTCGATGATGGTGGACAGGATAAATTGTATTTTGTAGCAATTTATTCAAACTGTTCAACCTTCAACACGGAAAGGATACGCGAAATTGACATATACTGTTCGTATTTTACTTCATATATATATATATATATATATATATATATATATATATATATATATGAAGTAAAATGCGAAACAGTGAATGCAAACTTCGCTCCATCATATCCTTCCTATGTTAGAGGTTGCACAGTTAGAATAAACTGTAATTAAACACAATTCATCCTATTCCATCACCATCGAGATGGTGGCCCACCCGTACCACCATACCGAGAAGAAAGTCAAAGCTTACCCTTCCCGCCACAGTGATAAGGCAGCGATACATGTTTCGTCTCTCACTAGACTCATCAGGGTACCGACATGCACCTAACTGTGCAAAGGACAGATCGGAAGGAAGCATGCAACACTAAACGCGGCTTCGCCGACCTCTCGTCGGATGGCTTATATATGTTTATACGGCTTTCACGGATTCGTCCGTGTGAGATGCATTAGGAGTGGTTATATCCACATGATGCTGTTGTAGTGTTGAAATCACATTCAGCAAACGTATAACTATATGCAACTCCGTATGTAAGTGAAATAAAATGCGAAACAGTGAATGCAAACTTCGCTCCATCATATCATTCCTATGTGGATATAACCACTGCTAATGCATCTCACACGGACGAATCCGTGAAAGCCGTATAAACAATATATATATATATATATATATATATATATATATATATATATATATATATATATATATATATATCCCGACATACTCTAAAAAAATCCAACATGCTTTTAAGAAATATAACGTAACTGTCAGCCATAAGGGTCTTAACCTCCTAAAAAATGCATAAGCAAACTAAAAACTAAAATACCAAAAGATTAAAAAAACACATGTCGTTTACAGTATTCCAGGCAAAAATTGCAATGGTGAATACATAGAACTAACAAGCCTAACACCTAAAAACCAGAATAAACGGACACAAGTACGATAAAAAATTAAAACGTCAACAACACATAGCATGGAAAACCACCTTTTCTTTGATTTTGAGAGAATCAAAACTTTAAAAACTGAAAACCACACAAAAAAAAGAGAAATTCTTGAAATGATAGCGATACAAAAAAATAAACATGCAGTAAATGCAACTTACAGATAACAAGCAACTTTTTTTTAATTCGTATTTTTTCCCCAGCTTTCAAGTCCCCTTATTCACAAACTTGTATCATTTAAATTAGCAAAGTTATTCCAATTGTTTATACGTAAAAAAGATACCCCTTCTTTAAACGTTTTTTTTAACAACAATTTTTTAAAAAATCCATCGTTTTTTATCTTTGCTTGTAGTTTGTACTTCAAAGAATCCATTCCGCTTTTGCAAATACCTGTAGAATCATTTTCAGGACAAGAAGAATTGTTTGAACATTCAGTGTCTGGAAAAAACAATTAAGATTATTCATAAACTACCAAACCGATTTGCTCCAGCTTTCGCACAGTTATAAAGGCACATAATGGCCTTATCATCAAGGAATTATACATCACTTTCGGCCTTTCTTGCAAAAGTTATTAACATTTATAAAATAGTGTAAAAAAGGTGGTTTTTCGCCATTATCTCGATAATTTATTTATCGATTTTGACGTAAAAATGAAATTAAAGGTCTTTTCAATGCAAGTTTTCTCTCAAATGTAACCGAAAAATTCTACGGACAAAAAATCGAATTTTCCGAATTTGGATGTTGTTTATAAAAAAACAGAGCAGATCTAGCTGTACTTTTTTACGTATTTATCATCTACTGGGTGTCCCCTACGACTTGAAACTTTCAGATATCTGCAATAAATTTTTTCACCTTCTTTCATAGGAAGACTGGAGTAAGAACAATCTTTATTTCCTTACAAAAAAATCCCATCTGGTTATTTCAGTACTACTCTTACTTCAAGATGATCCACGTGGTCCTCTTTATACTGTTATTTTATAATAATTAATTTCTTAATTAAACTTAATATTAAATTCGATTAATGTGTACACGGTGTGCAGAGTGGTTCGTAAATTTTTGTTCAAGGTAAATAAACAATATGTTTTAAATAATACAAATTATATAAAAAAAAATGCTCTTATATTTTTAGCAATCTGTAAATTCTGAAGAAGATACAATAAATTATTGTCAATTATATATATATATATATATATATATATATATATATATATATATATATATATATATATATATATATATATATATATATATATAATGATGTATGAATCTCCTTCATCACTTTTCTATGTAAAGTGGAAAATCAACTTTCCCCTTTTAAAATAAGATGAGAAAATATTGGTTACTAAAAATAAAAAATTGTCCATTACATAAAATATTATGTTTATTTTAGTACGGAAACTGAAAACCGCATAGCCTATAAATTTATTTGCAACTTAGCTTTACTTGTGTATATTTTAGAAACTTCAGCTTGTGTAGTCATTAAACAAGATAGCTGCTTGGTGCAGTCTTCGCGGTCTCGTTTATGTCACTATTCTGCTCTAGTTATTAGCAGTATATCAAGATAAATCGTACTATGGCTTATGTCGAGTATTCGCGCTGTTTAAACCGATGTCAGTTTCCGACACTGAAAAATAACTAGCTTATAGTCTGTGAACTATCAATTAAAAATATATCGGAGGTCTCGTTAAGGCTATCAATCGGCTGCATCTCGGGAAATAGTTGTTATGAATTTCGGTAAATAATATGCTTAAGTAATATGCCCAAGGCAAATTAATATAAAATATGTTTAAGTTTCTAAATAGGCGGTAAGCTACCCCTTATTATATATATAAAAAAAAACAATATCTCAACACTAGCCTTAAGCCTTCTGTTTAAAATCTGAGACTTTTGCTCCTCTTTTAGATAAAACATTCTTTCACTTTTTACAGAAAATTATTAGGAAAGCTTCAAGGGGTCTCTGTGTTTAACCAACGTAAGAATTGCCACATTCACAAGGTATCTGTTACGCACAGTTCTTCATGTCACTTTGAGTTGTTGATTTGACCCTAGTGAACTGACTTTTCAGAGACTTACGTGAATTAAAAACAAAGTTGATGTTATATAATATTCCTATTCTTCTTTCTCCGAAATATTTCTAACTTATGGGATGTTCAACACTGATTTTTGTGCCTCGTCCGTTGCCGATCTTGTCCTATTCCTGCGTTCTTCCAGAATCTCATATAACGTGATCCATTTCTTTCATCAGCTTATCGTTGCAGTTGCAAAGATTCAATATCTACAAGTTTTCTTATAATTTCATGTTTGTTGGTGTTGGAGGAAAAATAATTTATGTATTGTCTAGTGTGTATGGATTTTCTGAGGTTCGAATCTGCTTGCCACTTCTGTCAACCAAAACATCTAAGAAAGGCAGTTTATTTTGTATTTCTTTCTCCATAGTGAGTTTAATGGTTGGGCTAATATTGTTAAGATGAGATAGGAAGTTTTGCAGTTCTTCGCCGTTGCCATCATCGGCTACGTATCTAAGTCATAATTTTAGTTTTCTATTTGTCGATTTAATTGTAAAGGTTTCGAACCATTTCATTAATATATTTGCGACTACCCGCAATGCCAGGGAAGATTGTTTGATTACGATTCTAGGATATTCTAAAGAATTTGGCGGGGAAGGGAAAATTGTTGAAATAGATGAATGCAAGATGGGTAAGAGAAAATAATATAGGGGTAGGATTATTAATAAATTTTCGGAAGGCTATAGCAGGAAACAAAGAGACTCTTTTTCGTTTCTGTTGCGGAAGGTAATGAAAATTGGATACTGCAGGGATCTACGATTGTGTCGGATTGTTGGAAAAATTACGATTGCTTAGCAAATGAAAGCTTCCAAGACCTAACCGTGAGTTATTTACAAATTTTCATAGATTCCGATAGTGGAGCCCACACTCAAAATATTGAAAGGACCTGAAGAGATTTAAGTAGAAATGTGCCGCGATTTGTTCAGCGCGAAGAACACGTCACGGCTACTTAACGGAAGATTTGTTTCGAAAAAAATATTCAGAGCACAAAAAAAGTTACCATGACTTTTTTAGTTATATGGGAAAAGTTTATCCCCCCTTTTAATAAGGGTGAGGCAGTACATTAAAAATTTGTTTTTACTGGATATTTTGGAGCCAAAAAAAATATTTCTTCCATCAAATGTATAATCTCAATTCATTATTTTACATCTTGGTTTTATAATTATTCTAACCATACTTTTTTGTAGCTGCACGCTTTCCTGCTTACTCTGACGTTTCCCAATATCCTTTCCTGGCACAGATTGTCCCGCTTCCACGTAGTCTCTGTTAAACAATATCATTTTTTAATTAATAAATTTAGGTCAGTTTAGGCTAGTTTCACTTAAGTTTTCCAAGCAAACTTAAACTAAGCTAAACCCGAATTAACCTAAGCTAAACAAACATTCGTGAGCGGTTAAGATTAATTTTTATCTTTTTTTAAACATTACAGAAATCAAACTATGTTGTTGATCGCGATGGATCAATTTTTAAATTTATACTACGAAACTATTTTATTTCTGGCAACGTTGTAACGAATATTTATCGTTTTTGTATGGTATTAGTAGAATAGTTGGTGACGTTTTCGACACGTATTTCTGCTATTCTGCTGAAAATACAAAATTTTTTAAAATGGTGGCTGAAATTTCTGCAAAAATAGTTAAAATATATTACATATAATGTATTTTAACTAGTATCATTCAAAAGTCGGTATTTTCTTCAGAAATAAAAGAGTATTGTGAAATGGCACTTTGTGTTTTTTAATTAGAGAGTTAGTATAGAAATTATTTAAAATAACTTTGTTTTCTTAGACTTCTGATAATCGAAATAAATTACCGTTTCTGTCATGCCTAGGGAGACATTTTATTTAGCATATCCAGCACATTAAAATTTAGTAGCCTATTTTTCACGCTTTACTTTTGGAATTTAAATACTTAAAACAAGTTTTAATCGATCTTTAACTCAAAATTAACATCTAAAGGAATAAAACTCAACACAACTTTTTTGGCAACAGTGCTAAATGTAATTGGTCAATACACGACTGGTATAGAAACAATGTTTTGCAGCGTTAGTAAAAGAATTTATCTTAGAATTTTTATTTAGCACGCTATAAATTCGGCTAATCGAGATTTATCGTAATGTTTTCCAGAGACTTTATTTGGCTTAATTTGTCATAGAGTGAATTTATTGCAACATAATGTTTGTTGCGACGAGCAGTCCGAAAAAGAATCGTGGCCATTAGACGCAGTTGGCTAACAAAAATGAATTGAAAGACTCGCCATCTGGATAAGTTAACTTATGACTCAATATGACTTCCTCATGGCTTTCTGGACTAGAATGATACTTTAATATACGTAATAGAATAAGATAGCTGTTGGGTAGGTACACATATTGAATACTTTGGACTTAAGGCAATTTGAGTTGGTAACAGCTAATATAGCTTAAGATGAAGTTGTAGCAAATGTTAACAATTCATAGGTCTAATATTTAGAATAATCCCAGGGGTTAACTAACGAGACCAAAGATAGACCTTTTTAAAAACAATTTATTTTCAAAATTATGTTTTAAAATAATGTTAAAATTCTAAGTTTAAGTTTGTTTAAGGCGCTCAACACGTACTCACGCTCTGCGCTTAGCTACTCTTTTGGAATAGTAAAATGGAGCAGGACGAACATCGAAAACCTTCAAAAAATAAGAACACTCTTAACACAAGCACACAAACACTACCCTCGGAGTGCTATTGAACACACCAACGAGGAAGAGGATTGGTCGATATTTGTTAAGCAGCTCGATCAATAAATAATAAACTTACGTGCTTATTTCCACAGGTTAGCAGACTCTTTCACACTACATCGAGCAATATGCGAGGCAGACGATTCAACGCCGCTACTGCTGAGGGAACGAGATATTACTTCTCACTACCGAATAGACCAAGGGAAGTTACAAGCCTAGCTACAGAAACCACTTCATAAACGGCATCCAAATGAGGTCATCCAGAACAATGTCGACAACTCAGCGTCGAACTACTGGATGATTTCAAGACAGATGTTTCCAGAAACGGAGGGCTTCTTGTTATCTATCCAAGACCAGGTTATTTCGACGAAGAACTATCGGAAGTTCTTCATCAGAAATCCCTCAATAGAAAATGATCAATGTAGATATGGCTGTCGAACATCAGAGACAATCCAGCCCATTACTGGAGGATGCCAAGCGTTTGCCGCAATCGAGTATAAGGAAAGATACGACTCAGCCGCTAAGATATTTTACCAAGGGTTAGCAGACAAGCTAAAACCATTGCAGGTAGGAAAAATGCATTACTACAAATACAATCCTGAGCTTATTCTTGAAAATAATGAGTTCAAGTTATATTCGGACCGAACGGTTCTAACAGGGTAAACAGTTGCTCATAATAGGCCAGAAATTATTCTAGCAGATACAGTTTCTAGGCGAACTATACTGATTAACATTGCTATATCTAATAACAACAACCTAAGGCCAAAATACAATGAGAAAATCGCCAATTACAGACATCACACGATTCCCATAATACTATCAACAACTGGAATGATACCAAAGAACCTCCTGAAGAACATCAAAGGTCTAAGCCTTAGTGAGCATCAATATAAATCGATTCAGAAAGCAGTTCTTCTTGCAACCGCGTGGACCGTCCGAAGGTTTGTAGGAAGTACAGAAGACTACGTCACCTAGGACCCGATAACATGGAAAGGTCCCCACAGAGCTTCATACTTTTGGTGTCTTTGTATTCCTGTGCACCTGGAGGGAGTGCGAAGTTTTTGTAAATCTGAGTTTAATAATTTGTTGCTTTCAACTGACTAATCTTCTTATGGTTGGGATATATTAAGATGACATCCGAGATTGTATGGTAGTATTTCGTAGGGATGGATGCTGAGATAACTCAGGCTTAAACAAAAGCAACTTAAACGAAATTGTTGGTTTTCTAACCTTATCCCGTTACTGTATCTCTTTTTCAGTCAACTTACTTTAACGAATATTTTTACCCTCTTGTAAAAGTCTTTCCTATGATATTATTAACGGAAAGCTGGCTAATACCATGGAACTGAAGCTCGATGTAGTTAATCATTTTTACTGTGGCTAAAAGGTCGTGGTTGCACTACTAACAATTCAAATTATTATTTTTTATAGTTTGCTTATAGTCAGTTTTGAAAAAACTAAAAGAATCTTAACGATTGGACAAAATTTTAATCAGAAACTGAGGTACTATTATGCAATAAAAAGGTTATATTGATATAAGGGGTTCCTTTAAAAGGTTTGTAACAATGCTGGCGCAAATTCCTGAAGCTAAATTATGATAATCTTCCTCTATGGATAACAAGAAAATCATACTGAATTATTGTCTTTACCTTCTTTTGTTTTGCGTCGGGCACTGACCGCCAACCAACGTTCTCCATCTCAGTTTCTGATTTATTTCATCATTAAAACCAACAGAACTGATGATCGATGGTCAAAGCTTCGGATTTTTTTGAATTTTCTTTAAATGCGAGGGAAATAATTATGTTAATATCTACAAGTGACATAAACTCGTATACGTGATCACCATCTACATCTGCTGAGTAATACAGGGTGTCTCAAAAGAAAGTTCACATTTAAAAAATCGATTTAAAAAAAAGTCAGGACTTTATTGAAAAAATGTTTATTGCATATTAAAATACATTGTTTGGGAATTTATTTTTTAAAAATGATATCGTCCAAATGTAATCTGTTGCGGTCACGGCATTCATTTAATCAAGCACTAAAATTGCCCATGACGGCTCGGCAGGTATTCTCCGTGATGTCTGCCATTTCGTTGCGGATATTTTCTTTTAATTGTGCCAGGGAAGTCGGTTTGTTGGCGTAAACTTTTGATTTGACATAACCCCATAGGTGATAAATCAGGACTGCGTGGAGGCCAACTTATGTCACCTTTCTTTGAGATCAATTTGCCAGGAAAAATTTCACGTACTCGTGGCAGAGACATGTTGGACGTGTGTGAACTTGCTCCGTCTTGCTGGAACCATGTTCTTTGGTTATAGCCAGGCAAATTTTGCAGTTCAGGCACGAAGAAGTCGTCTAACATCTCCACTTACCGCTCTGAAGTCACTGTTACTGTGCGTTCCCTTTCATCTTCAAAAAATTACGGGCCGATAGTTCCTCGCGCCAACATCGCAGCCCATACAGTCACTTTCGGCGAATGTAGAGGTTTCTGATGTTTGTGTTTTGGATTGTTTGCACTCCAATAGCGGCAATTTTGCTTGTTTACATGACCATTAAGATGAAAATGGGCTTCATCCGAAAAAAAGATGTTGGTAAACGTTGAAAAGCGTTCAGTCATCTGGTTTACGAAGTCAAGCCTCTGACCAGCATCCTGAGGCTTCAATTCTTGCACCAACTGAATTTTATAGGGGTTCAGCTTTAAATCTTTGTGTAAAATGCGGAATAATAATGACCTATGCACATTTAAAGCAACAGCACGCTTACGAATCGAAACGTTTGGGTCGTCACGAACAGACTGAGTAACACTCTCTACGTTTTCGACCGTTCTCGAAGACCTCGTACGCCCGGATTTTGGTTTATCTAGTGTTGAACCGGTCTCTTCAAACTTCTGGACCCATTTTCTAATAAGCCGAGCGCTTGGCGCATCATTTAAGTGACGAATATGTCGAAAATTGCAGAATTTTCTAGGCGCTACAGTCGCCGAATTACCGTTTTTGTAAAACTCACGTACGCACAAAGCACGGTCCGCTCCCGAGAAACGCTCCATAGTGACTAAATTCCCAAGAGCCAGGCAACCGATTGACATACCCCCGCGCCGCTCGGAATAGTTGCGTTCACGCAATAAGCAAAACAAATGTGTACTTTCTTTTGAGACACCCTGTACTTACAGGTGTAACTTTTAGTTAACGTATAGTTCTTAACAGCATATTTATTTCCTTCGTTTTTATCTCCAAAGCTTCAGCTTCTCACTTGTTCGTGTCTTTGTAACTCATTGTTTTAGTCGTTAAATGTTGAATTTTTATCTAATTCTTTTACTTATTTATCTATTTATTTATTGAGTGGATACTACAGAAATGGTACCGTATCGACAAATGACAGCTTGCAGTTCAACTTGTTTAGAGCTGCTGAAGCCATAATTGAACGAACCTCCTTTCTCTGAGCAGTCAGTGATTTGCTAACTGAACACAATTGCTTTTTCTGCGGGGCCGCTTCTTTTTTAACCCTCTGCTTTCAATTAGAGGAAGAGTGTAGTAACACTCTTAATTAATTTATTGAATATTATCAACTGTCTCCAACTCTCACGACTAGTCTTGGATTTACCCTTTTTAAGGGACTTCTAACAGAAAGAGGTTCTCAATTCGTCGACTATGTATTTTTAATGTATGTACTCCGATTACTCAGGAACGACGGCACCGATTTGAATTAATTTTTTTACGTTAGGTTCAGGAAGTTACTGCGGTGGTTCCATATTTTTTTGAATGAAATTGGTGAAGTAACATCCAAGATGGCGGCAAAGAAAATTAATTTCGTCCGATTTTCTCCAAAATTGGTAAGGGGAAGTTTTCGGGGTCGCACATAATGAAATTTTAAGAAATTCAATATGGTGGATCCAGTATGGTGGACGAAAAATCAATTTTGTTCGATTTTGTCCAAAATTAGTATGAGGGAGTTTTCGGAGTCGTACATAATGGATCTGAAATCATTTTTAAGAAAATGAATATGGCGTATCCAATATAGTGGAAAAAAAAAATTTATCCTATTTTTTTTGAAAATTGATATGGGGGAGTTCTGGGATCCCACATTATGAATCGGAAATTATTTTAAAAGATATAATATTGCAGATCCAAGATGGCAAATTAAAGATTCTACATCTTTCGATTTTGTCTAAAATCAGTAATGGGAGATTTCTGTTAGTGTTAATTACGAATTTAAACTATTTTAAAAAAAATCTGGTGAATTCAATATAGCGTCCTAAAAATTATACATTTTTCGATTTTCTCCAAAACTGATATAGGGGGTCCTTAAGGATGTAAATTATGTAATTAAAAGCTTTTTTTCAGGATTCAATATCGCGAATCAAATATAGCGGACTAAAAATTTTACGTTTTTTGATTTTGTTCAAAGGTGGGATTGAATCGTTCTGAGAGATGTAAATAGCGAATTATTTTAAGAAAAGCTTATATGTCAGATGCAACATGATGTCTAAAAATTTTAAATTTCCTGATTTCGTTCAAAATTGATAATAGAGGGTTTTAAAGAGTTTAGATTTAAATTAGATTAAGACGTTAAAATTATTTTTTAGAAATTCAATATGGCGGAACCAGTATGGTGGCTTGAAAATTTTACCTTATTCGCATTTTATCAGATTTGATATTAGGAGGTTTTCGGGGTCGTGTAATATGAATATGAAGTTAATTTTTTACAACTATTAAGTTGATAAGATTCCATATGAGGGACTGAAAATTTTACATTTTCCGATTTTGTCTAAAATTGTTATTGCAGGGTTTTTGTGGCGTATACCAACTCAAAATACAGTATAAAATATATCGGGCTAAGAAATTGACGTCTCAAATTCTTTAAATATCGAGATTGGAAGGTTTTAGGGCCTATATTAGCAACGTACAATTCATTTGAAATTTAAGATAGTGGATTTACTATGACAGTCTAAATATTTATTTGACACAACTTCACTGGTATTTGGAGAACTCTAAAATCAAAAATTTTTTAGCGGTTCATTTTTAGTTGGATTTACAACTTTGTATAAAATGGGTACTTTTTTGTCACTTTGGAGTCATTGCGAGGTACACTAATCTCGGTTAGTACTTAGCTCAAATAATTTAAGAATATCATATTGAATTCAAAACTAAAAATTAAAAAATAAAATTTTTATAACCGACTACTAAAAGTGCGCTAAAAAGTGAAAAATAACTGTAAATTTTTATATGAAATTAAAATTTTTAAAGTTTCTAAATGAAATATATAACTACTAATATATAAAAACTATGGTAAGAAAGCGATTACAAATATAGTATTGTTAATCTGTTTATGCAAATCACATTTTGTCAGATATTAGTTTAGCGTCGACTTAAAAAATTTCAATTTCATATAAAAACTTTTAGCTATTTTTCACTTTTTAGCACACTTTTAGAAGTCATAACTTTT
Source organism: Diaprepes abbreviatus (assembly GCA_034092305.1). NCBI lineage: Eukaryota > Metazoa > Arthropoda > Insecta > Coleoptera > Curculionidae > Diaprepes > Diaprepes abbreviatus. Next base: position 7,948,398 of record JASJET010000090.1, on the reverse strand, counting down.
TTTTACCGACTGGTGTCTAAATAAATTAATAAAAAAATCTTCCATACCTAACAATTCTTATTTAAACTTTAGTTCAGCTCTTTTATTATGAGCAATATTCTTATCGAGCGTTGAAAGGTAATATATCTAGAAAAATAAAATTGGCTGAAATTTATTCCTTATATGCTAAATATAACCAGTCTATTTAAGTTGCTTCAACGGAGAACTAGTTTATATATAATTTAAACCATCTATTTGTCTAGTATTGTCCTTGTTATCCAACAACAGTTTCGTATTTGCATATGTCGTGCTATTTGCGAAATAACATTCGCTTTTCTCGATCGAACTCGGTTTATGGGATATAAAGTAGTTGAGTTTGTTTGCGTCTATTAAACAAAGAGTTTGTAATACTACTAACATGGAAATTAAGTTTAATAAAATTTGTTTACTTATATTGTTAATTAGTCAAGGCCTTTAGTCACGTTTGGTGGGTGTGTATATGAAAAAATATTTTCAGGAAGTTAGGCAGTGGTAGCTAGTGAGGGACAGCTGTCTTCCAAAGTACATGTCGTTTTTCTTTTATTTGCTTTAATGGGTTGGTTACGTAACACTTCCTTTTTCTGTCTCGAGTTTTGTTTGGAAAACATTTTTTTATTAAGAATTAAGAACAAAAATTGGATATTCTTTATTTAGTTCGAAATCTCTTATTCGTACTTTAAAACGTATCATTAAAAATTGTATGCACCAAAAACACTTTGAAATGATTTTCTACTATTACTACTCCATGGCTTACAACCCTGGGTGGGTCTTTGCCTACTTCACAATACTCCTCCATTGCTGCCTGTCTGCCATGGCATCTAGCGGATTATCAATGTTCATTGCCTTTAGATCTTTGGCAATATTGTCTTTCCATTGGAGGCGAGGGCGTCCAAGTGGTCTTTTCCCTACCGGTGCTTCCTCCCCCGCGAGTTTGACTGTGCGACTATTTGGTAGTCTTCTTATGTGTCCCGCCCACTGCAGTCGCTTAGATTTTATTTCTCGTACAATATTAGTGTCTCCATATAGATCCTCCGGTTCTTTATTGATACGGATTCTGTATCGTCGTGTTGTTGCATCCACTGTTGGGCCATATATTTTTCTAAGAATTCTTTTTTCCAAGACTCGGAGCCGTTTTTCATTTGTTACCGTTAATGTCCAAGCTTCGCACCCACACATCACTACAGGTCTTATTATTGTTTTATATATGTTGGTACGTCTTGTTGTTAACTTGGATTTTAGGAGGCCTTGTACTGCGTAGAGGCACCTATTACCTGCTTGAATTCTACAGTTAATTTCTGTCGTTCCGTCAGTGTTTTCAGTAAGCATCGTTCCCAGATATTTGAACTCTTTGACGCGTTCAAAGTTATAGTCCCCCATTGTGATGTTTTGGCCTAGTCTGCTTTTCTGCACGACAAAATCTATTCGGTAGTTACCGAAATGTGGCTAACGTACTTATCGTAATTAATATATAATTAGTGACGCCAAAAAGTTGACAAAAGGTAAAATTTGGGACTTCACTAGTTCGTGCATATTTGTACTTATTTATCCAGCAAAGATATAGAGCTTGTCTAGATGAGGAGAAATACGCGCGAACCCATTTGGGAAGAGATCAGGTCAATACTCAACACGGAGTTAAACCAATGGAAAATACCCGAATGAAAAGAAAAGATATTTCGATTAAGTGAAATCTAGGACATGGAAGCTTTCTTTAAAAAAAACTCTTCAGATACCCCCTATTTTGAGATTGTAGAATACTATTCTGGTCTTGATTTTCCACAATTTTTCTTTAACTTACATAGAAGCCTCTATATTATGTCACTTATCTCGGAAGGGAAATAATTTGCTCTATTGTCCTAGCATAATTACGACGCCTGTGAAATCCACATATTATTGTCTTTCTATTAAAGCTGTAAAGGAAATAACTCGAAAAACGTATTTGGTCAGCGCGAAGAATAATTCCATCGCTACTCAACGGAATAACCATGATTGTTTTAAAAACATGGAGCAACCCTTTTAATTAGAATGAGGTAGAACATTAATTACGACGGCTAAGAGGATAAAATAACTTTTTTAGATACATGGATCATGAAATTTTTATTTTTAATAATTTCCTACTGCTCCGGGGTATATTCAGATGTTCATTTGTACTATTTAAGATAACAGTTCTGCATCTAGTTCTGCGGGTAATATCCTGCCGATATTTTACAACATGGGGATTTAAGTACACTGATGAAGACCATTAGGTGGTCGAAACTAGTATGGAGAGAGAACCAAAGTGGAATTTGTAGACAATATTCTGTCTGCCCCCTTTCTTAACGGTCGTAAGGAGAATAAAATTATTTATCCAATTACAAGGATTGTGAAATTGTTTATTTTTAATAATTTCCTGCTGCTCCGGGGTATATTCAGATGTTCGTTTGTACTGTTTAAGATAACAGTCCGGCATCAAGTTCTGCGGGTAATATCCTGCCGATATTTTACGATATGGGGACTTTAAGTAGACAGTTGGTTTCTGTACATTTTGCTCCCGGTTCATTACAGCTCCACTGATGAAACTACTAGGTGGTCGAAACTAGTATAGAGAGAGAACCAGAATAGAATTCGCAGACAATATACTGTCTGCCCCCTTTCTTAACGGTCGTCAGGAGAATAAAATCACTTTTCCAAATACATGAACTGTGAAATTGTTTATTTATATTATATTATTATATATAAATATATACATATATATATATATATATATATATATATATATATATATATATAAATATATATATATATATATATATATATATATAAATATATATATATATATATATATATATATATATATATATATATATATATATATATATATATATATATGTTGTTGCGTAGTGTTTCACGAATGGGAACATGCGATTCAGTATTAATCCGGGAGTACATCCGTTCGTTCGTTTGGTTTTCTGTAGAAGTTTGTAGACGTTTCATCAAAATCTCATTTGGCATCTTCTGTGCTTTTTGGTTGTAGATCAACTGAAAGAAAAGATGCTGATTCTCACCATCGCCCCTCACAAATACAGGGCGTTGCCAATACCCTAATACTAACATCCCTTCATCTAACTGATGGCTAAGGAAAAGAAAAGTAACTGTCACACATAAAAAGGGCCCTTCAACAAAACAGCGACAAGACACCAACCATAAATAAGGCAATAAAATTGCAACAAAAACCAATGCAAGAAACAAGGTCACCTGCTGAGCAAAGACAAATCACCATACTTCCTTACATAAAAAGCACAACAGACAGAATCGGCAGATTACTCCGGAATCACAACATATCAACAGCCTACAAACCACATAAAACAGTAAGTTCTTCTTTAAGAAATCCAAAAGGATTAGGCTTTATTTTAAATAGATAAAGTTAAGCTAATAGATTCGCAGTAAACGAAATCAATCTATATAATCAAGACGTATGTAAAATCGCATGTGACACCTGCAATAAAACATACATAGGCCAGATCAAAGATATTTTTTTACAGTAGCACAGTTGGTCATGGAATATCTGGAAGAAAATGTTATAGAAAAACTTAATATACCGATTCAATTTTTCAAGAGGTACGTTGACGACTGTCTAGCAGCTGTCCCCGAAAATGAAATAGACACCATACTAAATGCATTCAACAATTTCCACCAAAAGATGCAATTTACATCAGAAGTCGAACAAAATGTAAAAATAAATTTCCTTGACCTCACACTAGTTCGAAATTATGAAAATGAAAAGATTGAGACGATGTGGTACACAAAAGATATATGGTCGGAACGCTACCTTAACTATCAATCACATCATCCGAAATCCCAAAAGATCAGCGTAATAATAGGTTTTGCTGATAGAGCTTTAACCCTAACTTCTCCGAAATATCGTCAAGAAGTTTTAAAAAAAGTCAGACAAATCCTAAATGATAAAAATTTTCCCGAAAAACTCACAAACAGAATAATAACACAACGAACTTACAAACTCTATAATAAGAACGTCCTTACACAAAATAATAATAATAACAATCCAAAAATATATATTGCCATACCATACATAAATTCATTGCCAGAAAAAGTTACACACATCCTCAAACAGCACGATATTATAGTTTGCCACAAAACATTCAACCACTTCTCACCACTATTTACAAAGCTAAAATGTAAGGTGACCCATAAAAAGAAATCTAACATTATCTACTCAGTACCATGTCTAAATTGTCCACAAAAATATATTGGAATGACAACACAATATCTAGGCAGCAGATTGAACGGACATAAATACACAAAAAACGCAACGGCAGCATTACACAAACACGAGACAAATTTTAACATGAATTTGATTTTTTAAACACAAAGATTCTAACCCAGGAAAAACACTACCATAAACTTCAAATAAAGGAAATGCTACATATAAAAAAAGAAAAACAAGCAATCAATGTCAAACAAGATATCAAAAATCTGAGCCAAATATATTTTAACCTAATAAACTAAACCAACTGTTGTAGCCCTTATTGTTTGCAACACACTGTATAGTCAATATCGATAAAATTTATTTATAAATCAGAAAAATATTAACTTGATAGTAACTGAAGGAATCGTCAAATACTTCATTAAGAAACATGTCTAAGGTAAATTGAGGAGCGTATCTGGGATTAATTTGTAATTTTTAATTTTAATTTTTGATTTTTAATTTCACATTATTTTATAAATTGATATTTTTAATTAATATTGTATCGTTTGAGTCTTAATTCTAAGTCTTGTGAGTGTGCGTTTGTGACCATGTTAGTTGTATTTGGTTTTTATTTTAGATTATACTTTTGAAAAAGCCCACTACGTTGGGCGAAACGTCAAGCACAGAATAGTAGTATTAATTTTTGACACCTAATCCAAAGAAGTTACCATATATTTATATAGAAAGATGGTTTAAGAAAAATTTTAGCAAATTTAATACATATATATATATATATATATATATATATATATATATATATATATATATATATATATATATATATATACACTTTTGTTAACTATATATTCAAATTAGATCACATTCCTAAGAAAAGCAGTTTCATGAGTGCACTACTTTAACTAACAGTTCAGAATGTTTCTAATAAAAAGTACAATTCATTTGGTTGAGCAGAGCACCCATAAATAGCCGAGGTAATTGTTTTCAGACGTTTAAACAATTAAATTTAAATTGTTAATCACAAAAAACTGGCAGGTTTTGAGACTCGTACCTTCCATATTCCATCATTCTATCCTTTTTTCTAATTCGTTAATAAATAACTAAGTTTTGTGCATATGCTAGACACAACAGAGTATTTCTAATATTTGGGCTCGCTCGTAATTAGCACGTGGTTAATACGAGTCGAGAATCTGGCAAAATGCACGTCAATTACGTGCGAATATTTAATTCTGCATTCGGTTGATATTTTTATTTTCTACATTTCGTTAGTTAGTTACACCAGTAATTTTAATTTTACAAGCAAAATGGAGAAACGCAGTTTTTTGGCTTTGATTGTTTATAACAAATTAATTAATTATAAGAGATAGTGGAAAACAACAAAATATCACATACAAATTTTCATGCAAAAATCTCTATTGATTAGCCTACTAATCAAATTAGATATGCTGAAGATAGGAGTGATTTTATATTTTCTAAAAGAATAATTCTGAAATAGAAAGTTTTCTTTGCATATAATATGCTTGCTTGTTATCTCATCTTTATGGCCTATTAGTGCAAATATTTAAATTTTATTTAATTTAATTAGTTTTTTAAATTTATTACTAGATTATCTTTAACTTCAAGTAGGTTTTAAAATTGATAGGCCTAATAACCAGGTTACGTTCACAAAATAGCGAAAAGAAGAAGAAATTTTGTTACAATAAAGAAAAGGCTAAATACTCAAAAGGTAACGGTGATAAAGTTTCTCAACTAATAATCTTCCTTAAGTTTTTAAAATTTTTTACCTCCTTAGAATAAACTTACGGTGACAGTATTTTAATTAAACTACCCTAGAAGTAACTTGCTGAAAATGGGATCAAAAAATATCAGAAGATATGCAATATCTTAGCTGAACCATTTTTCTGGCAATAGATCTACCTTGTAAATATTTTTACTATATTTCTTTTGGAGTATTTCTCGCAACATACTGAGAACCGTATTGAAATATCTGACGTCAGTCAAAAGCTAAGCGTAAATAAACATTAATATAATCATGTAATTCTGTATTCATTCGGGACTATATGCATTTGTAGGTTCGGTTTATTCTGGAGTTCGACAGACGTTTCGCCTAAATTTTATTTGGCATCTTCTCTGCTAGCTGTTAAAGTTCATCACACAGGACCTCATCAGAGCTAAATATATTTCTTAAACCCATAAAAACAAAAACACTATAATATTCCTTTCTAGATAAAGGCTATATAACCGTCATTACACACTTGCGTACATATGGTATTTCCTACTATCCGCTGCTTTTCTTACATCCTACCGCTAGGGGCCAACATTCTGCAAAAACCTTGTAAGTACGGGCAATATTGTTCTATCGTACCGACACTGTCGAAAATCCTTATAAGTAAGGATAGTGTCGGTTCTTTTCCTAATATCCTATGGCTATCGTTCGTCATTGTTGAGGACCCTTATAAGTACGAGCAATGTCATTCTATCCTATTGATACTGTCGAGAACCCTAATAAGTACGGGCACTTTCGTTTCCTTTTTTCCATCTTACCGTCAGATATGCAAACACGTATAATAGGACGTCAGTTTTTTTTTTGTTCCATGCATTCCATAACATTACTTGATAAAATCACTAAAACCAAAATCATGGACCTACCTTTAGAACCATATGTCAAACTAAAACTGATACTATATATTACTTTTTTACTCCGGTTTTATCAGGATTATAATCATAAAAAACATTTCCTTGTGTGATGTTTAAACTCTTTCTATATAATACGATAAATATAAATTAATCAAAACATTTCTGTCCTTTTAGGAAAACAGGGACAAATGGATTACATTTTTTATTAAAATCATAAAAGTAAATGAACTCTGAATAAGCTACGACAAAATTTTATTTGAATAGTTTTGTTTTTCGAAGAAAAGACTTAGATGTTAAACACTATTCAGAAAATAAGGTCTAAGAATTTATATATATGTTGAAAAGATAAATTATTACTTGAATTATTATTATAATTTAATCACCTAAAATATTGTAAAGTGAAAAAATAAAAAAAAATATTAAAAGATGTGAATAGTACTGAGAAACAAAGTTATGTACGTGAATTCTTGGACCGGATTGTTGGATAGGTAGAAGAGGAACTATTCTTCCTCAATTTCCAGATCTGAGTTCCTCGGGACACTTAAAAAGCAAAATTTATGTCACTCAACCAGACTCTCTGGAAAATACATATCAATGTAATATTAAAGAATGTCGCGAAGTCACTTATCAACTACGTTTTCAGCAAAAACTGTATTATTGTATGATAAGAGATATTCAACAATTTTACAATTTTCTATAGTCAAATTTCGTTAATAAAATTTGTTTTAAGCATGTTGTAATTTTGTAAAAAGTGATTTAACCTCAAAAATTATCCAGAATTATATATCACCATTTCAAAAAAGAGGATAATACTTTGATTTAACATCATTTATAGAACTGAAAATTTTTGACCAAAGTAGTGAACATAACCCGATTCGCTCGATCCCCCCACTCCTCGACCTTGACCTTGACCTTGCTTCACCCCTCTTTGGCCCCGCCCACATGTCCTTGTCATTGACCTTGAAAATGCACGTGTGCTTTGGCCTTGGCCTTGTGTTCAAGGTTGTGTGTGTGACCTTGACCTTGACCTTGGTCGAGACGACCTTGACTTTGTTGAAGGTCATCTTGGGTGTGTGACCTTGAAGATATGTTACGTGGTTGGGGGTGACCTTGAATGGTTTTATATAAGGTATGGGGCAGTTTCATTCATAAGTTGGCTCTGACTTGTATAGGTAGTACATGTGTTAATATTTGACAAATCATGGCATATGTTTGTGAAAATTGCGGTTCTAAGTTTACTAATATTTATAATATGAGACGTCATCAAAGAGAATCGTGTGCGGCGAGATTTAATGAAGTGCCTGGAGGAAAACGGCTCCGAATTGAAGAGTATACATCGACGATTCCGCTAATTAATTGCGCTACATGTAATGTAGATGTTCCAATAAATCATATGTCGGTGCATAAACGAACACAACAACATAAAAATAATTCATGTTTGCCGGTATGTCATGGTGTGCAACTCGTTGAATGTGCCTTCAAAAGGAGAATTGCAACCTATCGGGTTAGCAGTGATATGGAGCATTCCGATTACGCAATGTTCTTTGCAGACATTAAATCCAAGGTGGTGGAACTTGTTAATAATTTATTGCGTGTGCATCATGCTTTAAAAGTTAACATGACAGCTGTTGGCGAGTACATGCTTCCATCACAAGAAATATTCAGTGAAAAATCCTTCAACACTGCTAATCAAATAATTAGTGTAGAAAGTGATTTGGATGCCGTTTACCATTCTTTCACCGAATTAATAAAAACGCAGGCGACAGAGTTCCAGGAGAAAGATTCAGGTATGGAAAAATCAAAACCCGATATATTAAACTGATTTTTATATATTATTTTTCTTGTTATAGGATGGGCTCTTGTGCGAATTTTATACTTGGAAGTTGGTATCAACAAGTATATGCCTATGGGTGGCTCATCATACATCAAGTTGCCGTGTTCTATTGAAAAGAAAGGAGCTGTCGTCAATGTGATTAACCAGGACGAATTTTGCTTTGCGTGGGCTGTAACATCAGCATTGTTTCCTCCAACAGCAGAGCCTTCACAGAAGACATCCTACCCCCATTTTTCTAGAGTGCTAAATGTAACAGGTATGGATTTTCCAGTAAAATTACGTGACATTAAAAAATTTGAGGAAATGAACAACATATCAATTAACGTATACGGTCTGGAATCTAAATATGAAAATAATGAAGTAATACATGAAGTTATTGGTCCACTGAGGTATGCGTCAAAAAAGTTGGATAGGCATGTAAATTTATTGTTAATTACAAAAGACTGTAGTAGTAAAGATGGCGGTGAACATTTTTGTGATACGACTTGTTCAAAGAGTCATTATTGTTGGATTCGGGATTTATCACGTTTAGTTTCAAGTCAAATTAGTTGTCAACAACATAAAATATATTTCTGTGATGGTTGCCTCATTTATTTTAGTACACCGTCAGCTTTAACTTTACATCAAAGCTACGATTGTAACCACATTTTCACGCAAACACCCTCAGTGGATTTAAAAATCGATAAATTTGGAAAGAGTGTGCCGGAAAATATTTTAAAATTCGAGGGTATAGAAAAGCAAATGCGCGTTCCATTCGTGGTTTATGCAGATTTCGAATCTGTTTTAAAACCCATTGAAACGGTACAACCAAACCCACAAAATTCTTACACTGTAAAAAGTTTTAAACATGAACCATATTCTTTTGCTTATTTAATTAAATGCTCTTTTGACGACTCACTTTCGAAATTTGAGCTATTTCGGGGGAATAATGCAGCTCAAGTCTTTGTGGATCGTATCGAGTGTGATTTAAGGGCTCTATACAACACATATTTAAAAGACATTAAGCCTATGAAACCGTTAACGCCTGAAGAAAAAAGGGAGTTTAATGATGCTAAAATATGTGGTATATGTGAAGGCCCTTTTGAAGAGGGTGAGATTAAAGTACGAGACCACTGTCACATAACTGGTGCAAAAAGATTTGGTGCTGCACATTCCGTTTGTAATTTAAATTATAAATTACCCTCTTTTATCCCTATCATATTTCATAACTTAAGCGGCTACGACAGCCATTTATTTATAAAAGAGTTATGTAAATATGGGGATAAAATTGGTGTTTTGGCTCAAAGTAAGGAAAAGTACATATCATTTACCAAAAGCATTTATGTGCACGATTATTTTGATAGTAAATGTGGAAAAGTCAAGAGGAAATATTTAAAGATGCGATTTATTGATAGTTTTAAATTTCTGTCAACGTCTTTGGAAAATTTAGGCAGCGGTTTAAACGACGACGATTTTATTGAAACGCGGAAACATTTTTCAAATATCAACCAATTTAATTTGATGCGTCAAAAGGGTGTTTTTCCCTATAGCTTTATTGACTCTATAGAAAAAATGGAAAATACATGTCTTCCAAGTAAAGATGAATTTTATGATAATTTACGGGAAGAACATATTAGCGATGAAAGCTATAGAAGAGCAAAAGAAGTATGGCGCTTGTTTGGGTGTAAAACTTTGGGGGACTATTCGGACGTGTATTTAAAATCAGATGTGTTGCTATTGTGTGATGTTTTTGAGCAATTTCGGAATAATTGTTTAAAATTCGATAAACTTGATCCAGCACATTACTATACCCTTCCAAGTTTATCATTTGATTGTATGCTACGTATGACTAAGGTAGAGTTAGAGCTCTTAACTGATATAGACATGATACATTTTTTTAAGAAAGGTATACGCGGCGGCATAAGCCAGTGTACAGAAAGGAAGCACATCGCTAATAATATTTTTTTACCAGACTATGACCCAACAAAACCTTCTTCATTTATAACATACCTTGATGCTACAAATCTATATGGTCATAGTATGTCACAAGCATTACCATATGGTGGTTTTCGATGGTTAAGCGAGCGCGAAATTCTGGATTTAAATATTATGGCTGTTGGTGATGATAGTTTACATGGCTACGTTTTGGAAGTGGATGTGCATTATCCGACTGAGTTGCATGATGCACATTCTGATCTTCCATTTCTAGTAGAAAATATCATACCGCCAACAGAAAACGCTAAATTACCGAAATTAATTCCTAATTTACAAGATAAAAAAAAATACATTGTACACTATAGAACTTTAAAACAAGCCATCGCCAACGGCTTAGTGGTAATGCAAACCCATCGAGTATTACAGTTTGAGCAATCAAAATGGCTAAAATCGTATATTGATTTTAATACCAATTTACGTAACAAGGCCACCACAAAATTTGCGAAGGACACTTTTAAATTAAAAAATAACGCGATATTTGGTAAAACTATGGAAAATGTGGAAAATCGAAAGGATATAAAATTAGTAACACATTGGGAGAACAGTGTAGGCAGAAATGGAGCTAGAGCACTAATATCCCGCCCCAATTTCAATAGTAGCTCGATATTTACCGAGAACTTTGTTGCTATACATATGAATAAAGTTAAAATATTGTACAATAAACCAATTTATATCGGTTTTTCCATATTAGATATATCAAAGACTGTAATATACGATTTTTATTATAATTTTATTAAATCCAAGTTTGGCGATGATGCTTCGTTACTTTACACCGATACTGACTCGCTTATATTAAAAGTGTATCCGGAAAACTTTTATCAAACTATATCAGAAAACCCCGAAAAATTCGATACATCAAATTACCCCGAAATTAATAATTTCAACATAATTAAAAGTAATTCTGTAGTTGGTAGAATGAAAGATGAGTTTCCTGGTGATCCGATAATAAGTTTTTATGGTACCGGCGCGAAGGCTTATTATGTAAAGTCCATTAATAATGAATTAAAAAAAGCCAAAGGTATCAAAAAATGTGTTATCGAGAAAGACCTTCATCAGGAAGACTACCAAAGAATTGTTGAACGGGGTGGTTTGATATTAAGAAAGATGAAGACATTTAGAAGTGAATTACATAACATTTATACCAACATAATAAATAAAGTAGCATTGTCACATAGCGATGATAAACGTTATGTAATTCCCAGTTCAACCAAAACTCTACCTTGGGGGCATGCAGACATAGATTTTTACAAAACAGACCCGGAAGAAAACTTAGCAAATTTAGTCACCGTGTTGGAATCATTTCTAAGTCAGGACAGCACGTAATCTGGAAAATCCATATTTCATTATTTGTATTGTTTTTATTATTTCTATTAAACATACAACATTAATATGTAACGATAGTATTGTAATTTTTTTTTTTTTTTTTAAATAAAAAACATGTATTCATTACTTGATTGCTTTTTTATTGAACCTTTATTTTAAAATTATAAATATAATGAAGTGTCGACAAATAACAAACTGTAAGAGTTATTGTTGAAAAATTTGTCTAATAGTAAATTAAACGCACAGGTCTACGAGTAAGTGTTTAATGTGAAACAGGTTTGCTGACAAGATCCTCCATAGTCTTTTCAATTTTCAACATTCTAGAGTTAAGTTCATCACGCAGTTCGTCTTGCCTAAGTTCATATATTGCAATAACAGTATCATCAATGTATCCTCTAAGTTCTTGACCGGTTTCAATTAATTTCTTGCGTACGTAACCTTCAAGTTGGTTTCTGAATATATCTTTAATAACAATTGTTGAGTCATGTAAAGCTTTCTGCGTATCTTGCACACACTGAGCAAGGTTATTATCAACATAATTTCGTGTGGTCGCATCGTCTCCTTCAAGAGGTTCTGCTAAATAGCACAATCTTTTGCTTCCCATGTCGTAATCTCCATTAGGTGTAAGTTTAAAACCTATTCCTGAAGGACCTCGCATAAAGTTAAAATCCTTAAATTTTCTTTTGCGACCGAACTTATCAATAGTGTTTACTTCTGACATTGTTATGTGAGACTGATTTGAAACCATTAGATTTCACCCTAATATATGGTTCTATTTCATTAATAAACGGACTCTGCAGAAAAATATGGATTGCAAAACGTATTTTAGGTGATGTTTAATAAATACACATACAGATTCATTTTACTATTGTTTTATTGAAAAAAAAATTAAAATATAACAAAAGATTGAGTTCACTTTTTATTATTAAAAAAATAAAAAAAATAACAAACAAAAAAAATAAAAATTAAGAAATAAAATACATGTTAATTTCTTCTGTACAGGTAAGCTTCTTCTATGACCCAATTTCTTCTCTGGATGGCACGTTCATTAATGTCCTTGAACTGGTAGTAAACTAGTCCACAAAAGCCGCATTGTACAAATTTAACCCTGAAAAGGTCAATGTAGTTGAAGTCGTACGTAAGATCATTTCGCCAGCAGATACCTAGTCTTTTACAATGATGACAAGTTAAATAAAAAGCTTTTGGTATATGACTGTATGTTTTGGCTGCTTCACTAGGTTGTTCATCAGTTGGCAACATGATGTTTGAATGTGTTGTACTTTTCAATCGCGGTACTCTAATTATGTATTACTTTTTAAAATAACCTTGACAGGACCAAAAAAAAATCCTTGAAAATTACAACCTCGAAAACGACCCTGACATTGACGGGTACTTTGACCTTGGCCTTGGCCTCGCATCTAACAAGTTTAGTACTATATTTATATGCTTCTTTAAAATAACCTTGACAGGGACAAAAAAAAATCCATGAAAATTACAGCCCTGAAAACGACCCTGGTATTGCCGGTTACGTCGGCCTTGGCCTTGGCCTTGCATCTGACAAGTTTAAATATTATACTTAATGCATCGAACAAAAGGAATAAAGGCGGTGTAGTGGGGGAAATGGGCATAAAAGCAGACTTGCTGGCTCGAGCTCTTCACAGTTCGTCAGAACAGCAAACAGTACAGTGCTAAGAAAAAGTTAATTGTGTGAGTTTGAATATCGACAATGTCTAGTGTACGGTCTCTTTTAGATATCTCTTGACGTGAGCTGCGGTTCACAGCAAGGCATGCTGGATAACATGAGTGGTTTAGAAGTGTTAAGTCCGGGGGTGTTCGAGAACTGGAATGGCGTGGAGCATGAAGATGCCGAAGACCGAGCCCTCAACGATGGTCGCGACGAGGAGTTAGTTCAGTCGGCAGCGCAATTCCTGGAATGCTGGACGGAGGAGAAGGAGCCAAAGATAAATGTAATCAGTGATGTGGTTGTGCGAAAAGCATCGCGGCCTAGGGAATCTTCTCCGAAAGCGTCGAAACTGCAAAAGCTCTTGACTATGCGGAAGTCGGAAATCGCCGATAAAAAAACATTTTATTCGGCGATTAAAGGTGTGGGACAAGGGAAGAAGAAAAAGTTTAACTTTAAGCGTCCCTCCACCCCTGTTCCATTACCCGACTTCCTAAAAACAGCACCGCAAGAGCCACTGTCAGTAGAAGTGGAAGTCATAGAAGGCCCCGATGGACCAACACCACCAACGCCACCAACACCGGCCAGCGTCGAGAATGAAATAGTGTCGGAGGTGAAGTCTTCCCCAGCGCCAGCGCCACTGTCGCCGATATTGGGGTGCCGGAAACCCATGAAGAAGCGGTTTAAGCGGTGTTTTGAAGGGGATGAAGTTTCCGCTGCTTCGTCGTCGTCGTCGTCGTCATCGTCTTCACCAAATAAAACCGCGTCTTCTTCCGAGCCATCACAACCGGAGTGGGTCGAAGACTTCACCAACTCTCAGAAGACCAAATTGACTGACATTTATGCCATGAAAAAACGCTTAGTGAATGAAGTGAACGAGTGTGTCAGTGACATTATAGAACTTGAAAAACAATTAGAGATAAAAAAGGTGAAATCTGCGCGGTTAAAAAGACAATTAGAGGACTTTAATAAATTATGTAGTAGGTGTTAGGTAGTTGTAGATATTAGCTTTTAATTTATAGTATTAAGTTTGTAAATATATATATATATATATATATATATATATATATATATATATATATATATATATATATATTGTAGTTAATAAAAAAGTGTTTGATCAAATTTTTTATATTTTATAATGAGAATAAAAATGACATGAAAATTTATTTTTGTGTGTTATTTCATATAGGCCCTGTCCCACATAATATTAGGTAATAAAAAAAAAAAGTAAATAATCCACTAAAACTACGCAATAGCAATAGTTGTAAATATTTTCTGATAATATTTACAAGTATGCTAAAACATGGTTCGGTTTATGAAGTTAAGGTTCTGTCGCCAGAACTTCTAATACTTTGTATCTCAATATTGTATGTTTTTATGAAAAAAACATAAAATATTGGTTACAAAGTATTATAACCAACTAAAACTACGATCAAATTATTTTGTGGTCCTGAAAAGGACCGTTTGGTTTTAAAACATGCGACTCTTTTATTGAGTTGTGGAGTCGCACGGCCCGTCATCATCATCAGCGGGGGTGGCGGTGCTGTCCTCTGTGTATTCGATGATGAACCGCCAAAGTTCATCCCATCTAGGATCGTTCGGCTCCCACTCCAAACAATTCTCTGTGGTAGAATCTACCACAGGGCATTGGATGGGTTGTTGTTGTTGTTGTTGAGTCGCAGACATGTTGAACTAAAATGATTGTAATAAGTATTGATGGTCGTATATATAGAGACAAATTAATGGTGGGGGGTGAAAACAAATGTCATATTACGTATTGAGACCAAAAGTTGTTTGTGGTCTCAAATACGAACGAACGATTTAGCTGGGTTCCACCAGCACTTAAAGTTTTAATACTTTGTATCTAATATTGTATATTCTATACATACAATATTAGTAACAAAGTACTAATATGTACTAAAACTACGATCAAAGTATTTTGTGGTCCTGAAAAGGACCGTTGTTGTGTGCCCTTAAAAAGGGCCAGGGAGAGTGTGGGGCTTATGGTGCCCCATCCTCGCTGGTCGACCACCAGCTTGACGAATCGCAGGGGCCTTGTGGGTCGTCGGGTGTTGGTGATGCTGGAATTTCCAGCACCGCATCTTCCGTCGAGTCCGGCTCTGGCTGCGGCGACGGAGTTTCGAGTCTTTGTAAGACCCAATCACCCGCGTCGTCTAATTCCACTAGACCCGGATCATGGTCATATACTAGCGGAATCGGCTCATCCAAGTCGTCCCAACGTAGGACGTCAATTTCAAAATCCACCTCGTCGTCGTCGTCGAAGACTTGCAGGTCTCCAACGTTGTCGGCTACGGTGTCATCACTAAAGATGGATGAGCCTCGGCTGGCGGGTCTTTCTTCCTCCATGTTTATCGTATGAGGGTTGATGAATATATGACTGTGTAACTGACCCAGTCTCATATATATAGAACTACCCCCACCCCACCAACGGATTCTAAATGTTATGTATTGGTGAGAGCTTATAGAATTATTGATTTTTTTCAAAAACTTTAAATAAGGAATTAGATTTGTTTAGACAATAAGACTTATTCTTAATATTTTGTGAAGAATACATTACAAAAAAAAAAATAATAGAAACCTTGTTTGAACTGTTAACATTTTCATAGGTTCTCAAGCATATAACTTGGCACTTAAGCTACGAGACAAATCGTCGTTAAACGAATATCTCGCCCCATAAGTGACGATTACTAAACTACGATCAAAATATAATGTGGTCCTGAAAAGGACCGTTTTTGTGGCCCTAAAAGGGCCTGGGGGGAGGGTGAGGTGCCTACCGTGGAGTAATACCCAACGATATTAACACCGACCTAGGTGCAGCCCTTGGTCTTCTCATTGGCGGCACCGTCGTCGTCGCTGGTGGTGTCGGCGTTGCAGGCGGTGCCGAAGGTGCCGCTCCTGGTGCGGTACCCCCGCACTCCTCACACTTGCATATCTTGCCGGGCACGAATGGCCTGACAATGCCAATGATCCTTTTTGGTATATCTTCCATCTTGCCGATCGAATGTGTAATGATGAAATAATTCTAATACCGGCCTCTATATACATTCAAAAAGTTGGAGGGGGTAAGGTGGAGTGCATATATGCATTATATAAGTTTGAGAATAATATGATTTTATAACTCACCGTATCTCTGGTATGGACACAAACTACCCCCCTCCACTTTTCTAGCATATAGTACTAGACTTTCTCTACATTTTTTTCAAATAAATTTTTTTGATATTTCTAACCATTACTTTGCTACATATTTACAAAAAATGCAAATTATGCATATAAAAAAAAAAAAAAAAAAAAAAAAAAAAAAAAAAAAAAAAACCTCCCCCTACAACTTCCACATACTCCCGTTCGGCGGCCCTAGCCTCCTAACTCGAGAATTTCAATTTTTTCGTCCAAATTTTTTGTCATTTTTAAGATTTTCCAAATTTTTTTTTCACCATTGTATTCTACTCAAAATTCTAGGTAATTAAAGTGCTTTTATTTTTTCTCTATCTTGAACGGTTCCCGAGCTACAGCGCTTTAAAGAATTCAAATTACTAACTTTCTATAACCCTTTTTTTCAAATTTAATTTTTTCGAATTTTCAAAAATACTACAATATGTAGAAAAAAGTTCTCTCTTTAATTTCCCAATACCGTTTTTCTCTAAATCTTCAACTTTAGCGCGTATTCAGCATTTTCAAAAAAAAAAAAAATTATAATTTTTTTTACACCATCGCATTCTCCTCAAAATTTTGGGCTATCAAAGTGCTTTTATTTTTTTTCTATCTTGAACGGTTCCCGAGCTACAGCGCTTTAAAAAATCCAAATTACTAACTTACTATAACCCTTTTCTTAAAATTTCATCTTTCCGAATTTTGAAAAGTACTACCATATGTAGAAAAAAATTCTCTTTCTAATTTCCTAATATCATTTTGCTCCAAAACTTCAACTTTGGCGCGCATTCACCATTTTTCAATTTTTTTTGAAAAAAATTTTTTTTACGTTTTTACTATCGAGAAAAATGCTTGCTTATAGTACTCGATTTCCTCTATAATTTTTTCTTATAATTTTTTTCCCTATTCCTAACCGTTACTTTCCTACAAATTTTCTAAATCGTTGTTTTCATATTTTGCCTTAAAAATTTTTTCTTGTGTTATTTAAGCTCTTTTTTCCACTTAATAAACCACCATTTTCTAAATTCCCGTACTCTTTTCTTAAAGAGCGGGCTTTTCCGCCAGCTTTTTTTTTTGGTTGGGTTTCAAATAAATATAAAACTACTACTTCACTCATTACAAATTTATTGATTCAAGAACATTATTTTGTGTTACATATAATAGATACATTAAAATATAGATTTATTGGTCACCGAACCGTTTAATACATTATAACTAAAAAATGAGTCGTGAATAACTAATGCGTACACTTTAGTGTCTTTGGGGAATTTATTCTTTCTCGTTTGGAACTCCAATTTTACATCCACTGTCGATGAGTTAATCGCCTCTGGTTGATGACTGCAATTGATAATAAAAACGGGGTTTTTCATATATTCCGCGAACGTTATCATCGGATCGTTTATCTCGCGCCCGTAGTAGCTGCTTTGGAAGTTTTCGTAATTGTAATAGGCTGCTGCGTACAGTTTCTTGGCGAAATCTAAATTCCATCTTTCGTATGGATAAACGGTTGAATTCAGATACAGTCTAATGTCGCATACGTCGGCGTGGGTAAACTGGGTTGCGTTTTTTTCTTTCTTGTCGCAATTATTGCTGTCTTGAAACCCGACGATTATATAGCGCGGTCTTTCCAGACTTGTACTCGTTCTCAAGGCCCACACGTCGGAAGATGTTTGCCTTAAAGCTGGTAATTCGTACAGATCCCATTTACGATATGCCATTTGAATACTGGCGTTGTTTCCTCCTTTATTAATGCGAGACAGTATTTTCAATTTTTGCTTGTCGTCTGGAATGATGTGACGAATTTTCCATTCGATTTTGTCGATACTAATTTCTGCCTCTACTTCGCCGACGTAACAATTGGTTAAAGTGCGAGCTATAATCATAATAAGCTCTTGTTTTACGTTGAAAACACCTTTTGCGTAATCTTCGGCGAATCCCATAAGATATTTTAAGGGTAATTTCCCGGAGAATACGTTACTTGCCGTGTCTACGATATCTTGGTTTGCTTCGTCGAGACCCCATCCGCACGTCATGAGAGATCTTTGTTGCAAACTTCCGAATGAAACCATGGTTTTTAATGTCGTCGTAACTCCAGGTTTACGAACCACGGCGACCTGTTCACCTCCCATCTCGTAGCGAATTTCATCGAACAAAAATGCGAGGGCATTATTTGATAAAAAACATCTTTTCGTTGCATCTATGGGTTTAAATTTTCCTTCGATATATATGTAACTTTCGGCGATATCCAGTATAATATCTTGAAAATTAATGGGGATACGGACTTCATCCGAATTGTTGAATGATGGAGATCCGTATGGTTTATACGTATGCTCTTCTAGACTAATAATGGAATTGTCCAAGATGGGCTCGGAGAAAACCTCTATTTTATCGCTGGTGGTGGAAATCATTTTCGCACTTTAAGGCCGATTGATTTTAAAAATTTATAGTCTTCGGCAGATAACTGTTGAGATGTTTGTGATCTAACGTCTGGACGACGACTAACCTTGACGTTAACTCTTCTTTTACTTTTATTATGTTTCGGCGGTTCCCCCATCTTAGTCGACAGCACACACAATTGACGATTGAAGCAAAAACCCATTTCTATGAAAGTTTCTTCAGTTCCAATTTCACGATTATTTTCTCGCCTTGAAAATTGATTAGATCACCGCTATCGTCCAAGATGCGAAGAGTAATGTTGTCGATAAACTGACGTCCTGCCGGCATTAACGGCATATAAATATTATTTTGTGGTTCTTTACTGATTTTGTAACCGGGCTCCACGTCGATATCGAATTCGAACAAGGTATGACCTTCCACCGAATTCATATATGCTCCGGAAATTATATTACAATCTACGCGTATGATGCGTACTTTCATTATTTCCACCATCTCGGTTGATTCGTGCTTTTTGTCTCTTTTTAACACTGTATGATTAAATCCTAACATTTTACCGATACTCGCCTCTCCCCGGAAATCTATAGTATATTGGGATTTCAGTTCACATTTCAGCGTATTATTATTAGCAACCAAGTAAAAGATTCCATCGTTCTTTTCTTCAGTTGAAATCCTCAAAGCCTCCAACATAGCTTTACCTATCTCATCTATTTCATAGGCCCCAGGTGGAATCTGCAATTGTATCGGCTCGGTGGTGTAACCCTCCTTCATGTAGGCAAACTTATTGTTGCTTTCGTCCACATTAAAAATTGAATTGTATGTGTAAAATCCCAGCAATGCCAGACCATATTTGTTTTCTCTATTTAATTCGACTGGTGGATAAAAATCGGCGCTTAAGACGCTCGAGTGTCCTGTTAGTGTGAACGTATAAGACATGACTAACCATTAAAACATCACACATCTCGGTTTTATTCTTAGCGGCAACATTTAAAAAGATTCATCGTCACACCTTTTCTCACTGCATTAGATAGTGATGTTTTTATGCTATTTTCTGCTTTTATGCGCACATCGCTGATTTTGCAATAACAACAAAATATTTTTCTAGCCGTAAGATCCTCATCAGTCATAACCTCGTTTAAATTGCTGCTGCTGCTGCTGAAATAATGTTTGCAACCGCACTGATATTTTAATATATCGATATCGCTTTTAAGGTGCTCCGGCAACTTTTCCCAAACGAATGGAATTTCATTTGGGGCTAATGCAATCATTACTTCCTTGGGCATGTTTTCTAACTGTTTCACGGTCATTTTCCTTAATCCACCGGCTAGATGAAATGCTTTCAGTGATTGCAACATTTTAGTATAGTTATTGCGATCCATTTGCGGTGTTAATGGTGACGATGATGATGATGACATCTTTTACGCTGATGATTCGACAAGAAACTTTAAGCACAAATGTCCACACCAGACTGTTCCAAAATCCTGCTGACGATCGTATGTATAGTAAATAATTTTTGATGGTTCCGATCCCGTTTGTAGATATCGTACCAATTCGATCGGTGGGGGTAAATCGCCGAAGCTGTCATAATATGTTACTTTAGAATTATTTTTTCTATAAGCTACCCAATGAGTCCCTGCACCACGCGTACTATCCAAATTCACTATTGCTGCTTCGTAACGTCGAGGACCTTGTCTAGGTAATAAATCCCTCATATAAACGCCTCGAAAGTGTCCTATTCTTTTCTTTTTGGCATATTTTTCTATATCGATGTTAGATAGTGGTCTTCGAGGTAGGGATTCAATTAGTTTTTTGATCTACGATTTAAAAATAATCCCATACCTTTACGATATGGCTTTAGAAACAAACCATTTCCTTTCGATTTTAAATACAGGCCGGCACCGGTTTTATCTTCGCTGCTTTTTTTTACTGCTTTTATGGCGCGCACAATTCCCGCTGCCCCGCCGGCTAATGAACCCAAAGCTGATAACCCGGCAAAAATTGGTATTAATGGTAATATTCCACCAGTTTTAGGAATCGGTATTATTCTCGGTGTACGAACCTTCCTTTTGCCACCTGCCGCCTTTACCGATCTACGTGCTGCCGACAGAGCTATTTTAGATGCATTCATGACATTTTTTTCCAACACATTTTTACTTCCGGCTTTTAATAATTCCCTTCGAACTGCTTGTCGAATAGCTGTTCCGAAACTGGCTTTCCGAACATGTCGATTTTTATTAACACCTTTCCTTTTTGTATGACGCGTGCCTTTACTAGATGTTTTTTTTGTTGATAATGATGATGGTACACCCATACCAAAACGTTGTTTTCCTTTCATAATGTTTGTAACTAACCAAGCTGCTGTTTTTTCACCTAAACTGGAATCTTTCGATTTTACTCTATTCCAAGCACTTTGTTCGAGCTCGTAATCCGCTCGATGTCTCGCACTTATGTTGTCTTTATTATGTAAATAGGCTAAATCGTGTTTTTTGCATGCGGCATCCAAAGGATTAATGCCTGGATCACCTCTTGTCACACGTTTTATTACTTTTGTTCCGGGTCCGCAATATTGATAACCAGGAATGTGTACCTCGAATGGTAATTTATTTATTAACGAATTCACAATACCGTATCCAGTTTTGTTGGAAACGTGAGACCGTCCACTTCGTTTGACGCTCGGCATCTGAATGACAGTTTTTGTGAAAAATTGCCTATAAAATATCAAATTTTCCTAAGATGCGCGTTATCGATCTTAAACAAAAACTTCCTATTGACAATCTCGATGAAAAAGTCGGACTTGGATTTGAAAAGAAGATAATGAAGAGACACGGTCCTTTACTTCCTTCCTCTATTCGCGGCCTGTTAATTGGTCCATCCAATTGTGGAAAAACTAATGTCATGATTTCGCTGCTTACACACCCCCTTGGGCTACGTTTCGAAAATGTCTATATTTACTCGAAATCTCTGTATCAACCGAAATATGAGTATTTAAGGAAAATTTTAGCGCCCATCAAAGGTTTAGGCTACTATGCCTTTAGTGATTCCAGTAATATTGTGGAACCGTCCGATGCAAAACCAAACTCTATATTTATCTTTGATGATGTTATATGTGAAAAACAAGATGTTATAAGATCGTACTTTAGCATGGGACGTCATAAAAATATCGACTCCTTTTACCTAGCGCAAACATATTCGCGAGTGCCTAAACAGCTTGTGCGAGACAACGCCAATTTTATTATTATGTTTAAACAAGATGAGTTGAATATGAAACACATATTTTCCGACCACGTTTCACCGGATCTAACTTTTACTCAATTTCAAGAAATGTGCTCAAAATGTTGGGATAATAAGTATGGATTTTTAGTAATTGATAAAGACAGTGATGTGAAATCGGGAAGATACCGCAAAGGATTTGATAGCTATATATTACTGTAATAATAAGAGAAAACGCTCATTTGATTGTTGAAACGTCCTTTGTTAACATCATGAATAACGCGATCGACTTAAAACGTAAACTAGTGGAAGCTACCAATGCCGTCAGAAAAAAATTTAAACAAATTAAAGCGGCTAAAGAGTTTAATGTTGTGGAATTGGAAAAGTTTTACGAACCCATTTCTAAGCCGTTGACAACTATATCTGATGTGGTTAAGCAACGTCAGCAGCAGCAGCAGCAGCAGCAACAACAACAGCAACAACATTATCCAGCTACAAAGCCACATAGTCTCAGTACATCAGTGCAGTCGACTCAAATATCAGGTTTTCCCCAACCTACACATTCCTTTCAAACCTCCACACCTATTCAGCAGCAGCAGCAGCAGCATCGCATTTCAAAAGAAGATATTAGCCAATCGGTGTTTGATACACCCTCGACATCAACTAATACATCTCTCGCATCCGCTGACACCACAACTTCCGATACTTTAAACGCACACCTGAAAGGATTACGTTCGAAACCATCTCTATACGATACTGTATATGGTGTACGTTTTGGTTCAAAAACAGATCATAACAAAAATTTTATTGGTAATTTAGAGGTGCGTTTTCGAAATGGAAATATTGTCTTATACAAAAAAGGGAACAATATTGCAGAATATGGTGGATCACCGGCACTTTATGATTTGTTATTTCTTAAAACACCCCCAAGTGTAGGCAAGGAACAACAACAATTAAGTGATAATGTACTTTCAACGTACAAGGAAATTTTGGAATCAACGAATGCTGTCTACAACAATTTTAAAAAAAGTGATGGTTTACGGGAGACCAGATGGAACAAATATTTACGAATTATTAAACCTCTGATAATGGGCACAAAATTAGGTGGTACTATTACAAGAAAAAATCTCTCGGAAAAACTACAGTTACCCACAAACAAGAAATTATCTTCGAAAAAATTTCAATATGTCTACTGGAACAAAGCTAAAGAGTTGGTGGATCGTTTACGTTTGTTGTGGAGTTCCAAAATGGCCGGTCACACTGGACACGAAAATGAAATTATGTCAATCATAGAGGAATTACGAGAAGAAGATATAATATATTAAGCTCAATATTTAATGATATTATTCAGTTCTTCCTTCGATCTGAAACCTTTAGTATTACTAATAATATGGAGCCCAGTCTAGAAAAAATCAAGATTGTTAATGAACTACATAGAACGGCTAGAAAAAATTTTGTAAGACGGCGCACGATAATAAAAGGATACAGAGATTTGTGGCAAATTGATTTGGCTGAAATGCAACAGTATGCTGATGAAAACGATGGTTATCGTTATATTTTGGTCTGTATAAATTGTTACTCGAAATTTGTCTATACCAAAGCCATAAAAAACAAGACTGGTATAGAAGTTACTAATGCGATGAAAAGCATCATTGAAGAGGCATCATATACACCAACAAATCTGCAAAGTGATCAAGGAAAGGAGTTCTATAATACAAACTTTCAAGCCCTGATGAAAAAATATAATATAAATCATTATTCCACATACAGCACAAAGAAAGCTGCAATTGTTGAGCGAGTCATAAGGACTTTAAAAAATAATTTATATAAACAATTCTCGACAAGAGGATCTTACAAATGGATACATATATTATCGGCAGTAACAAAAACCTATAACCATTCGAAACATCGCACCATTGGAATGAAGCCTGCAGACGTGCAAGAAAAAACACATATTAAAGCATATGATTATTTAAAAATTGTACCTAAAAAATTTAAGTTTTCCATGGGTGACATTGTGCGTATTAGCAAGTACAAAAGCTTATTCGAGAAAGGATATACGCCCTCTTGGTCAACCGAATTGTTTAAAGTTGTAAAAGTTAACGTTACAAATCCACCTACTTACTTGTTGGAATCGTTAGAAGGTCAGCCTATAAGAGGGTGTTTTTACGAATCAGAACTACAAAAAACAAGCAGTCCTGACGTTTATCTAGTAGAAAAGGTCCTTAGACAACGCAAGAAAAATCACATCGAACAATTATTTGTCAAATGGCTAGGATTTCCCAACCACTTCAACTCTTGGATAGATAAAGCTAATATTGTTTAAATAACATATTGTATGACTATATTTTTTATTTAAAATGTAAAATAAATAAACAATATATTGTAAAATAAAGTTTTTTATTTCAATCTTCATTATTAAAAACAATGACAATAAAACATCATACACATAAATAACATTTCAATATTCTTGGAGGGAAGGTCCAATTCACCGACGACTACGACGTTATCTTCAAGGCTATGCCACTCGGAGTGCGTTCTCCTATTCTTTAACCTGCTTTTTTTAGATTTTTTTTGAAGTCGAGTCGTACGACAGTGCGCTTAATGAGTCATTTAAAGGCTGATGATAGAGTATTTTCTGCATAACTTCAATTTTTGTTTTAAGCTCACTATTATTTTTGTATATCATGGGGAGGACATCCTTGTTAAATATGTCACATATTACAGCTGCAAAATTGTAAAACTTTCTATTAACAAAGTGTTTTGTCACAGCATCGTCATCATCTTTAGGTTCGCCTAAGTTGGTTATGATTTTTCCACCCATATCATACTGCCCATCCGCTGTAAGTTTAAAACCAATCCCTTGTGGCCCAGATAATATATGATATTTTTCATTATATTTCTGACGACCAAATTTATCAATTGTGTTGTTTCCTCGACTCATTTTCAATCTTTACTAAACTATTTTATTTTTATTTGCCCTACTTATATTAAATATTTCAGCTGAGAAAAAGAAACACTGACTATGATCTACTGGGTTGGTATGTTTATAAAAGAAATAAAATAAAACTGTGATTGTAACAGATATTTATTTACAGTTATTTAATTGCACAAATACAAAAATTATAAAAAATTAATTTTCCATGTCTTCGTTTTCGTTGCTCAAAATTCTATCCCATCCGACACTATTTCGATCGTCAATGTCTTGGGCTGTTGCTGTTGCAGAAACCAATTCATATTTTGCAGCAAGCTCACCTGGTAAATGTGGAATATTGACGAGGTATTCTTTTAATTCTTCTTCAACCATTTCAGCACAAAATGTATCCATGTCTATGGAACCATATAAAAATTTGTCGCACAAGTGTGCCCCAGCCATAAAATTGATTGTATCCCTGATCTCGTTCTTATATTGATCTTTGGTTACATCAATATGCGACCAATCATTTACGCTATCTAACATATCGTGAGCCCTATTTCTTAATTCTCTCCCCAACCAAAATATGTATCTATCTACACATTCGTTGGCGGTCGTCGTCGTCGTCGTCGCATCAGCAGACATCTTTAACAGAAATAATGAACACGCGTAAGTATTCTGACATGTGCAACTATATTTTAAATTTAATTACATCCTTTTTTTCAAACAATTTACATACAATTTACTCCAATGAGCCAAAACGTAATAATGTTCGAGTATTGTTTCCAAAAACTCTAGTGCCCTGCCCCAAATAAGTTAGAGTGTATTTATCTTTAGTTTTACTCATAATATCTACAATATCGTCAGATAGTGTTTCGGCCACACGTTTTGGTAAAAAAGTCTCAAATGTGCTATTATCACCGTCATCGTGTAAAGCCACTAAAAGAGTTTTACCAAATCGTGTAGTCATTGAAACCATCTTTACAATTTTATACACTTTGCCTACAATCATTTCGGTAACCTTTTTTTTCTCTAAAACCTCGAAATCTTTGCTAAACATTTCATTAATTTCATCTAGAGTTTCTTTTGCAATACTCATTATTGAAAAAAATGGTATATAAATCCAAAAATTACCGTGAATATAAAAGCACTTTCAGAACACTACACGAACACAATATTTGATGTTTATGCCACTGATATCTGCGACTGTTTGAAGTCACTTCTTCTCCCACGAACCTTTATAGCGGGGTTTCAAGGTCGAATTGTAACAATGGTGGGGGTAGCTTAACGATAGAAATAGTGGGAGGAGTATTCAAGGTCAAATGACGTCACACATTTAAATTGGTATAAGGATAACTTCAAGGACAAAATATAATGAAACAAATAACTACATTTTATGTACTTTATTCATTGATTTTTTTCTGCCATTCTTCTATGCGTTTAACATTATCACCTAAACCTAATTTCCTTAATTTGTTCAATAATAATTGTTTATTTTTATTTCTAAGAAAATTCTTACAAACTATACTAGCTAAAAGACACACTTCGGCATGGTCCATATACTTAAAAAATACACTAAAGTCCTGAGCCTCCGAATCTTGCATTTCATATGCGTAAAATTCCGAACAGGCTGCAGAAATTAGAAATTCCTCGTACATTTCTCGCACTAAACTACTACTACGTTAAACTTAAGTCCTACACTCTAATTTCATCTAACACAACCGGATCTGCAATGAACCTAATCAGTTTTTCCAAACAGTCACTAAACCCCAACTTTTTTATCTCACGAACAAAGTCTTGTAAATTTATTGTTTTGCTGCAATATTTACGACATGCATTCGCAGCCTTTTCATATTCATAAGCCAAATCACAATAGCGCGACGCCCATTCTGCTCGACTTTTCATTGCATCATTGAAATAATTACTAGCCGTTTCAGTGAACTCATCGCCCAATTTTTTTACTGTCTCTTGCAAAGCACTATTCATATTATTCACTCATTTTTACATTCACGACACTTTTTTATTGCTGGTGGTGGCCCATCTATATGATGACGATATATTTGTTCATAGTGAATGTAACAGGGTAAGCTTAACTGTAGTTCCTTGTTACACCGATATGACGCTGGCAGCTTATCCCAAATTTGCCGTAAACTCAGCGTATCAACGCAAGTTTTTAAATATTCGAGAGGAAAAAATGCTAGATCCTTCTCTTCAAAATCACACAAACTTTTTAAATTACTCTGATATAAACAAATTACTCTGCCGACTTGCTCTATAATTTTTTCTTTAGATAGTTCCGTATCTGACATTTCACACTGAATGAATGCAAGTAGACTCACACAATTTATAGAACAATTTGCAAGGTCGAAATCATTTCAAGATCATCCCACACTATTACAATGCACAAATAACTACTTCAAGGTCACACACCCAAGATGACCTTCAACAAAGTCAAGGTCGTCTCGACCAAGGTCAAGGTCACACACACAACCTTGAACACAAGGCCAAGGCCAAAGCACACGTGCACTTTCAAGGTCAATGACAAGGACATGTGGGCGGGGCCAAAGAGGGGTGAAGCAAGGTCAAGGTCAAGGTCGAGGAGTGGGGGGATCGAGCGAATCGGGTTATGTTCACTACTGACCAACTTTATTGTTAACTTTCATATTTGGAAATAATCCTATTTTATTCTAATATTTACTGAAATAATTTTTGATAATCAAGCTTAAAATGTTTTGTTAGCAAGTTATTCCGCTGTACTACTCTGTATACATTTTACTGTATTAACTTTGATACATATTTAACTAAATTGTATGCGATTCAGTATGTTTGTTTATTCATTGTACTTGTTAACAAGCAACAGCTTCGTATTTACATACGTCGTTTTATTTGCTAGTATATATCATGATTGAACACAGTTTATACAAGATAAATTATTTATTTCTATTTGTCTTTAGCAAATTTACTCTCCGTTACAGTAACAAGATGTTGGGCTTTTATTAATTATTGATAAAAGTTTATTTTTATAACTGGAAGGCTTATTAACATTTCTGACTTTTTGATGGTACCTAAGCGTAACAATGATTAGACAAATTATAAGTATTTGGTTCATTTTTTTAATTGTAGCACTTTTTATAAATGAAATGTTTCAAATTGTTTTACGTTTCTCATTGATCTGACTATTTAAGTTCGCTAAAATAATATGTAAATATAGTTTTTTTTGGTATAGATTTAAGGTTGGCTTCTTAGTTCTTTCGCTTTCACAAGGTCACAACAGTTATAGGGTAACCAGGGGTAATGGCGTTCACTTAAGAAAAAATGATGTATTTTTTAATTTATTTAATATAAATCAAAATTAAGAAAAGAATCGAAGTCTTTAATTATCGAGTAATCAACAATTTAACAACAAAAGCATATATATTTGACCTACTAGTAGAAGGAAAACATTTAAAAAAAAAAACATGTTTGAGCGGCATTGCCCCTGACTTTGGGTAATGCCGCTCGGGGTCCGGGGTAATGACGATCAAACACGTTTTTTGGGAATATAACAAGTAAGATACATTTTAATTAAAGAAATATAATGAGATCAACCTTAAAAAATAAAAGTAAAGTCTACAATCACAAATTTGCATCAATTATCCCTGTGTGTAGATTAGCCTTTTTCAATTTAACAAATATAGTAAAGTTTTCTATGGCAAATCAACTTCAATTATTATAACATATTATAAAATAACTATTAGTTACTCGAGGTACGACAAATTAGAAATAGAAATATTTTAATTTTGAACACATAAATCACAGATATATTCATCTGGCGTATCCCACCATGAACATATAGCATGAGCCCACAGTCCGCAGTTGGTGCAGCGATACTACAACTCGTTATTTTTTCCAAATTCTTCGCAAATAATACATTTGTTATAATCTTCATCATCCACATTCATTTCGTCATCACTGTCATCATCGCAAAGGTGCTCTTCATCTTCACTCTCTGAAGAACTTTCTTGTAAGATTTTTGTTTCATTTGTTTGTTCTTCTTTTCTTTGACAACTTTTTTTGGTCTTGATTTATCATCTTTTCCAGTCTTATTGAGTTTCGCTATTTTTTTCTTTTCTTTATCCTCTAAAATTATTTTCATAGGAGTCGAAGTTAATAAAGTAGCATGTTGTTTTCGCTTTCTTTGACCTGGCTTAGGAGATGGTGCAACAGTAGGTGTCGTTGCTATAGCAGCAAAGGATACCGGGGTTCTTTGCTCAGCAAGTTCTTGGTTAGAAGCAACTGCCAAAACAGATTTAGAGCATTGATCCTTGCTTGATGGTCCTGCCAAAGTAGATATATGTCCTGAAATTATGTCCATACCATCAGACTGCGCATCTTCAAAATTTTGGACATTTGGGTCTTGGTTTTCAGCGATTTGTTCAGATTCTTGTGCCATCAGCGACGCTGCCAGAAAATCTTGATAAGTGAAAACATTTGGGTTCAATGGGTAAATTCCAGTGGCTCGAAATCCAGATTCTGCTTTACTTATATTCGCAACTTGTACGTATACTTTGTTGAAAATATTTGCAACATCGTATGGAGTTATTTTAGACAGTAGATGTGTCTTCATGTGTATGTTGCATTCATCCCTATAAGCAGTTTTCAGCGGCCTATAAAAAGACACATCCAGCGACTGTGTTCGATGAGAAGTGTGTGGTGGAATGGAAAGCATTGTGATGTGGTTTTCCTTGCAAAAATTAAAACCTCGGAGGGAAATATGACTGCTGTGATTATCCAGAATAACAACACAGGTGAGTCTTGGGTAAGCTTTGCAAATGCTGCGAAATATTTGAGTCAAGTGACAAATAAATCTTTGTTTATCCAGCCATTTTTTGAGTTGGTGTGTAATGCACCAGCTGGTCCATCTTTTTCTAATAAAGGCGTCATTCTCTGTCTGGGAAAAATAAACATGGGCGGTATAAAGTTTCCAACTGCACTCATCGCACACATAACTATTATGTTGCTTCCTCGTTCGCCGCTTGAAACAGATCCGACTCTTCTTTGTCCTTTTTCGGCTAGCATTTTTCCTGGGGTCTGTCACCGTGGTGATACCTGTTTCATCACAGTTGTAAATATTGTTGGGAATAAACGTATGTTTTTCCATTAAGTCGACAAGTTTATCATAGAAATGTGTTATTTCTTCTTTGTTGAAAGCAGAATTTCTGTTTAAGCTTGTCGCTTCAGCTTTGCGTATAGAAACTGAAGGATTGCGTCTCATAAAGGCGTGTACCCAATCCAATCCAGCTGTTTTACTGCTTTCATCAAAATTGTTTTTGATATTGTTGAGCTCAGCAGATTTATTAACAAGTTTACGCAAATCTGCGACATTGAGTCTATAGTATACCGAACCCAGCAATTTAACTTGTTCAGCAATTTCAGATTCCTGCTGTTGGGTGAAAACGGGCTTGCGACCCAGTCTTGGGTTGCTCATGTTTTCATTTTTTAGGCGATCTCTTAAAGTAGTGAATGGTATGTTATATTGTTTTGCGGCTTTTCTTTTTGACATACCTCCTTCAATCGCAGTTTTTGCAGATTGAAGGTCTTCTTCGGTCCAAGCCGCTTTAGCGGTGGTACTTTGACGATTTCTTGGCATATCTACAACAATAAAAAAATAAGTCACCAAGGGGTAATGGCGCTCAGGTGAGCGGTATAACCCCAAACGGTCGTTTTGTAATTAATTTGAAAATTTTAAAAAATCACACAGGATTGTTGAACATTGATTGCATTATCATATAATAGAATAGCTTTATTATCAGAAAAGTAAAATTAATAATTAAATAAGCATAAAGTTTTGGACTTACCGACAAAAAACACCTAACCAAAAATTAGATCAGCGCGCCCGCAAACAAAGAAACGCACTTCCCGGTCGCATGACGCGAGCTGACTATCCGTTTGCATCGCTGTCTGTTAGCAGCCCCTTCCCTCCGCGTTTCATGTAACGTCGCGTGTTGCTACGTTCCATTTTGACAGAGTTATAGAGGTGACCGCCATTACCCAGTGAGCGCCATTATCCCTGGTTACCCTACAGAGAATTTCTAAAAGGTCCATACAAAACGTTAATGCAAGTTCCTGAGACTAAAACAATAGGACTCAGCTTAATTTACCTTTTTTTTTATATTCCCTGGTCCGTCCTAAAGCCGGATGCACTGCGACCAGAGTAGGCCTATTGTGCTCACCAAATTTACCTTAGTTCCAAAATTAATAGTTTTTAAAATACAGTATTATGTTTCCAAAACGAAGTGAAAACTACTTGTTATTTGCGACGAGGAAAAATAATGGCGCTTCCACATGTATATTTCTAATCGAGGTATCTACAAAAAATAAAGTGAAAATATTTTGTTACTTGAAACGTAATAAAATTATGATGTTTTCACCTCCATGCATATCATCCCGTATTTTGTATGAGATTAAACCTACATTTCACCTACACACACGTATTTTAATTCTAAAAATTATTAAATTAAACGGAATTCTTCGAAAATATTTTTTATGAATAACATAAATGACTGAAATAGATGTGTTTCAGAGTTTTCGAAAAAATCTAGTAGAAGGGGTTGGATCACCCCAAATCCTTTTTTATAGCTTACATTCTAATCGAGGCATCCTCACAAAACAAAATGGAAATTATTTTTTATTTAAAACGAAGTAAATCAATGGTTGTTTCATCTCCATGGTCATCGCTCTTTATTTTTAATTATTATTTAAGTGTAAACCAGCATTTCATTCATGTATTTAAATTTTCAAAATTAACAAAGTGAACGGAAGTTCTTGAAAATACTTTTTTATGAATAACATAAGTAACAGATGTTTCTTAGAGTTTTCGAAAAAAAACTAGTAAAAGGTGGTGAGTCACCCCAAATCTTTTTTATATCTTAACTTCTAATCGAGACATCTTCACAAAACAAAATTGAAATTATTTGTTTTTTTTTAAAACGAAGTAAAACTGTGGTTGTTTCACCTCCACAGAAATCGATCATTATTTTTTATAATTATAAACCAGCACGTCATTCAGATATTTGAATTTAAAAAACGGTTGAATTAAACAGAATATTTTGAAAATATTTTTTTATGAATAACATTAGTGACTGAACCTGATATGTTTGAAAGTTTTCGAATAAAACTAGTAAAACGGGGTGAGTTGCACCAAATCCTTTTTATATTTTAGGTTCTAATTGAGACATCTTTACCAAACAAATTAAAATTATTTGTAATATGAAGCGAAGTAAAACTATGTTTTTTTCACCTCCTCAGACATCTCTCTTTATTGTTTATAAGTGTAATCCTGCACTTCATTTACGCATTTTAATTCTAAAAGATATTATATTAAAAAAAATACCTTGAAAAGATTTTTTATGAATACCATAAGTAACTAAAGCTGAAGTGTTTTAGAGTTCTCAAGAAACTGTTAAAAGTGCATTCGTCACCTCATATACTATTTATTATTTCGAGTTCTAATCGAGATGTATTCACGAAACAAAATAGAAATCATTCGATATTTCAAACGAAGTAAAATTATCGTTGTTTTTTCTCCACAGATATGATCCCTTATTTATGCAACCCCGTAACTTCATATAATTTACCAATAGTTTTTTAAAGCCAAATATATTTCTTCTGGAGTTAACTTATAGTTTTTTTGGGATCAAATAAGTAAGCCACAAAATGATACGGTGTTAATGCTTGATCATATTGATGAAGAAATGCTTGTTTTTCTTATATAAAAGAGAAAGCTCTAGCCTCTACCTCTTCCTCCAAGATATACTGTAAGTGTTTAGATTAAACTCTGAAACATGTCAACATTAGTCATCTATGTAATTGAAAAAAAATTGCAAATAATTCAATTAAATATCATAATTTTTTAAATTAAATTACGTAAATGAAGTGCAGGTTTATCCTTATAGAAAATAAGGGATGATATTTACTTTTTTTCAAATAAAAAATAATTTTCACTTTGTTTTATAATTTATAACCTGAAATGTTAAAAAAAGACTGTTTCTCGTATCTTATATTTTGGTTCCCTCAACACACATGTTATGGTTTTATCAAAATCGGAGCCTGATATTTCGGGTACTTTCTTTGTCAGTGTTTTAATATTGTATACTCAATGCCTGTCAGATAATATGCTATCTTCTGTAGGTAACTTTATATTTTCTAGCTGCTACAATGCCTATTTTATTACTTCTCGTATTATAAAACATTCAATAATAGTGTAATGGAACAAACACTAATTAATAAATAAATATAAATAAATTTGATGCTGATTAACGTGAAGTATATTCCTCTAAAAGGAGGAATTAAATAATCACCCTGTAGTTAGATTTTAACCATGGCAACTGAGACAATATATATCTTATATTACCACCAACAACAACTAAAGGAAAAATAAATCAATTATCGTACCTAAGCCTAAATTCAGTTATATTAATTTGCACAGTGATTTTAACATATGGTTACGATAAATAATACCATGTATTAAAATATAGAACGATTTCCCCATTATTAGGAATCAAAAGAATAATCAAGTAAAATCACTACAATGGAATATATCGTTTGACTAAATGTAGAAAGAATTCATATAGCGATGTTTTTCCTGATTGCAAGAAGAAATTATTTAAATAACAGCCTGAATAAAATGGCGTTCAAGATATTTTTTCCAGTGGTTATCCATTTTCTTGTAGTTATAGCAAGACGCAGATTAGTTTGACTAGCGGTTTTTGTATAAAAATACGATTAAGACGCTCAGAGGCCAATTCGGGATTTAACTATTCGGCATAGAATGGGTAACACCCTCTACGACCAAAAGGACTGAAACTTCTGGGAATAAAGTTTACCCCTACAGAGTGTGCGAATGAGATAGATAATAGTTCTTCCAAAATTGCGTGTCGTGATAATCCGTATTAATGAACGATTTTTTTTAAAATTTATTTTACGAAAGTACAAGAATATTCCCTTTAATTCCTCTTTGAAAAAGTGCCACTTTTACTCTGTTTGTTTAAGTAATTTAAATAGCTGCTTTCCGCACTTCTATTATTTTCTTGATTATACTTTAAGATGCTATTTATACGTTTAACCTTGTAAATTGGGTTGTTATATTTTCTTTAACAACAGAACGGCTAACAGGAGCAATTAGTGTATTTTGAAATTGTTAAACATCACAAATTTTACGTTTCTCATTATTTTTGGTTTTCCATTTATTTTTGTTAATAGATTTGAGTGTTTTGAGAAACTTGTTTTATTTAATTTTATAAAAACCTTCACGCGACTAAACTTGCGGGCGCGATTAGGAAGAGGTACAATATAAGAAGCGAGATCTGACTAGCTAATTAGCAGCCTTACCTGAAATCTTGAGTTTTGATAGTGGTAAGCCCTTAATGAGCTGTGATTATTTAGTACTGAAACTGCAAGACCCAAGAGGAATGATCAGACTTCCAGAGTGCCATTGTCATTGTGATATTTATTTATAGGTTTTTAGAAAAGCTATAGATATGCGACAGCAGAATGATTGTCGACTGAACGATCATATGCTACCTAAATTTTCCGTTTGCAGGGATCTACGATTAAATTCTGTCACAAGAGTATATTTCTATAAGTTTGTACAAATAGGGCATACATTGCAAATAAAGAAAATAAGATAATAACTTTTTTTGAAAACTTTATCACCAAAATAAGTAAACCAATGTACATTTATTTTAAAGTTTCATAACTTAGCCTATTAGCGGGTGTTGCTTCTATTGACTAGCAAATGCCAGTATTTACCATGTTCCTTTATTTACCACGATAAAGTCAAAACTTAATGTCAAACACGGTTTATACAAGATGCATAATTTGCTTCTGTTGATTTTGGCCACAGGCTGGGCGTGCTATATCAGACAACTAGATAATTAATTAATTACGTGTTTAATTACATACGGACACTATGTATTATATGTTTACTAGGGAGTGTAATAACTATTTTTACTTTCATTTTCATAATGAGCCAAATTGTAGTAATTTTAAACTTATATTAACCTAGAGAGTTTTTCTGCTTGCTTCATACACTATGCTTGCAATAACAGCTTCTCTGCACAGACAACTCATTATAATTACAGGAGCGGGTATAGGCGATTGGTCACAGCCACACAAAAAAAGTGTCGTGATCTAGAGAAGAGACCTATGAATTCCTATGTATTTTAACCCGCTGAATCTGAATCACAATTGGCCCAACGGCTCTTGGTTCAATCTTAACTTTAAAAAACATCTAAAAATCACTGATTTTGGGAAAAATTGTCATATACTGCCAGACAGGCAAATCTTTACTGAAAAATGGAGTTACTATATATAACAAAATGCCAATACATTTTGGAATATCTCAAAAACAGTTTTTATCATATTTTTTAAAAACGAGTGAAACGTAGATCCAAAAATTATGAATTTTTTAGAAAAAAACCGCAATTTCTTGACCGTTTTGTTTAGAAAATAAAGATTTTTTAAATAAAAATAATTTGGAAACATTCGACGTGTAATGCGGTACAGTGACCACAACTTGGCAACCTTGCTAGCGTCATACTTAGCGCGCGATAATTCAAACTTAAGTTAGTTAGGTTAGTTCTTCAGAATGTGACATTTTTTTAAACATATTTCTCGATATTTTTATTTATTTTCTCAATGTGTTGGGTAGTCAACATAACAAACTGTATAGGTTTGAGACTCACACTATATGAACGTTACTATACACACGTTTACTCTAAAGACTATTAAATATAGACATTTGCGGCGCTGCCAGATTTATTATATTTAAAGTTATTACTGTATAAGACTGTGTTTGTATATTGAACGTTTACGTGTGTTGGATACAGTCTCGTACAAAAACCAAATTCTTTAGGCCTGAGAATCTTTAACTTTTGGTACTTGCTTAAAGGCTATACTTTTGTCTACGACTGTTGCGAGTGAACTACCTTAACTAACAAATGAGCCTGTCGTAACCTGATCTGACCCGACCTAACCTAGCTCCACCAATCCAAACCCAAAATTACATAAGCAAACCAACAGTACTTTAATGCCGGGCAAGCCTATTTCTACACAGACCATATATATATATTTAAAAGTAGTACACTACTTTTTGGCTTTGGACCGTTCAGCCATGCAGTCACACTTTATTATCACCTTTAAATTACAAATTATACTTAAAATTTAACTAAGCCTAAGAACAACCATGTCAGACCCGTGATTCGAACCCAGCATCTAAGTGCTGCTAGACCACAACCATACCACTGCGCCACCCAGATGGGCATATATATATATATATATATATATATATATATATATATATATATATATATATATATATATATAATCGGTTTCAAAACGTTGTTCAAATCTTCAGTACCTACTAATGCCTTCTGAAGAATCTCTTCTCTCACGAGCTTCCTTATTTAACCTCTCTAACCTCTTCTATCTATGTCTTCCTCCCTTCCTGTTTCCTTGAGGTGTCCAGTGCATAACTTATTTTGGCAACTGAACTTTGTCCATACCTTCCACATGTTCGTACTATTTGTGTTGGTTTATTTTCGTATACTATACTATGTTTAACATCCAGCATCTCTCTGATTCTGCAATTTATGATATTTTCCATTGTTGATTTTTCTGCGGTTCGTCTCCAGAAATCAATCAAGGTTGTTTCTAAAACTGTTTCTGAACTTGGTTTGTGCTGCCATACTTCACTGCTATACGTTACTATGCTCTTAATAATGGTGTATTTAACTCTGATATTTGCTTTTCTCCTAGGATGCTATTTAATAATTTGACGCTTTTCCTTCCTTGAATGTTTCTGTCTCTTACTGCTTCTTCTGTAGTGCTATTTTGTGTTATATTCATTCCCAAATATTTATTTATTTGGCAATAACCTATGTTCTTCTATTGATCCTCTATTAAAAGGTTTTCATGAGTTCCTTTCATGCACATGTATTGTGTTTTATTTAAATTAACCACTAAGCCCCACTTGCTATGTATGGTCTTCTACTAGCTTTCAACACATATACACAGTTCATTCAAAAAATTCCGGGCCTAATTTTGTATAAAATTTACAACTAGTGCTATCTGTTACTCGGCGGCAGAACTATGTAATATCATGCCTTAGTTACCCACAGTGGAGATATGAGTGCTATAACTTCATTTATTGGCTGATTGTGTTCGTTTGAAGTAGACGTGTTTTTGCCACTGCGTTACAATTTTTGCTATGAAGCAACATACCACAAACAAATTTACATCTGAATTATTGCAAATCGCGTATGGTGAGGATTGCTTAAGCCGCAGCAAGATTTTGGAATGGTATGGGCGGTTCAAGAACGGTCGACAGTTGCTGGAAGACGATCTATAAGAGGGGCGTCCTTTAACCTCGACTAACAATGAAAAAGTCGAACGTGTGTGCATCGGACTATCTCGTAATCTGCGAATTACGGTTGAAACGTTGTCAGACAAACTCAACATCAGTGTAGGAAGCGTACCTACAATTTGCACGACGTTCTCGGGAAAAAAGTGTAAGGGAAGTTTGTTCCGCGCTAGTTAACGGAAGAGCTAAAAGAGCGCCGTGTGGAAGCTTCACGCGATTTGGTTAAATGGGCATATATGCATGAAAATTTTTTAAACAAAATTGTAATCGGCGAACAAAAGTTCGAGCGACAAAGTCGAAAATAAAAATGATGCTAATTTCGTTTTTCGATTTTTGCGGAATTATGCATAGCGAATTCCTGCCCGGGCCAACTAGTGAACACACGATTCTATAAAAGTGTCCTGAATCGACTTTTGAAGCGGATTCGTTGCATAAGGTCAGAATTGTACCGCACCGAGACTGGTTTCTGTTGCACGACAATGCGCCAACTAATTCCTCAATACTCATCACACAATTTTTGGCACAAAAGTCGGTTTCCATGATTCATCACCCGCCCTACCCACCAGATCTGGCTCCAGCAGACTTTTTTTATTCTCTAAATTGAAAATGACGATGAAGAGAGAATGTTTTGAACACATTGAGGCGATTCAAAGGAATGTAACCTGGGCTCTAAAAGTTATTCCAGAAGAGCAGTTTTCCAGGTCGTGCCAGCGGCTATACGAGCGCTGCGAGGGGATTATATCGAAAACTAAATAAAATCTTTTTTCTAAACTGTTGTTTTCACTCATAAAAAATTTAGTCCGTTAACTTGTTGAATTATCTGTGTATCCTCGTAGTCCTGTGCTATTACTGTATGATCATCGACGTAACATAAAGTAAAGTGGCGTTATTCTCCCATATTTCCAAAGCCTGTTCTATATAAATATTAAAAAGTAATGGGAATAAGTATTACCCTTGTTTGAGACCTTTCGATACCTTGAATTCATTGCCCATAGCTTCCTTGAGGAGCACTGTCGTACGCTTTTGTAAGATACACATACAGCAAGTGGAGGTCCTGATTCCACGATGTTATCATTTCTATAATTTGGAAAATGCAGAAAAAAATAATCCGTTCATCTACCTGCTTATAACCCGGCCTGTCCTTGACATACAGCTTAACTTGGGAGTTCCGCGATAATTATTAGAGTGACCTTTGTTCCCGTTCTTGTGGATAGAAGTCATATACGATGTTCTCTGCTCCTTTAATACTCTTACGTCGCCAATACATTTCTGAAATAGAACGGTAAGAGGTTTCTTTTTGCCATATGTTCCAAGGGGCATGTTCCTAGGTCTGGCAGACTTTCTATTTTTAAAGATTCAACAAAAACAAAAAATAATTTAATTTTTTGCTTTAAAATATTTTGTTAAAAAAGCCCAAGGTAATTGCAAAAATGCTGATATATAATTTAGAGTGAATTAAATTTCGGTATAAGATAAGCCTTTTAGGCTACAGCCTGCTTAAAATGGTAATTTCGCTGATTGATCCAATATGGATTTGTATTCTGTTCATGTTTTATTTAGCATTTTTTTAAAATAAATCTGAATCCCTGTATGCTCTAATGTTTTAAAATGTCCAAATTAATGTTTTATTTTACTAATAATTATAACATAAATTAATATTGGAGATAATCTAATAAAATACCTAATTATTAAACATGTTTATTCAATTAAATCCGTAAACCATTATTGGTTTTATTTGCCACAAATTACAGTAAATCCGATTATTTGGTTCATGGGATAAAATTATTTAAAAAATAAATCTGTTTTGCGAATATATAATTACATAATTCCATTAAAGATCTATATATTGAATGTTTCACGGTTATGGAACAATCGTACGATAACTTAGAGGTTTCGAATTTCGTTATAGATACGGATTCATATATATATATATATATATATATATATATATATATATGTTTATGTGGCTTTCACGGATTCCTCCGTGTGAGATGCCATAGCAGTGGATATATCCACATTATGCCGCTGTAGTGCTGAAATCACATTCAGCAAACGTACAACTATATGCAGCTCCGTGTATAGAATGAAGTAAAATACGAACAGTAAATGCAAACTTCTCTCCATCCTATCCTTTCTGTGTTAGAGGTTGCACAGTTGGAACAAATTGTTATAAAACGCAATTTATCCTATTCCACCACCATCGAGATGATGGCCTACCTGTACCACCATACCGAGAAGAAAGTCAAAACTTACCCTCCCTGCCACAGTGATACGGCAGAGATACATGTTTCGTCTCTACTAGACTCATCAGGGTACCGACATGCACCTGGCTGTGCATGGCTATACACGGAGCTGCATATAGTTGTACGTTTGCTGAATGGGATTTCAGCACTACAACGGCATAATGTGGATATATCCACTGCTATTGCATCTCACACGGAGGAATCCGTGAAAGCCACATAAACATATATACGCCATCCGGCGGGAGGTCGGCGAAGCCGCGTTCAATATTTGCATGCTTCCTTCCGACCTGTCCTTTGCACAGCCAGGTGCATGTCGGTACCCTGATGAGTCTAGTAGAGACGAAACATGTATCTCTGCCGTATCACTGTGGCAGGGAGGGTAAGTTTTGACTTTCTTCTCGGTATGGTGGTACAGGTAGGCCATCATCTCGATGGTGGTGGAATAGGATAAATTGCGTTTTATAACAATTTGTTCTAACTGTGCAACCTCTAACACAGAAAGGATAGGATGGAGAGAAGTTTGCATTTACTGTTCGTATTTTACTTCATATATATATATATATATATATATATATATATATATATATATATATATATATATATATATATATATATATATATATATATACTACATTTAAATTACCACTGCACTGAAAAAAGGAAATGGTTGAATTTAGCAACATAGCGTTCAATCCACCTATTATTTTCTGTTAAATACATGTTATAGCTTTTAGTCTTTTAATAGAACAACAAAAAAAAATGTTAAATTATACAGGGTATTCAGGAAAATGTGTGAAATCTCCTGGATAGGAAAAAAACATGTGAAAGAAATATTACAAGTTCATACAGAATTTTTTCTTTAGACCTCCTCTTCGGAGATATAGGAATCAAACCTTTTACACATAATTTGCAGGTATATTTTTTAAATATGATGTGTACCAGGTAACACCCTTCAAATTACTATCCAAGAAAGTGTTGTGAATTACTCACAGCTACAGGGACGGACTAGCTGTGGCACCCATGACCCCATTTTTTACACCTTGTATGATAAGAACTTTGTACAATGTTCTTTACATACCTTTAACTATTGACTAAAAATTAAGAACTCTTCATTCATGTCGCTAATCCGAATCGTTTTCGAAAAAACGTTATTTTATTTATTCTGTTAGTCCCTTAACTTCTGTCAGGTTGAATATGAAGAAGATGAATTTTCCCCCGTCATCATAGTTTTAAAAAAAAGTTAAACTAACTACTTAGTTAAAAACTTCGTAAGAGGGTTCAACATGGGCTCCGTGAAGTCCGCGGGCACGACGAATTGAGAACTGCTGTAGCCGCCACATTAACTCAGCATTGTTTCTTATTTGATCACATTGACCCCATCGTGCATGTAGTACATGTTTTGGCGGGTTTCAAGTGGTAAGTGCTAATCGTGAAAAGCATTCTGGAGGAACGTCAAATAAAGTTCTCCATTCAGTCATGCCGGCAATACGAATGGTCCAATCAAAAAATTGCCAATGATTCATTTCCAGACATTAATTGATTGGAACTGATGTTGATGACGCGAAACAATAGTTGCATGAGGATTTTCATCAGCCCATACATGTGAGTTGTGTAAATTTATGATACCATTTTTGGTAAACTCTGCTTTAACAATAAAGAGAAGAGTGCTAATGAATTTTGCATTATTTTTTTGCTGATCCAATAGCCAGTTTGCAAACTGCATTCTACGAAGAAAATCTTTCGAAATCAGTTCATGCACTTTTTCAAATGATGTGGATATAACACCTGTTCGTAAAGAACATCATGTATTAAACTGCGCTGATAATTTTTATGTGCTTGATGAAGGAGTGTCGTCTACAGGATTTAAAATATTTTCCTCTAATTGTGGTGTACATACTGTTCTTCCCCGACCAGCATCAGTACTTCTTTTCCCAAAATTTCTCCAAATTAGGACGAAATTTAATAATATTACCTCATTAAATGAAATCGCCTACCGTTCTCCCTTAGATATTTATCA
Source organism: Diaprepes abbreviatus (assembly GCA_034092305.1). Taxonomy (NCBI): domain Eukaryota; kingdom Metazoa; phylum Arthropoda; class Insecta; order Coleoptera; family Curculionidae; genus Diaprepes; species Diaprepes abbreviatus. The sequence goes on along the minus strand of JASJET010000090.1, from coordinate 7,906,381 downwards.
ATTCGTTGAAATGTTTTTTGATCTGGAAGAGTACGATTAAGATATCTGTCGTGTTATAACCTCCTGGCTTTCAAATAATTGCAAAATGCAAGACCAAATATGCATATCTAAATACTCAATAAATGTGCAGTGCATATTTTGAATTATTTCATAATTAATTTCACCACGAAATCCAAAAATCAGTAAATTAATATCCATGTAAAGAATCAGTGTGTCAGCGATGTGAAAGTTCACAAGTTCTAAACTGTAAGATATTTATTTTTTTCGTACCTAACAATGTAGCACCATAAAATGTTTTTGTGAGTAGTATCATTAATTGGTTGAAATAATCTAATTTCTTAAACAAGTATATGCAAAGGTTACTTAAAAGATATCTGAATGTTCAGTCAATATTCTTTGTTGGTTAAAATAAATCATAAATGATTTAAATCAATCACCAATAGGATACTACTTCAAAAAAATACTATCTTAAAACAATGAGAGAGACTTTGAATGAAACCATTTTTAATTGTGAATCAATGATAAAGAATACTTGGGCCAATAACCATCTTTTTATTTTAATAACCAAAAACGTTGATACAATACTACCGACGCCTTTTTTACACCCTATGTCTCTAAACAATCGACAATAAAAAATATTTAAAAAATTATTGAATTAAAAATGTTATTTTTAGTTATTTGTAATATTGTTAATAAATATCTGGTTTACATGTTTACATATTGAAGAATTTGATGATATAAATGTTTTATATGAAAAAATCCTAATTTTTATAAAACTTGTTTAGTCAAAATTTCTGATATTGGTATTGTTTAAATATTTTTATAGCCAACTGTCTACGTGAACAAACTCATTTATAGAGATATTGTATAAAAAAGATATATAATTAGGATTAGGTAGGCAAAACATTTTGATTATTAAAATAAAACTATATATAATAAACATATACAAGTATAAACCTGTACCAACCGAAGAAACCTCTTTGCTGCCTACGTGGATTATAAGAAGGCCTCCGACTCAGTGCCACATGAGTGGCTCAAAACTATATAGAGAATGTATAGGGACGATAATAATTTTGTTTCCTTTTTAAAACACATCACGTCAACCTGGAGAACTAGGATCCAATTGAAAATGCCATCCAGCGACACCATCGAAACTAACACCATTCCGATATGAAGGGGAATATTTCATGGCGATTCATTTAGCCCATTGTGGTTCTGCCTTGCAATGAACCTACTATCACACCATTTGAACTCCATCAGATACGGCTTAAGTATTCGAAATAACAACGAAGAGGTACAAAGATTGAATTATCTTCTATACATCGATGATCTTAAACTGATGGCTACTACCAGAAACCAGCTGGAACAAATGCTTAAAATTGTTAAAGGGAAGATACAACCGGGGGCTTTTGAAATGCAGAACGGTGAAACTATAGCTGCAATGGAAGTAGACCAAACATACAAATATCTAGGTATGAAACAGGCTAAAAGAATTGACCATGGCACTATGCAGGACGAATTGACAACCGAATTTTTCAGGAGGGTAAGGCGGGTATTACGAACTAACTTAAACAGTAGACATTTGTTTACGGCTCTCAACACATATGCTTGCTCTGCGCTGAGCTACTCTTTTGGAATTGTAAAATGGAGCAGGACGGATATTTAAAACCTGCAAAGAAAAATAAGGACACTCCTAACAAAAGCACAAAAACATCACCCACGGAGTGCTATTGAACGTACAATTCTTTCAAGATACTAAGGAGGAAGAGGATTGGTGAATATTAGAAAGCAGCTCGACCAACAAATAATAAACTTACGTTCATATTTCCACAGGTTAGCGGACTCTTCCACACTACATCGAGCAATATGCGAGGCAGACGATACAACACCACTACAGTTGAGGGAACAAGATGTTACTTCTTACCATCAAACAGACCAAGAGAAGTTACAAACCTGGCTACAGAAGCCACTTCATGGACGGAATCCAAATGATGTCAATCAGGACAATGTCGACAATTCAGCGTCGAACTACTGGTTAATTTCAGGACAGATGTTTCCAGAAACGGAGGGCTTCTTGTTGGCTATCCAAGACCAGGTAATTCCGACGAAGAACTATCGAAAGTTCATCATTAGAGATCCCTCAATAGAAAATGACCAATGCAGATATGGCTGTCGAACATCGGAGACAATTCAGCACATAACTGGAGGATGTTAAGCGTTTGCCGCAACCAAGTATAAGGAAAGACACGATTCAGCCGCTAAGATACTCCACCAAGAGTTAGCAGAAAAGTTAAACCAATTACAGGTAGGAAAAGTGCCTTATTACAAGTACAATTCGGAGCCTATTCTTGAGAACAACTAGTTCAAGTTATATTGGGACCAAACTTACTTACTTACTCCGTGGCGTTACAACCCCGTGTGGGTTTTAGCCGACTTGACAATATGCCTCCATTCATTTCTGTCCTTTGCTAGCTCCATCGAGTTCTCTACATCCATAGCTTTAAGGTCTCCTGCTATATTATCCCGCCACCGGAGCCGGGGTCGTCCAAGTGGTCTTTTTCCAGTTGGGGTTTCTTCCCACACCAGTCTCACTATTCTTTCATCTTATGAGGTGGCCTGTCCACTGGAGTCTTCTAGACTTTATTTCTTTTACTATGTTGGCGTCTGCGTATAACTCTTCTAACTCTTTGTTTGTTCTTATTCTATATTGTCCCGTCGCCCCATCCAGTAACGGGCCAAAGATTTTCATTAGGATTTTTCTCTCCCAAACTCGCAGTCGCTCTTCGTTTGCCTTTGTTATTGTCCAAGTTTCGCTGCCGTACATCACTACTGGTCTTATAACTGTTTTATATAAATTTATCTTTGTTCGTCTTGTTAGTTGTTTCGATTTTATCAGGTCTCGGAGGGCGTAGCTACATCTGTTCCCAGCTTGGATCCTATTGTTTATTTCTTGTGATCCGTTATTACCTTCAGTTATTGTTGTTCCAAGATACTTAAATTCTTTGACGCGCTCAAAGTTGTAGTCGTCGATGGTGATGTTCTGTCCAATTTTGTCTCTGTTTCGAATATTGCGGCTCGTGTACATATATTTAGTTTTGTTTTCATTTATTTGTAGCCCCATCTTCTCAGCTTCCTTCTCGAACCTGATAAAAGTTCCCTTCATTTTTATTCTTGTGTTTTCTATTAGATCTACATCGTCTGCAAATGCCAGCAGTAGTTTGGTCCTTCTCGATGGAATATGGAAGTCGGTGTATCAATTCTTGCATTTCTGATTATGTGTTCTAAAGCTACGTTGAAGAGTTGTGGTGAGAGTGCATCTCCCTGCTTTAGTCCATTGTTAATCTCAAATGTCTCCGAGTACTGTTGCCCAACTCTTACCTTACATTGTAGTCCTTCCATACTCATCCGTATCAAGTTGACTATTTTTTTAGGAAAGCCAAGTTCTTGCATCGCTGTCCACAGTCTCATCCGGCATACTCTATCGAAAGCCTGTTTAAAGTCTATGAACATCTGATGAAGCTCTCGTTCGAACTCCCAGCATTTTTCCATTATTTGTTTTATAGTGAATATTTGGTCAACAGTAGATCGGCCGGGTCTGAATCCGCATTGATACTCTCCAATGATTTCTTCTGTGTACGATTTGGTTCTTTCTAACAGAATGTTTGCAAGGATTTTGTAGGTAGTATTAAGGAGCGTTATTCCTCGGTAGTTGTTACATTGCTTTTTGTTACCTTTTTTGTGAATTGGTACGATAACACCTTCTTTCCATTCGTCTGGCATTGTTTCTTCCTGCCAAATACCTTGAATTAGCTTGTATATAGATCTGTATAGTGCTTCCCCTCCGTGCTTCAGACACTCTACGGGTATATCATCGCTGCCTGGGGCTTTATTATTTTTAAGTTTTTTAATTGCTTGGGTTACTTGTTCATATGTCGGGCAATGGTCTTCTATTTCAGCTGTATGTACCTCTATATTTGATGTATTCGTGCTAGCTCCACCGTTTAGCAGTTGGCAGAAGTATTCCTTCCAGGTTTTTAAGATTTCCTTGTCATTAGTAATAAGATCTTCGCTGTCTTTTTCAAGGAAGATTCCTGTTCTTGCTTGGTACCCTGCTTTTATACTAGAGACTTCTCTAAAGAATTGTCTTGCTTTGTTGTTCTTCCGATTTTCTTCTATTTCTCTGATTATTTGTTTCTGGTAATCCTTCTTTTTCCTTTTCATTAGTTTTCTTGTCTGTGTTCTAGTATATTTGAACCGTTCAATATTTTTGTCTGCTGGATTTTGTAGCATGTCTCTTCTAGCTAGGTTCCTTTCTTCTATGGATTTCCGGCAATCGTCATCGAACCATTTTTTTGTTGATCTCTTTTTGGGAATCAAACGGTTATGATGAATCCGACAGTAGCTCATAATAGACCAGACATAATAATAGATAAAATTTGTAGGTGAATTACACAAATCCACATTGCTGTACCTAACAACAACAACCTAAAGCCAAAATACAAAGAGAAAATCGCCAAATAAAGAGATCTGGAGGTTCAAATCCGAAGACAATGGGCAATGAACAGTGTCCAAACGATTTCCATAATACTGTCAACAACTGGAGTGATACCAAAGAACCTCCCGCAGAACATCACGGGACTGGGCCTTAGTGAGCATCTTTATAAGCCGATGCAGAAAGCAATTCTCCTAGCAACCGCGCGAACCTTCCGAAAATTCATAGGAAATGCAGCAGACAACGTCACCTAGGACTCGATAACATGGAAAGGGTTCCCACAGAGCTTCATACTTTTGGTATCTTTGTATGCCTTGTATGAGTGAATAATCCCTGGAGGGAGTGCGAAGCCGTTTGGCTTGTAAATCATGTATAATAATAATAATGCGTCACGCTTCAAACTTCTCTACATATCCTGGGACTATTCCAAAGGAATAGCTTATTTTGAAGGTACATACAACAATTCTCAGACTGTCATATTTCTTTAGAAGAAAACCTATTCAATAATAATTTCGTTAACACCTAATATAATTTTATTCGAACTTATCTTTAAGAATTTTATTAACGGAAACAAGGGATATTTACTAAAAACAAAATTTATCCAACGAATTTAATCCCGACCAAATAGTTTTGGCCCAATTTAATTTTATTACCACGCTTATCCTTTTACCGATAATTAAATACACTTGGAAATTAGGGAAAATTTAATAGTTCATTTAATTATTGCAAATGTTTATTTAATTAATTTAATGAATAGTTATCGGTTTTGGCGGAAGACCATTATATGTTTTCTAATTAAAGTACTGAATTAGGGTAATAAAGTATGGATATTTGAAATGGACAATTTTCTATTAATGAACCAAATTATAGGATTTAATGGATTATTTTCGAAAGAGGCTTCTTTTTCTTCAAGATTTATTTTATTTATTTTTAAAATTTTAGGATCTTTAATTTAAATAGGAATTTATAGAGTTGTGGTGACGTTGGTTTCGTCAGTAAAGATTTATGGAACTAAGGATAAATTTATAGAAGATAAGGATCACATTATTGGTTTCAAAGAAATAGGCAGATTTTTTGAATGCAAATAGTAGATGGTGTATAAGTAAATATCAATAGTTTCGGTCTCGGACCAATATAGCTTTATTGACAAGAGCATGATTAGGTCGAAGCACACGTGAAGAAACAAACAGAATAGAATATATAGGCTCATATTAATTCTAATATATTCCTCTATGAAACTATCAAGATATCAAGTGTAAATTAATTTTAATTTTCATCGAATCAAAAGGTGAAAACAGAATATATTTGTTATATATGTAATTCTTCTTTCGGGCAGAGAAAAGGAAAAATATATACAAACAGTTTAGTTCCTGCAAATATCATTCTGGTCCTCTCTTCATACGCGTTTCGACCACATTACGATCTCATCAGTGGAGCCGTATCAGACCGAGAGCAATATTCGCAGGTAATAACTGATATACATACGCGGATCAAGATTTTGAAATGCTATGTACTCTCAATTCTTTTATATGGAGCAGAAGCCTGGACCCTTACCGATGCTTTATGTAAACGTATAGATACATTTGAGATGTGGTGCTACCGCCGCATGCTTAGGGTTCCTTGGATACACCACGTATCAAACGAAAACATCTTGCAACGTATCGGTGGAGAACTGGAATACCTTACAAATGTCAAACGCAGGAAATTGGAGTACTTTGGACATATCATGCGGAATGAGAAATATCGCCTGCTCCAATTTATCCTGCAGGGGAAGATGGAAGGCCAGAGATCAGTTGGACGAAGACGAATATCATGGCTGCGCAACCTACGAACATGGACTGGAATGACATCAACAGGTCTGTTCAGAGCAGCAGTGAATAAAGTAATATGGACCAATATGATAGCCAACATCCTAAGAGGATAGGCACTTTAAGAAGAAGAAGAATAACTGATATATGAAATTTAAATCTCAAGGTATGTCGGTAGGATATTGCAAAAATATCGTCAGTCGAACGACGTCTATGAGTCACTGGAGTAGTGAAAAATATCTGCCATATTTAAATAGTTGTTATATATGTAATTCTCCTTTCAGGCAGAGAAAAGGAAAAATATATACAAACAGTTTATTTCCAACAAATATCGCTTTGGTCCTTTCTCCATAGGCGTTTCGATTATTTAAATACCTCAGATAGATTTCTTTATTTCTTACTGAAATTTTGATTTTTTAAAATAATCATCTTTGTTCTCTCAGTTTTGGAAATTTTTGATAAAATTGTTACTTTCTTATCATAATTTTATCTAATTTTTCTTAATTTCTCGATTTAAGATTATAAAGTCGATCCTACCGAGTCTTTTCCATTTTTTATTATTAAAATACCCAATTAAGTTTCTTGTACAGCACTAAAGTTCATTCTCATAAATACAAGGAATTGAGCTCTCCTTATGAAAGAACTGAGATGGTGTTTTTGGTTGGCGAATAGTTCAATAGATGGCGCCAATGCGTCAAAAAAAAGTAGAACCCTAATCCACCGATCTGTCATATGATTGACGTTCTGTCATTTTATTTAAATATGGCAATTGTGTGTGATATTTATTTCGTTGTTTTTGTATTTAGACGAATCTTAGATAGTTAAGTTATTGGTATTTTCAGTATATAACTTATTGTACATTGTTTCCAAACCCCTTATATTATTGATTCTTTCTCTAGATATCAACATTTTAAACTCGTACTCTTTTTAATAAGTTTAAGCTTGCTTGAATCTCTTTTCAAATAATAATATATTTTTAATTTTACTGTCAAGACAACAAATATGAGCAGATACAAGGACTGTTGTGTCTCTAGTTGAATTAACGATGAATTTTGAAAATCATGAATGACGATTTGGTGAGTGAATTCTTCTTTATGCCAATCCCAAGTTATTGATTCTTACTTTAAACTCGCCAATAGAAGTTATAGTGTATATCAACAATATTTTAGTGAGGATCATAAAAATTCAATGATTTACATTAATAATACAAATTTATTTTTTGGGAATTTAACAGTCAGAAGAGGTAAGTTGTAAATATTTGCTCCCAATTGTTTTCGGCTAGGTCCATCAGGGAACAATTTTATTATAAGTAACTATACTTTACAGCTTTATGTAATAAAATTTAATGTTACTATATTTATAATACTAATAATTATTTATTTGTCTTTCCAACACAGGACTTACCTTTTGCTGGGTAGAACAAAAGTGAGAACACAACTTATACCTTAAAATATGATACCATTCTTAAGTTAGGTAAATTTTATTACGTTAAGATTTGTTATACTGCTTCGTCCTTACCAATAGAGGGCATTTGTGTAATCCCTACCACAAGGGACATTGGAAAGATATACATTACACCCATTATATTAACAGGTATGTAAAATATCCTTTTAAAAATATAGTTTTTAATTTTAGTCCCCATGTGAGAAACTTTTGTTTAATGCTTTCTTAGAAAATTTTATAACTAAAAATGCTTTGATATGACATAATTTTTAATCTAGTATGGATATTTAGAAAATACAGCAAAAGGGCTTTGTAAAACCAAAAAAAACTATGCAGCTGATTCAGAGCTTCTGAAAAAAAAAATATTATTATGTTATAAGTAAAAGTAATTTATAATGTTTTTTTAATGGAATATCACTTGTTATTGAAATCTGTAGAAGTTACATGTCAAGCCAATTAACTCCTAAGGCAAAGCGCTTGTTACAAAAGCTATGAAATAGAAGCATTCTGTTTCTTTACAACAAAGAGTGTCATTTAATAGAAAATAAAAATTTGCGAAGAAAATTATTAATAATTAAGATCAGAATCAGAGTATTATTTGTAACCACCCACAAAATATTTTTAATTTTAGTAAATTTTATTGATTAAAATTTACTGCAATTAATTTTTTTTTTTTGGAGCAGTGATGTTTTATATTCAAATTTGAAAAAAATTGCACAAAAATATTTCAGCTTCCAAATGTGTTCTGTCGCATCTGAAAGGCTTTTCGCAATGACAGGTCTCATCCAAACAGACTTACGAAATCGACTGTCACCTAATAATTTAAGGATGTTTTGTTTTCTGAATAAAAATCTCATAAATGTGAATTTTATTTATTAATATCTAATATGAACTTTATTATTAAATTGGTATTTTGTTTTATTACTATTTTCAAAAAATAACTAATATTCTGTTAAATAACAGTTTTCAAAACATAACTGATATTTTGTTAAATTATAATTTCCAAATTTCGTTATTTAACATTCTAAATAATTATTATATATGCAAGTAATGTCGCCTGTTTCTATATTTTCTATCCTAAACATACAGCTTTTTACTTTTTACAACTTTTGAAGTCTGCCGTGTCCGCATCGGTATCATCGATACTTTTTTTTTATAAATATCGGTATCGGTATCGTACCAGCAAAAGTGGGTATTTATGCATCCCTAATTTATATATTTATTTTAAGTTTGTAACTTAACATTTATATAAAATTAAACCAAAATTATTCTTGTAAGTCATCAAAAAGACATGTTTGTCATTTTTTTTTAGATATTTTGTATTTAATCCAGTTTGTATGACACTGATGCTCTCGATGAAGCTAATATGTACCATAGGAATGTTTTGATTTTTCAAGCACCCCACGATTATATATTCAATAGAAGTTTGAAAACAAGTTGAAAATAGTAGAAGAAAATGTTGTGGGACGAATTATTTATACGACCTACAGGAGTTCTTTTCATACAATTTTTATATAAATATTAACTTAAAAAACTGAACTAAATATAAACACAAAAGAATGTCTTTAGTCAAAAGTTTTTATATTTTTATCCAAGGGAACGAAAAACAGCCGATCTTTACCCATCTTTATAATTTTACCTAATTTTTGCATAACTTCATAAATGTGGGTCAATTAATTTTTTCCCTTCGTAGCTGTGACTTGGCGAAAATTTCGCAGAATATCCTTCTCTTACTTAATCAATGATAAATACCAATAATTCCTTAACTATATAGGACCTCAACTTCGACAAAATTTTGCTTTCTTTGTTAAAAAACCAAAACCTGCAACAAAAGTTATATATTATTGCAGCAAAATTATTTTTATACATTAATATAAAAGAGAAATTACGATACGGAAATGAAATTCTATAGCGTGAATCCCTTTGTTATAATGAAATTGAAAATCATTTCTAGATTTTCGTATTGACCACTTTTCCAAAAACTGTTTTTACAGCAAGTTATTGTAGAATATTTAAATTATGTAGGACAGGAGGAAAGGTAATTACTTCCCTTTCTTGGTGCAGCAAAAAAGTTATTACAAAAAATAATTTTAAAAATATTAAACAATTAATTTATTTATACCTATTGCAAAACTATTTTCACATGTATAATAGAAGGATCTTATAGTATAAAACAATTTGAACTTTAAGCTGATGTGTTGGTCGTTAATTAATTTTAAAAAAAACGAAAAAAATCTGCTTTCAAGACTAGTGAAAATCTTTTCTATGGTTTTACATAAAATTGCACTTGCACTTATCCAAGTTAGACCTGTATATCAGAGATTGAAAAAAAAATAGTGATATATTATACTTAAATTGTTCAAATCCATAATTTGTTTTACATTTAAATTGTTTCAGTACACGATTTGTAAATTTAATCCCTTTGTAAATTGCATGATTAAAATATAATACAAATAATGGATTTCAATAATTATTATAATGTATCAATAATTTATAGCCTAGTATAAGGGCCAAACTTTAATAAGTTCATGTACAGTGTAAAATAGCAGAAATATTTGTTTCCAATGATCCTGATCATTGATCAATAAAGAAATTTATCTGCCGTATTTAAATAGTTGTTTATATGTATTATCCTTTCAAGCAGAAAAAAGGAAAGTATATATACAAAGAGTGTGTTTCTTGCAAATACAACTTTGGTCCTCTCCATACACTTTTGGACCACCTTATGATCTCGTTAGTGGAGTTGTATCGTATCGAAAGTAACATTCGCAGGAAACAACTGCTACATAATATATAAATTCCGAAGTATGTCAGTAGGATTTTAAAAACCTACCTGCTTCTATGCCAGATTGAAAAATATCGCCAGGCAAATGACATCTATACAATCACCGAAATAGTGTGAAATTTTTAAAAATCAAAATTTCGGTAATTAATAAAGAAACCTATCTGCCGTATTTAAAAAGTTGTTTATATATGTTATCCTTTCAAGCAGAGAAACGGAAAGAATATAAACAAACAGTTTATTTCCTGAAAATACAACTCTGGTCCACTCTCCATACGCGTTTCGACCGGCAACATTCGCAGGAAATAACTGCTATATAAAATATAAATTCCAAAGGATGTCGGTAGGTTATCAAAAACCTGCCGACTTCGATGCCAGGCTGACAAATATCGCCAATCAAATGACATCGAAATAATGTAACATTTTCATTATGAAATAAATAAATCTATCTGCCGTATTTAAATAGTTATTTGTATGTATTATCATTTCAAGCAGAAGAAAGAAAAGAATATATACAGTTTGTTTCCTGCAAATACAACTCTGATCTTCTCTGGAGCTGTATCCTATTGACATACTTTAGAATGTATATTTTATATAGCAGTTGCTTTCTGTGAATTTTGCTCTCGGTTCAATATAGCTCCACTAATAAGCCCATTAGATGGGCGAAACGCCTATGGAGAGATAAACAGAGTTTTCTTTGGAGGAAACAAACTATTTTTATATATTCTTTCATTTTCTCTACTTGAAAGGATAATACATATAGACAACTATTTAAATACGACAGATAGATTTCTTTATTTCTCATTGAAATTTTGATTTTTAAAAATTTCGCACTATTTTGGTGATTATATAGACCTCGTTTGACTGGCGATATTTTTCAGGGTGGCATGGAAGTCGGCAGGTTTTTAATATCCTACCGACATAGTTTGGAATCTATATTTTATATAGCAGTTGTTTCCTGCTAATGTTGCCGTCGCACTAACGAGCATTTGGCCTCAAAAACCGGACAAAATTAATAACGTCATTGTTTTTGACTCTACACGTGTCAAAATCAGTATCTTGGGATTTTTGAGGGGGCTAAGTTGATTTCTGGCAATATTTTACTAATTGGGTGAAGGGGGCTGACTTAGGGTGGGGAGGGGGAGGGTAGTAATATTAAAACAACGTAATGGTTATCGTTTTATAGGTTTTTAGGTGCTCCAATTTCATTTCTGGAATTACTTTACCAATCGGGTGAAGGGGCGCTGACTTAGGGTAGAGAGAGGGAGGGGAGTAATATTAAAAAAACGTAATGGGTATCGTTTTTATTTTATTTTTTTTTGAGGTGCTCCGATTTCATTTCTGGCATTATTTTACCAATCGGGTGAAGGGGCGCTAACTTAGGGTGGGGAAGGGGAGGGGAATAATATTAAAAAAACGTAATGGGTATCGTTTTATATGCTGACTTAGGGTAATTGTACGTTTTCTCATAAAAAATCTATCTCAAGATAAAAACAAAGTCTCTTTACTGTGTAATCAAGTAGGTCCTGAAGCACAACTTCAACACTCGTCTCCGTAACTCGGATTGACTCTGGTTTTGGATAGCAGAGTTTCTTTGCTTCTCTAATTAGAGTATAACAAGGAAATATACCCTTATTGGAATCGTGTAACAACTCCCACTGCCTCCTTGTAAAGTCATCTTCAACAAAGATTTGCAAAGCTTGTTCAGGTGTGTAATTTTTTACTTTCGGTTTCTGAGCAGTATTTATTACCTTCCTGTAAAGTTTGGCTAAGTTACATCTATTATAAGTTAAGAGGCCGCGGCATTTCCAAACATTCGTTGACGTACGCTACCTGCATAGGTAAGCTCCTCAACAGGTACCTGTTCGCGGAGTTCTTTAGTATTTCGTCGTTTACTACGATCATGTAATTCTTGGAAATGCTTCCTTGGGCATCCCGTAGAATTCGTGGCCCAGTTATGTACTGGTATTGATGTATTAAGCAATTTCTCATTTTTTTCCAAAAATCTTTCTTGAATATGGTAAGATGATATCCATCTTTTCTTCAAATCACTATTAAAATATTTTAAATCGTGACTTAAGGTATGGTACTCGTTTTGGAGACATTTCGTTATTTCGCAAAGCTTATGTTCCATAAATGATACCTTATCTTCAAGTGTGTTGGATGTGCTTTGTTTAAGAAGCATGTATATCGTTTTACGATATACTTCAATAACATTTAATGTAATATTTGTACCTATAGGAAAAAAATCATGTATGTAAGTAAAAAATAACCAAAATTATTGCAAAAAAAACCATGGAACTCAAAGCGGTTTTTTGAAGAGGTGGAAACATGTGGAAAATGTTTTGAATGTTATGATATGGTCTAAAGTTTATTATAAAAAAAGAATTATAGCCCGACCTAGCTCGGAACATTTTCAAAAACACTAATTAGTTAAAAAGAAAAATAAAAAAATAGAAAATTTTCTTGCATATTGTTTTAGGTCCATAAGAATACTAAACAGTCATTATATTTTTAAATAATATATATTAAAATTAAATACATAGCTTGTTCTTCACATCCCATCACAAAAAATTTTTTTTTAATATTCACTTTACAAAATACCAAACACCAAACACAAGTCTAAAAAAATCTATCAAGAACGAATGCGTGCGTATTGAACGAAGCTTAGATTGCAGTTAACTGTGCGGAACGTAGCTGCGTGGAGGGGCCACTTTATCATATTTTTGTGATAGTACAGTTACTCAGGTATACAAAAAAAATAATTTCAATGATTACTTGTATAGTTTGCATTTCTCCTTTTTGTCTGGTTTTTGAGGCCAAATGCTCGTTAGTGTGTCGGTTCTATACAGCTCAATTGACGAGACCATTAGGTGGTTGAAATGCGTATGAAGAGAGGACCAGAGTCGTATTGGTAGGAAACAAACTAAGTAGATTCTTTCCTTTTCTCTGCTTGAAAGGATAATACATATAAACAATAAGACCCTTGTACTGCACATAATTTTTGAACAAACTGACTAACTCGAAAAAAACATTGTTTCCAGGTTAATTTAATAATAATAAATTTTGGTAAGTGACTCATAGTTTAAAAATTTTATTTTAATCAATTTTTACTAATCTTAACAAAAATCTACACGACAAAAATAAAAAACGATATACATAAAGTATAAAATAAAATAAGGGAAAGGTTGCAATAAAATTATCGGATACCTTATTCTCTCGGGTTTTAAAATTGTAAAAGCAGAATTATATTTTAGTTTTTAAAGTAAGAAACAATTAAAATAAATTCAATTTTTCACTACCTGAAGCGTTATGTTTTTAATTTGACCTAATGTTCGTCTCGGGATATTTCGCTGTTAAAAATAAAAATCCAACATCTCTAGAAGTACAGGGTGAGTCAACGATTGGATGAAGTAGGTTTGTGCCTTTTCGGTGAAATTAACAAAGAAACTATATTTATTGTTTGATACAGTTTATTTTTACGCAGATTTTAAAAATATTTAGGACTCTACAGGGTGAGCCAAAAAACTAGGACAGCATAAAGTTGTATTTTTTAAATAGAACACCCTATATACGAATCGTATTTTCGATTTAGCTTATAATTTTAAATCTTTTTTATTAAGGGTTTACTATAACAAAACTTTATAGTTTCTGAGATAATTAAGTTTAAAGAAAAAAAGTCACATTTTCAAGCATCAATTCAGTCCTAAATAACGTTTTCAATTTTGTGACAAATATATTCAAATTTGGAATTTAGCAAGGCCAAGGACAAGTTAACATAATTTTTACCTAATATTTGCAATAAAAGCTACAGGGTGTTGAACACATCGGCTAAAATTTGAACAAGTTTAAATTAATAAATATCTTTTTTTTTTAAATGGTATATTTTCATGTTATTTAATAGAGTAATAAAAACCCTAAAAGTTTTGTTCATATATCCTATACCTATTTATAATATTTTTTGAGATATTTCAGTTTTTCTTATTTTCCATACTTTTTTACAGAAATAGTCTTCATTATCATAGTAGCCATGTAAAATAATAAAAAGAAACTACAGAAACAAACAGAATGTGGTAAAATATGATGAAATACATTATTCGTTATATTACAATGGCAATAGTTTAATTAAACATAATGTGAAAAAATTAACACAACAATAACGACAAGGCAAATACATATTTACTTTTATACTAAATTGAAACAAAAAAATTACCTATTAATTACTGAGATTAATTATTTCTTTTTAATAAGTGTTCGAATAAACGACCCTCTTGTGCAATGCACAAATTTAGTCTTTTTTGTAGATTTTCTCGGACCCTGGACAAAATTAGTGGCGTTATTGTTCTACAGGTATCCCTAATCCTGTTTCGCATATCTTCCACTGTTGTTGGTGGATTAACATACACCTTATTTTTAATATAACCCCATAGGAAGAAATCTAATGGGGTGATGTCGCAAGACCTTGGTGGCCACTCAATGAAACCCCCACGTCCAATCCATTTTTGCGGATACCGTTGGTCCAAAAACGCACGAACTTCACGATGGTAACGCGGAGGCGCACCATCGTGCTGGAACTACATACTGTCGAGCTCATCCCTATCGAGAGCTTAAAGCAGTTGGGGTAGTTCTTCTTGTAGAAAGTTCAGGTAACTATGGCCATTTAGTGGTTCATTAAAAAAGTGGGGTCCAATAATTCGATTATGATGAATACCACACCAAACATTTAATGACCAGTGGTTTTGATGTTGCACCTCTCTAATCCAAAATGGTTTTTTTGTGGCATAATAATGCATGTTGCGTCTATTTACGGCACCGTTACTTCTAAAAGTAGCTTCATCACTAAACATTACCTTGCATAATAAATTTGGATTTAATTGAATCTCCGCATTTATTGTACGACAAAAGTTTACACGACTTTCAAAATCCTGTCCATGCAATTCTTGGTGTAATTCCATGTGATATGGATGATACGTATATTTCTTGGTAGTACGATTAGCGGTGGATTGTGATGTTTCACATAATGCTGCTAATTGACGGCTACCAATATAAGGATTTTCCTGAACATTTAACAATACTTGTAGTTCTTTTTCTTCATTAGTTACTGGTTTGTTGACCACTTTACGTTTTGGATAATCAACAGTACCAGAAGAATCAAATCTTTGCATTAAGTTTTGAAAAGTATAGGTATTAGGCTGGCGTCGATCAGGATACTTCATTTTGTAAATTCTTTGAGCAAGAAGGCAATTTTTTTGAGCCTCTCCTATTGTATAAATCATATCTATTAACTCATTCTTTGGAAAATTCATTTTACAATATAAGATGAATCCAAAAAAAACCAAACTACACTACATAAAAACCAAAAGAAGCGATTGCGGTTATAAATTTGACACACAGAAAAATGTTCTTTTACATTGTTTTTGCCATGGCTACTATGATAATGAAGACTATTTCTGTAAAAAAGTATGGAAAATAAGAAAAACTGAAATATCTCAAAAACTATTATAAATAGGTATAGAATATATTGAACAAAACTTTTAGGGTTTTTATTACTCTATTAAATAACATGAAAATATACAGGGCTCACCCTGTAGAGTCCTAAATATTTTTAAATCTGCGTAAAAATAAATTGTATCAAACAATAAATATAGTTTCTTTGTTAATTTCACCGAAAAGGCACAAACCTACTTCATCCAATCGTTAACTCACCCTGTACAAAAAAAAAATTAGGGAAAGATTTCAATAAAATTATCGGAAACCTTATTCTGTCGGGTTTTTTAAATTGTAAAAGCAGAATTATATTTTAGTTTTTAGAGTAAGAAATAATTAAAATAAATTAAATTTTTCACTAACTAAAGCGTTAGGTTTTTAATTTGACCTAATGTTCGTCTCGGGATATTTCGCTGTTAAAAATAAAAATTCAACATCTCTAGAAGTACAACATAAAACAAGATTAATATCTAAAATAAAAGTTTAATGTTTGCTAAAAGCAACATGCACTGCAGAACTCCAGATAAATAAATTTGTAAATAAATTCAGAAAGAGTAGCTGAAAATAGCAAAACCTATTTTATATATGATAATAGAGCATGAAGTCGACTTAAAAAGAATTCAAAAGTAAGTTGGGAAGTAGCAAAATGTCGTTATAAAAGATTCTTTAGTGCGCTTTGAATTAGATTGCAAGGAAAATGGAAATATTGTTGTATTATAATGAATATAAAAGAAATTTATACTGTTTACCTACTTTTACTTATACTTATACTAAGAATAAATCTTTCTGAAAGAATTTTTATGTAAAAATATAAAAATTATGTTTTCTTTTTATAAAAGAGCATATAACTTTTATCTAATAGTAATTTATTTTCCCATTTCATCTGAAACTTAAAACCCAGGATTTCACAAAGGCTGCTGTTGGAATTCCATCTAGAAATATTCAGGGTTTACACCACCTTGTGATTTTCAAAGATTCGAATTTCTTCTTTTATCTAGATAAATTGTTTATACTCTTAGGAATATCTCCATTGTTTAACTATTTCAAAATTTAAATTATCTTCGAAATTATTGGAATTAAAAGTGAATGGAGCAGGGCATCGGCCCGAAACTCAGGTGGCGAGCGGGCCGGTCAGAGCCTTGAAAGAGGTATTGTTGAATATTCTTTAATATTAGATATTTTGAATCAATCCTTTGTAGAAAGAATTATTTTGAGGAATTTTAGATGCATTAAGTTGTAACTAATTTAGAAACTCAAGACATTTAACGTCAGAAAATCAATTATCTTTGTAACGCAGTAGTGTACGGATTGCCACGTTTAACTAAACATTAGTAAACTTTACAATTGTCCCAAGCGCACTGCGATTGACCGATACGTTGGATTTTCTGAAAGTATCTATAGCCAAAATCAGAGTCCAACAAAAGACCAAAGAGGCCAACAAATTGGAAACAGCTGCTCAAAAGGAGCGGCAGGATATCGCGGCATCAATCGAAGACCTCATTTGCGGCTCTGAAATGGTAGAGTGAAAGTAATTTTAAACAATATTTGGTTTTTAGGCCCTTTTGCGATATTTTCTTTTCTTTCGTGTTTTTTTCCTAAACTTCCTTTTTTTGACTGGTGGACCAGATATCTCAAGTTCTGCTTAACCGATATCGATAAAATTTAAACCACATACGCACAATGAAAATTTTCAAAATGACAAATAAATACCACAGAATTTTTCAAAACATGCTTTTTTATATTTTGATATTGTTAAGTAATGCTGTAACAATACTGATAATTTTTATTTTGCTGTAAACTAGTCTTCCAATTTGTGGAACTACTTCTTATTTATAACTGTTGGAATATAAATAATTATAAATGAAATTAATTAAAGTATACTTAACTTCCTGTGCATCAAAAAAAATTATATATGAATGTACATTCATCTTAGGACTTTCAATATTTTTGGAGGTAAAAAATATTACTAACTGTCCAAAATAACGTTTATTATGCTTCATTTCAAACAAGATATTAATAACGAAAATATAAAAATTTAACTCAACAAATTATACATTACATATAGATACATATAGAATCAGAACTAATTCTATGTAGATATACGTTCTTGTGACTTTTACTGTTACGTAAGGCAAGAATGAGCATTCCTTCTTCATTTTCTTATAAAATTGGAAATCATTCATTTTAAGCCTTTATTAATTGAAAATTTACGAAAATCCAACCTGAATTTAGTTAGCTTTAATTCTACAAGAATAGAAAATAAAACCTTGACAAAATGCGTTCACTAACCATAAGGGTGTGCAGTAGGGGCGGATCCAGCCCCTCTCTTGGGGGGGGGGGCGGTGATATCACAAAAGTACAGTATGGCAAGAAAAACAAGTTGTCAACGGGGGGGGGGGGGGTGGGTGCAAGCAGCATGCTCATTCCTAATATAAAAGGCAGAATGGGTTCTATTTTCCTGAACTCAAAGCTTTTGGGAGGGGGGGGGGGCGATCGCAAGCATACAGACTCCTAAACTCTATTCAAGAACTAGAGAGAGTAATAAAACTGTTACCGAAACCTCTAACGTACCTGCTCCAGTGCCGCAGGTAACTGAGAACTGCCGTAAATCTAATTATATTTCATTATATTTAAATATATTTTATAAATTTACTGCAACATAGAATTTCTGATAGTTTAATTTAATTTCTGTCAGTGATCAAAGTACAACTTACAGTTTTTTCTTATTTGCGCTGGTTTTTATATATTATTTGAGATTAGTGAGATACCCAAAAGATATGGCTTCCACCTCTATAGTTATTCCAAAATCGTTAAACCACGGCATTTTTTCCTCAACGAAAAACTTATTAAGATGAATGTTTATGATGCCTAAGATATCAATATTTAGATAATAATGTTAAAAGCTTTATTGAGATGTGTTCTAACATGACAGGAGTTGGAAAATCCACTATCTGCCGAATACTAAAGGAGAAAAAAACGACTGGAATTGTTAGTACTCCCAAGCCACATTCGATCACAGGCAGACGAAAAACCTCGTTGAAGAGATGTAAACTGCAATAAAAGGAGTTGTATATACATTTTATTATGAGAAGCAGATCCCAACCATCTACAAAATTCTAACTTAAATCATTGAAGATCGCGATTTACCTGAAATTAAAAGAACTGATCTCTGGAAATTGCTCAGAGAACTTAATTTTTGCTGGGAAAAACCAGATAGAAAATCTGTTCTTATAAATCGTCCGGAAACTGTCCGTTGGAGACGTAAATATCTCTCTCAAGTAAAAGGTAGAGTTGCTAGAAATAAAACAATTAATAAAATTAGTAATTTAACTAAACTTTTGAAAGATTTTTTGAATAAAGTTACTGCGGAAAATTGGGAAAAATCCATATAATAAAAGAATAAAACAAAATGTGAGAACTCTATCTCATAATCGGTGAGATAGAGGAACCAATTATAATTAATTTTAGTGAAGATAGTTTCACTGATTTTGATTATGAATTAGATACGTAATGTTTACTAGTGTAAACACAATTTATTATTTAAATTTTTGTTTTTGTTGTATTTTATTGTTTAATGTTGTTTATGTGTTTCTTTTTATTTTTTTACATATTTTTATTTTAGTGTGTCCCACTCTTTAATTTTATATATATTTAATTCTAATTAGCCGTAAGTTTTTTATTATTTTATTATTGTATTTGTGTCTTTTTCTTAAGCGTGTACAATTAACATGTTTATCTTATTTTTTTGGGGCTATCGTATTTCCATATATAAAAGTAAATTAAATTAAGATATCAGTACAATAGAAATAAAAATAAGTAGGTCTAATTTTAATTACAACATAGAAAAAAGTAATTACATTTGAATCCCTTTTTAGTGTTTAATTGTAATTCTGCGGATGGTTTAAGAAATAAATAAACTGAAACGTCAAATACCCTTAAAATGTTTTTAATTAATAATAAAATGACCGATAGCCCCAAAAATATTTTATTATTATATGGACGAATTTATTTTTTTATATATGTTTAACTTTTTGTATTTTTGACAATGGATATTTTGTAAGTATTTAAATTATAACTTAGAATTTTTTGAGAGAATAGTCCTACGTTTTAGTCTATTATTATAGACCGGTATTTTTGATTATAAAATTTCTAACCCATTCCTATGAAAAATATATGTGTCTAACAAATTTTGCTAAAAACACCGAACTAAAGAACACAGGTAGTTTGCGAAGAGAAAAAGGGTAAAAAATGATTTATTACTCTCTCTAGTTCTTGAATAAACTATAGTATAGGAGGAAAAATCGGGTCCATTTTCCTAAACTCAAAGTTCTTGGGGGGGGGCGATCGCCCCCACTGCCCCCCCCCTTGGATCCGCACCTGATGTGCAGTAGTCCGGGTAAATGTACGCAGTTGTAGTTTCTGAAAAATATAGCAAAATACTCTTTATCATATTATCTAAGAAAATCATAGGATTTTTTAAATTAAATTCTGCCTTCATTTCTTAATTATTTTTAGAACTCAAAATTCCAATTTTTTATTTTATTTTTCAATCAATACCCGACAAAGAAAAGTATTCTACCATTAGTAAGGATTTATACTCATATTTGCATCCTTTTTTAATTTTTTAATTTTTTTTTCAATATTCATAAAAATGCTACGTATAAGTATCAAATAAATATTTATTTATGTAATTAATGGCTATATCATAAAAACTTTAATTTTATGCCCCTTTTTCCGATCACCAAGGTAACAAGAAAAAATCGTTTGATCTCTCAAATTTACGTTAAAGGAGATTTTTTCTTGTGCTCGATATTTTCAGCGAAGTATCTTATTCTAAAACACGGGGCGACCAATAAATATAAATTATCTTATTACTTGAAATTTGCATGTTTTTGAGCTTACAAATGGAAATTATTATCCGAATTTACATCATATGCTTATAATTTTTCGGAATAAACTTTGAATCCTTTGACAAGTAAAATTTGCTTGCCAATTTTTTCCAGCGATATCATAAACTCCTAACATAAGCTAATCAAAACAGATTTTTCCATGCTAAAAATATTATCAGGATAGCGACTATATCATCACACTGAAAACAATCCATAGTAATATTTGATTATATTTTCCACTCTTCACTATGGTCCATTAATGCGGAATTAACATTTAAAACCAAAAAACTACGTTTTTTACGCATTCATAATGTTGTTCTTATATTTTCTTTTTAAAGATTATTATTTTATCCGCATTTTTTTAAAATTTAATGTGATTATTGTTGTTGTTGTTTTTCAACCTTAAAACTATATTTAGTATTGTGTTAAGAAGACTTATAGGAAAAATTACAAATAACTTTTTAAAGTTTATTGTTTCGTTTAAAAAAATGCTTATGTGGCAGGTAAACCTTATTGTGTTATATTATATTAATTGTTATTTTCAGTTAAGAGAGCAGTCCTAATTCTTCCTCTTTGCATCTCTATAAACAGACAAGAATTTCTACGTCTGGCTTTTTAACTGATAGAGAAGTTAAAACTACCTCACTAGTTCAATATAGAGACAAAATCTGCAGGGGAAAACTATTATTCTTTTATGAAAATACATAGTGACTTGTCATTGCGGACTTCTGAATCAACGAATTTAATGAAAGCAGTAAGATTTAACAGACCTCAGGTTGAGCGATTTTTTGAAGGTCTTGAGACTTTGATGTAGAGGTTTAACTTCACGCCCTATACAAAATGTAACTGCGATGAGACTGGCGTTAGCATAGTCCAGAAACATACTAACGTTTTTGCTTCTAAAAACCAAAGACAAGTTGGAAAACTTACTTCCGCAAAATGTGGACAGAACGTGACTATGCTTTTTACAATGAGCGCTGGTGATCAGTTCGTACAACTTTATTTCATATTTCCACGGTCCCGAATGAATAAAAGACTTATAATTAATGCTCCAAATGAGAGATTGGGTAAAGTTGAGCCAAACGGTTGGATGGATGTTGAATTATTTTTGGAAATGTATGCATCACTTTGTGAAATATTCTAATCCTACAGCCTCTTGATTCCTGACGGACATGCCAGTCATAAAGACTCAGATATCGTTAAATTTGCCAGGAAGAATAATATTCACATGCTGAACACCCCACCTCACACGACTCACAAGATACGGCCACTTGACCGTACGTTCCAGAAGCCTTTTAAATCTGCTTACAATGATGTATGTGACTTGTGGATGAGATCAAATCCCGAATTAGTGAATAGAAGTTTACAGCGTTTGTTGCTTCTGTTTCGAGTTTCTGGATATTGCGGTTAGTAGCATTCACTGCATAGACATGCATCCCTTTGATAGAAATGTCTTTAATGATTTAGGTTTCATCCAGAAAGTCAATCAACCTCTGAACCATCGCTTTGATCTTCTCAACTGTCAAAACCCACATCTTCAACTTCTGCACAGTTAATTCTGCCAAATTTTGACTCTCAACAGCTAGAAATGACATGTTTAGCTTGTCGACAACTTAGATCTCCAACTGCTGCCTCCTATTCCGTACTCCCAATTTCAACTTCTAAGCAATCCGAGATTCAAACTGCTGGTGCTGACGCTGAACCTCAAATTGCCTCTTTCAGAAATTCAAATCTGAAACAGAAGCTGTCATTGATTAATCCGCTGACAACTTTAAAGCTGCATTTACAGAACCCTCACCGGTTCCTGATATTTTGGAAAGAAGAGCCACTGCATGACGTCGTAAAACTGAAAAAAGGGAAATTATAACAAATTCTCCATACAAAAAGATGCTGGAAGAGAAAACCTGACTCCTTCTCGCAGACCGATTGAAGAAGAGACAATTTGTCATTTGTGTCTTGAATCTCATGAAGAAGATTGGATACAGTGTGAGAACTGCAATGTTTGGATCCATAAGGCTCGTGCAAATATATCAGAGCTTTGAAATCAGTATATTTACAATTATTTTATGCTACAAATGGCTGCATAATTACTGGTCGGAACTAAAGATCAATTCTTTAAAGTCTGATTTTTCCTAGTCTTCAAATTGCAATAATAAAGTTGATTACTTCTAAACATACCTGTAGTTCATTATTTTTATTGAAAACTTAAGGATGTATTAAACATGTGACGTTAGTTATTTCGATTTTTTCGTTGATAAACTTTAGGGTGACCGTACTGGGGGAATGTTCCCTAAAGCAAAAGGTTTACTACAATGATTTTAATGACAACAAGGGATAAATGCAGATATGATTGCATCTGTGTACGAAAAATTTAGAAAAAAATTAGAAAAATTTGTACTAGTATAAGGGCAACCTGTGGAATAATTATCTTTTTATTTCAAACTTATTGTTAAGGTCTGAAATCAAGGCTAAAAAAAACAAGTTAGTTAATTAAAATTTGTAAAAAATTGCACTAACAATCTTTTATTTAAGATTTGTTATACATTTTTAGAATATTTTGAACACCCTGTGCGCGTTATCATGACTTTGATCACTGTTTTTGAAATCCAAAGGCAACCAAACTTTTATCAAGAATGACTTTTACCCAAAATATTGAAGTTTATTGGAATGTGGTACTTCATCCGGGGACGCACTATATATTATTCAATATTTCTTATCTTATTTACTAAATATAAACCTCCAAAGTTATTTAGACTAATCGCCTCCTCTTTGCTGTATGACTTTTGGTGAATGCGCCGAGCAAAATATAAATTTTATTCCTACGCTGTCAAAGAAAACCTTAAGTTTAAGCTAAATTCATTAATTTAATGGATTTGTACCTTAAATCGCGAATAAGTTACATGTACTTTGAAATTAAGCTTTGTACATTAAATTTAATAGAATGTTACCTTAAATTTCAATAAAGTTACTGAAATTATTGGTATAATTACATTAGATTTGATATAAAATATATTAAATTTAATGCACCAACATTAAATGAATTTAAGAAATGGTTTATGAAATTTGCTTCCAGCACATTACCTTAAAATTAAGGTAAAGTTTTTTTACCGTGTATACACAGATTTACGAGGCTTATACTTAATATGAAAGCACTGGAATTCAACGGGTTTGTTTCCATATTTCAATGAAGTTTGATAACCCTAAATGCATTCCATTATTTTTAAATTCAGTTAAAATTTTTCGCGACCTTGGGCACTGTATCTTACCAGACTAGCCATATTGAACCAAAAATGTAATTCAGAGAAAATTGCATACTTACTTTATAATGTTATTACCGATTTTTTTTTGTTTTCATTAGCGTGAACTCGTTAGACAATTGCGAAGTAGTAGATATCTGTTGGACTTCCATTGTCTTTATTTTTGTTGAATATCACGACGTTTCGGCTATTAATTATCTCTAGCCGTTTTTAAGTGAAACTAAATTAATCCCTTAGCTACATGACTATTTATAATAAAAGTAAATGCAGGGGAAGGTGTGTCTGAGATGGGTGCAGTCATGCCTGCTGGAGTGCATTTAGTTTTAGTTTACAATTATTAAGAAGTGGTTTCCACACTTCTCTTATATCTAAAGATGGTTTACTAAAACAACTCGGGTTCTGATATATAACCGCGGCTTCTTTGAATTTCCGTTTTCTCAAATGTTGTTTTCGGTGTAGTATTTTAGCTTCAAACCATTTTATGTGGTGTCCATGAGTCCAGGCATGGTTGGCGGCACCAGATTTTTCTGTTTCTCCTCGAGATGTGCATTTTTGGTGTTCTTTGATCCTTACGTCAAGAGTTCTCTTTGTTTCGCCAACGTAGAAATTGCCACATTCACATGGTATCTGATATACACAGTTCTTCATGTCCCTTTGAGTTGTTGATTTGACCCTAGTGAGCCGACTTCTCAGAGAGTTATTCGAATTGAAAACAACGTTGATTTTATATCGGTTTTCTATCCTTCTATCTTTTTCTGAAAGGCCTTTAACATAGGAGATGTTCAGTACTGGTTTTCGTTCTTCATTCGTTGTCGATATTGTCCTATTTCTGCGTTGTTCTAGAAATTTATCCATTAGATATACTGGGTATCCGTTGGCTGTCAGATTATTTTTAATGTAATCTATCTCTTTTATCAAGCTTCTCATTGGAGTTGCAGAGAGTTAACGCTCTATCTACGAGATTTCTTATAATTCCTTATTTGGTGTTGTTGGAGTGATTAGATGAATAATTAAGGTATTGTCCTGTGTGCGTGGCTTTTCTGTAAACCGAAACGAAGTTTCGAAGTTCTTCGTCGTTTTCACTCCAAATAATAAAACTATCGTCTACGTATTTGAGCCATAACTTTGGTTTCTTAGTTATGAATTCAATTGCGAACGTCTCGAACCATTCCATGAAAACATTTGCGACCACTGGTGAGAATGAAGATCCCATCGAGAGTCCATCATCCTGGATGTAGAATTTTTCCTTTTCTTGAAAATAAGAATTAGTCAAACAACTTTCCAACAAGTCCATAATGGCGCGCGGTGGTAAAAATGTTCTTTCTGCTAAGGTCTGGTCTTTTTCTAGTTTCTTTCTTATGATTTTTAGTGACTCCTTAACTGGAACGTTGGTGTATAGGCTTTCCACGTCAAAGCTAATAAAATAGTCTTCCGATTGTACTTCTATTTCACGTATAATTTCTACGAAATGTTGCGAGTTCTTAACACAGGACGATGTATTTCCTTGTAATGGTCTCAGGATTGGAAGAAGAAATTTGGCAAGTTCAGAAGTCGGAGAGTTCCGGGAACTCGTGATAGGTCGTAAGGGCATGTCTTGCTTACGTATTTTCGGGAGTCCATAAAGATGTGGAGTTTTTCTATGGTGTGGCGTCAACTGAGATCGGATCCTTTCAGGAATATACCGTTCATGTTTCTTAAGAACGCGATAAATTCTTCCTTCAATTGCAGATCTGGGATCTTTAGCAAGAGATGTATAATTTCCTTTCCTTAAAACTTCGTCAATTTTTTGACTAGATGTCTCAGCATTCATTACGACTGTAGCATTTCTTTTATCCGCTGGTTGAATTTAAATACTGGAGTCCTTCTGAAGGTTAGCTAGGGCAGTTTTTCTTGACTTTGCTGATGGTTGGTTCGCTTTTTCTAGATTTTCGTAGGGTTTCTCTTATTTTCTACCTGAACTCATCTACAAAAGGGTCTTCGATGTTCGCTGAGTCTGCGACGCTAATTATATCGAGAATGGGAAACTCTTTTGGATAAATTTCTAGAACAACGCAGAAATAGGACAATATCGACAACGAATGAAAAACGAAAACCAGTACTGAACTTCCCCTATGTTAAAGGCATTTCAGAAAAAGTTAGAAGGATAGGAAAACGATATAAAATCAACGTTGTTTTCAATTCCAATAACTCTCTGAGAAGTCGGCTCACTAGAGTCAAATCAACAACTCAAAGGGACATGAAGAACAGTGTATATCAGATACCATGTGAATGTGGCAATTCCTACGTTAGCGGAACAAAAAGACCTCTTGACGTAAGGATCCAAGAACACCAAAAATGCACATCTCGAGGAGAAACAGAAAAATCTGGTGCCGCCAACCATGCCTGGACTCATGGACACCACATAAAATGATCTGAAGCTAAAATACTACACCGAGAACAACGTTGCAGAAAACGGAAATTCAAAGAAGCCGCGGTTATATATCAGAACTCGAGTTGTTTAAGTAAATCATCTCTAGATATAGGAGAAGTGTGGAAACCACCTCTTAATAATTGTAAACTAAAACTAAATGCAGCATAAAAAATGGGATTTTGCCGTAGCAGGCATGACTGCACCCATCTCAGTCACACTTCACTGCATTTACTTTTAGTATAAATAGTCATGTAGCTAAGGGATTTATTTAGTTTCACTTGAAAACGGCTAGATATAACTACTAGTCGAAACGTTGTGATATTCAACAAAAATAAATACAATGATATCTACTACTTCGCAAGAAACATCGTTGTCTATGACCTTCAAACAAATCGTTAGACAATTTTTTCATTAATTATTAAATCAATAGGTATTATTTCACAGGCGTGAAAGGAATATTATTACTAGTTAAGGAATGTATAAATTACTTAATGAAGGCTTTCCTAAATATCTATATAAAAAACTCTTCCATCATGAATACAAATTATTCTTAAGAATAGTAGTTCATTTTGATAACAACCAGACATCTATTTTCCCTTTGTAATAATTTATCTATTGAAACAGCAGCGATTGTCCCAGAATAAAATTTTCTTTGTCCTTTCTCTGTTACAGATGAACCCCAATCAAAATTTATTAGCGGTTTACCAAAGTTCTGGATACTGGAATCTATATTATGTTCGTTGAAAGCTTAACAAGGCTAAAAATAAATCGACATGTCAATACCGGACTTCAAAGCTAAATTATTAGACCTCCCATCTTCTTCGTACTTTAGCTACGTGGGTATTATTTTAAATAACAAATCTTATTATTTTAAAACGATCATACGGTGAAACTTGATAAACATAAAAGATAAATATATTTTTTGGTTATAAATGCCTATAAAATGATAAGTTAGGTTAAGGATGACCTATGAAACCTTGAAACTTTGAAATAAGATTTTTTAATGTAAAAGGAAACTTAAGTTTTTTTCTGATGGATTTTGCGAAAAAACAACTATAAAAGTACCAAGTAATATTACTCGTATGCAAAGTTCAGGCATCGGTTGCCTAAAATTTCATTTTTCAATATACGCCATATTCAGAAATAAAAACAACTATACAGGGTGATTCTCCGAGAACTTTATTGATCGACTGTGGGAAACAATAATTAGGAAGAATGGGAAAATTTGATAGTGTACTAACGTGCATGGGGGACAGTCGGCTAATATATTTCCAAGATGCCTTCAATTCCGGTTATATCGGAAGTAAGTGTCAACTTGCTTATTTTAAATAGAACGCCCTATATATTACTGCATTTTTGATTTCTATGTAAAATTTTAGACATATTTTATTTATAATTTTCTATATTTACGTCTCGCCATTTTGGACATATTTAAATTATTATGTCAAAAATGATGTTTGCGGACCAAAACTATAAATTTTTCCTATAAGAAAGTCTTATTATTTAATTTGGGTTAGTTTTCTTGTAGACGAAGATGGACTTTACTAGTCTTTTTATGATATTTTGAAAATTTGAGTACAGAGTGGTCAAAAAAGGAGAATAAAAACGTAAATTTTTTCAAATATAAAGCACCTATTTTTATAATTTTATCATATTAAGCATTAAAAATAAGGGTAACTTTGTGTATGGTTGTCTATTTAAAAAAAAAATTGTAGTTTTTAAAATACTGGCAATTCAACATTTTTCTGTTGTAAAAATACTATACGGCTTTTAAGTTTTGTTATTAGTTGGTGTCGTATTAACGGATGATGAGTGTTTTTTTTTTTGTCAACTTAATTTTGAAGTTACCGAATTTTTTGTTAATTTTCTTCAAGAGTCTCTTTCAACTACCTTTCGCGATTTTAGCTATTTTTCAATTCTAGCGAATCGTCACTGCATCTCGCCATTATTCAGTATTTTTCTACTCATCTCCGAGAATATGGACCTGTTTATGCATTTACTGGGTTTATTGGATTAATTTTATCCTTCCGGAAATGTAGAAGTTCGTTTCCGTCGGGATTAATTTATTTTAAGAAAAATTTTTTTTGCATTATCAACTATTTGTGTAAAACCAAAGTTTTAACACAAATCAGGGGTTGTTGGTGAAGTCCCGCCAAACCTCCCGACTAGAATAAAAACTATAGCCGCCTCACCTTTCTTCTCGCTCACCGGGATAGAAGGGGAATGAGTGAAGCTCAAGAGTAAACGAAAATTAATAAAATTTTATTTTTTTCAAAGGAATACTTCTAAGGAATGAG
Source organism: Diaprepes abbreviatus (assembly GCA_034092305.1). NCBI lineage: Eukaryota > Metazoa > Arthropoda > Insecta > Coleoptera > Curculionidae > Diaprepes > Diaprepes abbreviatus. The sequence goes on along the minus strand of JASJET010000090.1, from coordinate 7,877,516 downwards.
TCAATTAGGAAGAGGTTATCAAGTAACACTCGTCCTTGACTCTTAGTTAACTTTTTATTAACTGTTTTTTTTTTAATTCAGTACTGTTTTCCGCAGGTCAAGTTCGGGACTATTTTCTCTCCACTGTCATGTTCGGAATTTGTCAAGATCGGTATTCATAACTTTATAGCCAACACAAAGTTGACTATTAGTCGCAGTGTCAATATCAGGAATTAAGATACGTGCACGATCTTTATCGTCTGTAGAATATTATGTTGTCAAAGACAACCCACTTTAAGAACCACGAGCTGCCTAAAAAATAGAACAGTCAAAGTGGCCACCGAAAGCTAAGCCCGATCGGAACAAGGACAAGTTGGCTCCAAGAGAACAACTCGTAATGTCCTTAATTACGCAGCTATCTTTCCGCTTTTATAGCAGTAGTGATGTCGCACTCGAAATTCGGGGAAGCACCGAATCAAATCACCACCGCACCGGTTATTCTCTGGGTTTCCCCGTTTCGGCAGAAGAATTGTAGTTTTAGCACTGTATGCCGTATTATTTAAAATATTTTGTTTAGGGAGTTTTGGGGTAACATTAAATCTGAAATTTAATATTTTGTCGTAAAATAAGCGTGTATTCACAACATTGGCCATGACGGCGAGGCTTGGCGAAAATTAAAAAAAATCGAACCCTACAGAATTGTCACTATTTTTTGCCATTTGACATTCATTAATAATATCGTGCCGGGGTGATTAAATTACACACACGAAGATTATTTAAACCTATTTATTATTTATGGACAATCTGTTATTTCAAGAACATGCGATACATTTGCGATCCGATATCCGAAGAAACAGAAACCAACACTACCAACTGTTAAAAAGATTATTTAAGTAAATGTTCAAATTTTACGCCATTGAACTTTCAAACATTTTTCACACCTAAGCAGGAAACTCTTCATGGGTGGCTCTTCTTATTGACTGAGGATTAAGTTCTTCATATGCTATGTTGATGCGCTGCATACAATCTTTCGTAGTGGTTAATGTAGTGTTTAAAATTTATTTTTGACTGTCGCCCAAGGGTATCTATTGATCATAAAACAAGTTTTGTAGATGATTGTTAACTAAATGTGGAGACTTATCAGTCAAGTGACTCTAGCAATAGGATTTCGTGTTTCGTAGAATTTTACGCCTAGTTTCCTACTCTCAATTTCTATCGGCGCAAGCGATAATGGCGTTTCTTGATATTCTATGTTTCTATCGTCTATAACACTTCGGGCGTTTTTGGATATCGGACTATGCAAATGAAAACCATTAGTTTTAATTGAGTGATAGCTATTATTTTAATTCCCTGCCAAAGTCAATATTTGTTAGATTTCTCACCAATGCACGTTGTGTAGAAGTTGTGAATAAACTATTTAATTTCTATGCAACTCTTCGGTAAAAGTCATGATCCTTTGCTTTACTATTCGGCACATTACATTTTTTTATTTAAGGTGGCCTCTACACAGAATGTATTAACTGCTTGAACTTAGGCGCATACTTTCAATCGCGCGCACCAGTCTTTCTATATAAATTATGTAATAACTAATAGATCTAAACATGGGATTTTATAGTTTTTTAGTTGCCTTTACACCGCGGGTGTTAACTGCGAGCACACGAACGAGTAATTTCTCTCGCCATAACGCGCCCATATTGTACGGTTTAAATTGTGGTGATGTGATTTACGTTCGGTGTGTTCCGTTTTCTTGCAGTAGTTGTAGCAGAATTAATAATTATACCGGAAGAGTTAAAAAACGTAATAAAAGAGTTTGGATTAATGGACCTATATTTTATGGCGGAATAAAATCATCTATTTATATATTCACTTGTTATGTGATTTACAAGCCAAGCGGCTTCGCACTCCCTTCAGGGAATATTGACTCATACCAGATACACAAAGATACCAAAAGTATGAAGCTCTGTGGGAACCCTTTCCATGTTATCGGGTCCTAAGTGACGTAGTCTGCTGTATTTCCTACGAACTTTCGGACGGTTCGCGCAGTTGCTAGGAGAATTGCTTTCTGCATCGGCTTATACAGATGCTCACTAAGGCCCAATCCCTTGATGTTCTGCAGGAGGTTCATTTGGACACTGTTCATTGTCAAAAATACAAGAAGTTAAGTCCATATAATATTAAAATTTTTTAGAGCTATCGGTCATTTTATTATTAATTAAAAACATTTTTAGGATATTTGAGGTTTCAGTTTATTTATTTCTTAAACCATCTGCGGAATTAAAATTAAACACTAAAAAGAGATTCAAATGTAATTAATTTTTATATGTTACAGAAAATTTAAATAATAAATTGTGTTTACGCTGGTAAACATTACGTATTTAATTTGTAATCAAAGTCAGTAAAGCTATCTTCGCTCAAATTATTAATGGTTCCTCCATCTCACCGATCATGAGATCGAGTCTCCTCATTTTCTTTTATTCTTTTATTATCTGGATTCTTCCCAATTTTCTGCACTAACTTTATTCAAAAAAATCTTTCAAAAGTTCAGTTAAATTACTAATTTTGTAAGTTGTGTTATTTCTAGCAACTCTACCTTTTACTTGAGAGAGATATGTCCTTCTCCAACGGATATTTTCCGGACGATCTATAAGAACAGATTTCCTATCTGGTTTTTCACAGCAAAAATCAAGTTCTCTGAGCAATTTCCCGAGCTCAGTTCTTTTAGTTTCAGGTAAATCCCGATCTTCATTTATTTTAGTTAGAATTTTGTTAACGGTTGGGAGTGAGAAATTGGACAACATCGCCTGTGTATTTTGCATTTTAGAACTCTTTAACGTCATTTCTCGAATATGTTTTTACAAATTTGTCTTTCCATCGGAGAGTCAACATAATGTCTGGAGGTTTGGTCAGATTCGTTAACAAAAAGCAAATATCCGTAGATAATGCGCTAACACATATCACGTAGACAGGTTAAAACTTTGAAATAACAAGAAATTGGCAATACAAAATATTTGCGGCGTTGTCAAATCTCCTTCAATATTAACAGTCATATAATGTAACTTTTAAAAACGATATATACGCTCACAATGCCACTCAAAACATCACTTTCTTGTAATTTTTATGTTTTTTTGTTCATTTGGGGGACGTTGAAAACGACAAATTTTTTGATTTAAGGTTTGCAGCACTGTATTCATGTCATGCTTCCATCCCATGCCTCTCCCATTCCCGTTTCTCCTTCTAACACACCATTGAAGTTATCTAGATCACACTTCTTTAAATTTCTTCTAGAGTTTCAATTTTTACGCTTTTTAAAACGAACAAATTATTATTGTCACCTCATTAATATAACAAGCATTTTTGTTTTTTTTAAATGTAAATATATAAATTTACACAATAAATAAAACAATTTGGCCTTGCGTGATTTAAAAGCTCGTGTTTGAAACGGAAACATTAAATAAAACACTATAAGCGGTTCCATTAATGTTTTTATAACTTTTTTACGGCGGTAAAATCGAAAAAACTGTGTTAAACATAGTAAAACTAAATAGAGAAATATGGGTCAAATGGTAATTCATCATTTTAAGGTTAGCTGAACACAGTCAACGTCAATCAAGAGTTAATGTTTGATATTCTGTCAGAGATATACAAAATGATATTGGTATTTATTTGAATTATAAAATAAACCTGATATTATCTTCAGCACAGATACAACAAAAGACAATCTCACGAAAACTAAAATTCGCAACCTTGCTTGCTTCGTGAACCACTACTACAGTAAGATAAAGTGATTAAGTTAAAAAGAATACCACAAAAGCATGTTTGAATAGCTAAATATCAAATGTATTCACAGTGGAATTGATATAAAATTGGAAAAAAATGAAATTTAAATCTAACATCAACACAACAAATTTATTTACGTGTCGAAAATGTGGAAGACTTGTTAGTAGCATTTTTATATTCCTTTTATAAGTTGTTATTTAATGTTACGAAGTAAACATAGGCAATATTACTGGTTGGTTATCTTTCCGTGATCCATTCTGTTGCGAATGCGAGAACACTATTTTATTCCGGAGCTCCTTTTATGGTGGTTGTTTTTCAATGACGTGCAGAAATTGGTGGGAGAAACTGCCACTCTAGAAGTTCGTGATTTTAGGCTGGCTGTTTGATAGTGCCATTTTGTAGTTCACCTTTTGGATGCCAAAGCCCTTTTAGAGATGAGTTTTTTTTACAAGAAAATCTTATTTCTAATTATGCCACTCTTTCATTTAATTTGGAGTGCTTGTGGGTTCCTTTGTATATATGTATATCCCTCTTTGTTCTCTCTATGATCATCCGTTTCTCGGGCTAAGAAAGAGAGTGAGAAATACATAGCCGATACGCCGTTTTCTGATGAACACATCCGGTCACGTATTAGCGTGAGGCCTCATTTCCGGAACTTACCAGCCACCTAAATCAACACACCCATCAACATCGAAAAATATTTCATTTAAAATTCCTTAAACTTAGGCAAGAACATCTGTGCCATAGCACTTATTTTATTTAGGTCTTATCACATATAGATTCTTATTAGTTACAAGTTAATGGTATGAGAACATCCGGGTAAGAGATCTAGAAGCTTAAAAACATTTTATTAATTGGCATCTTTACCCAAATCTTAAATCTTCTTACTCAGATAGGCTGATTTGATCAAAAATTTAAAACCGTCGCACCAATTAACCTTTTATGTTAATGTTCAAACAAAAATAGCCTCACCTTAATATAGTTTAAGTTACATAGCAGGAATTTCTGTGTTTTATTTAGAGTTCCAAACTGAATGAACAAATGAATGAACCATAATTCGAAGGTAATTCGAGGTTGATAGCCTTTATGAATCCAAGCAGCCTCATTGCTGAACTTGTCTAACTGCTTTCGATAACAATATTGTATCTGCGAAATATCTCTGTGTCAATCCGTTGAGTTCTGAGCACTCTCTGAAGACATGGTCAACAGTTACATCCTCCTCCAAACACCATCAGCACAGCGGGTCGTTTTCGACACCCATTCTATGAAGATGGCCCCTGATGTGATAATGTCCCACCACAATTCGCATCTCTTTCCTTCCTGAGGAGAGAAGCTCCTTAGTTGTGTGTTCTTTAGCGCACTTCAATCCAGGAGTTCCCCTCCGCGATTCAATAAATTTTCTTTCCAGCAACGATTTTAATTCCCTTTTGCTAATAGCCATTGGGACAGGTAGTATTGGTTGGGGTCTATACGGTTCAATTGTCGAACTCATCTTTGCCAGACGGTCTGCTTCCTCATTTCCGCATATGCCCGAGTGACCCGGTACCCACAAGAGACTGTGCAGCCGTTCCTTGTAACACCATTCAGTACATCCTTGCACTCAGACACCAGTCGCAAAGTTATGATACTTCAGTGCCTATATCGCAGCCTTACTATCGGATTATATATTTATTACCCTATTCCTGTCTATATGCCTCTCACAGAGATAACCACACTGCAGAATAACATAAATTGTTGTCGGGAAGATTGTCGCACGTTATCCTAGAGAATAGTACTCTCTGACTTCTGTGCTCCTGCCGAAAACTCCGGCTCCAGCTCTTTCATCTTCTCGAGATCCACCTGAATTTATTTTTCGGAAGATTTTGCTCTCCCTCCCAATCCTTTCTACTTGGCAGAAATATCTCCAGGAAGAAGTTGTGTTTTAAAAGCGGCGTCATTTAATCTGTCTGCATGGAGAGTGATGGACACCTCTCCACAGTGCTTTCCCAGACACCTGAGTAGTCGTCCGTTCTAATTCCAAGATGCTCTAGGCAACTGAGACGATAAACAGTCTTCAAAGCCTCGTTCCCAATATATAAGTAAAGAAGAGGCAGGTTCACCAGAACTTCAAGAACCCTAGTGGGAGCAGTCCTCATAGCACTCAATATTCCCACATAAACCATTCTTTGAACTTTGTCAAGTTGTTGTACTACGCCATCATACAATAGCGGCGTACGTTATCATGGGGCGGATCACCATAGTGTATATCCAAAATAGCACTTGAGGTGTCAGCCCCAATTTGCACCCAAAGGCTGGTTTACAAGCCCAGAAAGCACATATGGCTTTCTTGGTTCGAGCATCAATATGATATTTCCAACCTGAGTTTATACGGTTAGGTTCCTCTGTTTTAACGTTAAAAAGCTGGAGTGGAATCCTAAAAAAAGTTCGAAGAGGTAAATAGAACCTATAGTTCTTTTACCTTCATATATATAAGTTGCCATATAAATTGTGCTCTCTGTTAGCAACTCAGCCGATGAAAGGAGTTCCGAGTAAATGCCACCAAACATATGTAAGAAATGGTTAGGCTGACGTTGGAAAAATTGAAGGACATCTTCCAGAGTGAAACAATATATATGTCAAGACTCGGATGTTTGACTAGTAAGTTCAGTCCGTGTTTACTTACGGAACGGAAACTATGATCCTTTAATACATATTAAAATGGAGAACTGCTCAGCAAAGAATGGAACAAAGGATGCTTATGGAGAAAAAACTTAATATTTGAATCCGTAATAGAAGTGGACTGATGGATGTCAAAATACAAATTGTTTTTTTGATACCGTCATACCATCGTTATTGTGGTCTGCCGGTGTTTCTCGTATGGTCTTCATCTTGTCATTTCTCCGCGACAGCTGTTTGTGTTCCTGACAACCAACCAACTTTCAATTTGTTTATTAGTTATTTAGTCAGAATCCATGCTTCGCTGCCATATGTTGTTACCGGAAGAATGCGCACTTTGGTTTTTAGTTTTAAAATGAAGTCGGTGTTGAAGAAATGTTTAATTTTACCATATACTTTTCATTCTAAGCGTATTCTTTGATTGATTTTGAGTCTGACTGTCCTTTCGCATTGTTATTTCTTGACCTACACTGTAAAAAGAAAATGCATTAAATTTAAGGTAAATGTGCTAGAATGTAATGCATTAAATTTAATAATTTAGAATAACCTAAATTAATTTACTCCATTAAATCTAATGTAATCATTCATTAAATTTTTGATTTTGATCATTACTTTTTAAGGTGACTATGTACATTAAATATATAGCCTGTGTTCAATAAATTTAAGATATGTTATCACATACTTAATACACCAACATTAACATGAGGTCAAAGAATTCTGCTACCAGAAAACGGCAGAAATTTTTCCATAAGTAGTGTATCGTCATCTGTTGACCGGCAGTACCGGCAGAAGTATACACCTCATCATAAGAAAATTGGTCCTTTAAGCAACTTATATCATACTAAATACAATACAAGTTGCGCCATCTCCCGGAATCTCATACAATGTACCATAAATAATAATATAAATTCCTTTAAAGTTAAGGTACATGTGAATTAATTTTAATGTACAGAAATTTGAAATACCTTTTCAGTAACTTTATTGAAATTTAAGATACCATTTAATCAAATTTAATGTACAACAAAGTGATTTTGAACGAACTGTTTTAAATTCAAAGTAATTTATTCACGATTTTAGGTGCAAAATCATTAAATTTAATGTAGAATGGATATTTAATTTGCATTAAATTTAAGCTTATTTTTAACAGTGTAGATATGAAGTAATAAATGAATTTAATAAAAAATGTCTGTTTTTCTGTATGCTAGTCATAAATTTGGTTTCTGTAACGTCATTTCTAGGCACATCTTCCTTGCTTCTAGTTGTATTTGTTTAAACATGTCACTTAGTTCCGCAGAGCCTGTGGAAAAGACAACTATATCGTCGGCGAACCTGTTTTCTGGTGCTACATTCCTTCCTTTGTTTTCCAATATCTCTCTCTCTCTCTCTCTCTCTCTAGCAGCTCAATTAGGTCCACTCCTGGACATAGGTCTCGTCTAGTCTCTTCCATTCCAACCGATTTTCTGCAATCCCGTGCCAGTTTCTACCTACTTTCCCACTTATGTCATCTATCCCTCTTTTTGGGGGACTTGCGATATTTCTTTTTGACGATCTAGGTCTCCATTCCAATATATGATTTGTCCACTTTGTATAGTCTGGCCTAGCGACGTTTTCCCAATGCTGAGGTTAAAATAACCAGAACTAGGTGATATGTCCCCTTGTCTAATGCCTGTATGGATTTTCATCCCTTTGGTCTCTTCATACAGCCTTTCTTTGAATTATTCATTTAATCTCGAAAAATGTCAAAGTATGGTTGGTTTATCTTTGTACTTTTTGATGATATTTTAATAGCAAAAAATTATACCGCGTCGAACGCCTTTCTGAACTGTATAAATGTTATAAGTATAGCGACAGTGTGCTCTAGGTTTGTTATTACTCTCATGAAAAATATATAAAGCTATGATAATAGATAGAAGTAGGCAGAGCATATTGCTCGAGCAATAGACGGTAAATAAAAAAAATTGAAGATTCCGAACACGCCAATGACCGCGAGAAATCCCATAGAAAAATATATGGTTGAGATGACACTTATTTATAAATTCTATCGTACTTGTGTAAGCCATTTTCTTCAGCATTAATAAATTTAATCCTCCCTTTGAACTATTTAACTTTATTCATAATAAAATTTGAATAAAAAATAAACCTTTGTACATAAATATATTAAATTTTTATGAATACTGTAGAAAAATGATAAAAAATGAAATGAAATATATGTAACAAAATTTCTTAATAAGCATTCATATTTTTTCGTCCAAATGCAAGTAAATAAAGTCGAAATCAGGCAACAAAAATAAATAAAAAATTCCCCTAAATTTTTTTATACGTCACATTATATTTCTTTTAAATTTTATTTGCTAAAAGAAACCCGACGCTTGCTTTGAAATGTGTCTATAAGACCGGAATATTATAACAATTGCCTCATTAAGACCCTCAGATACTTTGTCGGTCGCATTTCAAGTTAGATTAAACTTTTTTCGGGTATAAAAGTTTCCTTTTGCGTAGCTTAACTGCCGTTTTTTCGAGACCACTTAACAACAAGTAGTTTATGGGCTTCTGAAAAAATAGAACTATATCTGCCCTTTTCGGTAATAATTTGGTGCATTAAATATACGAATAATAATTTTTGGTGTAACCTAAATTAATATATACTTCATGAACTAATTAAAGGTATATCATTGGAGCAATTTTATAGAAATAATATAACATTTTATCCACACCCCTGGCTTATAAATTAACTATATTCGACTTTTTATCGCCTTCGTACCAGGCACGGATCGAAGGGGTGGCGGGGGGGGGGTGGTTGAGCGATCGCTCCCCCCCCCCAAGAACTTTCAGTTCAGGAAAATATACCCGATTTTGCATCTTATACTATAGTTTATTCAAGAACTATAGAGAGTAATAAATCTTTTGTGACATTTTTTTTCTTGGCAAATTACCTATGTTCTTTAGTCCGGTGTGGAAAAGTCTGTTAGACACATATATTTTTCATAGGAATGGATTAGAAATTTTATAATCAAAAATACCGGTCTATAATAATAGACTATTTGGTTTGAATAACAATAGATATTTGGAAGTGTGAAGTGTTAAAAAGGATTTTAATCCCTGTCATAGGCGTCGGAAAGAGGTTTATTTTATCACTAAGTATTTATGGCATAGAATATTTTTTTGATAATAAACTTAAAATAAAAAGGTTTTATAATATTATTTTATTTCTTATGATTTCTTAATAATTCGCATATATTGCAAAATGTAAATTTTGACATATTTAATACAAATCACATCTGTATTTTTATTTTAAATTTTGTCATAGAAACGGTGTTAGGCACATTCAGACTAAAACGTAGCCTTATTCTCCCAAAAAATTCTAAGTTATAATTTAAATACTTAAAAAATACCCATTGTCAAAAATACCAAAAGTTAAACATATTTAAAAAAAAATAAATTCGTTCATATAATATTAAAATTTTTTTTTTGGGGTTATCGGTCATTTTATTATTAATAAAACCATTTAACGTTTCAGTTTATTTATTTTTTAAACCATCTGCACAATTACAATTAAACACTAAAAAGGGATTCAAATGTAATTAATTTTTATATGTTACAGTTAAAATTAGACCTACTTATTTTTATTTCTATTGCACTGACATCTTACATACGCTTAAGAAAAAGACACAAATACAATAATAAAAAATTACGGTTAATTGGAATTAAATATATATAAAATTAAAGAGTGGGACATACTAAAATAAAAATATATAAAAAATATATAAAGAAACATTAAACAATAAAATACAACAAAAACAAAACTTTTAATAATAAATTGTGTTCACACTGGTAAACATTACGTATCTAATTCCTAATCAAAGTCAGGTAATTTTCCGCAGTAACTTTATTTAAAAAAATCTTTCAAAAGTTCAGCTAAATTATTAATTTTGTAAGTTGTGTTATTTCTAGCAACTCTACCTTTTACTTAAGAGAGATATTTCCTTCTCCAACTGACAGTTTCCGGACGATCTATAAGAACAGATTTCCTATCTAGTTTTTCCCAGCAAAAATTAAGTGCTCTGAGCAATTTCCAGAGCTCAATTCTTTTAATTTTAGGTAAATCCCGATTTTCATTAATTTTAGTTAGAATTTTGTCGACGATTGGGATCTGCTTCTCATAATAAAATGTATGTACAACTTCTTTTATTGCAGTTTTCATCTCTTCTTCCAAAGAAGTTTTTCGTCTGCCTGTTATCGAGTGTCGCTTGGGAGTACTAACAATTCCAGTCGTTTTTTTCCTCCTTCAGTATTCGGTACATAGTAGATTTTCTAACTCCTGTCATATTGGAACACATCTCAACATTATTATCTAGATATTAATATCTTAAGGCATCATAAACATTCATCGTAATAAGTTTTTCGTTGAGGAAAAAATGCCTTGGTTTAACGATTTTGGAGTAAATATAGAGGTGGAAACCATATCTTTTGGGTATCTTACTAATCTCAAATAATATATAAAAACCAGCGCAAACAAGTTAAATCACTAAGTACACACACAGTAAGGTGTACTTTGCTCACTGACAAAAATTAATTGAATCAGAAATTTTATTGTTGGAGTAAATTTATGAAAGCTTATAATATTTAAATACAATTAAATATAATTAGATTTACGGCAGTCCTCAGTTACCTGCGGCACTGGTACAGGTATGTTGGAGGTTTCGCTAACAGTTTTATTACTCTTTTTAGTTATTGAATAGAGTATAGGAATGTGTATGCTTGCGATCGCCCCCCCCCCCCTCCTCCCAAGAGCTCAGAGGTAAGATTCTGCCTTTTATATTAGGAATGTGTATGCTGCTGGCACTCCCCCCCTCCCCGATGACAACTTTCGATAGCCGCCCCCCCAAGAGCTTTGAGTTCAGGAAAACACCCGATTCTGCCTCTTATACTAGGAATATGTATGTTGCTGGCATCCCCCCTCTTCAAAAGCTTCAAATTCAGAAAAATATACCCGACCCTACCTTTTACACTAGGAATGGGAATGTTTCCGGTCCCCCCTTCCCCCCCCCCCCCGTCGACAACTTGCTTTCGCTTGCGATACTGTACTTTTGTGATATCACCTCCCACCCCCAAAGAGGGAGGCTGGATCCGCCCCTGCTTCGTATAGTGTATATTAAGGTATACAGAGCAACAGATTCTTTAAGTAAAAGTATAATACATACTAACCAAAATACTGAGTGCCAAAATTAATTGTTGCGTTCGATAAACAATTAAAAATATTCATTTATTTAAATTTCGTAATCAGGAGATTCCTGAAGCGGGAACTCATTGGTATTCATAATTTTGCCCTAAGTTTAGGTACATGTGTAGATATCACTACGAGAGAAATTTGCTTTTAAAATTCAGTTCTATAATTTTTTTTTAATTTGAATTCTCAAAATTTTAGAATCTGTATTTTATATTACAATGTGTAAATTATATGATACCATAGTAATATGGATGATGAATATCTAGTAAAATTTAAATTTAAATTCAAAATTTGTAGGAGAATAATCAACAGGTCATTAGCTTCTTCGCCAGGTTGGTAGACTGTGTTCTCAATCTTATTTCGTACTGTTGCGTGGGCCTTCTTATATCCTCCTTGATGGTTATGATTTGAAGATCGTCGACTATGATGCGATTTGGCCCTAACCAAGAGGCGTACGTGATTATTCGAATATTTTTAACTTGGATTTTTCCAGTATGAAAATATTAGTTTAGCTAGATTTCTCCACAACTGAATATTAAATAAATACAAAGGCATCATATTAGTGTCTAATTCATAAAGTAATTCAGAATAAAGCAAATAGAAAATTAAAACACAAAGATACAGATTGTCAAAGTAAAGAATTTTTTTGAAAGTTTTTTCAGGTCTGGAAATAATATTCCTATTTTTACTATTAATTATAGTGGGCGCCACCTACATATCAATTTTATGGCATTTTGCTGGATACAACAAAAACGGGTTTTCTTTAAAGTTGTCAGAAAATCGTCCTTGAAGAAACGTAAAATAGCACAAATTTACATTTCCTTTGTGAAATATATTTGAAACTGCTGAATTATTTACTGTAGTGCGTGTAGTCGCATGTCGTGTGTATATTTCTACGTTACCAACAATGCCGACCAAAATTGTTTCTGTCTCATCTATTGTAATAGTTTTCGGGCCTACAGTATTTTCTTTGAGACGTTAGATACCATTGTCAATATATATATTGTTTCAAGTCTGGCTTCTATTAGAAATGATCTCTTTATCTCTTATAAAGCATTCGTACTTAGCATCGTATGTGTCATCAACAATTCCATACTTAATTAACAGTTGGAGAAACCAGCAAGTGAACTTTTCTCTTTTAGTTCTTTTCGCAGTTATGAAGAAATTATCAGCACCCCAACCGAAATCGTTAACGCTGCTAAAGAGATATCAATAAATCACTTTCCTGGAAAATCAATGCATAAATATGAAAGCCTGTACCGCAATTTTAGAAAACTAAACACGCTCCAACTTTAAATGAAACGATACTGAGCATTTCTAAAGATGTTCAATATCTGGAAGAAATAATAGACCAAAAACTAACCTGGAATAATCAAATTAAAAAGATAATAGCGGCATGCAGGACTTGTCGGAGAATCTTTGGAAATACCTAGGTGTTTCGAAGCTGGACCTTTTTCCATTACCCATAGCTGTGATAAAGGTAGCAGCTACAAACGCTTTTAAGCTATTTTAAATAAGAAATATCAAACTTGAAAACATTTTTGGGCATAGGAAGATTCTGAATACAATTCCAACAGAATCATAACCAACATTGACATACGTCATGTCTATAAGGAATGACTTTGAAGTGAACTATGAGGCAGTAAAAGCCTTATACCAAGCCAATGAAGAGGAATTACCTCGTTTACTATCTTCCAAGCAAAAATATCTCTGAAGATGCTATATGCAGTCGGATATTAATTCAAATTTGACACGATTTAAATCCAAGAACCATGATTTTCGACTTGACCAAAGCAGGGAAAGCTTTACTTCTTTATTGTTACATATTTTCTATATATACTGGGTGTCAACGAATCTGTTAGACAAGTCATAATTTCTAGAGTATTATGTGTATCAAAATGAGAATTGGTACAGGTAAATGCTATGTGAAGAGGAGAGTTTTCGCATATTTTCCACTTTCCGGTCACTTCCGGTTTCACCGAAAATGGCCCCGGTTTTTTCTTAAATAGAACACCCTGTATATTTTAACATCTTTGGATTGCTGAGACAATTCTAGATCAGAATATGACATTTTAAAAACTTTTTACATCTACTTCATTTTTTTAGAGCCACTTTTAAAATTGCATCTAGGTGGCCATGATTGGACGCAAACTAATCTAACGGTCTTAGGTGATGTCAAAAAAATACAATCGCAAAGTTTTAGTGACTAGTATGAAAGACAGGAATTGGATTAAAAATTTAATAAAATTAACAAAATAAACTAATAACTTAGACGACGCAATTAAAATATTTGAAAGAACAGTAGCTGAATTTGTTAAAAAGTTTAGTGTAGTAAATGTTCAAAGTGCATTCCTTCTTTTTCACGACACATTTCAGCTCGTTCAATTGTTTCTCTCAACACGTTTTGTAGCATTTGGGGTGTTATACTTCTAAATGCCCGTAAAATTCTTTCTTCTAATATTTCAAGAGTAGCTGGGGCTGCTCCATAGTAAACCCTTTCTTTAACATATCCCCAGACAAAGAAATCGAGCACAGTAAGATCCGGTGAGCGGGCTGGCCACCGTACCGGATCATTGGTTGCAATAATTCGATTATTAAAATGCTCTATTAAATAATTAAGAACTTCTCTAGTATTGTGAGGCGGTGCTCCATCTTGTTGAAAGTAAATTCGCCGTAAAACTGCTAAAGGTATAACATTGAGATGATTTTCGATCATTTTGAAGAAAACCTAAGTATCTAACCCCTGTTAACTGACCTTGAAACAATATTGGCCCAATTATTCTATTTCTAACGATACCAGCCCAGACATTGACGCCAAATCTTTCTTGAAAATTGCCCTTTCTCATTTCATGTTGATTTTGTTGGGCCCAGTACGGAGTATTTTGCTTATTGAACATACCATTATTTGTAAATCGGGATTCGTCGGAAAATAGAATAAAATCGATAAAATTTGGGTTAATTCTATAATTTTGAAGCAGCCAATCACAAAACACTACCCGTCTATCGCCATCCTCAGTATACAAATGTTGATGTAACTGATATTTAAATGCTCGATATCCATGCTTTTTCAGTATTTTTCTTGCTGATTCATAACTTATCTGCAGTTCTTGACTAATTTTTCTTAACGAAACTGTTTTATCAACCTCAACCATAGCAAGTACGTTAATCTCAGTCTCTTCATTTATGATAAACCTCTGTTCCGCCTCTTGATTTCCTATTTGCCTAAAACGAGTCTCGACATACGGAAAATACTGATGGGCTGGATGTTGCCGATTCGGATATCTATGAGCATACAACTCGGCAGCATTCCTTGAATTTCTATGACACTCTCCAAATATTAATAACATATTCACTTTTTCACTTTGAGTATACATTATTTTAACGAAAATTTAAACTAAACTTAACGAAAATTAAGAAACTTTTACGTCTGTTCTTAGAGCGTATGTCACTGTCATTATCTACTTAGGTGAGTGCTTTGTTTTCCAAAGAAGACTTGATAAAAACAGTTGCAAATTATTATGCATCATGGCTGTCCATGGCGCACTTGTCATAAGTAAATAAATTATCCAGTATTTTGCTTAATAATATTTAATTTCTGTTCTTATGTCTAATCCAATCGCAAATAAATTAGTACCGTTAGATTCGTTAAAGAATGCTTTTTTCGAAAAGTAGTTGTCAAAAAGGGGTCGCCATTTGAAAATTCATAGTTAGAAATGAAAACGTAATTTTGTCAACTTGTCTTATTCCTGTCTTTCATACTAGTAACTAAAACTTTGCGATTGTATTTTTTTGACATCACCTAAGGCCCTTAGATTAGTTTGCGTCCGATCATGGCCACCTAGATGCAATTTTAAAAGTGGCTCTAAAAAAATGAAGTAGACGTAAATAGTTTTTAAAATGTCACATTCTGATCTAGAATTGTCTCAGAAATCCAAAAACGTTAAAATATATAGGGTGTTCTATTTAAAAATTCAAAACTGGGGCCATTTTCGGTGAAACCGGAAGTGACCGGAAAGTGAAAAATATGCGAAAACTCTCCCCTTTACATACCATTTACCTGTACCAATTCTCATTTTGATACACATAATACTCTAGAAATTAAGACTTGTCTAAAAGATTCGTTGACACTCGGTATTAAAATTAAACCCGTTTCAAAAAATAGCAGTATAAAGGAAAAAATAAATTAACAACTGTTTTTATACATACATATATTTCCACCATTGGTGAGAGGACCTTGAAACTGTGGCAGCACAATAATAAGGAACAGAACGAAAAAATTTTTCACATAATATAAGCAGTCAATTATTTTCAAACATTTTTGTCGGTAGACTACTTAGGGCATAATAATTAAAGAAAGAAAGCCCACCACATAAAAGGAGTGTCAAAACTTTTTATATGCAACCTTAGCATAGTTTTTTCAATATAAAAAAATTTAAGCTTTAAATCAAATGCGTATAAAAGTCCAGAGATAATTCGTCTGTCGCATTTCAAGTTAAATACAATTTTTTCGCGTATCATAGTTTCCTTTTAGGTAGTTTAATGGCTGTTTTTCTCGAGACCACTTAACACAAAGTAGTTTGCCGACTCATGAAAAAAAAATAAGAAAAAGTATTTTCACAATAAATGTGCTCTGAAAGAAAAGAAATATTTTCCTGAAAAAAATGTTTAAATTTGAATTACTGGTATGGTTATAAATGGTAAACTATTTTTTCTAAGTTATACCGACTTTTAAAAATAGTATTAAAGTACAAAAAGTTATATTAATATATTTCATCTGATAAAATAATTGTAGATTCACTTATTTATCAAGTTAGTCCGGGCGCCGGAGTTTTCATAGACGATGAAAATTTGTTTTTCTAAAAGAAGGAGGTTCTCAATTCGTCAAGTATGTAGGTTTTTTTTTTATGTATGTACACCGATTACTCCGGAACGGCGGCACCGATTTGAATGAAATTTTTTATGTGATGTTCAGGAAGTTGCTGCGGTGGTCCTATATTTTTTTGGACGAAATTGGTGCAGTAATATCCAAGATGGCGCAGACAATATGGCGGCCAAAAATATCAATTTTGTTTGATTTTCTCCAAAATTGGTAAGGAGGAATTTTTGGGGTCATACACAACGAATCTGAAATTATTTTTAAAAAAATTCAACATGGCGTATCCAATATAGCGGACAAAAAAATTTAATTTCCTCTAATTTTCTCCAAAATTGGTGTGGGGGAGTTTTCGAGGTCGAACATAATGGATCCAAAATATTTTTAAAAAATTCAATATGGCGGATCCAATATGGCGAACGCAAAAATCAATTTTGTCCGATTTTCTTCAAAATTGGTAAAGGGACTTTTCGGGGTCGCACATAACGAATCTGAAATTATTTTTAAAAAATTCAATATGGCGGATCCAAGATGGTGGATTAAAGATTTTACATCTCCCGATTTTGTCTAAAATCAGTATTGGGGTATTTTTGTTAGTGTTAATTATGAATTTAAAATATTTTTTGAAAAACTCAATCTGGCAGATTCAATATGGTGTCCTAAAAATTTTACATTTTTCGATTTTCTCCCAAACTGATATAGGGGGTTCTTGAGGGTGTAAATTATGAATTTAAAAGTATTTTTTCAGGATTCAATATGGCAAATCCAAAATAGCGGACTAAAACTTTTACATGTTTCGATTTTGTTCAAAGGTGGAACTAAATCGTTTTTAAGGATGTAAATAGCGAATATAGGTCTAGAAATTTTAAATTTCCTGATTTTATCCAAAATTGGTACTAGGGGGCTTTGAAGGGTTTAGATTTACATCAGATTAAGACTTAAAAAAATTTTTTGGAAATTTTATATAGCGGATGCAATATGGTCGGTTGAAAATTTTACCTTATTCGCATTTTTTCAGATTTGGTCGGAGTCGTGTATTACAAATATGATGTTAATTTTTTACAAATAATAGGTTGATAAGATACAATATGAGGGACAGAAAGTTTTACATATTCCGATTTTGCCTAAAATTGATATTGTGGGGTTCTTGAGGCACATACATACTCAATATGCAGTATAAAATATATCGAGCTAAGAAATTTAAATCTCAGGTTCTTTAAATATTGAAAATTAATATTTTGAGGTTTTTGAGGCGTATACAAACTCAATATGCAGTATAAAATATATCGAGCTAAGAAATCTCAGGTTCTTTAAATATCGATATTGGAAGGTTTTGAGGCCTATATTACCAATCTAAAATTAATTTGAAATTTAAGATAGTGGATTTACTATGACAGACTAAATATTTGTTTGATACAATTTTACTGGTATTTGGAAAACTCTAAAAACCAAAGAATTTTTAGTAGTTTTTTTTAGGGTGGTTTACAACTTTGGATAAAATGAGTACTTTTTTGCCACCTTGGAGTCATTGCGGGGTACACTAATCTTGATTAGTACTTAGTTCAAATAATTTATGTATATCGTAATGGATTCTAAAACTAAAAATAGAAAAATAAAATTTTTATAAAAAAATTGTACCGATTTCTAAAAGTGCGCTAAAAAATGAAAAATAACTATAAATTTTTATATGAAATTGAACTTTTTGAAGTCGGCGCCAAATTATTTGTAAATGAAATAAATAACTCCCAATATATACAAATTATGGTAAGAAAGCAGTTACAATAAAATATTTTTAATCTGTTTATGCAAATCACATTTTGTCAGGTGTTAGCTTGGCGCCGACTTCAAAAAGTTCAATTTCATATAAAAATTTATAGTTATTTTTCACTTTTTGGCGCACTTTTAGAAGTCGGTTCAATTTTTTTATAAAAATTTTATTGTAAAATAAAAAAAAAAATTTTCCTATTCCTTTGACCGAGTCTAGGCGAAAAGTGCCTCTTGTGATTTTTCCTCCCGAAGCATTGTTTTTGAGTTAGAAATCGTTAATATTTTGAAAAATGGCATTTTTTGCAACTTTTCAACATGAATCAACATTGATTAAATAAAAATTTCCAAATTCTACGCCTAGCAATTGATCACTCAAGTCGAGAACTACAAGCTAGGATCAATCGCAGTGTGAAAATGTAATGTTTTATTGCTTTTTAACGTTATTAATAAATAACCTTTCATCAATTATAACGTACGCGCCGCCGTGTATGAAGGGAAGCGCTCATCTAGTGTCAATAATCCATTAAAGTTTTCGCTGATCGTTGCCATTTTAATATATTTTTACTTATTGGTTATAAGCATTCAATCATAAAAGAAACTTCATCTATTGTAACTATGTTTGAGAACGGTCGTGTTGATATCTACCTATGCTGCATAATAATTAAAATCCCAGTTTTAGATGTAGCTTAATGAATAAAATACAATATCGCAGTATAGTAAATATATATATTTTTAAGAGCATATCAGTAAGAAAGCATTGTTAAGCTGAGATTCAGTGACTAGAAATGCGGCTGATGTTTGGAACGTTTAGGCGAACGAATTTTGTACACAGTAAAAAATAATTTCAAAAATTAGAGAAAATTTTTAAAAATTCATATTAAAAGAAGAAAGCAATGTAAAATATTTTAAAAATGAATTATTCTTTTTTTTCTACCTGGCATGTTCATAAAACTTGGGCATTATATTTGGTTTCACTTGTAGGTTACAATTTAATAAAATAATTTAAAAAATATCGTCTATGAGAGTTGACAAATAAAAATGTAAGCAAATTTGTTATTGACTGGCTGGACCGGTTGATATTACAACATCTTGTGCAAAAAAAAAATTTAAAAACCGACTTAGCTCGGGATACATATAACCGACGAATATAAAATATGTGCGGAATTTAACCTGTGAAACGCCATAGATGATTTTTTTAAAATTAATTTAAGGGTGGTCATGTGTCCGGTCCACAAACATTTTTAGAGATATTTGTTCATACAGGACTTTAATATCAATATATCTAGCCCGTCGATATAAAATATGTGCGAATTTTAACTTGTGAAACGCCATTGACGATTTTTTTTAAATGAATTTAAGGGTGGTCATGTGTCTCGTCCGCAAGCATTTTTAAAAATATCTGTTTATACAGGGCTTTAATATGAATATATCTAGCCCATCAATATAAAATATGTGCGGAATTTAACTTGTGAAACGCCATAGACGATTTTTTTTAATGAATTTAAGGGTGGTAGTGTCCTGTTCGCAAGCATTTTTAAAAATATCTGTTAATACAGGGCTTTAATATGAATATACCTAGCACGTAAATATAAAATATGTGCGGAATTTAACTTGTGAAACGCCATAGGCGATTATTCTTAAATGAATTTAAACGTGCACATGTGTCCCGTCCGCAAGCATTTTTAGAAATATCTGTTTATACAGGGCTTTAATATGAATATATCTAGCCCGTTAATATAAAATATGTGCGGATTTTAACTTGTGAAACGCCATAGACGATTTTTTAAAAATGAATTTAAGGGTGGTAGTGTCCCGTCCGCAAGCATTTTTAAAAATATCTGTTTATATAGGGTTTTAATATGAATATACCTAGCCCGTCAATTTAAAATATGTGCGGAATTTAACTTGTGAAACGCCATAGACGATTTTTTAAAAATGAATTTAAGGGTGGTAGTGTCCCGTCCGCAAGCATTTTTAGAAATATCTGTTTATACAGGGTTTTAATATGAATATACCTAGCCCGTCAATTTAAAATATGTGCGGAATTTAACTTGTGAAACGCCATACACGATTTTTTTCAAATGAATTGAAGGGTGCACGTGTGTCCCGTCCGCAAGCATTTTTAGAAATATCTGTTTATACAGGGTTTTAATATGAATATACCTAGCTCGTCAATATAAAACATGTGCGGATTTTAACTTGTGAAAGGCCATAAAATATTTTTTTTTTAAATGAATTTAAGGGTGGTAGTGTCCCGTCAGCAAGCAGTTTTAGAAATATCTTCAATATTAATATACTTAGTCTGTCAATATGAAATTGGAATGCATTTTTACTTGTGAACTTCAGACATTGTTTTTAATAAGTATATTACAATGAGGGTGGCTTTTTTGTCCTGAGCAAAATCCTTCTTTACAATTTTTTTACATTAAGGTCTTTACTTAACCCGTCAATAAAAAATTTGTATGCAACTTATACGTTTGAATCGTCAAAACCATATTCAAAATCTTGTTTTTTTTGTTATATAGTGTCAGTTAGATGTCCTAAATTACTATAAGATTTTCCAAGACAGTCCTAGCCAGTAAAATTTGTTTTTTTTACAACAATATAAAATTTTGTTCCTTATTTTTCGGTAATATTTTTTTGAGTGTATAATTCGTCTCGTGAACGTTCCAAAATTCAGCCACATGAATAGAACAATTATGATCTGCAATAAAAAGTAATTTGGTAAAGATATGTTTTATTCTTTCAGACAACAGTGTTCATGGTACATCCCTCTCTTATATAAAATCCCAGTGGCATTGTACAGGTGTCTTATCAACAAATTTTCAGAAAACAATGAATAGACAACAATTAAGTGTTCATCAAGTTTTAGATTCAGCATATTTTATGAATGTTGAAGGGTTAAACTGCGGTCGATCATAAAAACAGTTAGGTTTTGTGGGCTACATGAACTTCCATTTCGAGAAAAGTCAGACACGGGCTCTGATTTTACAGATTTGCTATATTTCACAGTTGAATCTGGAGGTACACTACACTGTCAAAAGGAAATGCATTAAATTTAAGGTAGGTGTACTGGAAGCAAATTTCATATACCTTTTCTTAAATTTAATTAATTTAATGCATTAAATTTGATAATTTTTACATTGATCTAAATTAATTTATTCCATTAAATTAAATGTAATCATACATTAGATTCAAAGTTTGATCATTACTTTTTAAGGTGACTATGTACATTAAATATACAGCCAGTGTTAATTGAATTTAAGATATGTTATCACATATTTAATGCACCATTAATAAATGGTCAAAAAATTCTGCTACCAGGAAATTTTTCCCGTAGGTAGTGTACTGTCATCTGTACACCGGTTTCGAACTCATTGGTTTCAGTCAGTGCCGGCAGATATGTTTACCTCAGCATAAGAAAATCGAGTTTTTTAAGCAACTTATATCATACTAAATAAAAAGTTCAATACAAGTTGCGGAATCTCATGCAGTGTATCATGAATATTAATATAAATTCCTTTAATGTTAAGGTACATGTGAATTAATTTTAATGTACATCTGTTACCCTATTGAAATTTGAGATACCATTTAATCAAACTTAATCTACGACGAACCGATATTTTAATAAATTTGCTTTAAATTCAAGATAAATGTAAATTATTCACGATTTAAAATACAAAATCATTAAATTTAATGTAAAATATACATGAAATTTGCATTACATTTAAGGCTATTTTTAAGAGTGTGTAAAGGAATCATCTGGAATCTGGATGAAAAAATAGTTTGTTTATATCATATTAGACTGAAAATTAGAAATTATTTCAGAAGTTAACCGTGCGTCATAAACCAATCATCCATGAAGAAATTCTAGGATATGAGCCACTAAAGGAATTGGACGCTAGGTCGATATCACAAACAATTATTCAAATGTTGATCAAAAGTAATTAGCTTTAAACAAACTCGTTGGCCAAGAGAATGATGGAATTGATGGGAATTTAAAAACTTATTAATGACAAATACCTGATGGCATTATTCTTCCATGGGGCAAGTGATGTATTGAATCTCTTCGCAGCGATTGAAATAATGTTACTGAAGTGAGAAATGCTACTGGAGCAAGAGAGGAAATTATACATTTTTTTAGAGGAAGTACTTTGCGATGGGACAAGATTCCGAAAATTCCTCTTCTTTGTGAAATACTATGGTTCGCAAAATATAAAAGTATTGGAATATTTTTGAAAACATATTGATTATTGTGCAAGCTTTATGGGACCTCGCGCAAAATGCTACTAATCATTCAATCAGAACCACAGAGATTGCTACATATACCATGTTACTAGAGCCTATTTGCAATAAATTACAGGAAGTTAATTTGAATTTAAAAATCCTACATGAACATGTTAATAAAGTGATAAATGTGTTGGAAATTCATCGGAAGGATGATTCTGCAGAATTCGCCATTATTTTCAAAAAGGCAAAAGATATGTGTGAAAAGTTGGATAGACAAGTTCACAAAGCTAATCCAGTGTGTGAAAATGACGAAGATTTCTTCAGGATAACAATCTTTATTCCCTACTTAGACTCACTCATTTCATCTTTGAGTGAAAATTTGGAGAAGCTCTCCTTCCAGAATTTCATAGAAAGCATCGTAAGTGTGTACAGAAATCTCATGTCATAGAATTGGAAAAAAATAGACATTTTACGCTGTGCCACCTGGAATATAAAATCCTTTAACAGTAAAGAACAAGAACTCATAATAGAATTGGACGACCACAACATTGACATATGCGCATTTCAGGAAACAAAAAAGAAAAAAAAAAGGTCAGAAAATGTACGATGAATACATCTTGATATATAGCGGGGTGGATAAAGATGAACGCGCCAAAAAAGGAGTAGCAGTAGCCGTACATAAAAAATACAAGGATTGCATAGAAGGATGCCAATACATATCCTCAAGAATACTGGTCATTAAACTACACACAGGAACCCAAGAAATGTATATAATATCCACGTACGCACCCGAAGACAATAAAACAAGACAAGAACGGGAACAGTTCTATGATCAAATTCAAAACGTCATCGAGTCGATTCCACAATGCAAACCAATGATAATGATATTGGCAACGAAACTTTACCCGGAGTTAAACAACGGTTCAACGAGGATGTATTGAACTACAATGGAGAACTCCTAATCAACACATGTGCAATTAATGAACTCCGAATTAATAACACATTTTTCGACCACAAACCATAATACAAATATACTTTCAGTAACACTCGAGGACAACAATTAATGATCGACTACATAATAACAAACAGATGCTTACAACCACCTCAGATATCCGACATACGCCTTAACTCTCCTAACATCGGTAGCGATCACAAACTACTCCTTGGAAAAATTAAAATGAAATTAAAACCCAACAAAAACACAAGATCTGGCACACCGGATAAGAAAATAAACGTAGAATCATTGTGGGATGAATCCACTCAGGAATTATACTAAAAACGACTTAGGGATATTAACAACAGCTGGGAGAAACTAAAGCGAAATATCAACGAAGCAGCCACTGAAGCACTCGGAACACGAAAAACAAACCAAGGAAAAGGAGGACCCAACAAGACCCCCTGGTTCTGTAAGGAAGTTAAAGAGCAATGTAAAGAGAAATAGACAGCCTACTTAAAATACAGGACACAGACAACAGAAGATTATCAAGAGTGCAAAAGAATTAGAAATAGCACCAATACATTAGCGAGACAAGTTAAAAACAAGCACTGGGAAACCTTTTCAAAAAGGATGGAAAGCGACTTCCATGGACTCCAGAAACAGATATGGCGGCTGATCAGAGACCAAAGAAAGAAAACACATGAGTTAATTAACAATAACCGCATACCGAAGGGAACTTGGGTGAACTACTTGAAGGAATTATACAAGAAACCACAGACAGAAATCAAACCTAACACACCTGAAATTATAATTAACGACGATATACTTGTAAAGAAGGAAGATGTAGAACTAGACTTAAAAAAAATTAAAAACAGGGAAAGTGCAGGACCTGACGGAATTATCAATGAACTACTGAAATACGAAGAAGAGAGCCTGACAGAACAACTGGAAATTATAATCAATAAAATCATATACCATCACAGAATCCCCGATGAATGGAGGACTAGCACAACAATACTCCTATTCAAAAAAGGCGATAAAAAAGTGCCGGCTAATTACAGAGAAATTAATCTTCTCTCCACCTCGTTAAAACTAACCACAAAAATTCTTACAAGCAAAATTAATGAACACCCTTCCTTAGCAGACGAACAGCAGTGATTCCGGTCGGGAAGGTCATGCACGGATGCCATATTTGTTATAAGATAAATGACTGAAAAGTTAATTGAATATTATCGTCCAGGCTTTATGTGTTTCATCGATCTAGAGAAGGCGTTCGATCGTATACAACTGGAGGATGTAACACAGCTACTCTACGACAGACAAATACCTTAAAACATTATCAAAACGATTGAAAATATCAGGCAAATACGATTCAAGCTAGGATAAACGGTGAATTGATCGAAAAAATAGAAGTAAATAATGGCATCCGACAAGGTGACTCTCTTAGCCCCCTACTATTTAACATCATCATGGACGAGTTAATAAAGCAGGTGCGTAGATTGAAAGGGTATAAAATGGGAGACAGAAAAATCAAAATACTGTGCTACGCCGACGATGCAGTGTTAATAGCTGAAAGCGAAGACGATTTGCAAAGACTACTGCACCAGTTTAACAACAGCGAAAAAGTTTAATATGAATATATCAGCGTCAGAAACTAAAGCCATGACTACATCTAGAACACAGGAAATGAAGTTCAAGTATCTCTGAATAGAAAATCCGGATACGGGGATGTTGAAACGGAGGTGAGGGGACAAGCCATGAAAGCAGCAAGAACAGCCTCATGTCTTAACAGTACCATATGGAGCAATAAACATATAGAAATCGAAGTTAAATCCAGAATTTATAAAACAGTAATAAGACCCATATTAACATACACTGCCGAAACCAGACCAGAAACCTCGAAAACAAAACAAATACTGGAAACAACACAGATGAGAGTGGTGCGCAGGATAGCTGGCAGGACACTTATGGATAGGAATAGGAGCGAGGATATAAGAAGAGTGTGTAAAGTCGATAACATCAATGACTGGGTATTACAAAGAAAAAGGGAATGGAGCGAACACATCAACCGCATGACCGACGACAGAAAAGTAAAGATCACGAGAGACAAATCACCAATCGGACGTAGGAGTACAAGAAGACCCCGTAAACGATGGAGTGATAACCTCGCAATAGACTGAAACCAGACAAAGAGACGAAGAATAACAAGCAAATTGCTTATATATAAGAAGGAAAAGGACGAAGTATCTAAAGCAATAAAAGTTCGACTAATTTTACCAGCAACGTTCTACATAATTGAACGCTCATTCAGCATCCTACGATGCGTCAAGACTTGGACGAGGAAGACAATAAGGGTATACATGCTCAGTATTACCAAGCATAGAGTAACGGGAAAAGCTTTACTGACTCAGTTATCGATACATTTGTTAAATATTTTATTGAAACCCTAATTTTATCATTTGATTAAATTGTTCTTATTTTAATTTACAAAAGCAGTACAGTCAATTTATAAAATAATAACTCATACTCATAGCCCTTCTTGTAAAGAAGTAAATTACTTGTTCTGCATATCGTTAACATATAAATCAATAAATTATGGGATCTAAATAAATTTTTAAAAATACCTCATGATTTTTAATCTATCAATTTTTCTCGGAGCCAGGGGGATGCAAGTGCAAAGATTTCTAAAACAAAAATTCAACTTTTCAGCTGTATTCAGTATAATTGACATATTAACTAGAATATATATGGAAGTAGTTATAAAAAATATTATTATGGTACTAGTGACAAGTAAAAAGGTGTTCAAGTCAGTTAGTTTCCTATTAGAAACACGCACTTTTTATCACGCAATCCAAATTATTCTATATTTAATATACATGCTGACATTTTGCTAGATAGGAAACAAAACGAAAGGCTAACGTGAAAAATTGAGTTTTAAATATAGAAAAAATAATAATTAAATCTAGCACATTAAATTTCCTTGGAAGGTGAAAAGTTAATTTACCATATTAATTTATATAGTTAAAATTCACGCAACGTTGCGTCTAAAAATAAGTTTTTACGTGAACATTTCAAGAATTATGAATACAATTATTAATTAATGTTAACTATATTCTCCTTAAAAATAATATGAACTGAGGGTTGATTCGCCTTTATTGCAAAAATAATATATTTTTAATAAATTGGAAAAATCTAGAGTACCAAGTATTCTAAATTATGAAGATTATCTGCAACTTGGGGCCAAACTACGAACGTATCATCTACAAATCTGCACCAAAATTTAGGTTTTAGAGGAGCAGAAGACAAGACGTTTTCTTCGAAGGCTTCCAAGAAGATGTTCGCTACCACCGATAATAACGGAGATCCCATAGCCGTTCCCGAAGTTTGTTCGTAGAAAATTCCTTGAAAAGTAAAATTAGTGGAAATCAGATATGCTTTAATTAATTCCACTAAGGTGTAGTCCATGTTGTTATTTCGTAATATATTCAGAGTTTTAATCTCGTTTAGTAAAGATCTCTGTGCAAGGAAAAATGCAAACAAAAATATAATAAAGTACACAAACAAATCAGAAACGAAATAAGGACAGCAAAAGAAACTTTTTATGGAAGAAAATGCGAGGAAATTGAAGAACTGCAACTAAAACGTAACACTTTTAATTTACATAAAAAGATAAATGAATTGGCAGGTATACAAAAACGGAAACATTCCATTCTATTATGCAACGCAAATGGAGAAATAATAACCGATCTACAAGAAAAGTTTATGACTTGGAAGAATTATGTAGGAGAATTGTTCGACGATGAAAGACAAGAACCTAATATAGATAACATACAAGGCGACGAAGGACCAGACATAACTAAAGGAGAAATACTATACGCTATAAAAACAATGAAGAATGGTAAATCACCGGGTCCAGATAGGCTTACATCAGAACTTCTCAAGCTTGTAGAAGGTGAATCAGCGAATATTCTTGTCGACCTTTTTAACTGCACTTACAAAACAGGAGCAATACCAAAAGAATGGCTCCTGTCAACTTTTGTCACCATACCAAAAAAAGGCAAACGCAACACTGACCATCGCATAATAAGCCTAATGGGACACACATTCAAAGTATTCCTCTAAGTGATTCACACAAGAATTCAAAAAAAACTAGATATGGATGTTGGTGATACTCAATTCGGATTTCGGAACGGGCTTGGAACAAGAGAGGCACTATTTGCACTTAACGTCATGTGCAAAAGATATCTAGATATGAACCAAGATATGTATATGTGCTTCATTGACTACAATAAAGCATTCGATAAAGTACGTCACGATCATCTAATGAGACTGCTGGTAGAAAAAAACTTGGATAAAATAGACATCAGGATTATTTCCAAGATTTACTATAACCAGAAAGCGAATATTCGAATAGAGCAAGAGACAACGGAGGAACTGGAGATTAATAAAGGCGTAAGACAGGGATGTATACTTTCCCCAATCTTATTCAACCTATACTCAGAAGACATCGTAAACAGAGCACTTTCAGAGCAAAATATAGGTATTAAAATAAATGGCATCCCAATAAACCACTTGAGATATGCCGATGACACGGTTGTAATTGTAGAAACTTCGGAGGATCTTCAGATTCTAATTAACAGAATAGTAGAATGCAGTAAAGAATATGGATTATCACTTAACATCAGTAAAACAAAAATAATAGTGGTATCTAAATCACCACAAAACTTCCATGATCAAAGAATTGAACGTGTGAGAGAATATAATTACCTGGGAACTGTTATCAACGAAAATAACGATAGCTCTGAAGAAATCTGAATCAGAGTGGAAAAAGCTAGAGCTACGTTTATTAAAATGAAGAAGGTGTTCTGCGGACGAGATTTAAGCCTTAAACTTAAAGTTCGCCTTGTGAGATGTTACGTGCTGTCAGTTCTTTACTACGGAATAGAAGCGTGGACATTGAAAAAGATTGATACCAAGAGGAAGGAAGCATTTGAGATGTGGATGTACCGTAGAATATTAAGAATATCGTGGACAGAAAGAGTAACAAATGTGGAGGTTTTGCGAAGAATGCGGAAAGAGAAAGAATTAGTACTTACTATTAATGAACGCAAACTACAATACTTGGGACATGTTATGAGGGGAGATAAATACCAGTTGCTGCAATTAATTATCCAGGGAAAAATAATAGGCAAAAGGTCCATAGGAAGAAGAAGGCGTTCATGGTTAAAGAACTTAAAAGAATGGTACAATTGCAGCAACTGCCAACTGTTTAGATCTGCAGTGTCAAAGATACGCATAGCTTTGATGATAGCCAAACTTCGGAACGAGGACGGCACCTAAAGAAGAAGAAGAAAGATCCCTGAGGATGTCTCGTGGAATCGTAGACGAAACGTAGGATAATAATTCAAATTTGACACGATTTAAACCCAAGACCATGTTTTCAAGATATTTACATGTTCATACTTTCGAAAAATGCAATAATCAATATTTTCAAATTAACAAAGCGAGATGATCCTTTAAAAGTATAAAAATATGTCCGGTAAGTTTAAAATTTCTATAAATTTAAAAATTACTTATCGAAATAATAAAAGCGGTAATGATAATAGAATCGCACCCACTACGCTATGTTTACCATTAAAAAATTTCGGTTTGCTAAAAAAGGTCGGGATATGTTCAGCATAGCAGGACATTTATTAAAATAAATGATATCATCGTAAAAATAAATATTTCATCTGGGATTTACGTCGCTATTAACATCACGAGAAATCTGGGATTTTTACCATTTTGTTTGACGTTTAAATTCAACAGGAAGACAAATGACCTGCAATTGTCTTTTGAATGCTTTTTTTATATAAAAAAAGTACGTTTATCTGTATTAAGTGCGTAGTAGAATGGAAGACGTCCTGTTATAAATACAAATTTTAGTAAAGAAATTGATGGTCACAACATAAGGATAATCAATTTGTTGATCCTTTGACTTTTTTATGCAGAAAAAATTATTCCGCTAAAAAAACCGCTTCAAAAAAGGGCAAAAATCTTACTTAAAATGTTAGCTATGAAAAGCATTTCAACCTAAAAACATTTAATTTCTTAAGTAACTTTGCTTATGAAGTAAAATACACTGTTAAAAATAACCTTAAATTTAATTCAAATTTAATGTACATTCTAAACAAAATTTAGTGATTTTGTACCAAAAATATTCTAAAGGAATTTACATTATTATTCAATATACATTGCGTGAAATACCGAGAGATAGCGCAACTTGTATCTAAATTTCTGTTTAGTATGATAAAAATTGCTTAAATGACTCAATTTTCTGATGATGAGGTGTACACGTCTGTCCGCCTAATGACGGAAACCAATGAGTTCGAAACCGGTTTAGATGGCAGACATTAGCTATGGAAAAAATGTCCACCTTTTCCTGGTAGTTTCAGAATTTTTTGAACTCATATTAATATTAGTGCATTAGATATGTGATAGCATATCTCAAATTCAATGAACACTGGTTGTGTATTTAATGTACATAGTCACTTTAAAAAGTAATGATAAAATTTTAAATTTAATGTATGATTATATTAAATTTAATAGAACAAATTAATTCAGATTAATGAACATATTATTAAATTTAAGGCGTTATATTAAATGCATTTAATACACGTATACGAAATATGCATTTACCACATTTACCTTAAATTTAATGCTTTGCTTTTTTACTGTGTAGATAGGTAAATTGTTCACATGATTCTCAATATTTAAACTGCTTCAATGATTAAACATAACAGATGTTTCTTTGAAAATTCTAGACAATGTTGAAAATTGATTAAAAATAATTGAATTGCATGGTCTTTACTTTTATTTGTTTATTTCTAATTACACTGTTCTGCACGAAAATTCTCTCCAAACTAATGTATTATTTCAATAATTTCTACCTCTGTAACCCTTACACTGATCTGTAAATTGTCCTATCACGTAGCAATAATTTAGAAAACATCAACAGCAAGTTTTGATTAATCGCAAAGCAGGTATAAGTATGTACCTATGCGATATATAAGTTGTTATAGCATACCGGGGTGCGACGTTGACAAATCTGTTTCCTCTAAGTTTAGGGAAATTGTGCACAATTTAGCAACACCGTATGGGAGGTGTCTAGGGATGACTCCCATCTACGAAGTTTCAACCTCCTAGAGCTTAAGATAACGGAGATATTCATTAAACGCAATGGAATTTCAAATTTCACCATACCCCGTAGTCGTCGAAGGATCAGCTACTTATCGAAGGGCCATACCCGATATTTCTGGAAGATACCAGATGTAGAAAATAATATATAATCAGTTGACTGGTCGTCGAAGAATCTATATTAGATATAAGAGCGAAGTGTAAAGAACTAGCTAACATTGATAGCATTGTAGTAATGCTATTATTTTCGTCGTGTGTAAACGTCGTCGTCGCAGTTTTGTGTGAATAAACCGTACAGTTTCTGTTATATGTGTGTTGAAGTGACACTGAATGCTCAACGAAAGACTTTGAACCCGATCGTAAGGAAAACCTACGAGTGATACTTTGGGTACAAAGTTGCGAGCAAGGCAAAACATGGGCACCCAAAATTTGCTGCCACACTTGCTCATGAACATTACCTGAATGACTATGGAGTACTCACAAGTATATGAAGTTTGGAGTGCCAACGATTTGGCAGAAACCTTAGAACCATTACTACTTCTGCTTAACAAAAATCCTGGGATTTTGTAGTAAAAGCAAACATAAAATTAAATATCCTAATATCCCTTCAGCCATGAGACTAGTACTTCATGACGTTTCTAGCAGACCTATCCCTAAACCTTCGGAAAAATATGAAATCGACTGGGAATCGGATTAACTAGATGATTTTAAACCAAAGGCTTGTATAAGTTTTCAGGAGAAGGGCGATTACGAATATAGTAGCAGTAAACAGCCTCATTTTATATATCACCATCAGTGGAATCTCTTACAAAAAGAAGTGAAAATTTCCACGAACTTGGCCTTTCCTATAAACCTACCAAGTGGCGACAGTTTATTGACTCTTCGAAAACAAGTTCAAACGCAGTTTTATTTTTTAGTGAAAATAAACACACATCTGTTCCTGTGAGTCATGCTGTAAATATGAAAGAAACGTATGAGAATATGCCTATATTACTTCAAAGCATAAAATACCAAATATTATTGTTTTTATGCGAATGCGATAGCAGAGCCAGAAACCAACATTATGTCGTCAAAGAATGGCCGTTACGTGAAAACTTTGTGCCTGTTCTGAAAAACCGCCTCAACGAACCCTTAGTAGAACAGCAGAAAATATTTACCTCTACTGCACATACAAGTACAGCCAATAAAAATTTTTGTTAAAATCTTAAATAAAGAAAGAAATGATTTTCTTTATTTAAGACGGAAATTTGCGAGATTAATTGAGGCAAAGCTTAAAGTAAGAATGTGTGGTCGCAAATACGAAAACTTTTTAAAGATACAAATTTTGAAACTACACTTTCGAGAAAGGAAAATAAGGCCTGAACTGCCTTTAAAAATATATGTAGCAACTTTATAGGTAATAAGAAATGGAGAACTACAAAGTTATAGTTGAAGAACTTATCCAATCTTACAAGACGTTAGATTGTAACATGCCACTTAAGCTCCATTTTCTTCACGTCCATTTGGAATTCTACCCTGACAGTTTAGATGCAGTTTCAGATGAACACAGCAAACTGTTCAAATAGACAAGCGGTATAGTAGAAACTGTATTCCAAACATGTTAGAGGACTATTGTTGGACCTCCAGACTTGACACCGATTCCTGCGAATACAAGCGAAAAAAGATAAAATAATAATTTTTTGGTTGTAATATATTTTTTTCAATACAAATTGAAGTATATTTTATAAAAAAAAGTATTTTTTTATATCTCCAATAATATTTGAAATAGAAGCTGCTTCCATAAATTCTTCTCTTTTTCTTATTTAGTTTAAATATTTTCCAACGTTTGTGAGATAGAAAAAATGTGCAATATAAAAGTTAAAGGATTCAAAGAAGAATTTTCAACAGTGAGTTGACAGTGAGGGTGGCTATTTTATGACCAAGTTTTCTTGTCAAATAGGAATTCCTGTTTATTATTATAGAAGAGGAAAATGTGAAAAATCTTAAAACGATATAGAACCAAAAAGACAAAATTATATCAAAGTTAATTTTTTTTTAACTAATGATCAGCTCGATTGCGAATGTGCTTAGATAGGCATGCGGCGTATCCGATATAGGATATTATGTACGTATATACTATCTAATTGTGAGCCTTGGCCTTTAAAATTACCTAGTGACGTTGTTGAGAAATTGTTTTTTAAAATCTCCTTAATATTTCAGTAAAAAGAAAATAATTCCATGACATGGAAAATAAAGTTTTTAGAACTTTATTAACCAATAATACTATTAATAATGTCAGTTTCAGTTTAAGTGAAAGTATTAAATTTTGAACTGTCGTTGACTCTCAGATAAAGAGGAAATTGCTATTTCTGATAGATAAGAAACACCAAGACATTTTCTTTAAAATTTCACTCCTTATCCGTTGCTTTTTATAAAGGTGTAAAGAATGTTATTTTAAGATGTTTATATCTGAAAATGTGGTTTGCATAAATATGTATATTGTTTTTAAATGAGCACAATGGAGACCAGCATGAACTTTGCACAAAAGGTCTTTGAGGTTTTATAGATAAAGAAAATTTACCAAAAATCCGTTTTATAAATTTTTATTCATTGAAATATTTAAGTATATATATATATATATATATATATATATATATATATATATATATATATATGTATATATATATATATTAATGCAACAATTAGTGAAAGCTAAAACGGATTATGTGAGCTAAGTTAACGAAAAGTTATGCTGACCTTGCTCTTAATCGCTGGGAATAAAATTTGAAAATATTTATTTAATCAAAAGCTATTCATATTGAAACGTGGCAAAAAATGTAATTTTTCAAATGTTTAAAGTATTTTAACCTAAAAAACTATGCGTCACAATGAAAAATCACAAGATACTCTTCTTGCTTAAAATCAACCGAGAAATACGGAATATTTTTGTTTATAACAAATTACCCGGCTATTTTTCGGGAATTCACTCTTAGTATCAGGAAGTCAAAATACATATAAATAATTTTGATGAAGCCGTCTTCATCGGCTACGAAAATCTACTGGGCTCCCGACTAACAGAACTAACCTTCAGTGTGCAACATGGTGGCGTTGAAGTGTGTTATATAGAATTATTTGGGGATAACCAATGATGAGTTAGTTTTAATTACAATAAAAAATATATATTAGACTTATTGTTATAAGTCAATGAGGGTGGGATACATTTGTTTAGCATCCATAATTTTACTAACTGAGGCAATTTGAAACGAATTATTTACACTCGCATTACTAAACGCGTATATTTAATATTGTCGACAGTTCTCGGAAGATTTTTTTAAATTCTGATTCCGTGATTCAAAACATGAACCAGAACAAAACCAACCACATCAACCTAATGCTTTTAAAATTGCAAACTCTACAGTATCAAATATCCGTCATAGAATTTTTGAACTATTTTCTTTACCGCTTAAAAAAATCAAAGTTTATAATAAAATAATTGTCAAATGAGAGTGCAAAATATTATTCTCCAGTATTGATTGGTTGAAGTCAACTTTCACAACTATACCCAATACGATTATCGTTTAATTAGTCTGATATCCCACGTACTAAAGATATTCCTGAAAGTTATTCAGACAAAACATATACAAAATGTAACTTCCATGTAGATGATACCCAGTTTGGATTTAGAAATGGCGTGGGCGCAAGGAAAGCCCTATTCGCTTTAAACGCCCTCACATAAAGATTTAGAGATATAAACGTCAACGTATATGTGTGTTTAATAAATTTTCGTAAAGCCTTTGTTTGACAATGTGAAACATCAAAACCAATAGAAATTCTGAAATTCAGAAGTATTGATAAAAAAAATTACGTAAAATTAGCGGAATCAAACAGTTGCAATTAACATCAGTCAAAATACATCTGAATCAGAATAAAAAAAAGACTTTCGTTAGAACTTCAGACCCACTGTTATTCAATATACAGTTCATTCAAAATGTTCCGAGACTAATATTGTACAAAATTTACGACTAGCGCTATCTGTTACCCGACGGCAAAACTATGTAATATCATGATTTAGTTACCTACAGTGAAGATGTGAACGCTGTAACTTCTTTTATTTGCCAGCTGTGTTCGCTTGAAGTAGACGTGTTTTTGCCACTGCATCACAACTTTCGCTTTGGTGCAACAGCCGCAATCATATCTTGTTTCAACTTGGGAAAAAGTGGTTCGGAACCATTCAAATTATTAAAAAACGCATATAATAGGGATTGTTGTACGATTTCATGTAAAAATTTATTGCAGATATCTGAAAGTTTCATGTCATAGGGGGCACCCAGTAGATGATAAATACGTAAAAAAGTACAGCTAGATCAGCCCTGTTTTTTTATAAACAACATCCAAAGTCGCAAAATTCCATTTTTCTTCCGTACAATTTTTCGGTTACATTTTAGTGAAAACTTGTCCAAATGAAAGTTGTGGTATTGAAAAGACCTTTAATTTCATTTTTTACGTCAAAATCGATAAATAATTTATCGAGATAATGGCGAAAAACCACCCTTTTTGCACTATTTTATAAATGTTAATAACTTTTGCAAGAAAGGCCGAAATTGATGAATAACCCCTTGATGATAAGGCCATTAAGTGCCTTTATAGCTGTGCGAAAGCTGGATCAAATCGGTTTGGTAGTTATGAATAATCTTAATTGTTTATCCCAGACACTGAATGTTCAAACAATTGTCCTTGCCCAGAGGATGATTCTACAAATATTTGCAAAAGCGGAATGGATTCTGTGAAGTTCAAACTACAAGCAAAGATGAAAAAACGATGGATTTTTAAAACAATTGTTGTTAAAAAAAACCCTTTAAAGAAGGGATACCTTTTTTACATATAAACAATTGGAATAACTTTGTTAATTTTAATGACAGAAGTTTGTGAATAAGTGGACACGTTCTCCGAGTTTATTATCAATTGCAAATATGGTTAGAAAATCAGATGGACGCAACTAAATATGGCTTGCGAAAACATAACCATGGCTTCGAGCCAATTTACACATCTGAAAATTTGATATTTGACGAAACTTTAACTTTATTTACATGTAAGTGCACTACTGGGTGCAAAACAAGTAGATGCGGCTGCAAAAAGCACGGTCTCAATTGCACAACTCTTTGTTTAAACTGCAACGATGAGAGAGATAAAAAATGCGACAACTCCACTGCAGTGATAATTGAAGACGAAAATAACTCGGAGGAAGATGACGATTTGCTACAAGCAATGATAAATGATGACAAAGAAGAGCCTCCATAAAAAAAGAGCAAGAAGAGAAATATAAATTTTTATCGTTGAGTTATATAAATAAAAAAAGTCGATTGTGTATTTAGGATATTTAAAGTGTATTTAATATATATATATATATATATATATATATATATATATATATATATATATATATATATATATATGTATGTATGTATGTTTATGCGGCTTTCACGGATTCCTCCGTGTGAGATGCAATAGCAGTGGATATATCCACATTATGCTGTTGTAGTGCTGAAATCACATTCAGCAAACGTAAAACTATATGCAGCTCCGCGCATGAATGAAGTAAAATGTGAACAGTAAATGCAAACTTTGTTTTCCTTAGCAATTTGTTCAAACTGTGCAACCTCTAACACGGAAGGGATATGGTTGGAACGAAGTTTGCATTTACTGTTCGCATTTTACTTCATTCATGCACGGAGCTGCATATAGTTGTACGTTTGCTGAATGTGATTTCAGCGCTACAACGGCATAATGTGGATATATCCACTGCTATTGCATCTCACACGGAGGAATCCGTGAAAGCCGCATAAACATATATACGCCATCCGGCGGGAGGTCGACGAAGCCGCGTTCAATATTTGCATGCTTCCTTCCGACCTGTGTTTTGCACAGCCAGGTGCATGTCGGTACCCTGATGAGTCTAGCAGAGACGAAACATGTACCTCTGCCGTATCACTGTGGTGGGGAGGGTACGTTTTGACTTTCTTCTCGGTATGGGTGGTACAGGTAGGCCATCATTTCGATGGTGGTGGAATAGGATAAATTGTTTTCCTTAGCAATTTGTTCAAACTGTGCAACCTCTAACACGGAAGGGATATGGTTGGAACGAAGTTTGCATTTACATTTCGCATTTTACTTCATATATATATATATATATATATATATATATATATATATATATATATATATATATATATATATATATCGTGACAGTGTTTTATATTCAATATTTGCAATGAAATTAAACTGCTAGTAAAGTTTTTTGAAACAATATTAGTGTTATAATTGCCAAAAAATGTGTTTTCCGATGAAATGACGATTTTTCGGTATTTCCCGATTTTCTATGATAATGATAAGTCAGTTCCTGATATTTCGTCCAGTCACCTCCCCCCCCCTTTAAAAAATGAAGGCTCTACGTTATCTGGTACCCGAGATATTGTACAATTTTGTTGCGCACTCCAATTTGAAGTTTGAATTTCAGAAGCACACCGTGAGAAAGCCGAGCTTCCTCCACCACTCGCTACAACGCACTTGCAAAAGTAACTTGAAGGGTTATAATTTTACAAACAATGCATGAATTTCATACTTATCATTTGCATCATAAAATATAGGTCTTCGTTTAAAATCTGTGAAAATTTTGGCTCTTAATGTTTATAAACAAAAGAGAAATGATTTTAAAAATATGCTATCTTAGCTCCTATTGATCGTAGGAGACTTTTTTTTCACCAGCTTTCAAGTCCACTTATTCACAAACTTGTATCATTAAAATTAACAAAGTTATTCCAGTTGTTGTTACGTAAAAAAGGTTTTTTCATCTTTGTTTGTAGTTTGAACTTCTAAGAATCCATTCCGCTTTTGCAAATATCTGTAGAATCATCCTCTGGGCAAGGGCAATTGTTTGAACATTCAGTGTCTAGGAAAAACAATTAAGATTATTCATAAGCTACTAAACTAATTTGGTCCAGCTTTCGCACAGTTATAAAGGCACATAATAGCCTTATCATCAAGGAGTTATACATCACTTTCGGCCTTCCTTGCAAAAGTTATTAACATTTATATAATAGTGCAAAAAGGTGGTTTTTCGCCATTATCTCGATAAATTATTTATGAAATAAAGGTATTTTCAATTCCCACAACTTTTATTTGTTTTCTCTAAATGTAACCGAAAAATTCTACGGACGGACAATCGAATTTTCCGACTTTGGATGTTGTTTATAAAAAAACAGGGCTGATCTAGCTGTACTTTTTTATGTATTTATCATCTACGACTTGAAACTTTCAGATATCTGCAAAAAATTTTTTCACCTTCTTTCATAGGAAGACTGGCGTAAGGCCACAGCAGGGTTTTCAAGTAGTATGCGGAATTCAAGGACAGTCGACAGTCGCTGGAAGACGATTCACGTGAGGGGCGCCTTTTAATCTCGAATACCGATGAGAATGTCGAGCGTGTGCGCGTTGCACTATCTCGTAATCGGCGAATTACGGTTGAAATATTGTCACAGGAACTTAGCATCAGGGTACGAGGCGTGCACCCCATTTTGCACGATGTTTTCGGAAAAAAAAGTGTGTGCGAAGTTCGTTCCTTTCTTGTTAACGGAAGAGCTCAAAAAGCTTCGTGTGGAAGCTTCACGCCATTTGGATAACTGGGTAGACATGAAAACTTTTAAATAAAATTGTAAACTGGAGATGAATCATGGTGATTTCAATACCATCCATCGACCAAACGCCAACCGCTAAGTGGCGGGGCAAGGGCGAAGGGCGGCCCACTAAAGTTCAGGAGACAAAATCGAAAACCAGAACGATGGTCATTTCGTTTTTCGATTGTCGCGGGATTTTCCAAAGCGAATTCGTGCTCCCAGGCTAAACAGTGAACGCACAGTTCTACAAAAGTGTCCAGGATCGTTTTTTAAAGCGGATTCGTCGCGTGAGACTGCAATTATACTGCACTGGTGACTGATTTCTGTTGCATGATAATACGCCAGCCCATTCCTCAATATTCATCACACAATTTTTCGCTCCAAAGTCTGTATCCATAATTCATCACCCATCTTATTCGCCAGATCTGACTCCGGTAGACTTTTTTATTTTTTAAATTGAAAATAACGATGAAGGCAGAACGTTTTGAAGACGTTGAGGCGATTCAAAGAAATGTGATCAGAACTCTAGAAGCTATTTCAAAAGAGGAGTTTTCCAGGTCGTTTCAGCCGCTATACGAGCGCAGCAAAATTTGTATAGAATGAGGAGACGATTATGTTGAAAATTAAATAAAATATTTTTTCTAAACGTCTGTTTTTATTCGAAACTTTTTGAATACACTATGTATACTCTGAGGCAATATTTAGAGAGCCACTCGATCAAGAAACAAAATGAATCAAAATAAATGGAGAATTTGCTAGAACTACAAAACATGTCGAACTGCATTACATATCCCTGTGAACTAGTTGGTCTACAAATAAACACCTTTAAGACAATTCTCTTAACAATATATACACATTACTCTACATAAATGGTATTTTAGTTGAATAGGTTCCCTTCTTTAGATACCTTGCCATCATTAATGAGCGATTTGACTCCAAGAGTGAAATAAACGAAGCTTTTGAAATATACCTCTATCGCCGTATACTAAAATACCATGGACCCAAAGAGTAACAATTATCCAAGTTCTTAATAAATTATTGTTTAACATGAAATAAAGAATTTTTTTTCCTTCAGTCTCTTCTGAGAGCTGATAGATACCGATTACTGAAACTAATAATCGAGGGAAGGATCCAGGACAAACGATCAGTCGGGAGCCATCAGAATTCATGGCTGAAGGATTTACGAAGATTGGTTGATGTCTTCAGAGCTGCAGCATGCAAAATTAGATTGGTGGTTTAGATCGGCAACCTACAAATTAAGCACTAACGATCATTTAGCCTCAAAAACCGGACAAAAAGGAGAAATGCAAACTATACAAGTAATCATCGAAATTATTTTTTTTGTATACCTGAGTAACCGTACTATCATAAAAATATGATAAAGTGGCCCCTCCACGCAGCTACGTTCCGCACAGTTAACTGCAATATAAACTTCGTTATTGATAGATTTTTTTAAGACTTGTGTTTGGTGTTTGGTATTTTATAAAGTGAATATTAAAAAAAAAATTTTGTGACGGAATCTGAAGAACAAGGTATGTATTTAATTTTAATATATATTATTTAAAAATATAATGACTGTTTAGTATTCTTATGGACCTAAAACAATATTCAAGAAAATTTTCTATTTTTTTTTGTTTTTCTTTTTAACTAACTAGTGTTTTTGAAAATGTTCCGAGCTAGGTCGGGCTATAATTCTTTTTTTATAATAAACTATAGACATTAGCCATATCATAACAGTCAAAACATTTTCCCCATGTTTCCCCCTCTTCAAAAAACCGCTTTGAGTTCCACGGGTTTTTTTTTGCAATAATTTTGGTTATTTTTTACTTACATACAATTTTTTTTCCTATAGGTACAAATTTTACATCAAATGTTATTGAGGTATATCGTAAAACAATATATATGTTTTTTAAACAAAGCACATCCAACACACTTGAAGATAAGATATCATTTATGGAACATAAGCTTTGTGAAATGATGAAATGTCTCCAAAACGAGTACCATACGTTAAGTCACGATTTAAAACATTTTAATAGTGATTTAAAGAAAAGATATATCATCTAACTATATTGAAGAATGATTTTTGGAAAAAAATGAGAAATAGCTTAATACATCAATACCAGTACATAACTGGGCCACGAATTCTACGGGACGCCCAAGGAAGCATTTTCAAGAATTACATGATCGTAGTAAACGACGAAATACAAAAGAACTCCGCGAACAGGTACCTGTTGAGGAGCGTACCTATGCAGCCAGCGTATGTCAACGAATGTCTGGAAATGCCGCGGGCTTTAAACTTATAATAGATGCAACTTGAACACCAACAAGAGCCAAACTTTACAGGAAAGTAATAAATACTGCTCAGAAACCGAAAATAAAAAATTACACACCTGAACAAGCTTTGCAAATCTTTGTTGAAGGTGACTTTACAAGGAGGCAGTGGGAGTTGTTATACGATTCCAATAAGGGTATATTTCCTTGGTATATTCTAATTAGATAAGCAAAGAAACTCTGCTATCCAAAACCAGAGTCAATCCGAGTTACGGAGACGAGTGTTGAAGTTGTGCTTCAGGACCTACTTGATCACACAGTAAAGAGACTTTGTTTTTATCTTGAGATAGATTTTTTATGGGAAAACGTACAATTACCCTAAGTCAGCATATAAAACGATGCCCATTACGTTTTTTTAATATTACTCTCCTCCTCCTCCCCACCCTAACTCAACGCCCCTTCACCCGATTGGTAAAATAATGCCAGAAATGAAATCGGAGCATCTCAAAAAATAAATAAATAAATAAATAAAAACGATACCCATTACGTTTTTTTAATATTACTCCCCTCCCCCTCTTCACCATGAGTCAGCGCCCCTTCAGCCGATTGGTAAAGTAATGCCAGAAATAAAATTGGAGCACCTAAAAACATATAAAACGATAACCATTACGTTTTTTTAATATTACTCCCCTCCCCTTCCCCACCCTAAATCAGCACCCCTTCACCCGATTAGTAAAATCCCAGGATACTGATTTTGATACGTCTAGAGTCAAAAACAACGACGCTATTAATTTTGTCCGGTTTTTGAGGCCAAATGCTCGTTAGTGCGGCGTAGAAAAAAGAACAAGAAATAAAAATACATATAAAAGAAAAAATAGAATTGAAATTTTGTGCATTTCATCTCTATTATTTGTATTACAAACAAATAACACCATCTCATATCTATTAACAAAAAGGAACTAAAATAATATTATTAAAAAAATAAATAATGTTTCTTTAAACATTTAATAAAAAAGATCCAAAAGGCACCATTTTATTTAATACGAAGAAAATTTTAAAACAACTCCAATAAATAAAAAGAATCTATTAAAGCCAGATATTATTTATGATACATTTAAAGGACCCTATACACGTACTAAATTATATACTTACGTCTTTCACGCTTTCAGAGAGAATTTGAAGGTTGCTGAAACAAAAAAAAAGAATATTAAAACAATATATTCACTTTTACAGCATAATAAAAGAAGGAAAAAATAATGGATACTGTTAAAATATGCCCCATTGTACTGTGTTCGTGATGTTCCAGTTGTTTTTTTTATTAACATGCATAAAGTCTACTCGAAAGCTTATTTTTGAGAATTTATTCGATTTAATTTATTTTTTTTTTATGATTTTTTTCATTTCATTTGAAGTGATTTAAATGACACTAAATTTAAATGAAAAATGATAAGTATCGGAAGAAAAATACAATTATATTCCCGTAAAATTTATATATTTGGGTCTTGTTTTTAATGGTTTTTTTCTACGAGAAAAATTTAAATTAAATTTTTACTTTAAACTCGCGTTAAAAGAGACGCATTCAATATCTGTCTGTAATTAATGCTTTAAACGAAATTTTCATAAGCACATCTAAACCCCCATCTAAACAATGGGTTGATCTTCAACCGACCTTTACCTTGAACACTAAGTCGGCAGCAGAAGTCAGCTATGGGGTCTGCCTCAAAATCCTGCAACTTTTTTATAAAACTTTTTTTTCTATTTCGCTTCCCCAACAAAAATATGCTCAATCAATTTCCAATTTTAGTCCTTAAATGTCTACCTTTCAAGGCTCCTATATCTTCAGGATCACTATAAATCGGCTTGAAACAGTAAAAACTTTTTCAACATCACTCGGAGACAGGGGCGGATCCAGCCTCTCTCTTTGGAAGGGGGCGGTGATATCACAAAAGTAGAGTATAGCAAGCGAAAATAAATTGACGGTGGGGGGGGGGGAGGGGAAGAGATACTAGCAACATTCCCATTTTTAGTGTAAAAGGCAGGGTCGGGTCTATTTTTCTGAATTTGAAGCTCTTGGAGGCGGGGGGAGGGGTGCGATCATAAGAAAAAATAAGTTGCCGACAGGGGGGATGCCAGCAGCATACACATTCCTAGTATAAGAGGCAGAATCGGGTCTATTTTCTTGAACTCAAAGCTCTTGGGAGGCGCTATACTTTATTCAAGAACTAGAGAGTAATAAAACTGTTACCGAAATCTCCAACGTACCTGCTCCAGTGCCGCAAGTAATGGAGGACTGCCATAAATTTAATTATATTTAAATATATATTTATAAATTTACTGCAACAATAAAATTTCTAATAATTCAATTTAATTTCTGTCAGTGAGCAAAGTACACGTTACAGTGAGTCCTTAGTGGTCAATCTTCTTTGCGCTTGTTTTATATATTATTAGAGATTAGTGAGATACCCAAAAAATATGGCTTCCACCTCAATATTTATTCCAAAATCGTTAAACCAGGGCATTTTTTCCTCAACGAAAAACTTATTACGATGAATGTTTATGATGCCTTAAGATATCCATATCTAAATAATAATGTTAAAAGCTCTGTTGAGATGTGTTCCAACATGGCAGGAGTTGGAAGATCTACTATGTACCGAATACTAAAGAAGAAAAAAACGACTGGAATTGTTAGTACTCCACATTCGATCACAGACAGACGAAAAACGTCGTTGGAAGAAGAGATGAAAACTGCAATAAAAGGAGTTGTACATACATTTTATTATGAAATCAATGAAGATCGCGATTTACCTAGAATTAAAAGAACTGAACTCTGGAAACTGCTCAGAGAACTTAATTTTTGCTGGGAAAAACCAGATAGAAAATCTGTTCTTATAGATCGTCCGGAAACTGTCCGTTGGAGAAGGAAATATATCTCTCAAGTAAAAGGTAGAGTTGTTAGAAATAACACAACTTACAAAATTAGTAATTTAACATAACTATTGAAAGATTTTTTTGAATAAAGTTAATGAGGAAAATTGGGAAAAATCCATACAATAGAAGAATAAAAATAAATGTGGAAACTCGATGTCATAATCGGTGAGATA
This sequence comes from Diaprepes abbreviatus, assembly GCA_034092305.1. NCBI lineage: Eukaryota > Metazoa > Arthropoda > Insecta > Coleoptera > Curculionidae > Diaprepes > Diaprepes abbreviatus. The sequence continues at coordinate 7,833,874 of JASJET010000090.1, read as the reverse complement.
GAGGAGCCAATTATAATTAATTTGAGTGAAGATAGCTTCACAAATTATTATTTAAATTTCTGTTTTTGTTGTATTTTATCGTTTATTGTTGTTTATATATTTTTTTATTTTTTTATATATTTTTATTTTAGTGTGCCCCCTCTCTTTAATTTTATATATATTTAATTCCAATTAGCCGTAAGTTTTTTATTATTTTATTATTTTATTTGTGTCTATCGGATTTTGATATAAAAAACTAAATTAAATTAAGATGTCAGTACAATAGAAACAAAAATAAATAGGTCTAATTTTAACTGCAACATATAAAAACTAATTACATTTGAATCCCTTTTTGGTGTTTAATTGTAATTCTGCAGATGGTTTAAGAAATAAATATACGGAAACGTCAAATGTCCTAAAAATATTTTTAATTAATAATAAAATGACCGATAGCCCCAAAAAAATTTTGATATTATATGGACGAATTTATTTTTTTAGATATGTTTAATTATTGTATTTTTCACACTGGGTATTTTGTAAGTATTTAAATATAAGTTAGAATTTTTTAATAGATTAAGGCTACGTTTTAATCTGAATGTGCCTAAAACGGTTTATATGACAAAATTATAGATAAGAAAAATACAATATGTCAAAATTATCTACATTTTGTAATATATGTGAATTATTAAGAAATTAAAAGAAATAAAATAAAATTATAAAAACTTTTTATTTTAAATTTATTACCGAAATAATATTCTATGCCATAAATACTTAGTGATAAAATAAACCTCCATCCGACGCCTATGACAAGGATTAAAATCCTTTTTAACACTTCACACTTCCAAATATCTATTGTTATTCAACCCACATAGTCCATTATTATAGACCGGCATTTTTGATCATAAAATTTCTAACCCATTCCTATGAAAAATATATGTGTCTAACAGACTTTTCCACACTGGACTAAAGAACACAGCTAATTTGCGAAGAAAAAAAGGGTCACAAATGATTTATTACTCTCTCTAGTTCTTGAATAAACTATAGTATAAGAGACAAAATCGGGTCAACTTTCCTGAATTCAAATCTCTTGGGGGGGGGGGGCGATCGTTCCCACCGCCTCCCCTTGAACCCGCGCCTGCTCGAAGAGTAAATTTCCAAAATTTGAACTGAATCAACCCAGATAAATTTCCGGTTAGTTTTGTGCGTAGTTTTTTATACGAACAAAGTAACACCATTGTTAAAATGGTGTAGATTTTTCACGATATATTTAGCTCTATATACTACGAATAATTTTCTAAATTAAAAAGCTTTTAGTGCCTTTGTGGGTACTTTATATTTATAATTACTCTTTTTGTGTTTTCCTAAAACAGGTAAAGTTGGTATATAACTTTAAAATAAGGACTGGCTTTGTAGTGGTAAAATAATTAACCTAAAAGGTTTCCACAGAGAGAACGAAGGCAAATAAAATAAAGTTTAAAATTGTTTTAAAAATAAAAGTTAATTTTATTGTGAATGAAATTTTGTTTCTAGAAAAGAATTTATAAAACTGTTTGTTTTGGGATTTTTATTGTTTACCCAAAAATGAGGGTAAGAAATTTAAATCGTGTTTAGTTCTCTGATATATTTTTGAAAATTGATTCTTAAAAAACTAACCCAGTTAAAAAAATTGTATTAAAAGTTTACTAAAATCAATGGGGCAATTCGGCTAGAATATTTTTAAGATGGTGGCACTCCAGTTATACCGGAAGTTGATGCCTTCTTGCTTATTTTCAATAGAACATTCTATATGTTTTTCATTTTTTGATTGTGGGTGAGTCAACGATTGGATGAAGTAGGTTTGTGCCTTTTCGGTGAAATTAACAAAAAAACTATATTTATTTTTTGATACAGTTTATTTTTACGCAGATTTTAAAAATACTTAGGACTCTGCAGGGTGAGCCAAAAAACTAGGACAGCATAAAGTTGTATTTTTTTAAATAGAACACCCTATATACGAATTCTATTTTCGATTTAGCTTATAATTTTAAATCTTTTTTATTGAGGGTTTACTATAACAAAACTTTATAGTTTCTGAGATAATTAAGTTTAAAGAAAAAAAGTCACATTTTCAAGCATCAATTCAATCCTAAATAACGTTTTCAATTTTGTGACAAATATATTCAAATTTGGAATTTAGCAAGGCCAAGGACAAGTTAACATAATTTTTACCTAATATTTGCAATAAAAGCTACAGGGTGTTGAACACATCGGCTCAAATTTGAACAAGTATAAATGAATAAATATCATTTTTTTTAAATGGTACATCCTGTACATTTTCATGTTATTTATTAGAGTAATAAAAACCCTAAAAGTTTTGTTCAATATATCCTATACCTATTTATAATAGTTTTTGAGATATTTCAGTTTTTCTTATTTTCCATACTTTTTTACAGAAATAGTCTTCATTATCATAGTAGCCATGTAAAATAATAAAAAGAAACTACAGAAACAAACAGAATGTGGTTAAATATGATGAAATACAATATTCGTTATATTACAACGGCAATAGTTTAATTAAACATAATGTGAAAAAATTAACACAACAATAACGACATGGCAAATACATATTTACTTTTATACTAAATTGAAACAAAAAAATTACCTATTAAATACTGAGATTAATTATTTCTTTTTAATAAGTGTTCGAATAAACGACCCTCTTGTGCAAAAATTTAGTCTTTTTTGCAGATTTTCTCGAACCCTGGACAAAATTAGTGGCGTTATTGTTCTACAGGTATCCCTAATCCTGTTTCGCATATCTTCCACTGTTGCTGATGGATTAACATACACCTTATTTTTAATATTACCCCATAGGAAGAAATCTAATAGGGTGATGTCGCAAGACCTTGGTGGCCACTCAATGAAACCCCCACGTCCAATCCATTTTTGCGGATATCGTTGGTCCAAAAACGCACGAACTTCACGACGGTAATGCGGAGGCGCACCATCGTGCTGGAACCACATACTATCGAGCTCATCCCTATCGAGACCTTGAAGCAGTTGGGGTAGTTCTTCTTGTAGAAAGTTCAGGTAACTATGGCCTTTAGTGGTTCATTAAAAAAGTTGGGTCCAATAATTCGATTATGATGAATACCACACCAAACATTTAATGACCAGTGGTTTTGATGTTGCACCTCTCTAATCCAAAATGGGATTTCTGTGGCATAATAATGCATGTTGCGTCTATTTACGGCACCGTTACTTCTAAAAGTAGCTTCATCACTAAACATTACCTTGCATAATAAATTTGGATTTAATTGAATCTCCGCATTTATTGTACGACAAAAGTTTACATGACTTTCAAAATCCTGTCCATGCAATTCTTGGTGTAATTAAATGTGATATGGATGATACCTATATTTCTTGGTAGTACGATTAGCGGTGGATTGTGATGTTTCACATAATGCTGCTAACTGACGGCTACCAATATAAGGATTTTCCTGAACATTTAACAATACTTGTAGTTCTTTTTCTTCATTAGTTACTGGTTTGTTGACCACTTTACGTTTTGGATAATCAACAGTACCAGAAGAATCAAATCTTTGCATTAAGTTTTGAAAAGTATGGGTATTAAGCTGGCGTCGATCAGGATACTTCATTTTGTAAATTCTTTGAGCAAGAAGGCAATTTTTTTGAGCCTCTCCTATTGTATAAATCATATCTATTAACTCATTCTTTGGAAAATTCATTTTACAATATAAGATGAATGCAAAAAAAAACCAAAATACACTACATAAAAACCAAAAGAAGCGATTGCGGTTATAAATTTGACACACAGAAAAATGTTCTTTTACATTGTTTTTGCCATGGCTACTATGATAATGAAGACTATTTCTGTAAAAAAGTATGGAAAATAAGAAAAACTGAAATATCTCAAAAACTATTATAAATAGGTATAGGATATATTGAACAAAACTTTTAGGGTTTTTATTACTCTATTAAATAACATGAAAATATACAGGGTGTACCATTTAAAAAAAAAGATATTTATTCATTTAAACTTGTTCAAATTTGAGCCGATGTGTTCAACACCCTGTAGCTTTTATTGCAAATATTAGGTAAAAATTATATTAACTTATCCTTGGCCTTGCTAAATTCTAAATTTGAATATATTTGTCACAAAATTGAAAACGTTATTTAGGATTGAATTGATGCTTGAAAATGTGACTTTTTTTCTATAAACTTAACTATCTCAGAAACTATAAAGTTTTGTTATAGTAAACCCTTAATAAAAAAGATTTAAAATTATAAGCTAAATCGAAAATACGATTCGTATATAGGGTGTTCTATTTAAAAAAATACAACTTTATGCTGTCCTAGTTTTTTGGCTTACCCTGTAGAGTCCTAAATATTTTTAAAATCTGCGTAAAAATAAACTGTATCAAACAATAAATATAGTTTCTTTGTTAATTTCACCGAAAAGCCACAAACTTACTTCATCCAATCGTTGACTAACCCTGAACAAAAGGCATTTGCAGGTTTAAACATTACTATTAATTTCTCCTATATGGAAGCCCTTATTATTTTTTTGGAGTTGGTTTCCTTCTAGAAAGGGATCTACTTTAATATACTGTTTTGATATTTTGATAATAAATAAATACTGGGTGATCAAAAACTAACATTTCACTTGAAAACATCGTAAAAAGTTTTTTTTTTTAATTTAAAATCCTATTTTCTTTAATGTTATGTTATTCAGCATTAAAAACAAGGTTGGCGTTATACAAGGTTATCTATTCGAAAAATTTGAAGATTTTGAAATATTGGCAATTTAAGTTTTTGTACTGTAAAATGCTATACTGATTTTAAGATTTGTTATTAGTTAAAAATATAGAACATGACAGAAATGTCACTATTTCTTGCCATTTGACAATTATTGATAAAAATCATGCCGAAGCGATTTAATTATAAGCACAAGTATTCACATTTGTTTATTATCTATGGGATATGTAATAAAGTTTTATTAAGAACGTGCCAGACATTTGCTGGGAGATATCCAGATAAATAGAAACCATCACGAAACAATGTCCAACTAATATTGGAAAGTTTCAAAAATTTTCGCACCATTAGCGCAAAAATAATTAAAAGGAAATGTTCAATTCTGGGATCTTTGACGGCATTTGATATCGTTAAGACAAGTAGCTCTATAAACAGGTATCTCGAAGAGCTCAATATATAGAGTTCCGCTGAAACACAACTTCCACCCTTATTTGATATCTTTGATTCAACACTTAAGAGATGCTGATTTTCCGAAAAGAGTGCAATTTTGTGAGTGCAAGACGACCCTCGATTTTTGAACAATACAATTTGGACTGATGAAACAAAATTTATTAAAAAATGATCTTTTTAACAGACACAATTCCCATTTTTGGAGTGATTCGAATCCTCATGTAGTAAAATTGCCAAATTTTCAAGAAACTTGGCAATTTAAAATATTTTGTGCTGGAAGAAATAATGGAATAATAAAACAACATATTTATGAAGAAAACTTAAATGGTAATTCATTAATAATTCAAAGCAAATTATGTTCCCATTTTAAATTATGTATTAATTTTTGAAGAAGAGAAATATTTAAATATTCTAGAAGAATTAGATATTCAAAATTTAAGCAATTTACTTCTGGTGGAACACAGGCAAATTTTTTACCAACACGGTCTCCTTATTGTCCTGATTTGAATGTCTTAGATTATATTATAAGAATAACCATAAAAAACATCGTTTATTGTAATCCAGTAACAACGATGGAGGACTGTATGACAAGGGTAAGTGACGCGTTCGAAAGTTTATCTACAGACTCAGTTAGAACAGCCATTCATGACGAATTAATTAGGAAATGCGAAAAATGTTTAGAAGTTCAAGATGGAAATTTTGAACATTTATTAAGATAATTGGTTTCATTGTGTAGGTAAGCCGTTTATTATTTTTGCAGTATAAAAATGTTAAATTGTCAATATTCTAAAATCTGCAAATTTTTCGAATAGATAACTTTATACAAAGTCACCATTATTTTTAATGCTAAACAAGATAACATTAAAAAATAGACGGTTTAATTGAAAAAATATTTTTTAGGGCTCAACGAAAATAATGATATTGTTGAAGAAATATTAATTATACTTATCTGCAACGAACTACTCCTTCAAATAGAAATATCATGGATATACAGATTTTAATGTGCTGAATCTGTATCCGATTTTGATTTTTTGCTCTCACACATATTTTATTTCTATAGTTATAATTATATTCGAAAGTCTAAACTGGCTGCTGAATATCTGAACAATATCGTCTATTGCTGGAGTACTTTCCCGATTATTTTCAGCTCAAAAAAACATCTGGCTGTCTGTCTGAAGACTTCCCTCTCTTACACGTCTCGCCAAGAAGTAGTAGATTGTTGTGATCGCTGTGAACTACCTAGCTAGCTCGCCGGATTTAGCTTGTCATGCCGGTTGGGAACCGTTTTAGGGGAGTTTTATATGAATTAAGACGATCAAAACTTCACCTACTAAATATTTTTGGATATTTTGGATTTTAGCAGCCTAGCAGTAAACCTACCGAAGAAATATTTTTTCGTCACCAGCTCGAAGAGTCTCCTAGTACACCCTCCAATCAAAAATTGTATTCAAATAAAGTTGAAGGAAAAATTCACTATTCAACAATTTTTTAAATTTATTAACCACCTTATAATGAACATATCCATAATATTTTTAGGAAATTATCTTGGGGAATCCGTAAGAACCTAACGAAAATATCAAAATATCTCTCTCAAATCATGATCTTAATTTCAAGGTCACAATGTTCCTTCAGATAGAAATATCCATCTTTAATGACAGTGTCCTGGTATGTGATTAAAGCACATGGTCGGGTTCCAGCATTGCCTTAACTAGCTAAGTTCCAGCCATACCTTCATCGGCCAAGTTCCAATCTTCAATGGACAGCCTTTAATAGTTTTACCGTGAATTGTATTTTTGTAATGGTTAATGTTTTCATTTCAAAAAATCAATTTTGACCTTGAAATAAAGTTCAAGTACACTATTAAGGTCTACGTTAAGATGATCAGGAAACGACATTTTTAATTTACTATAACTTTTGTATTTACCATTTTAACTTATAGTTCTTATATTTGAAGTTATTGGGTTCTATTGCACGCCAGTTTTTGGCACTATATCATCTCTTTTGGTCCCTTAAAAAGCTATTTTCTAATATTGTGTCTATCAGGAGGTTAAAAGCTATTAAAAAAATTGGTTCCGGCCAAAAATCTCGTTTACTCTATGGGCGGTTCTCTCCAAAATGTCCAAAGTAGTTATCAAAAACTATAACGTATCGAAAGAACAGTAACGAAAACTTAAAAAAAAATTAGAATTAAAAAGGTATTTCACTGCAAAATAATTTATTATTAGAAAAATAGTCTAAAAAAATATTGAACCAAAATTATACAATACTTGGATAAAATAGCTGTTTTGCATTTAACAAATCGTTTTTTACATAATAAAAATTTTAATTAGCTTATTATATAACTTCAAATAAATTTGGTAAATCATTTTGGGAGTTTTTATACGTATGGGGAGCCCTCTACATCAATCCATTTAATACGAAAACACTATTCTTTTAATTAAAACACAGTTAGCAATATCTACTGAACTAAGAAAATGGGTTCTACGTAGTGGTTTCCCGTTGCCTTTTATCATTTATTACTAACGGTAGTTTTTAGCTATAATTGTTTTTATTTTTACTATGTAATAGTGTCATATAACAGATGTTTCCAGTAAAATATCTGGTTACTCTTTTCCGTTAATCCTAAATATACCAACAGAGTTGTTATTTTATTATCCCAACGATCAAGGTCAATAGCGTTTCAGAAATAAATTTTTTACGACGACTAGACTCGAACCATAGACCTTCGTCTTGATTCAATTCACGTACCACTGCTCTACGAAGATATAGCTGATTTAAATTATTAATAGAATTCAATGCCTAGATAAACTATTGAATCATTGTTAAATTATTGCATCGATATTAATTTAAGATGAGTACTAAATGAGCCAATTTATTAAGATTTAAAGTGTCTGTGCGTTTTAATTAATGCAGTGCGAAAAACAAATATATATTATTCATAACCCAGAAAATAAAATTTTCAAACATTCAAACAATAACGGTTCCTTTAAATTCAAAAGAAAAGGAAAGAAATAGTTAATAGACGAAATTATTTGACATCATTAAGTCTACCTATCTAGTTGTAGATTTTATGCATTCCCACCATTTTAGCATAGTTTATCATACTTTATTCCTTGTAATTCATGCGTTTCCTTAATTATAACTTACTGACAGTTCCGCCAGCTACCAAGTGTTGCAACGTCTTGGCTAATTATAATTAAATTTTCCATTCTGTCTATTAATTATGGTAAGAACAGAAAGTTGAATAAAGTTACAGGATAATTGTTACTGTGGTAAGCCAAATGCATTTGTTTGTAAAGATACTTTTAATTAATGCTGCACTTGCAGGGATGAAATGGTCTTTCTGAGTGTTATAATAATAATATTCTGCTCATTTGCACCATTAGAACTTAAGAGCGTTTAATTGTAAGTTTTAGTGTAAATGCAAAAATAATATTTAATTACTTTCTTTTTCTTTGTTCCTTATAGCTTTATTTCTGCAGTACTTTTATACCTTGTATTTAAATAATTTATTTCAAAACCTGCTTAAAGTGGGCGTTCTAAGGAGTCAGCGTCTAAAATTCCATTTTTGGGAGGTGATAACTACTCCAAAAGATCATCACTAAAACGGGGATAGGTTCATACGTAGATATTGAAAACACAACGTGTTGTAATTACTCGCCTTATATTATTTTCTTTAATTTAATAATAACCACATTTTTCTTGGTCAAACAATCTTAAATTTAAAATACATAAATTATGCTTAAAATCTTACACATTGACAGAAAACGTTAAAAGAAAAAATAAATAAAAACTTATTTTACATTTAAATTTTCAATTTAAATAATCAGTGCTATACTTTTTGATTCTGACATATATAGTAATAGTTATTTGTGATCAAATATGAGGCTGTTTAAATATGATAAGACAGTAATTCGAAATTGATTCCTTACGTACATTTTAACTTCTACGGTGTCCGTGGCCTCTTAAAGTCAGATACAAAGGAATCACATACCACTGAATTTTCTCTATAAAGATTTAAACGAAAAAAGAAGAAAAGACAGAAAGTAAATAATCCGATTATTAAAGCCAAAAAACCAACAAAATAATTAGAAAATTAAAAAAGTTATACGAGTATAAGGTTATTATTATTACAAAGAGAATATTAAATTACGTTTACTTCAAGTCTGGAGAAGTAATCGGACTATCGGAGGAATTAAAACAGAATAATGTGAATAAAAAAATACTTATGTCTAGACTTCCAAAGAAGACAATTTTGGTTCAGTTTAACTTATATATTATGTCTATTTTTATTTCTTTTTCGTTCCAAAATTCGGAAAATATATGAACAGTACATGCCTTTGATACTCGTATTAATAATAAACGAATCAAATAAGTCCATGCAAGTCTGCAACGACTTTGGTTCAAGTCTAGACATGATTATTATCGCCCTTGTGAGCACAACGCGTTGATGACAAATCTGGAACTTTAGTATAATCATTGTTAGGTACAATATGACATTTACAGAATGCTTAAATTATAATGATGATCTGCACTTTCGTTAAGCCCCATTTACATCCGATGCATCCCCAATTTTCTCCCACTGACATGGACTACATGCAGGTCACATTGGACACCTAGAAGTCCATATGTATCAGTTTTGGAATCAATTTGCCACATATCTAAAGTTTCATATTATTTTACATTATAGTTTTGTATTTCTTAGCTTAAAATATATTTTTCATTTGTTTTCATAAAGCTGGGATCCCCCAGGGATTAAAGCATTAGCAAATTTTTCTAAACCAATTTCAGTTTAGAAAGATAATGATATCAAAGGCGCAATATAATAGAGCCATAGTTAATTTACAGTGAAATATATTTTTAAAGTTAACGTAATAGGGTAAAAAGTATAAGTGGACAGAAAAACGTTAAAACAGAGATTAAGAAAATATTAACAGATAACTATTTTTTGTTTTATTGACGTCATTTCATTCCATGTTGTTTACTGTATCATGTTTTAAAACAAAGAAATTAAGAAAGCAAGTAAGTAAATTTTAGATAAATTCTGTTAGCTATAGAAAAACGTTTGAACTAAATTACTTTGACCAACGGAACGTCGTTTTTATGAAATTTCTACTACTTTTTACTTTTTCGTATTTAAAAATATAAAACAGCAATTAAAAATCCTGAATAGTTAAAGGACTGCAAAGAGCTTTTGATATTGAAAGTAATCTATACTAAAAAAGAAAACCGTTCTACGAAGCTGGATGTTTTTGAAGTGATTTGCACGGTTTGAATTGAAATAATCTGTATAAATAAAAAAGAAACTTTAAAGCATCTTTTTAGAGATAGTATTTTTATCGTTAGTGTCATTAAAATAGTATTCTGGGCTGAAAACATTTTAATTAAAGCGCTAAAATCTGAAAAAGGCATTTTCAAAATAATATAATTTATATTGATTTTCAACATGTTAAATTTTTCAATTTAATTATTGGGTAAATATTAAAACTTATGGAAGGCATACAAAACTACAAAAACAACTTCTGATTCAATAATAATTATAACACGACTTTAATAATTTGTTTTTTTCTAGAAAGTTTGATAATTAACTTAGTGTGCTTTATTAATTGTAACTAAACCTGATAGCCCACGGCATCTTGATATAAATCAGTTGTTTTTCAAGAGTTTATTGGAAAATGTTAAAAGCAGGGTGTTTGATCCAAGTTTTTTTATTATTGAATTGACAGGTATTAAAAAGACACGCAGTTTCTACGATAAATTAAGTTTTTTTAAAGGTTCGATATTTGCAGAAGTTATTTTACTGGCCTTATGGTTTTTTGGTTATAAATTAAAACAATGCAGCTACTTATCTGGTTGTGAGTACTTACTGTTGGGCTGCAGTCACTAAAAGATGGTCTCGGATAACTGTATATTTGTAAATTGGACTGCTATTTTAATATCCCTTGTGAGTAGTTTGATACATGTGGCCAAAAAGGAATCAAACTCAATACATTCGCTAGCTGGAGTAGTTGATTTCAATGAAATATGTAGTATTTCTATTGACGATGGAGAAAGATAATCTCTGCAAGAAAACAGGGGAGAGACACTGTTATAAAGGTCGAAAAACTTGCATAATAACTTGCGGAGACTGAAGTAAAGCTTAAATAAACGATTTCAATACTTTAAATTCTGGATAAACTTACTTTCAAAATTGCTGGCACCTGGAAGAGAAATATCATGGTCAGTTTATGAGGTTATGACGGCGTAAGATGAAAATAATTTATATGATTGAACTCAAAGATAGTAACGTAAAATATAAAATTCAGTTAACTGATTTTGGTGTAGGTTGATTAAATTAAATAATAAGCACACATATGATCAACTCATGTCATTCTTTTTACAATTCTACACTACTTGCATGATCAGTTACAAAGAAAACGACCGAATTCGCAAAAATGTCAATACTAGAGTTAAGAAAATGCACATTTCAAGAAATTTTTAAAATCTATTATTCGAATAATAGTCGACACTGCATATCTCCAAAATTCAACATTATTCACTCAGAACTTCAATAGAAATAGAGAGAAATTCTCGGATACGTGAATTGACAGAGGATAACGATATAGAAATCTGGTGAAATCGCGACTTCGGTTAAAACAGATGCCTATAAATGACGAGAGGCACACAATCTCGTGCGAAATTCCAAATATAAAAATACAATGTTTCGTTCCTTTTTAGTTAAAAAATTACTTTGAAAATGGTTTAAATAAAATAAACGCAAACGTTAGATGAAAATCCAAGAATAATTTAATTTCACCTAAATTATTGCTACCCATTAAGAAATAATAATTGTTATCATTTACATTAATAATAGTTGGTCCTTTGTATACGATATAAATTAAACTACAGCATCTTGGCTATCGCAAAAACTAATTATTACTTAATTTTCCTTTTGCCTTATTAATTTAGCAATTGCAGCACAATTTAATTACAAAAACAAATTTCCAGCCTTGTAAGCTCGGGTGCATCTGTTTATAAAGATAATTCTAATTAGGGCTGCACTTGAGAGTGGAAATGAAATGATTTTAACGTGCATTAAAGGACGATAATTTTAAGAATAATAATATGAAATAAAGATATCGTCTCGGAAAGCAATAAACGTTTATTTAGTACAGTTTATAATTACCTATATAAGTATAATTACCTTCTATTCAATAACGAGTAAAGGTTATTTTCAAATCTAAGAGTAAACATGTGAATTTAAATAAATAATATCTCTCTCTCTCTCTTTGTCAACCTCTGTCCATCTACTTCTGGATGTAGGTCTCTCTCAATTGTTTCCATCTTTCTCTATTCTTCGCCAATCTCATCCATTGTTTGCCCGCCACTGTCCTTATGTCATCTACTCATCTTTTTTGAGGTCTTTCCGTGCTTCTTGTTATCTTCTTCGGTCTCCATTCCAGGATTCTTCGTGTCCATCTGTTGTCCACATATCGGGCTATGTAACCAGCCCATCGCCACTTCATCTTTGCAGCTTCCTTCACGGTGTCTTTGACTTTCGTTCTGCGTCTTATCTCGGTGTTTCTAATCCTGTCTCTAAATGATATTCCAAGCATGTTTCTTTTCATCGCTCTTTGGACTGTTTCTATTTTTTTAGCGGACTTTTTGGTGAGGGACATGGTGTCTAATCTATACGTACACAACGGTAATATGCATGTGTCGTATAGTTTTCTTTTTAGATTTATGGGAATTGAATTATTTTTCAGGATGTATGCAAGCTTACCGAAAGCGGCCCATGTCAGCTGTGTTCTTCTTTTTATTTCAGCATCCTGGTTTGATTTCCCTATTCTGATGTCATGACCCAAGTATTCATAGTGCTCGACGTTTTTTCTTCTTTTTATTTCAGCATCTTGGTTTGATTTCCCTAGTCTGATGTGATGACCCAAGTAAACATAGTATTCGACGTTTTCTATCCTCTGGTTCTGTATTGTTATGTTTGCCTGTTCGTGGCTCATTATTTTTGTTTTGTTGTAGTTCATTTTAAGGCCTACAGATGCGGATACGTCATTTAGCTGTTGTAGCATTTTGTTCCATTCTTGGAGATTACTTGCTATTAGGATTATGTCATCAGCAAACCTGAGATGGTTTAAGTATATTCCGTCGATGTTTACACCTTTGATGTCCCATTTAAGTTCCTTAAAAATGTCCTCTAGGACTAGGGTGAACAATTTTGGCGAGATAGTGTCCCCTTGTCTCACTCCCCTTTGTAGTTTTATGGGGTTCGTTTTCGTCTTGTCGTCTATTTTTAATTGAATGGTTGCATTTTCGTATATGTTCTTTATGATGTTTATGTATCTTGACTCGATTCTTGCGTTTTCTAAGGATTGTAATACTGCCCATATTTCGACGGAGTCGAATGCCTTCTGGAAATCTACAAAAGCCATATGGAGCGGTACGTTATATTCAGTGCACTTCTCAATTAGTATTCTTATGGTGTGTAGGTGATCTGTGGTGCTAAAGTGTTTTCTGAATCCAGCTTATTCTACAGGTTGGTAAAAATCGAGTTTGTATGTTATGCGGTTGGTTATGATTTTGGTTAACAACTTGTAGGTGTGTGATAGTAGGGATATTGGTCGGTAGTTTTCAATATTTGTATTGTCTCCCTTTTTGAATATTAAGATTACTTCGGAGTTGACTGATTGCTCAGTGTAAGATTCTGAGTGGTTGACTCTACTCACCTGGGGTAATCTCGTGTTGATACTCGATTTCTTCATGTTGAGAGGTTTTGGTATCTTAAAACGCCACACTTGCCGAGCGGGTTGGCGAGTTGTGGTCTGGGATATTGGAAAGGGGAATGTTTGGGTTCGGATAAGGAATTGAGGGTGTGACAATGGTTTCCCTATGGGTGCTAGGGAGTAAAATTAAACCAAGGCTCGCGTAAGGCAGGGGCATATCCCTGAAGTAGATATGTTACCTATTGGGTGATAATATACATTTATAAATATAAAATTTAAGAAGTTTTACTCGGCGAATCTAATTTATCAACATTTTCCTCGGTATCCTTATTTGGGTATTCTCTATGAGGGGATAGGCTATTGACTATAAGTTTTTGTCAGGAACAAATTAGTAACAGCATTTTGATGACTAAATACGTTCCTCTGGTACTCAAAAATCGCAACGTGCTCCTAAATTTAGGGTGCGTTTTTGAGAATGGGGTAAAAATGTTATTTGTCTAGTTTTTCAGAAATAACTCAAAAACTATGCAATTTTAGTATACATATATTACTATTTTTTATAGAAAAGTGAATTTTCTTTCGAAACATATTTTTCAAAAAAATTATTTTTTCTACAAAATAAATGCCAAAAACCAAGGGGAAAGAATCAAAAATTCGCAATAATTTTTTCAAACTTATGTCCGTAACTTATTCTGAGTAGGTATACGTATAGGTATTAGTAAAGAGAAAAGAAAGCTGAAATTCCACCAGTTAAAATAGGAATTTAATAAAAAATTTCGATAAATTTGGTGATGTATTCGTAGTTTGTTTAATCCCATAATGTCAGCCAGAGATCATTTCAGGAATGGCGGCCCTTGGGAGTTTGAACAAACTACGAATTTGCATTCAGAGTTCCAACAACCTCAATATTTTTTTTCAAATTTTTTTAATGTTTTTTTCCCAATTTGATCTTGCGATGACCCTAAAATGATCTATGACTGACATTGGGGGATTAAACAAACCATGAATTGGGATTCAGCTACTTCAAAAACCTATATGTCTACTTCTTCAGAATGAAAGGATATATTCCTTAAATAACACTCAATCACATGTCCATATCGGTGATATTTGTTATTATAAAATATTGTTGAAAGAGATAAGAAATTTTGTTGTTTTTATCTCAAAAATGACCTCCGAACTACCTTGGACGACCTTCTACTGATCTCTATCGATTCTCTCCTTTGTTAAATTATTAGTGCACCCTCAGCCAAAAGAGAATAAAATGAAGAATCGACATAGATTATAAGTACCTAAATATATATTTTTTAAGTAGTTCAAAAAATCATCAAGTTTGAATATAGTTTTCAAGGTCATTGGAATTTTTTAACCTTTTTTCAAAATTAACAATTGAATAAACTTTAATTTAAAAAAAAAAACGCATCCCAAGTGCATATATTTGATTCTCAGAGAAATTACTTAAAAATATACCATAGTGTGTCGAGGCCCACTTTGATCATCTTAACCCCCCTAGTTGCCCCAAGGTCCCCTTTGCCGCTCACTAGAGAGCTTTACCGTCCCTGTTAAGAACATATTTTTTAGAGCTAACTGAAAACTTCTTCTGATGTGAAACTGTAGAAACTTACTGCTTATTTTAGTTCAACTGTTGTATTGCTATTTGTTATTTCAAGAAACACTTATCTCTGAGAGATACAAATATTTAAAATTTCACAAGAAGGTCCAAGAGTTTTAAGCGATGTTTTAATAATTGATAATTTATTCAAATTTTATTGAAGAAAAGGATTTTTAAGGGAATTAAAAACTTTTTTAATTATTCTTTTTACACCCAACAAAAAGAAAAGTGACATAATAAAAGGCACTTTTTAAAAATTATTTTTTAAATTATGTTGATAAGGGCAGACAAGGAAACAAAGGACATTTTTTATTTAAAGCCAAGATAACGAGGTTGGCTTTTACAGATGCAATTTAATTATACCTACTTTGTGTTTAAAAAGTAACCATAATTTATTTAATGTGGCGCTATATGGCCTGGCCTATGTAATTAATTCCTGTTTTATTAAGTGCTAATTCTGCTACACTAAGCTAAAATAATTAAGTTGAATATTGAAATAAAAATTTAACAATATAGTAATAGTTAGATTATTTATTAATTTAAATATTTTATATATTAAGATTTTTGAATTTATTTTTGGAAAATAGTGTTTATTTTACGTATTAACACCTTTTTCAAGATAAGACAAAATTCATAAAATATTTATTAACAATATCAACGTAACCAGCTAAGCAAGCAAATGCTGTTTTACGTAAAAAGACTAAATTATGTTTCCACATATCCAATTAACTGTACTAAAAATGTGTGCTTAACAAGAGTTTCACCAGTATGTTCTGAGAATATTAAGTAAACGAATTTGTATGAGGACACGCTCAACAAAAGATAGTTTTCCTGTAAAAAGGTACCAAACGAAAAATGTGTCAGCAATATCAAGAAATTCTGAATTTTCATAACATATACATGGATTGCTAAGTTTAGCCTAAAATTTTGGTTTTCTGGAAAAAATTTCATACCAAAAATGCGATTTGCCTATTATCAAAAATATATTAAACATATGATCTAAATATTTTCTTCTAACTATTTTCTTCTTTGAGTGTGATCTCCCTACGAAGGTTGGCAATCCTTACAGTAATCTGAATTTTTGACACTGCCACCATAAAGTTATCTATAGAAGGAACCGCATTCCAAGGTTTTTCGTCCACGAGATTCTTCCCTTCTATTTTTGTTGTATTATTAACGGTAAGATTTCATATTTTAGTTCATTTATAGTATGGTCAAAATACTCTATTGTTTCTTTTACAGTACTAAAAATGACTTATTTTTCCTTTTTTATCTTTCGCTATATTTGAACGTTGCTTCTTCTATCCGTTCATGATATTTGAAACGGACTTTTGTATTTCCACAGTTACGAGAAAACACAAAAAATGTAGAGTTGCAGCGTATTCGCTAATGTCTTAATCACTTAACATATCAGGTTGAATTTCGGAAGGTAAATTTGTTCCTATAATTTGATAACTTGATCACAATCACTCTAAAAGTGATTAAAACGTGATCTTCTGCGATTCTGCAATTAAATTCATGACTAAACGCTGACTTCATAGAGCATCATTAATTACAACTTTCAAACTAGGAATGATTCATAATTCATTTCAGCTCGAATAATACCAGTTTTCTCATTCATCTTTATCAATAATACAAGGTAAATCTATATTACTGATCTTATCCGTGATTTTTCCGGTGTTAATGTGGCTGGTAACTCCAGAAGCTGCAGTTTTAAAAAAAGGTGGCGAGACAATATTGTAGGCAGAACGAAGAGGAACATGAATTCAAAGAAATACGGAAGCACAGTAACAGGAAAACCCAGAAACTCTCTGAAATAAATAGAGAGGAGACATAAGACGATATAATCCTAATCTCCATGTAACAAAGAGTTGAATCCTTCTGTTATAGTTTTTTCCGTATAAGATCATGAGAAATATTCAAAACAAAAGTATATAATCCAAATTGGCACCTTACAAAGATGAAATATAATGGATAAAAATAATTTTTTATAGACTCACATGTCCGTATATCTGTTTTGAAATATGTACATAAAAAACCATTGGATTTTTGTACGACTACCTCAAAATAGCCCGCTAACCGTCGAAAAGTCACTGATGAAAATAAATATACTTCATTAGATATTGTCAGAAAGTTTATCGAAAATATGAACATAGAACAGCGTTCCCTGCATATTATTATAGTGAAATATATAACATTAATTGATTTTTTATTTAATTATATAGTTGGCTGGAGTTTAAAAAAACCATTACACTGCAGTCTGAAGGCTTATGGGTTGTCTTGATTAGATTTTAAAAGCCTGTTCTCTAGTTTGTCCTCTATGTAGAGGCCACTAAGTTTGACGAATCCTTTTGGTCTCCAGTAGCTAACACCTTCATATTTAAGAACTCTCAACATTTCGTAGAAATTGTACGTGAAATAGAAGTACAACCAAAAGACCATTTTATTAGCTTTGACGTGGAAAGCCTATACACCAACGTTCCAGTAAAGGACTCACTAAAAATCATAAGAAAGAAACTTGAAGAAGACCAGACCTTAGCAGAAAGAACATCTTTACCACCTCAGGCCATTATGGGCTTGTTGGAAAGTTGTTTGACTAATTCCTATTTTCAAGAAAAGAAAAAATTCTACATCTAGGATGATGGACTACCGATGGGATCTTCACTCTCACCGGTGGTCGCAAATATTTTCATGGAATGGTTCGAGATGTTTGCAATTGAATCCACAACTAAGAAACCAAAGTTATGGCCCAGATACGTAGACGATACTTTTATTATTTGGAGTGGAAACGACGAAGAACTTCGAAACTTTTTTTTCATCTCAACAATATCAGCCCAACTATTAAACTCACCATGGAGAAAGAAGTAGAAAATAAATTACCATTCTTAGATGTCTTGGTTGAAAGAAATGGCAGACAAATTCGAACTTCGGTTTACAGAAAAGCCACGCACACAGGACAACACCTTACAAGAAATCTCATAGATAGAGCCTTAACCCTCTGCAACTCTAACGAGAACTTGATGAAAGAGATAGATTATATTAAAAATGATCTGACAGCCAATGGATACCCAGTATATTTAGTGGATAAATTTCTTGAACAACGCAGAAATAGGACAATATCGACAACGAATGAAGAACGAAAACCAGTATTGAACATCCCTATGTTAAAGGCATTTCAGAAAAAGTTAGAAGGATAGAAAAACGATATAAAATCAACATTGTTTTCAATCTAAATAACTCTCTGAGAAGTCGGCTCACTAGAGTCAAACCAACAACTCAAAGATACATGAAGAACTGTGTATATCAGATACCATGTGAATGTGACAATTCCTACATTGGCGAAACAAAGAGACCTCTTGACGTAACGATCAAAGAACACCAAAAATGCACATCTCGAGGAGAAACAGAAAAATCTGGTGCCGCCAACCATGCCTGGACTCATGGACACCTCACAAAATGGTCTGAGAACAACATTGGAGAAAATGGAAATTCAAAGAAGCCGCGGTTATTTATCAGAACTTGAGTTGTTTTAGTACACCATCTTTAGATATAAGAGAAGTGTGGAAACCACTTCTTAGTAATTGTAAACTAAAACTAAATGCAGCATAAAAAAAAAGTATGATTTTGCCATAGCAGGCATGACTGCATCCATCTCAGTCATACTCTACTGCATTTACTTTTAGTATAAATATTCATGTAGCTAAGGGATTTATTTAGTTTCACTTGAAAACGGCTAGAGATAACTACTAGCCGAAACGTCGTGATATTCAACAAAAATAAAGACAATGGAAGTCCAACAGATATCTACTACTTCGCAAGAAACATCATTGTCTATGACTTTCAAACAAACACCTTCATATTTGAGCACGACTGTTTCAACCTCTTCGTCATATAGACTGCATGCTTGTCGCTAGCGTAACTTGTTGTCTGCAGAGGGTTAGCAAATTCTTGAATGTTTCTGTTAATTAATTAAATATAGCTTACAATATTTTTTAACAAAATTTACTAGATGAAATTCTTGTTAATATTGTTATATTTTAGAGCAAAAATATTGAATCAAAAATAAAAAGATTTATAAGGATCAGGCTATAAAATTAAAATTGCAAGTAGAACATTTTACAAACGTCGGAAATTTAATGACTTGTTAAATTTATTTGGGTTGCCAAATGGCTTAATAAATCTGATAATATTGCAAATTTATTGGGATCTGGAATAGTATGTGCCTAGCAGTCAAGTTTTATTTTTTTCCTAAAAGAATTATGGTTCGGATATTTATGAGTCAATCATATGTTAGTAACCTAAACTTTAGGATTACTTAAGATAATTAAAAGTTTTATGCAATGACTCGAGATACTTTTACAATCAATTGATTTTTGAAGGGCTAAAACTCCGTTTGAGTGAAAAACGTGAATAGAGTTAGTTCCAACAGTGACCTTAGACTTGTAAGAGACAAAATTGAAATAAGTTAAAAAGCAGAATTATACAGCAAAATTAGAATGTTATTAAATATATTATCTTGATCTAAACGAATTACACATAAAAGACATCCCAAATAACCTGCAAGTGCAGACCACAAAACCAAATGACCTGAATTAGAACAACAACAAAATAATGATAAATCTAAACAAGATAGTCAGCAAAACCTAAGAGAAAATAAAAATAAATATTGAGCCGGGTAAAATAAAACCAATTAAAAAAAGAATAAAAATGATAACAGAGAACAAGAGAGAATCCACCGATATTAACAAAGCAGTGAAAAAATTCTCTAAACATGATTTAATACAACACAAAACTGATTTGGCGCAAAAAGTGTTGAAAAATAATAAAGAGGGAGTATTTAGAAGAAGAGCAATAAGAAATAGATTATACAACGGACGCAAAGATGCGGTGCCAAAGTAAATAACAGAAAATAGTTGGTAAAAATAGTAGAACATTTATATATACAACAGCAACAATCTAATAAAATATATGAGATAAGCAAAGATGGGAATATTACTCAAAAGATAAAAAATGTAGGCTTAGAGAAGCTAATGTCTATAAGTGATAATGAAATCAGACAAAGTATTAGAAAGTTCAGAATTTAAAATGCCAGTGGAGATAATCAAGTGTTGATAGAAATGACTAGAAGGGGACATGCCCGACGACTGGAAGGACTCTGTAAACATCTTGATTTATAAGAGAGAAAATCCCAAAGATTTAGAAGATTTCGGGACCATAACTTGATTGTCCCAAACGTACAAAACGTCCTTAAAAAATTTTGCCATTTGTGCAACATCAAAGTTCGCTTTTTTTAACAAGCGAAATTTCAAGGATTTTACAAACAGCAATGGTAATTAAAGGATGCACTGAAGGCCTTGAGAAGGTATTCGATTTAGTCGAAATATAATTAAAATATTTACAATTTGCTGATGATATAATTATATTCGGAAAAGGAAAAACATATTGAAAAATCTAGTTGACGATATCTACAAACTAACAAAAAGTGTAAGGTTAGATATATATTTTAATAAAACTAAGTATACGACAAGCGAAAATGATTCAGAACAGACAATGAATCATGAAGATAAACAAATAGAAATAATACATATCTTGAACAAAATATGAAAATGGGAAAGAAAAACCTGAACTGAAAGTCAAGGATAGAATTAGGGCTAACGTTGGAAACATACCATAAGATTAAATATTAGGGGAATTGGAAAGTACTGTCATTTCTGCGCATTTCGATATTTTTTGATCATTTATCATCACAGTGTATAATTTAAAATCGTGGAAATGACATTTTAAGGTTAGATTGATTTGTTTACTAGTAAATAATTGAATGTTATTTATTTTTTGCCATTTATGGTGAAATGACCAGCCAAAGAGAAGTACATATCCGGCATTATATGCTTTTTAAGTTTCACAAGCGAAGTGACATGACAGTTGCTACTAAAATATTTGCAACGTTTATTCAATTGCATTAAACGTTTGCAAATGCCAAAGGTGGTTTTCTAAGTTCAAATCCCATTGTTTTGATTTTATCAACTTGTATCGATCAGGAAGAACAACAACTTTAGACAATGGCATGTTAGGGATCGAAGTGAAAGTAAATTCATGTCAGACAATAGAGGAACTGTCAAACACTCTTAACCAAGCTTGGTCGATCACTTGAGAAAATTTGCAGCAGAGCAAGAGTTTGGGACCCGCATAATCTGTCGGAAGAAAACAAAGCTAACCTGTCCACCACTAGCAACTTGTTGCTTCAGCGGCACAGTACAGAAGCATTTTTTGATTGCTCGCTCACTGAAGATGAAAAATGGGTCTTCTGTAATAATCCAAAACGCAAAAGGCACTTGTTGTTTCCGAATAAATTGTCACGAAGTACAGCAAAGTCAGATTTACACCCCAAAAAGCCTCTTTTGTGTTTTTGATATAGTATTCGCGGACTTGTTCATTTTGAAGTGCTTAAACCTGCACAAACTGTGAATGCAAACCTTTATTGTCAACAATTGGATCGAATAAATCAATCTCTAATTGAAGAGTGCCCAGCGAATGTCAACAAAAAAGGCGTTATATCCTGGAAAAACATATTTAATTATGGTGAGAGGTACTGACTTAACTGCCATATTCGCCCGACATTGGGCCATCAGATTTCCATTTATTCCGATCGCTACAACTTTTTCTAAATGGCAAAAAATTAGAAAATTTTAAAAGCTTTTCCAAAATTTATTATAAAGTCCTTTTTTATCATTTCAGCTTCTCAAATTTTTGTTCTCTAAACCTACAAAAATATTTTATATCTTTCTTTAAACTACATGACTGTATGCGTTCGTAAACAGACTGAACCACAGACAGTGCATTTTTATGTAAATATTTAAAAAATCTATATTAATATCAGTGTTATGAGGTTTACGTATAAACTTTTCAGACAGAAAATATAATAGTTATTAACAATTACGAATAATTCAACTTTTCACTCCATGCCATTCAACAGGACTCAATCAATACTTTACTTTACAGCTGAAGTTTTAATAGCTTGTTCTGTAGTAAACAAGAGGCACAATATGGCACCATATGGAAAATCATTTTAATGGTCACCTTTAGATAATCAGAGATAACCCTATCAGAAGAAAAGGAAAGAGTAGTCATCAACATACAGTAACATGGTGCTAATTATGAGTTCCCTAAATTTTGATACATTTTTGTCACCAGTGTTAGATTTTAAATCAAAGGCAGAGTTAATTATAATAATAAGTTCTTGGGCAATACAATATCCAAAACATTAGAAAAAAACAGGAGCGAAACTATCGAAATCGGCCAAGATGATTAAGAACGATACACTATTATTGCAGCAAGTGATGTATGCAGGAAGGATCCACCAACTAATACCATTGAAAAATCGCTGTGTTCGCAATAATGCCATTGGCATAGCCTTTTTGCCGATATTAGTAATTATAAAAATATTTAAGCTAGTGTATTAAAGTATCGTTCAAATGACTTGTTTTTTGCTCTTCTGTAGTGCTTTAACAGAAATAAACATTTTGTAAGGTTTTGAATATTTTGCTCGCTTTTAAATTGTCTCACATTGAAAAAGACTTATAATGAAGGTACCTGAAGTGTCCGGTTCCGATTTTAATAAAACGTCAATAACTTGTAGAGGACACCAAAATAAGAGACACGTATATTTTTTTTATCTGCAGAGATTCGTTTTAACGGCCCTGAAAGTTCACTCCAAAAAACAGTATTTTTGAAACATCTCAGGTTCTAAGTGAGATATCTTTACAAAACAAATGAAGATTACTTACTGTTCAAAATGATGTTAAACTATGGTCCTTTCATCGCCAATGATATCATCCCTTATTTTTTATAAGAGTAAACCATTTATTCGCGCACGTAATTTAATTCTAAAAGTTAGGAAATTTCATGTAATTGTTTGAAAATATTTTTTTATGAATATCATGAGTAACTTGAGTTGATGGGTTTCGGAGTTTCCAAAAATAACTAGTAAAAGAGGGTGAACCCCCCACAAATAAGTTTTCTTCGTAAATCTCAAGTTCTAATTGAGATATCTTTACAAAATTAACTGGAAATTACTTGTTATTCGAAAGTATGTTGAACTAAGGTATTTTGATCCCCAAGAATATCATCCATTATTTTTTACAATGGTAAACCATACATTCGCGTACGTAATTTAATTCTTAAAATTACGAAATTTAATAAAATTGTTTGAAAATGTTTTTTTCACGAATTCCATAATTAACTGAAGTTGATATTTTACAGGGTTTCTAAAAATAATCTAGTAAAAGAGGGTAAATTTATTATTTAATATCTCAAGTTATAACTAAGATTACTCTACAAAATAAATTTAAAATTATTAGTTATTTGAAATTATATTAAACTATGGTATTTTTTTATATGGTATTATTCTTAAAATTTCCAAATTTCAGTTGACATGAACGTTATAGAGCTTACTGAATTTTTTTCTTTTAATTAATAAAAAAGTATAAACTCATTTCATTGGTTAAGCATTCATGTTTGTAAATTATTATAATTCATGACAAATAGTGATTTTTTACTTCTGTAACGTTCATTTAAATTAAAATTTGACAATTTCAAAAATAATAATATATGTAAGACGGTTTACTTTTATAAAAAATAAGGAATAATTTCCTTGGGAGTGAAAATACCATAGTTAAACATCATTTCGAATAACAAGTAATTTTGTTTTGTAGAGATATCTTAATTAGAAATGAAGATAATAAAAAAACGTATTTGGGGGTGGCTCACACTCTTTTACTAGTTTATTTTCGGAAAACCCGAAACGCGTCTAATTAAGTTACTAATTGTATTCGTAAACAAAATATTATTAACAAATTTGGTTTAATTTCGTAATGTCCAAAAATAAATTATGAAAATGACTTACAAGATTAACCCCCATAAAAAGTAAAGGGTGATATCTACGAGGTTAAAACATGATATAACCTCATTTCAACTAATAAGTAATTTCCATTTTGTTTTTTGAAGATATCTTAGTTAGAGATTTGAAAAAAATGTATTTGTGGGTGACTCGTCCTCTTCTACTACTTCATTTTTTGAAACCTCAAAACATGTCAACTTGAGTTAATTATGGTATTCGTAAAAAATACTTTGCAACAATTTCATTAAATTTTGTAATTTTTAGAATTAAATTACGTGCACTAGTAGATGGTTTATCTTTATAAAAAATAAGGGATGATATTCTTGAGGATGAAAATACCTTAATTCAACATCATTTCAAGTATTTAGATTTTGTTTTATAAAGATATCTTAATTAGAACTTGAGATTTAAGAAAAATAAAGTTGGGGGTAGCTCACCCTCTTTTACTAGTTATTTTTAGAAAAACCGAAACCTGTCAACTTAAGTTCCTTATGGTATTCATGAAAAAAATATTTTCAAACAATTACATTAAATTTCCTAACTTTTATAATTAAATTATGTGCGCGAATAGATGCTTTATCCTTATAAAAAATAAGAGACCTTATTCTTGGGGATGAAACAAACATAGTTTAACATCATTTCGAACAACAAGTAATTTTCATTTTCTTTTGTAAAGAGATCTCACATAGAACTTGAATATTTCAAAAATACTGTTTTTACGGGTGAACTTTAAGGGCAGTTTTCACCCCGTTAAAATAAATCTCCGCAAATAAAAAAAAATATGTATCTCTTATTTTTGTACCCCCTACAACACACTGAAGTTTCATTAAAATCGGAGCCGGACATTTCTTCCTTGTTAAACCATCAAGCAGAATATCTTGCTGTTCCAGGCCTTCATGAATCGTCGTTACAAAAATATTTATTTTCCTTTAGACCCTGTGCAGAACCTATACATAAAATTTGATGATGCTTTTGTGAAGAAAAATTTTTATATTCTTCGAAAAGTATCCTTTATTAACGAAGCTTGGTTATACGATGATTGTGATATATTAAAGCTGAAGAACCGAAACGGGAGATACTAATTCCAGCCTAACAGTTTAATTAATGTTACAGGCAAAACTAAAGCGACCTAGAACTTCTTGATTAGAATGGAACAACATGTGAAAGAAATGTAACTCAAAATCGAAAAATAAAGGGATCTCGAATCACAAACAAGATATCAGACATAAAACTAGAATATAGATTCTTATTAAAGGGGTTTCCGCTTCTCATTTTGCGTGCGTTAAGATATTATACTGGCACACTTAACACCAAAGCATTTAAGAAAGGCAAAATAATTACTTTTCTAATTACAAAATCCAAAGGGAGTTTATTTCAAATAAATTAAAGAAGTTTTTGAAAATTAACACAAGTGCTTTTCAAACTCCGTCGACACGGGCGACAAAGTAAGCAAAAGCGGTTTAATTTAAAACAAGGTCGACAAACAACGCTTTTTCATAGGTGCAATTTAATTATTCACTGTACTTTAAGTACCAATTTGCCAGAGTGTTGGACCAAACGGCCTTCTTTTATGTAATTTTAATAATATGTACTTTAATTGTATTTGAATTAAGTTCCGGGATTTTTAATTAAAAACTGTGTTTAACTTCAGGTTAAAGGAAAAATTTTAAATGAAAAATTAACTTTTTAGCAGCTCGTTGCTTAAACTTATTTTTATTAAATTCTGTTGATTCTACGGTCGGTTCTTTGTAAAATATTTTTATATAAAACACTGGTTGATTCTCAATGTTTCGATGTTTCTTTTGTTGCTATTATCGAGCAGAACTGCTTTTAAACTCATTTTTGAAGAATTTATAAATAAGCCCCATTAGTCCATTTGAATTAGTAAAAACACACATTTTATCCTACAGAGCAAAAAATTAGGATAGTTCCTGGTTACGGTTCCTAAATATTGTAACTTAGGTTCCAGTAGCTAGTAAATTCCATTGTTGTAATCTAGACCCTAATATTTCAGCATGCTTTCCGTACAAGTGGGGATGCCAGGAATATTTTTTAAAATCAGATTTAGAGAATTTAGTCGTTCTTTAAATTAATTAATTAATAAACAGATGATTGAAACACACACACACACACACACACACACACACACACACATATATATATATATATATATATATATATATATATATATATATATATATATATATATATATATTTATTTTATTTAACGCATTTTCGAGATCATCTTCATCTCGTATATCCTCAATAGCATCTCGAGGCAAAGTCGAAATCATAAGCCCTACTCGTGGTTCTATACTAAACTTTGCTTTGTATGGTGACTATTTAATACCGGAATGAAGTGCCCGATTTTTCATAAACTGTACAAACCGAATACCATTTCACCAATTTGTAGTATCATTATCTTGCATCCATGAAGCCAACATTTCCTCTATGTCTTGGGTAGCCCTTTCAACAGATCCTTGGCTTTGACTGTCTTGGCTTTCCATGGACCAGTTTACACTCGGGCCAAAATGAAACGAGCTCATTTATGACAGAATTTACAAATTCTCTGCCGTTATCGGAGTGTAACATGCAAGGAGCACCAAATGTCAAAAATATATCAGTCAACTGATACGCCACCTCCATGGCTCTCTTAGTTTTCAGTGCACGCGACAAAACAAATTTTGTCAAATGGTCCTGATACACCATTATAAACCTAAATCCCCGATCTTCTTGAGTTTGCATATCGATAAGATCAACTTGGCAACAACTGTTCATTTCAGAATGTAGTATGGGTTTTGAAACAAGTCCTTTTTTCTTCATACTCTCTTTACGCTGACAAGTTTCGCACATAGAGCGAAAAATATTTATCATTTCTAAAGTTATGTTCGCATATTTTCGTGAAGTTTCATTTTTAAGTCTATCCCGATCACCATGGCCACTAATTTTCGTATTCCACAAATATTAATTACCTTAAATCGCTTCAGTTTCCTGTACAGTTTCTGAGATTTCTGAACAGCTAATTGTGCTTCTTCAATTTCGTCCACTAAATTGTCATAGGTTTCTTTTGTCATAATATAAAATTGGTCTTCTTTTTTTTCGTGATCGCGAAAGCGGGAATGAACGGGGCGAACGCACAGCGCGCGAACGGCGCTCGGAAAGGAATTCTCCCGCGCTTGTCGAATCAGGTGACCTCTCGCGACCAATCAGAATAAGGTACGATGAACTATAAATGACTCGCTTCGGAAAAACGCGTTTTGTCTAGTAAGAACTAGTTTTACCTGATATTCAATTTTGAGCATTAGTTAATTCTAGTTTTTACAAAGGCATTTAGTAAAAACGATTTCTAACTAGGGAAAACGCGTTCTATCCAAAAACTGGTTTTAACTGTAACATATATATATATATATATATATATATATATATATATATATATATATATATATATATATATATATATATATATATATATTGTTGTGAATACACGCTTATTTTACAACAAAATATTAAATATCAGATTTAATATTGCCCCAAAACTCCCTAAATAAAATAATCTGAATAATACGGCAGACAGTGCTAAAACTACAATTCTGGCGAGACGGGGAAACCCAGAGAATAAACGGCACGGCGGCGGTTTGATTCAGTGCTTCCCCTAATTCCGAATGCGACGTCACCACTGCTATAAAAGCGAGAAGACGGCGGCGTAATTAAGGACATTACGAGTTGCTCTCTTGCAGTCAACTTGTCCTTTTTCCGATTGAGCTTAGCTCTCGGGGGCCACGTTGACTGTTCTATTTTTTAGGCAGCTCGTGGTTCTTAAAGTGGGTTGTCTTTGACAACATAAAATACTACAGAAAATACAGATCGTGCACGTATCTTAATTCCTGATATTTACACCGTCGATAAAAAGATGAGGTCAGTGGCGCATACGAGTTACTGAACCGACGCGTCCTGACTTTTAAACATTATTACCAGAACGTGACAAAGTGGAGAGAACCTGATATTGACAC
Source organism: Diaprepes abbreviatus (assembly GCA_034092305.1). Lineage (NCBI taxonomy): Eukaryota > Metazoa > Arthropoda > Insecta > Coleoptera > Curculionidae > Diaprepes > Diaprepes abbreviatus. Next base: position 7,805,461 of record JASJET010000090.1, on the reverse strand, counting down.
TGCGACTAATAGTCAACTTTGTGTTGGCTATAAAGTTATGAATACCGATCTTGACAAAACCCGAACTTGACTTGCGGAAACAGTACTGGAAAAAAAAACAGTGAATAAAAAGTTAACTAAGAGTCAAGGACGAGTGTTACTTGATAACCTCTTCCTAATTAGCTCATTCCTTGGAAGTGTTCTTTTGAGAAAATAAAATTTAATTTATTTTCGTTATCTCTTGAGCTTCACTCATTCCCATTCTATCCCGGTGAGCGAGAAGAAAGGTGAGGCGGCTAGAGTTTTTATTCTAGTCGGGAAGTTTGGCGGGACTTCACCAACAACCCCTGATTTGTGTTAAAACTTCGGTTTTACACAAATAATTGACAAAAAAAAATTCTTAAAATAAATTAATCCCGACGGAGACGAACTTCCACGTTTCTTGAAGGATAAAATTAATCTAATAAACCCGGTAAATAGGTCCATATTCTCGGAGATGGGTCAAAAAATACCGAATAATGGCGAGATGCAGTGACGTCTTGTTAGAATTGAAAAATGGTAAAAATCGCGAAAGGTATTTGAAAGAGACCCTTGGAAAAACTTATATAAAATTCGGTAAATTTAAATTGACAAAATAAAAATACACTCATCATCCGTTAATACGACAAAATATATATATATATATATATATATATATATATATATATATATATATATATATAAAAGATTTATATTTAGACAGTAAATTATATAATAACTAATATTAATTATATAACACGTACATAAATATAATAATACACTTTATTATAAAATGAAAATTTTATAATAGAGAAAAAAAAAGATATTATTTAAAAACTATAAATCTAACTCAGAGACTGTGATGCTGTCTTCGCCCAACTTAATGGTGAAGGGGTCTACAATATCATGTAAAGACAAACAATAATTTTCAATCTTAATAACGTGTCCAACTTAATTTTTCCAGCTCTTTGCATATGAATGCTCTTTTATATTTCTCCTAAATAACTCTACGACGCTAGAGCTTAGTGCAGGAGTGGTGTTTGCTGAGCGTACCCTAGATTTTAATTACTGCCACATATGCTTTATTACTCCATGGAAATTGATAAAAAAATAACTGTTTTGTTAACAAAAATGTTACATTGGGTTGTTTGTTGGAATGTGTTTATTTCGGCATCCTATAAAACATATCTCGATGGTAACTTTGAAAGACCTGTGCAAAAAAAATGGCGGACCAAAAATGGTCACGATTTTCTGTTTTTTGAGTTTATCTCTAAAAGTAAAAGTTGTATCGAAAAATGTTTCAAACAAAAGTTGTAGAGAATTAAAAACCTATCGATTCATATAATATACGTTACAGGGGGCGCCACTAGTTATTGAGATACCTTTTTTTCGACACAATTTACGGTTTTTGTTTTTTAAAAAAACACATTTATTAACAAATTACCGATTAAAATTTAACGTAAATATAGGTATTATCATTATAAAAAAGTGTGTCATGCCCGGAATCTGTGACTTTTTTATTTTCCGAGAAATTCGATGTCAAAGTTGAAAATTTCAATTTTCCGCTTTCCTAATTAAGATATAATGTTCAATTTTAATGGAAATTATTTATATTGTTTTATATTTTGAAGATCTATTAAAAAAAATTTCAATCGTGGGCCGCGAAATTTTGCCAAAAACCAATTTTTGTACCAAAAAAATTGCGATAACTTTTCACCGGATGGAGATAAAATTTTTTAATGCTTGCATTAGATTTAAATGTATCATTTTTTTTTTTTAATTTTGGATGAAAAAAAGGTTTTTTTTTTCAAAAATTGATAATAGCATGTCAAATGAATATTAAGGACTCAAATTTATTGAAGATGCTTTTTAATGCTTGTACTTTACCTGCGAATTTTTTGGATCCAAGAAATACACTTCTGTGTACCTTTGAAAATTGGGCCGAATCTAATCGAAAATGGCTGCTGCATGCCGCTGTCGGCGGGTTGCCATAGTTCAGGCGCATTATTCATTGGCGGTTCAAGGAAACTTATGCATCACAAGTAATATTTATAATATTGATCTTGTTTTATTAATTTATAAATTTTGGTTATTCATATAAATTATTAATTTGTTTATTAACAAAATTTTTATAAAAAATTATAGAGAAAATCATACAAATATTTAATTATATATTACATATTCTACTGTTTTCTTTTTCTTTTATATTATTATTATCTAATAGTGTATTAACAAAATTTTTACGAAAATTTTAACAAGCAAATCATATAAAAATATAATAATAATATAAAGGAAAGAAGCATTATAATATATAATATATAATATATAATTGAATATCTGTATGATTTTTTCTATAATTTTTTGTAAAAATTTTGTTAATGAACTGTTAGATAATAATAATATAATGGAAAAAACAATAGAATATATAATATATAATTAAATATATGCATGATTTTCTCTACAATTTTTTGTAAAAATTTTGGTAATACACAAATTAACAATTAATATGACTAAACAATTGTTTACCAACATATAAATTAATAAAACAGCATCAATATTACAAATATTACTTGTGATGCATAAGTTTCCTTGAAGCGCCAATGAATAATGCGCCTGAACTATGGCAATCCGCCTACAGCGGCCTGCAGCAGTTATTTTCGATTTGGTTCGGCACTATTTTCGAAGATTCACAGATTTTATGGAAGTGTATTTCTTGGATCCAAAAAATTCACAGGTAAAGTAGAGATATCAAAAACATTTTCTGCAAAATTTGAGCCCTTAATATTCATTTGCCACGCCATTATGAATTTTTGAAAAAAAAAACTTTTTTTCATCCTAAATTAATTTTTTTTTGAGATCGGAAATTATTCATCTAAATCCAATGCTCGCATTAAAAAAATTTTTATCTCCATCCGGTGAAGAGTTATCGCAATTTTTTTGGTGCAAAAATTGGGTTTTGCAAAATTTCTCGGCCCACGATTGAAAAAAAAAATTTTTACAAAAATCTTCAAAATATAAAACAATACAAATAATTTCCCTTAAAGTTGAGCATTGTATCTTAATTAGGAAAGCGGAAAATTGAGGTTGAATTTTCAAATTTGACATAGTAGCATAGTAATCGAAATATATCAATATACTATATACCTCTTATAAAAATGGTTGAATCCAGCCCTGACTCCAATATATCACCCTGAACAAGTCCCAGATATAAAACTATTAACTGGCGTCAAAAAGAAAAACGATAGAAGGTAAAACACGCTTTACTAACCTGCATGAAATATATAATTTATTATTTTTTTAATAGCGTAATAAAGTTTTCTGAATAATTCAGTTTGTAATTAGTCGAAGGCAGGGCCATACGGATTTTTATATGTAATTTTATGCACTTTTAATTAAAAAATGCATATATTTTCAGGATGTACAGTGTAAATGACAAAATTAATTTTTTAGACATAATTAGTTGCTGACTCTTTGTTTAGATGTAACGTTTAATAAAAAGTGATAAACATGACAAAACAAAAGTAAAACCAAAGCAAAAATATAATTCTATGATTTCTAATGCTGAGGTAATATATATATATATATATATATATATATATATATATATATATATATATATATATATATATATATATATATATATATATATATATATATATATATATATATATAGAGAGAGAGAGAGAGAGAGAGAGAACGAGAGAAAAATTCAGCAATTTTAAGTTATGTATTTAGAATAAGTATTTTAAACCCCATTTTTTTAAACTGAAATCACTTCTGTCGTAACTTCGATAGAAGCCGAGGAAATCGAACAAAAAAAATTGATTGGGACTTAAAATATATAAAATTTTGTGTATTTGGGACACTAAGATGGTGCTTAAAGCGTATGAAAAAAATCAGAACTGTGTGGGTCTGTTAGAAAACCATAGGGAAAATTTTCCTGTCGCCTGTACTACTTTACCTTGTTATTATATAAGCTCAGATTAGATCAAGATATAAAAAATTCTGAAAGAGATTTTCAGTAGCGTGAGATTCTTTGCAAATTAAGTTTTATTGTAACAAAGTACCGGTCTCTTAGCAACAAAGTTACACGGTTTTTGAGTCATAATCTAATAAGAAACGACGTCAACTTAGACATCCAAGAGCGTAAATAATGTTTTGTTCAAAATAGGGAAAGTGGGTTACGCTCCCTAATGGCAATTTAATCCTCCATTCTACTTATTTGAAGCAGCATACGGCTTTTGCAAGCTATTAATAATATTTTGAGTATTATATATGTTGGAAATAAAGTTTTAATAATGTTAAAAAACGATACCTCTTTTAAGGCTATAATAAGAAAGTAACGGACAAGAAATTTTATTTATAAAATACATTATTATTTAACTTTCCATATGAAGAATTACGCATGAAACATTCCAGCGAGACACACGAGAAAAAATTACATTATTTTGGCACTGAAATTACTCTAAATTTTTTTCAATAAAGGTTTTCTCTTAGTTTGCGGTTGGTATATAGTCCAAGACATAGTTAAAAATTAGTTCTGTTTTGACGTAAATTCCGAGATGGATGAGACCTATCTAGGGGTGTTGGATGCAATGTAAGAACAAACCTTACATAAAACCTAACAACAAAAAATAGGTTGGAGCCAAGAGGAGGGGGTCAAAGTTGGCTAAAACAGGTTTTTTTGAATCTACAAGCCAAGGAATGCATTTTGGGAAAAAAGGTTCAAATAAAAGTTCTACAGATGTTAAAGACCTACCTTACATAAAACCTAACAACAAAAACTAGGTTGGAGCCAAGAGGAGGGGGTCAAAGTTGGCTAAAACAGGTTTTTTTGAATCTACAAGCCAAGGAAAGCATTTTGAAAAAAAAAGGTTCAAATAAAAGTTCTACAGATGTTAAAGACCTACAATTTGTTATTGCAAAAATGCTAAAAACCCTTAAAATTGGCCGTTTTTCCATATCAGTTATTGCAAAATTAACTTTTCATGAATTTTTTGCTTTTAGAGGAAAGCCCTTGTTATTGTGAACAAAATAACATTTTATAATAATAAGTCATATAGTTTGCTGCTGGATGTTGATATTTGTTTGTTCCAAGACGCAAAATGTTGACTGCTATAACTTTTTTTGAGTAAACATTTTGACCTCTACACAGGCTTAATCTCTTCATGAACGCCTAAGTTTTCATATCTGGTGAGAGGCAAATAAAAAAAAATTTTGTCGCCTTAAATATTGCTTTATAAAGAAGGGTGTTTAAAAAAAAAAATAGAGCTGGAGCCCCTCTTCCCCCCTCTCCTAATATGTTAGACATTTATTATTTGAAAAATCAAATAACTGACTTCGAGTTGAAGATTTTGGAAAAGCAAATTTTTTAAAAAGTTGTGACAGAATTTGATCATAGACTCCTGCTAATGACATATTGAGGTTGCGTTAACCATTCTATCTATAACCAATTTGCTGTAACACATTAATTTATAGCTATTTTAACAACCAGTAATTAAATTTCACAGTAATAAAGACATAATGGAAGTCTGGTCGTTCATCTTCTCTCTTGCAGCTTTAGTTGCAAACAACTATGGTTATTTAAGCTTACCAGCCACAACTTAGAACTTCAGCACTCAGGCAGTGTTGGTAATTAGCTGAACAGTTGTCATCTCTTGTTTACAGATCCCACAGCAGTACGTCCGCACGTTAATTCGCGAGAAGGTTTTTTAATTAAATTAAATAAAACAAGTTTCTCAAAAAACTAGTCTATTAACAAAAATAAATAGAATAAAAACGAACTATTTACAATGAGAAACTTAAAACTAATAACAATTATTAACATAATTGCTCTTATTGGTCGTCTTATTAACCAAAAATATAAAATCCAATTTTGAAAAAAAAAACACGTATAAATAGCTTACCAAAATATTAAACAGAAAAAGAAATAAAATACAAAAAACAGCTATTTATATTACTTAATCAAACCGTATGGAATACCCGACTAAAATAACACAGATTATTCCCTTAATTTCCCAAATTAACTGAAAAACAAATCAAACAAAGAAAACCTTCATTCTCGATGAACATACCCGTCACGTAATTTGCTACACTGGTACATCCATACCAACTCTAACGATTTCGAGAAAGGAACTGACTTTAATTAATTTCTAAAAATTAAACTAAACTTTTCATCCCTTGGAACCTCCCCTATCCCCCTATTAGATGCGTTGGTTCCGACATGTTTGCTTTTCCACCAATAGAACGTACTTACGCGATGCATCCCCTCGTGAAGGGTAGTTTTCGTTTCCGAGTGTCTGTCCGTTTTCGGTCCCCTGGTTCATAGATGGCATAAGTCATCCATGCGTCGACTTTAATTTAATTTAATATTAAAACTGACCAGAGCTCACAACTAATAATTATTTTATACAAATGTGATCGGTAACTATTCTATAATATACTAAAAGATCGTGAATGAACCCATAGAAAAAAACCCCAAGGTTTAACCATTTTCACATTTTCTTATTCTTATTTTCGTCAATTTGGGAAAAAATGGGTAACAGACTCGAACTTTGTACACAATAACAAATACTAATATCGCATTTTAGTGATTTTATTTAAATATTCTTTTGTTTTCTTATGATGAGAAAATTTGCTTAGTCTAAGTAAAAAAAGCTCTCTCACGGACGGCCACATGTGGTTATCACTTTGGTACTTGAACTTAGACCTTTAACGATGTGATTTTAAAGACTATTAAGTTACTTTGACAGATTTATATTAAAAACTACGAGAGGATAGAACAGTTTAGATTTTGTGTCACATAATTTCACTAAGTTTATGTAATTTTTTTTTTCATAAAAATTAACTACCCCAAAAGTAATAAAACTAAGCTTAAGTTTAAATACGTTAATGGATTTATATTTTCCTGATATGTGACTATTTTTGGCCAGACATAAGATATACATTTCAATGGTCCAAATCTTTATACAGAGGAGCTCAAGTAAATTCTTCCATTTAGTAGAATTTAATTTAGAGTTAGTAAATGTTAAAATAATTAAAAATCACAATAAACTTTTGTTCCCTTACAAAGTACCTGCCATTGCGGTAATCTACAAATTCCTGAGTTCATAGAGTGCTTATCTGAGGGAACTTGGCTGACAAATACTTTACGAAGTACGCTAGGTCAAAACGTTAAGAAGAAGGATACTCGAGTTCCAACCCACTTCGTCAGGAGGATTAAAGGTGAGTCTTAATTATCTACCTTTTTTCTTTGACTTATTTGAAGTTTATCAGTAGAATTTTGACTCTAACTGTTAGTCTGTTCCAAGTTTAAGGAGCTCGACTATCCGTCCCATCTTATCTTACCGCGTTTTAGTAGAAGACAAATTGTTTTAAAATATCTTCTTCTTCTTTTTCTTTACGTGCCATGTCTGTATTCAGACGTTGGTGGTCATCATGTTTACAATTTCCTGAAATCTTTCTCTATCGGCTGCTGCGCGAAATAGTTCCTCTACCGTGCAATCACACCACTGCCTGATGTTACGCAGCCATGAAAGCTTCTTTCGGCCTATCCATCTTTTTCCTTCCACTTTTCCTTGTATTATAAGGCGAAGTAGCTGGTATTTAGGTTCTCTAATTATGTGGCCGAAGTATTCTGTTTTCCGCCTCTTTATAATGTTCAAGAGCAGTCGATCTGTATCCATTATTCTGATAACACCCTCGTTGGAAGTGTGCGAAACCCATGATATCTTCAAGATTCGACGGTAGCACCACAATTCGAATGCTTCCAGTTTATTTAGCGTTGTGGTTTTTAGTGTCCATGTCTCGCAACCGTATAATAGAATAGACCATACATAGCATTTCAAGTCTCTTCTACGAATATGCATTGATAGGTTCCTGTTGCATAGAACTAGTTTCCATGTCATAAAGGCCTTCCGCGATATTTCTATCCTAGCTATTATCTCTTCATCTGAGTCCCCATTCACATTCAACTAACTGCCAAGGTATTTGAAATGGTTTACACGCTCTATCCTCTTCCCATCGAGCCAAAGTTGACATTTATCTACAGTAACCTTTTCAACTATCATCCACTTTGTTTTTGAGATGTTGATTTTAAGGCCTCTTCGGCAGCTCGCTTCATTGACTATGTTTACTAATGTTTGGAGATCCTCGATGCTTTCTGCAAGAATGGCCGTAACATCAGCAAATCTAATATTGTTGATTACTTCTCCGTCTAGACTTACTTCTTCTTGTCTGTCATCCAAAGCCTCCCTTAAGATTTCTTCAGAGTATACATTAAAGAGACAGGGTGATAGAACACAACCCTGTCTTACTCCACGTTTGATGGGTAGGTTTTGTGTACGACTGTTTTCAATTTGGATAAAGGCTACTTGATTATAATACAGATGTTTTAGCAGTCTTATATCGTAGTGGTCTAGACCTGCTGCTTGTAGGCACTCAAAAAGTTTATCATGTTGTATTCGGTCGAATGCCTTTTCAAAGTCGATGAAACAGACGTAGATGTTCTTTCGGAATTCACAGCTCTTTTGTAGGAAAACGCGCATACAAAATAGTGCCTCTCTTGTTCCTAGACCATTTCTAAATCCAAATTGCTTATCACTCACTCTTTTTTCGCATAGAAGGAATATTCTATAGCAATATATTATCTTGAAGTAATAGGCTCTCTTTTAATTACCTAAACATATAGTTAATCTCTTTTTATATCTACGTATATATTTCAAAAGAGCTGGCCCAGTTTTATTTTAAATATACCATTGTTCTTTGCATTGGGCTAATATCTGACCCAGTTTCTTATTTTATGACTCTTGTAACTTTTAGTATCTGAATATCGATGTTAAATAGTCACAGACTCTTAATAACAGATTATATCTAAACGGTAACCTTTTGTGTAAATTAAAAGAAAACATATTTCTGTTTATATACTAATGAGAATTTTTGTTTTTGTTGTCCCCTTTTAAAACAATTTAAGTTTTCTATACAGGTAAGGTTGTAACTTTTGCACGATATGTTTATAAACTAACCTTGAAGTGTTTTATAATTTTTTCAACCATTAAAAATGTATTATTAATAAATTGTTTGATATTATTTTTGACTTTTCTTTCAGACACACATTGTTTCTTCCTCACGCCAAATCTTCTTGATTGAAACCCATTCTGACCTTTACTATTAAAAATTTAAAAATAATGTTTACACAATGTTAGGGATAAAGTTTGGAATTATTAGCAACAAATTTCTTATATATATATATATATATATATATATATATATATATATATATATATATATATATATATTAATTAGGATAATAATTTAACCCTCAAAATACACATGACCTTTCAAACCTTTTGGCGCCTTAGTTTTGAACTTTCTTAATATATATAGATCTATTCAATATAATTCTCACATTATTATTTATGTTTAAAATTATCCAGATACTCCAAAAAATACAAATAAAAATTACCTTACAATATTTTCGTAAAAACTTAGCTTATCTTCGCAAATGACAGAAACTCTGACCTGTTTTCATAATCTACAGCAAAGGATGTTTACTATGACCCAAAGTAAATAGATAAATTAAATCCTAATACAATAGCAAACTACGACAACTCAGACAGCAGAGGCCATAAATGATGTTGTTTAGAACACGGCAACCAGGTTACGGTCCCGTAAGTACAATTTAATTATCTTCTGTACATTAAGCATGAATTTGTTAAGTGGAGCACCGTGCGGCTTTTGACTATGACGTATTAATAATGTTTTGGAAATTATATATTCAATTAAATTTTAGGGTATCTCTTTAATGGCTGGTGGTTACGATAAATGCATAAATTGACCATTTACTATCAGAATATTTGATGTTAGTTTTATTAGGTTCATATCTAAGACTACCCAATAAGTCAAAAATATATTATTTTTGAAAATGTAATAATTATAAAACTAATCTTAGATAAATGTTTAACATTATTACTGATACAGTATTTAAAAGTAAAGTCTAGTTTCAAAATAACTATGTTATTGGAAGCTGTAAAATATTTTTTATAGATAAAACACATCGAGAAAGGATAAAGAAGATCAATTTGATCTCCACCAAAAAAATAAAGTGCAACTTAAAAATGATATTCAATTGACAATAAATAAGATCTGTTTCAAATTGACGAATATTTCTTTACCAACATGGAGGTCAAAAAAGATCAAATAAATTCAGAGACACAAATTATGCTGTGCGTAAAATTTTTTTGGATATTCAAAAAAAATACTCTGTTGTTTGCTTGGCTCATAGACTAAGCTAGTGGAAACTATAAACAACATTCATGAAACCTAATGGAGATAATCACAGTGAAGATAAGAGAACATCCCCACACATCTCGCTTCCCGCTGGCGAGGCTTCTTCTTCGATGGATCCATCAATAGAGGCGCACCATCAGCCCTCAGAAGATCCTGTGTTGCCAACTGCAAAAGATGTCCCAGAAGAGACGTTGCCATCTAGAAATTTTCTAATAAAATATCATCCAGAGATTCACAAGCAAAACCACCTTCGACGAAATTATCTCCGTTATCCTAGATTATTTTTTTGTGAAATAATAACTCGCTTTTCATCTAAGGATACGTTGACTACGGAGCCGCCTCCTCCAGCTCTTAAACAGAAAATCGTTGAAAATTCTGATAGTGCACCTTTTATATTCAGAAACGAAGATGTACAAGCAAACAACTTGTCAGTCGAATTTCGTGGATTATCGATAGATGAACTAAGACAACGCAGAAGAACATCAAAATGTAAGGTTAGAACTATTGTTGCAAATTATTAAAAGATAAAAATGAAATCTAACAAAGAACTGGATAAAAAAATGAAAAGAACAGCTTCGGAAAGTGGCAGATATAATGAAGAAGCGAACTAGATGAATAATTATTTAAAAGAAAAGCCAGTGTTTATGGCCAAAGCCGAGACTGTCGCCATAGACCCTTACCAGTTCCATTCAGTGTCAAGTTATAGGAGACAAAACAAAAAACAAGATATAGCGGTCAGTTTTCTTAGGAAATCTGCAACAGTTCATCATCTGTTAAGAAACTCATCGATTATTTTTATGTTTAAATTCAAAAATATGTATTTTCCGCTAGCCATTACCGGCACAGAATAACTTACGCGTCCAAACTACTTTCAAATATTACAAAAGAGAAATAGTAACCTAACATCAAATAGCCTAAAGAATATACGGTTAGTGGAGTGAAATTGCCTATATGCCGACACGAAAGTGATACGCTCGACAGTGACCTACTAAGAATAAAAGTAAAAATTTCAATTAAATAGTAGGCAGGAAAAATGATATCTAGCAAAAAAAGGCAATGGAAAATTCCTCATCTAAATTAAAAAAAAACAATCTAGAAGATTATAGTGGAATCAACGCCATAATGCTCAAGAAAAAATTTAATTAACTTTAAATTGTATTTTGTAGTGTAAGAGTAGAGGCAAATTTCAGAATGATAAAGAAAAGAATTGAATTGCGAGGAAGTAGAACTATGAAGGCTTGCAATATAGTAAAACCAAAATGCAATGAATAGTAAGCTTTTATTCTAAGGATATATGAGAATAATATTGTGTTGCCCGAAACGTGAGTATTTGTGAAAATAAGGTAAAATTTATCAAAATAGCCGTCGTTTGCGAACTCCAAGTCGAACTAAATATCAACGGCTTTTATACCAAGGTGTACATGGTAGAATTATTGTAGAGAAACTTGCCAACCCCGATCTTTTCTGTTAAAAAGGGCCAAACTGTTTACAATTTTAACTTCAGAAGGAATAAAATTAAATAATCTTGGTTCTAAGTAGCAAAAATTCCATGATAAGGTGGATTTTTCTGTTCGTGATAATAAGTTAAGTGACTGTATTAGAACGTAGTAATAATGTTAAGTTCTAGTGGTAAAGGTTTTGACAAAAATATTTAATTTTAGATGAAATAAATCTCATTCTCCTAATCATTTAAGATTATAATCAAAAGCGATTCTTAACTAATTTATTTTGTTGATACGCTTTATCGCAATTTAAGTGCTATCACTACATATAGTATTAAGGAAGTAAAAAATTGGAAGATATCTAAAATATGAAGTAAAATAAATGCGATTGCATATTTCTTAAGTCATTTTCAAAGAATCCTATCTCGTGCATATATAATACTGAAGTCATCAGTAAAACTATGTAGATATATTACTGAAGTCATCAGTAAATCTATGCCGCCGGAAATACATATTATATTAAAAGAAATCGACATCAAGGCAGTACTTTGAAGACTCCACTTTCTATGCTTTGCATGCTACTAAAGTTTCTGTCTAATTCCACACATTGTTTTTTGCTCCTTAAAAATCATTCCATAAGTGCATAGACATCTCTAAAGACGATTCTTTCCAGTATCAATAAAAGTTTGTGATCGAAATACATGATTTAAAAATTTAAAACACCTAATCCTTTTGGAATACAATTGCTGTAAGATAAGAAGGCGAAATCTGTTACTAAGACGCACAAACCAATAAAAAGAGCTTTTTGAACACAAACAGAGCAGTAGAAAAGACCTGGAAGCTCAATCCGTGGAATTCACACTGGCTGTACACAATCGTGGTGAAACCAATTACAACATAAGACTCTTTAGTATGATCGTATGATAATATGAACTGGAACTATCAAAACTTTAATTACCAACGTCTTTTGTAAAAAATTTCCTAGGAGAATACCAAGCCGGATTCAGGAAAAATAGATCGACTATAGATCAGATATTTACTATAAGGCAGCTACTTGAAAAAGGATGGAAATTCAATAGAACTATCCACAATCTTTTCATCGACTTCCGACAAGCATACGACAGCATTAAAAGAGGTCAACTGTGGAACGCAATGGCAGAATTTTCGATTCCAAAAAAACTGATCCACCTCGCCAAAGTATGCGTAAATGGCTGTAGATCCAGGGTACGAATAGGTAATTAACTCTCAGAATCGTTTGAAATAAACAGTGGCCTAAAACAAGGAGACGCACTATCACCCCTCCTGTTTAATATAATCCTGGAAAAAGTAGGGAGAACAACACAAATTAGAACAGAACTAATAACAGTAAATGGACCAAAATTACATACGCGGGCGACATTGATATTGTTGGAAACACCGTCACCAATGTAAAGGAAACTTTCACCAAAATAGAGATACATGTGCATAAACAGGCAAAAGAATCGAGATAGAATAGGACAAAATGTAACAATAGACACATATAACTTTGAAAAAGTGGAGCGTTTTAAATATCTCGGAGCGACAATCACCGCAGATAACGATATCACAGAGGAGATAAAAGGGAGAATTCAGGCAGCAAATAGATGTATGTATAGTCTCAACATCACCATCAAATCCAAGAACCTAACACGAACCTCAAAAATCAGGATATATAGAACAGTGATTAGACCAGTGCTCATGTATGGCTGTGAGACGTGGACGCTGACAAAAGCAATGGAAATTAAACTTAGATGTTTTGAGAGAAAAATTCTTAGAAGGATTTTCGGACCCTATCACGACCCCAATACTAATCAATACCGAATAAGAACAAATACCAAGGTCAAACAGATATATAACTCTAGCGACATCGTACAAGAAATTAAATCCCAACGCCTAAGATGGGTTGGCCATGTCCATAGGCTCCCTAATAACCGCCTTACCAAGTTAATTTGGGAGGAGGCCCCGACAAGGAAAAGACCCTTAGGACGCCCAAGAATGCGATGGAGAGGTAACATATGGCCAGATTTAAGAACAATGGGGTTACCCACTGACCCAACTATCATGGACGACCGTGTGAGATGGAGGCAAGTTGTGCAGCCTGCCAAGACTCACCCCGGATTGTAGGGCTACTAAAGAAGAAGATGCTCTTGCATAGCAGCTTCGAACATAACTACCCCAACTATATCCATGGAAATCTTGTTAAGTTTTCTATATCTTAATGTCATATAAATTACAGGCTAATAACAACTGATGACCTGGATATACTCTGGGAAATAGTAAATTATCACAAATTCGTTGTTTGAAATGAGCAGTGACATAATCACAAGGACGAGCACGAACAGACTCAACAACATCTAATTAAGCTGAAGGGGTGGATCTCCAAACTCACACTGTCAGTCTGGCTGCCATGGCATACTTATGAATGCAAAATTGAGCAAAGGTAGAATAAATGACTTGATACGCAAGCTTGATATATTTGTGTATCTGAGAAGATACACCACAGTGAATATTTGAACTAACGAGTTGATTGCAGAGATATATCAGGAGATACTTAGACTGGCATATGATAATATTACCTGATAAGCAGGTAATAGTAAAAGTTAACATGTCCTTAGATTAACTCCTCTGAAAGTGTCTCCAATGACTCTTCTTCTTCTTCAATCAATTCAATGACCTCTTGCTTTAAGCATCCAGCCATGAATTTTCACTTTTCTTCGCGAATTATCAGAGATGGGCGCACAACCCCAATGCCTTTAAACAGAAAAATAGCATGTCTTTGAACCATGGGTTCCTTCTTGTATCTACAGAAGTTGTGCGAAGAGGATGGAGAAACAATTTCACTCATTAGTATTAAGTGGGTTTTTATAGTTAACTACGATAATCAATTTTTACTAGGACACTATAATAAGAAGGCCATAAGGCTGCAGTGACTAGGCTTTCTAGTACTCTTCTAAATCAATTAATCAATCTTGGTTGCAATGAAATATTAACATTTTGAGACAGATGTATTAAGTTAAATTAAACGGTTTAAAAAACAAGTGGTTCCAATATAAGTGTTTAGAATATTTCCCATTAAAATCACATTTAAAAAGATCATAATTAATACAATGTTTTTTATTTAAACAAACGAAAAATAATTAGTCTTTTCAACAAATAAATTGCTCGTAAATGAAGTAATAAATGTTTATAATATACGTCCTGTTTTGTTATATAAATTTTAACTAGGTTTGAGGAAATAAATTAAAATAATTATTTATTATATTACGCTTCGCTTAATAAACATCATTTTCAGTAATTTAAATAATTTTATGCTGATATAATTAACTACGCTCTATGAAATAAATTATAATTATATATTGAGAATGTGTGATTGAGTTAATAAATCTAGATATTTTAGCCCTGCTTAGCTTTAAAAATATGGTGTGCAAAATATTAGGAAAATCGCCGTAATTTTAAGCAATTTTTGAAATTGAAGTAACCGGGTTGAGATTTGAAAGTTAGAAAAAGATAAATAACGAATTAGGTGAAACTAATGTTTAAACAATTAAATAAAAATATCAAGAAAGAAGTAGGGAAAGACATTAGAACGTTCAAAATAAAATTACTACACGAAACAATAGAAAGAAACGCAAATATGCAAGTTTTGGGGTCAGGTCTCTCAAGAAGACGAACCAAAATAACAAAATTAAAGAACAGAGAAGCGGTGATAGTAACACATGTAGATGACATTATAAAGGTTGTGGAAGCATTCTATGCGGACTTATACTCCTCGATCAATACGGATCCAGATCCAACAAAAACAGTAAAATAAATAAAAAATGTAGGATCAGAGGATTTGCCGGCGATATCGTTAGATGAAATAAAAAGAGCACTAAAACAGATGAGGGATGGAAAATGCTCGGGCGAGGATCAAATTACAACTGAAATGTTAAAGATGGGTGGAGACAGTCTTGAAAAAACGATACAAACGCTGATGAATAAATGCTTATACGAAGGTAGAGTACCAGAACAATGGTATAACGCACAAGTCGTACTTCTCTTCAAAAAAAGCGACACAACAAATATAGACAACTACCGTCCTATCAGTTTATTAAAGCGCCTATATAAACTATTCACCCTCATATTGACAAATCGCCTGACTGAAAAGCTTGACAATTACCAGCCTGTGGAGCAAGCAGTTTTCGACATTGATTTAGTACGATAGATCATATCCAAGCCCTACGCACAGTCCTAGAAAAAATCGAGGAATATAACATTCCTATACACCTGGCATTTGTAGATTTTCACAAGGTCTTTGACTCTATAGAAACATGGGCAATCTTGAAATCACTTAATAATGCTAGAATTGACTCCAGGTATACCACTATCATACAGAACATACATAAAAACGCAACTATACAGGTTAAAATCGACGAAGACACAAAAACCGAAAAAATAAACGTTATGTGAGGTGTGCGTCAAGGAGACGTCATCTCTTCGAAACTATTTACGCCATTTTGGGAAGATGTCTTTAAGAAGCTAAATTGGGATGAGAAAGGTTTGATAGTCGACGGTTCCTATCTTAGTGATCTTCGATTCGCCGACGATGTTGTTATGTCTAGCAACCCAGAAGAGCTAAAACAAATGCTTCAAGATTTAAATGAAGAGGCGAGAAAAGTGGGACTTAAGATGAACCTGGGGAAAAAGTTAATGAGCCCTGACGCAAATGTACAAATAGAGATTCAAAATGAGATCATAGAGAATGTCCAAGAGTACATCTATTTAGACCACGTCATGAAACTGGGCAAAGAAAATCAAACGGCGGAATTAACAAAGAGAATAAGGCTGACATGGGCTGCCTTTGGAAAATTGCAGTACGTATTAAGAGATAGAAACACACCAATCAACCTTAAATGGAAAGGGTGTAACACGTGTGTCTTGCCTGTTGCTACTTACAGCATGGAAACGATAATACTAACCAAACAAAACGCAAATAGGCTCCGAGTCACTCAACGCTCCATGGAGAGACAAATGTTAGGAATCTCGTTACGGGATAAAATACGAAATCAAGTAATAAGATCAAGAACCAAAGTAGCTGACGTCATTGAACACATATCAAGAACTAAAGTGGCAATGGGCGGGGCACATAGCTAGACAACAGCCCGATAGGTGGACGAGTAAATTACTGCAATAGCGACCTCTAGAAACGAACCGAAATCGTGGCAGGCCACAACGCAGATGGGTGGATGATATAAGACAGTTTGCTGGAAAAGACTGGCTCCAGAAGGCGAGAGACAGATCCCAGTGGAGGACCATCGGAGAGGCTTATGTCCAGGAGTGGACGTCAATGGGCTGAGAAAGAAGAAGAAGAAGAATGTTTACGTAAGTTAAAAATCTCCTTAAAAGAATCCTACTTTTGTTGATCATGTTGGTTAAACCAATTATTATTTATTTTAATCGGTTGGGGTCAATTTCGTTTCAAGAATTTTAGTGAAATTAAAACATTTTGGATTTTTTACGTTTCCGCTTATTGTGTTTAGATCATCTACAGAGTATTTTCGTTACTGAAAAAAACGAAAACTTAGTATTTTTGATGAAAAATTTTAAAAATTAAATTAAAATATGATATCTTCCTATATATATATATATATATATATATATATATATACATATATATATATATATATATATATATATATATATATATACATATATATATATATATATATATATATATATATATATATATATATATATATGTATATATATAGGAAGATATCATATTTTAATTTAATTTTTAAAATTTTTCATCAAAAATACTAAGTTTTCGTTTTTTGTATGTATATATATATATATATATATATATATATATATATATATATATATATATATATATATATATATATGTATATATATATATATATATATATATATATATATATATATATATATATATATATCGTATTCCACCACCATCGAGATGATGGCCTACCGTTCGCATTCTACTTCATTTACACACGGAGTTGCATATAGTTGTACGTTTGCTGAATGGATTTCGGCACTACAACAGCATTATGTGGATATAACCACTGCTGATATTGCATCTCGCATGGAGGAATCCGTGAAAGCCGCATAAATATATATATATATATATATATATATATATATATATATATATATATATATATATATATATATATCCATGCGAGATGCAATATTAGCAGTGGTTATATCCACATAATGTTGTGATAGTGCCGAAATCCATTCAGCAACGGTACAACTATATGCAACTCCGTGTGTAAATGAAGTAAAATGCGAACGGTAGGCCATCATCTCGATGGTGGTGGAATAGGATAAATTGGGTTTTGTGGCAATTTATTTAAACTGTGCAACCTCTAACACAAAAAGGATATAATTGAGCGAAGTTTGCATTTACTGTTCCCATTTTACTTTATTTACACACGGAGTTGCATATAGTTGTACGTTTGCTAAATGTGATTTCAACACTACAACAGCACACTGCTATTGCATCTCACATGGAGGAATTCATAAAAGTCGCATAAACATATATATGCCATCCGGCGGAAGATCGGCGAAGCAGCGTTCAGTATTGCATATGTCCTTCCGATCTGTCCTTTGCACAAACAGGTGCATGTCGATAGCCTGATGAGTGTAATAAGAGACGAAACATGTACCTCTGCTGTCTCACTGTGTCGAGGAGGGCAAGTTTTAACTTTCTTCCCGGTATGGTAGATTATCATCTCGATGGTGGTGGAATAGGATAAATGGTGTTTTGTAGCTATATATATATATATATATATATATATATATATATATATATATATATATATATATATATATATATATATATATATATATATATATATATATATATATATATCCCATTTGCCCCTTCATTTTTACGAAATAAAAACTTTGCTGGGTATCAAAATTTTTGTTGTGAATTCCAGTTTTTGATGCCGTCTGGCGTTTTTTCAAAAATTATCCAATATAACCTCAAAATAGCGGTTCCATCAAGGCACCTTACAAACACATATGTTATTTTCGCAAAAAAAAAGAAAAAATATTTTTTAATAGGAATATCATATTCTATGGTATTTCGACACGCTGAATCCAAATCTACTATCAGAATTAAGATAGCAAGTCTAATTTTTTTTCTAACCTTAAAAAAACTTAAATGAATATTTTCAAAAATGCATAAAATTAAACAGATTAAGAAATTTTTGTATATGGGGATTTTCGAGGTTGAATCTGAAGTCAAATTTGCAGAATTCAAAATAGCGGATCCAGTAAGGCGGACGAAATTTTCGAAAAATCGTTATATTAATTCTGACCACTTGAGAACATCCTTTTTGTAGAAGTTAGTTAAAAAAGCTATTTGTCGATTTCAGAAACACCAAATTATACAGGCTTTCTACGTGATCTAGAACCGTTATCACTAATCGTTGAGAGAATTTTGTTGTCACGTTACCTATTCACGTTTCCTCGTACAGTAATATTTCACGTTCTAGCGTGTAGAAACAAACAAGTGTGAAGTACTTGCTTATATGGTTGAGGAATTCGAAACTTTAAATCTGAAGACGCAGAATGTTATCAGACAAAAGAATTCTAAGTGTGTTTCCTCCTCTGGCAAAGAGTTCCTAATACCAGAATTTTCCAACAACGATTGTATTGACTAATAAAAGAGGTTTCTTGGCCTTTGTATGCGCAATCTCCTTAGATCTTCTTTGCTTAATCGAATTTCTTTCTTTGGATCCTTCACCGTCTACTAATGACAATCAAGGACCCGGAGTTTTTTTTGACCTGTCGTAAGCAGAGCGACTTCCCATATTGCACTAGTGTAAACGGCTTAGTGGTCCTCTTGGAGCTACAAGAGTCTCGATCCAGGATAACCTCCAAAACTTTAATCCCTACTCGCGTGTTGATTTTGACTTGAATTCTTCTAGTGAAGAAATTGATAGCCGAGACAGTGACTCTCCTATTGAAAATTCCTCGGGTCTTTCTCTACCGTAGAGCAAGTGGTAGCCAATTGGGCAACGGCAGAGAATTTCGCGTTCGATCGAATAAACGGTACACTGACTCGTGAATAATAGAATTTTCCGGCACTTGTCAAGAACTTAGGATCTGTGCTACTTGAATGAACATCAAGTTTTGCTAAATTTTTAGTATCTGTAATTTGTTTTATACAATCTGGAAACGGCGTCCAGGCTCTTATCGGGTGACCAGTTAGTATGAATATGTTTACCGCCGTTTTTCAGCTTTTATATGATTTTAGTTTGACAAGTACGGTTCTAAGCTAACTTTTGTGAATCTCCAAATTTTAATTTTTACATTTTCGATCGTTAGAGCTCTACTGAAAAGGTGGTCGAAATGCGTATGAAGAAAGAAGCAGAGTTGTATTTGCAGGAGGTAAACTATCGATATATTTCTTTTTGGGCTCTCTGTAGGAGAACTCGTTAACTTGGTAAACTAATTCTACGGCAGTAAAAATATCACTATTTCTTACTGAAATTTTAGTTTTTTAAATTCCTCATTAGTAAATCGCTTGAAACGGTTTTGAATTATATTATGTACAGGGTGAGTCAACGATTGGATGAAGTAGGTTTGTGCCTTTTCGGTGAAATTAACAAAGAAACTATATTTATTGTTTGATACAGTTTATTTTTACGCAGATTTTAAAAATATTTAGGACTCTACAGGGTGAGCCAAAAAACTAGGACAGCATAAAGTTGTATTTTTTTAAATAGAACACCCTATATACGAATCGTATTTTTGATTTAGCTTATAATTTTAAATCTTTTTTATTAAGGGTTTACTATAACAAAACTTTATAGTTTCTGAGATAATTAAGTTTAAAAAAAAAGTCACATTTTTAAGCATCAATTCAATCCTAAATAACGTTTTCAATTTTGTGACAAATATATTCAAATTTGGAATTTAGCAAGGCCAAGGACAAGTTAACATAATTTTTACCTAATATTTGCAATAAAAGCTACAGCGTGTTGAACACATCGGCTCAAATTTGAACAAGTTTAAATGAATAAATATCTTTTTTTTTTTAAATGGTACACCCTGTATATTTTCATGTTATTTAATAGAGTAATAAAAACCCTAAAAGTTTTGTTCAATATATCCTATACCTATTTATAATAGTTTTTGAGATATTTCAGTTTTTCTTATTTTCCATACTTTTTTACAGAAATAGTCTTCATTATCATAGTAGCCATGGCAAAAACAATGTAAAAGAACATTTTTCTGTGTGTCAAATTTATAACCGCGATCGCTTCTTTTGGTTTTTATGTAGTGTAGTTTGGTTTTTTTTGCATTCATCTTATATTGTAAAATGAATTTTCCCAAGAATGAGTTAATAGATATGATTTATACAATAGGAGAGGCTCAAAAAAATTGCCTTCTTGCTCTAAGAATTTACAAAATGAAGTATCCTGATCGACGCCAGCCTAATACCGATACTTTTCAAAACTTAATGCAAAAATTTGATTCTTCTGGTACTGTTGATTATCCAAAACGTAAAGTGGTCAACAAACCAGTAACTAATGAGTGTAAACTTTTGTCGTACAATAAATGCGGAGATTCAATTAAATCCAAATTTATTATGCAAGGTAATGTTTAGTGATGAAGCTACTTTTAGAAGTAACGGTGCCGTTAATAGACGCAACATGTATTATTATGCCACAGAAAACCCATTTTGGATTAGAGAGGTGCAACATCAAAACTACTGGTCATTAAATGTTTGGTGTGGTATTCATCATAATCGAATTATTGGACCCCACTTTTTTAATGAACCACTAAATGGCCATAGTTACCTGAACTTTCTACAAGAAGAACTACCTTAACTGCTTCAAGGTCTCGATAGGGATGAGCTCGACATTATGTGGTTCCAGCACGATGGTGCGCCTCCGCATTATCATCATGAAGTTCGTGCGTTTTTGGACCAACGATATCCGCAAAAATGGATTGGACGTGGGGGTTTCATTGAGTGGCCACCAAGGTCTTGCGATATCACCCCATTAGATTTCTTCCTATGGGGTTATATTAAAAATAAGGTGTACGTTAATCCACCAACAACAGTGGAAGATATGCGAAACAGGATTAGGGATACCTGTAGAACAATAACGCCACTAATTTTGTCCAGAGTCCGAGAAAATTTGCAAAAAAGACTAAATTTATGCATTGCACAAGAGGGTCGTTTATTCGAACAATTATTAAAAAGAAATAATTAATCTCGTTATTGTTGTGTTAATTTTTTCACATTATGTTTAATTAAACTATTGCCGTTGTAATATAACGAATAATGTATTTCATCATATTTAACCACATTCTGTTTGTTTCTGTAGTTTCTTTTTATTATTTTACATGGCTACTATGATAATGAAGACTATTTCTGTAAAAAAGTAAGGAAAATAAGAAAAACTGAAATATCTCAAAAACTATTATAAAAAGGTATAGGATATATTGAACAAAACTTTTAGGGTTTTTATTACTCTATTAAATAACATGAAAATATACAGGGTGTACCATTTAAAAAAAAGATATTTATTCATTTAAACTTGTTCAAATTTGAGCCGATGTGTTCAACACCCTGTAGCTTTTATTGCAAATATTAGGTAAAAATTATGTTAACTTGTCCTTGGCCTTGCTAAATTCCAAATTTGAGTATTTTTGTCACAAAATTGAAAACGTTATTTAGGATTGAATTAATGCTTGAAAATGTGACTTTTTTTCTTTAAACTTAATTATCTCAGAAACTATAAAGTTTTGTTATAGTAAACCCTTAATAAAAAAGATTTAAAATTATAAGCTAAATCGAAAATACGATTCGTATATAGGGTGTTCTATTTAAAAAAATACAACTTTATGCTGTCCTAGTTTTTTGGCTCACCCTGTAGAGTCCTAAATATTTTTAAAATCTGCGTAAAAATAAACTGTATCAAACAATAAATATAGTTTCTTTGTAAATTTCACCGAAAAGGCACAAACTTACTTCATCCAATCGTTGACTCACCCTGTACAAGGTATAATTTATTACAAAGTCAAATTTACCGTATCAATTCCTTTAGCAGCTTAGTTATTTTTATTAAAATAATCCTTTTATTTTAATACATTTGGAAAAGATCCTAGATATGTAATATTTAATTCAGATGAAAATTTGTTTAAATTATGCTGTTAGATTTTGAAAAAATTTTCATTTCGGTCTGATACCAAGGAACATCATCTTTTTTTTTTGTTTGGTGAGTATGGAATGGAAAATTAGTGACGCACGTAATGGGCTCATACCATGCGGGCTCTTAACGCAATATTACTGTATATTATGAAAACCTAATTTTTATGTTCGATAAATATACAGGGTTACTCACCTTATACGGCACGGAATATTGCGGCCAAAATACGTGACTTTTGGGACATATGGAGGTCTAATATAGTAACTTTTAAAAATTATTCTCATATTATACAGGGTGTCCCAAATGCTCTGAAAGTGTCAAAGTTGTGTTTTTTTTAAATAGAAAATGATTGCATTTTTGTATTCACCGATCAAAATAAGTGCCTATTTTAATAAGGTTTGTAATACCTAAACCTTAAGGGTTTTTAAATAATTTCAATTTTGACAAAATCTAACGTAATTTTCATGTTTCAAATACTTAAGGAGTATTTCAGTTATGTACTCGAAATTTACAGTGAAGTGTAAAAATAAGTCAGATTTTATATCCTAATTATAATAAACTTGCTATATTATACAGAGTGTCCAAAAATTAAAACTAATCAAATAAGAAATTTAAGTGGCTATAACTTGATTAATTTAAATAGAACGCTATACTTTTTAACTTATCAGAAAATGTACCTTTTAAGTACCTATCGAATGGTATAAGGGTGTTCTATAGCTAAGTCTTCGCGTTTTTACAGAATACGCCAAATAATCGTTTTCTGCACCGTTTTATGTTTTTTTGAATAGATGTTCTAATTCATCTAGTTGCCTATGGAATTTAGAAACGTCAGATAATTCATTTAATCTGTCAGTTTAGTCTGCAAAGCCTGTTGCTATAATGGCAGTATTATTTTTTGTAACTGTGAAACTTCATTTATTGAATTGAATTATTTGAATATTTTTGTGTTATTGCTTTGTCAAAATGAAGATTTATCCAAAGGAAAAGCGTAATGACATGATTTTTATCTTTGGAGAATGTCATCAAAATTATTTGATGGCTTCTCTGGTCTCTACTCAAAGGTTTCTTAAAAGAAACCATCCTAAACCAATCGTTTTTGTGAGACTATTAAACTAGTTTCGGGAAAGTGAAAGTGTCAGTTATAAAAAACCTGTTATAAGAAAACCTGTTACTGAGGATGGAGAAAATGTTTTTACTGTGCTTGGTTCAGTGATCGAAAATCCCAATTTTAGTCAGAATCATATATCCGAAAATACTAATATTACCCAAGCGAGTGTTTCAAGGATTCTTAACAAATACAGATTTTATCCTTATAAAATCCAGCTTTGTCAAGAGCTTCACGGAAATGATTTTGATAACCGAACTGAATTCTGCTTGTGAGTGTTAGATAAAGTGGCAGAAGATGCACACCTTTTTGATAATGTGTTATTTAGTGATGAATGTACTTTTCATAACAATGGTTTCGTGATTAGACACAACTTCCATTACAATCCTTATTCAGATCCGTATGAATACAGGGTACGGGAAACCAGAATAGGTAAAGTGTGGGGAGGAATACTGAGTCCATACTTAATTAAACCCTACTTTTTTGAAAGACCTTAAAATGGTTTGTTTTGCGATTTTCCTTTACACCAACTTCCAGTGTTATAAGAAGATGTCCTTTTAAATATAAGAAGAATCATGTGGCTTCAACTGGATGGAGCTCCGCCTCATTATCATCGTAAATTTCGGCAATTTTTAAATGTCAACTTTCGAAACAGGTGGATTGGTAGTGACGGATTTCAAAATTGGCCCTGAAATCTCCGGATTTCATCAGATTTCTTTTTATAGGATATAAAAAGGAATCGTTTGCAATGTGCCCCGACAACAGCACAAGATATGAAAATATGCATAAGCGACGTTTTTCAAACTGTAACCCCGCAAATGTTGTCCAGAGTTAGCAGTGGTTTCGACTAAAGGATTTGTAAGTGTTTGGAAATAGATGGTCGACATTTCGAACATCTAATATAAATATTTTGCTTCTGTTTTGTGCTATGGTCAATATGTTATTATCATTATTGCTGTTATAACCTGTTGGATGACTATAAATCGCGTTCCGAGTTTCTGAACAATTGTAAAGATATTCCTGATTATTATTCTTATAGTTGTATATAACCTCCTCTCATTTCCAATTGCCATAGGCAACTAAATACATAACAACATCTATTCAAAAAATACAAGATGGTGCAGAAAACGATTATTTGGCGTATTCTGTGAAAATGCGAAGACTTAGCTATATAATTCGCTAGATATTTAGAAGGTACATTTTCTGGTAAAGTAAAAAGTACAGCGCTCTATTCAAGTTAATCAAGTTATAACCACTTAAAGTTCTTATTTGATTAGTTTAAATTTTTGGTCACCCTGTAAAATATAGCAAGTTTATTATAATTGGGATATAAAATATGATTTATGGTTATATTTTACTGTAAATTTCGAGTACATAACTAAAATATTTCTTAAATATTTGAAACATGAAAATTAGGTTAAATTTTATCAAAATTCAAATTATTTAAAATCCCTTAACGTTTAGGTACTATTAACCTTATTAAAATAGGCACCTATTGATACTTTCAGAGCTCTTGGGACACTCTGTATAATATGAAAATGATTTTAAAAAGTAGCTATATTAGACCCCCATATATCCCAAAAGTAAAACTTTTTGAGTCACGTATTTTGGTCGCAACATTCCGTTCCGTATAGGCTGAATAATCCTATATAGAAAATAAAAATTTTAAGATCGGTCCTGCGCTTTGTTTGGGTATTCGCGTAAACTGTTTACTACGAATTTACAAATTCTACGAGTTTTTCCATTAAGCTAATTTATTCAACCAAGGAAAATTTTTATATTAGAACGTCAACCACAGCTTAAAAATGTACACGTAGGCAGAAAATTCTACACCCACATAAAAAGCTACGGAAACAAAATTTGATAAATCCTTCTATCAAGATTTTTAAAAATAATATTATGTTAAGTAGAGTATTAATTAAAAAGGGTATTTTAGATAACCAATTTAAATGCTAATGGTTAAGAGCCTTTGTTAAATTTCTTCCGTATCAAAATATATTAGGGTCGAAAAAACGCCTGATAAAAAAATGTAAAACGGTTCAGTTATGAGTATATTTCCGAGAAATTTATTGCTTGTGAAAGATGATTTTCGCCTTTTCTTATCTTTTTGGTTCTTTAGTAAAAGTGAAAATTTAATAACGTTACAAATGTACTTACCCTAATATTTAAGAATTATTGGTAATTCGCGTCATACATGCAACAAAAATGTCATCACCAAATAAGAGCTTCTCAAGTTTAATATGAATCAAAAACATAACCGGAAAAGGTATAGATGAAATTTTAGTTTATTCATATATTGGATCATGTTACATTTATTAAAAATAATTTCTGGTAAATACCTAACGCAGGCGCGGATCCAGGGGGGGGGGGAGTGGGGCCGATCGCCCCCCCCCCCCCAAGAGCTTTGAGTTTAGGAAAATGGATCCGATTTTTCATCTTATACTACAGTTTATTAAAGAACCAGAGAGAGTAATAAATCATTTTTCGCCCTTTTTCCCTTCGCAAACTACCTATGTTCTTTAGTCCCGTGTTTTTAGCAAAATCTGTTAGACACATATATTTTTCATAGGAATTGGTTAGAAATTTTATAATCAAAAATACCGGTCTATAATAATGGACTAAAACGTAGCCTTATTCTCTCAAAAAATTCAAAGTTATAATTTAAATACTTACAAAATATCCGTTGTCAAAAATAAAAAAGTTAAACATATATAAAAAATAAATTCGTTCATTTAATATTAAAATATTTTTGGGGCTATCGGTCATTTTATTATTAATTAAAAACATTTTTAGGGTATTTAACGTTTCAGTTTATTTATTTCTTAAACCATCTGCAGAATTACAGTAAAACATTAAAAAGGGATTCAAATGTAATTACTTTTTATATGTTGTAATTAAAATTAGACCTACTTATTTTTATATATCTATTGTACTGATATCTTAAATCAATTTACTTTATTATATGGAAATCCGATAGCCCCAAAAAATTAAATAAACATGTTAATTCTACACGCTTAAGAAAAAGACACAAATATAATAATAAAATAATAAAAAACTTCCGGCTAATTAGAATTAAATATATATAAAATTAAAGAGTGTGAAACACTAAAATAAAAATATATAAAAAAAAATAAAAAACATATAAACAACATTAATCAATAAAATACAACAAAAACAAAAATTTAAATAATAAATTGTGTTTACACTAGTAAAAATTACGTATCTAATTCCTAATCAAAGTCAGTGAAAATATCTTCGCTCAAATTAATTATAATTGGTTCCTCTATCTCACCGACCATGAGATCGAGTTCTCACATTTTGTTTTATTCTTTTTTTATATGGATTTTTCCCAATTTTCCGCAGTAACTTTATTCAAAAAAATCTTTCAAAAGTTCAATTAAATTACTGATTTTGTAAGTTATGTTATTTCTAGCAACTCTACTTTTAGTTGAGAGACATATTCCTTCTCCAACGGACATTTTCCAGACGATCTATAAGACCAGATTTCCTATCTGGTTTTTCCCGGCAAAAATTAAGTTCTCTGAGCAATTTCCAGAGCTCAGTTCTTTTAATTTTAGGTAAATCTCGATCGTCATTGATTTTAGTTAGAATTTTATCAACGGTTGGGATCTGCTTCTCAAAATAAAATGTATGTACAACTCCTTTTATTGCAGTTTGCATCTCTTATTCCAACGATTCGTCTGCCTGTGATCGAATGTGGCTTGGGAGTACTAACAATTCCAGTCGTTTTTTCTCCTTCAGTATTCGGTACATAGTAGATTTTCCAACTCCTGTCATGTTGGAATACATCTTAACAGAGCTTTTAACATTATTATCTAGATATTGATATCTTAAGGCATCATAAACATTCATCGTAATAAGTTTTTCGTTGAGGAAAAAAATGCCCTGGTTTAACGATTTTGGAATAAGTATAGAGGTGAAAGCCATATATTTTGGGTATCTCACTAATCTCAAGAAATATATAAAAACAAGCGCAAACAAGATAAATCACTAAGAACAAACTGTAAGGTGTACTTTACTCACTGACAGAAATTAAATTAAACTATCAGAAATTTTATGTTGCAGTAAATTTATAAAACATATTTAAATATAATGAAATATAATTAGATTTACGGCAGTCCTCAGTTACCTGCAGTACTGACTCCAACGTACCTGGTTGGAGGTTTCGGTAACAGTTTTATTACTCTCTATAGTTCTTGAATAGAGTTTAGGAATGTGTATGCTTGCGATCGCCCCCGCCCTTTCCAAGGGCTTTGAGTTCAGGAAAATAGAACCCATTCTGTCTTTTATATCAGGAATGAGTATACGCTTGAACTCCCCCCCCCCCGCCCCCCGTTGACAACGTGTTTTTCTTACCATACTGTACTTTTGTGATATCACCGCCACCCCCCCACCCCCCAAAGAGAGAGGCTGGATCCGCCCCTGACCCAACGCCTGCTTTTTTTAGGAAATCGATGCTAAAACATTTTTTTTTCATAAATCAGCACTTATTTTTCGAAAACACGAATAATATTTGATCATTTAAGACTTGCGATTCATTGTCATAAACTAAACATTTAACATAACCCCATAATTAATGACAAATAAGATTGTTACTTTTTTTCATAGTAATGACGCATTAACTACCCAATTGTTTAGTTTATAGGCTGTGCAAGGTACTGGTGATGTTGTGTTTGCTTTTTTAGATAGTCTCTAATTTCATATTAATTAGGAAAATAACTATGTCAGTATTTTGTGATTTGTCGGAGGCATTTGACTGCGTTGATTACAGGTTTTGATGCAGAAATTTAAGGTACGGATTCAGAGGTTACTCTTAAAGTTACTTTCATTCGAATCTTTCAGATAGAAAGTAAAGGAAACGTTATATGGGGGTTGATTCTGATAAAACTTAAGTGAATGCGAATATATCACAAGTTCAGTCTTTGGAGTTTTTATGATTAACACTGAGTGTAAGGTCAATGGAATCTATATGGAAATTTAAATTTTCTGTAGAAGCTCAACTAATGAAGAAGGCATTATACTACTATACTATTAGAATATTTTAATGACCAATTACAAGCGTAGTGTTATTTGGGTATTTTTTAAACCTGTGAATGTACTATTTGTACTGTTTAATTTGATTTTAATTCGTTGTCTTTTACAAATATTTAAAATGTCTTTGGTTAAACCTGTTACTTTATTTTTAATTTAATTTATTATAAATTTTTATTAATTTTCTTTACATTCTTATATGTTTTCGATGTAGGTACAGACTTTTTACCCGACTTCTAAAAGAAGGAAGTTCTTAATTCGTCGAGTATGTATTTTTTTTTATGTATGTAGGCCAATAACTCCGGAACGGCGGCACCGATTTTAATGAATTTTTTTACGCTATGTTCAGGAAGTTGCTGCGGTAGTTCCATGTTTCTCTGGATGAAATTGGTGCAGTAAATTCCAAGATGGCGCTGACAATATGGCGGCCAAAAAAATTAATTTTGCCCGATTTTCTCCAAAATTGATACGAGGAAATTTTTGGGGTCATACATAACGAATCTGAATTTTTTTTTGAAAAAATTTAATATGGTTGATCCAATATGGCGGACATAAAAAATTAATTTTGTTCGATTTTCTCCAAAATTAGTACAGGGGAGTTTTTGGGGTCGCAAATAACGAATCTAAAATTATTTTTAAGAAATTTAATATGGCGGACGAAAAAATCAATTTGGTCCGATTCTCTCCAAAATTGGTACCGGGGAGTTTTCAGGGTTGCACATAACGAATCTGAAATTATTTTTAAAAAATTCAATATGGCGTATTCGATATGGCAAATAAAAAATTAGTTTTGTCCGATTTTTTCTAAGATTGATATGGGGGAGTTTTTGAGATCGCACATTACGAATCTAATTTTTTTTAAATGTCTAAATTCAGAATTAGGGGATTTTTGTTAGTCCTGAAAATTTTACATATTTCCATTTTCTCCAAAACTGACATAAGGGTTCTTGAGGGTGTAAATTGTGAATTTAAAAGTATTTCTTTAGGATTCAATATGACGAATCCAATATAGCGGACTAAACAATTCCCGATTTTGTTCACAGGTGGGACTGAATCGTTTTAGGGGGTTTTTGGGGTATTGTATTATGGATATAAAGTTAACTTTTCCAAATTTTGTCTAAAATTGATATTGCAGGGTTCTTTGGGCGTACACAAACTCAACACGTAATATAAAATATATTGAGCTAAGAAATTTACGTCTTAAGTACTTTAAATATCGATATTGGAAGGTTTTGGGGTCTATATTACCAATCTAAAATTAGTTTGAATTTTAAGATAGTGGATTTACTATGACAGACAAATTGTTTGACACAATTTCACTGGTATTTGGAGA
Source organism: Diaprepes abbreviatus (assembly GCA_034092305.1). NCBI lineage: Eukaryota > Metazoa > Arthropoda > Insecta > Coleoptera > Curculionidae > Diaprepes > Diaprepes abbreviatus. The sequence continues at coordinate 7,775,047 of JASJET010000090.1, read as the reverse complement.
ACTCTAAGAATCAAAAAATTTTTAGTGGTTCATTTTAGCGTGATTTACAACTTTAGATAAAATGGGTAATTTTTTGCCAACTTGAAATCATTGCGAGGTAAACTAGTCTCGATTACTACTTAGTTCAAATAATTTATGAAAGTTTTATAAAAAAAAATTGAACCGACTTCTAAAAGTGCGCTAAAAAGTGAAAAATATTTATAAATTTGTATATGAAATTGAAATTTTGAAAGTCGGCGCCAAATTATTTCTAAATGAAATAAATAACTACTAATATATAGAAATTATGGTAAGAAAGTTCACATTTTATCAGATATAAGTTTGGCGCCGACTTCAAAAATTTCAATTCCATATAAAAATTTATTGTTATTTTTCACTTTTTAGCGCACTTTTGGAAGTCGGTTTAATTTTTTTCATAAAACTTTTATTAAATTATACTCCCAGGCTTTGATCCGTGATTTTTTCTGGATCTTTTGTATTAATATTTTGACTGATTGTATTATTATTATTTTGTTTTCTATTTTATATCGACTGTGTCAGGAAATATTTTATTTACTAGGGTTAAAATTTCTATGTATAGTCATAAAGTTTGAAAGGTTAACCTGGACTTAAGACATTGCTTTAACAATGCAACCTCTATCTTAAAACAATAAAGCTTTTTTGAAACTGAAAATAACATAACCCTAGAGAAAAATGTCTAACGATGTTAACTGCATTATATTGGTTCTAGTCATCGATATTTCTATAGGTGACATCTTGCTTAAATCATTTTATGGGCCTTTCTGGATATCAAAGGGACTTTTGGCAATACTTCACTATTAAAGAAGCATTAGTTTAAAACGTAAGTAGATGGAACCACTTACAAATAGATGTCACACACAACTTCTTTCTACCAGAATAGCAGAAACAGAGATAGGACAAGAGTTTCCATTGCATTGTGCCTGACTCACTGGCAAAATAGGTCAATTTTCTTCAGGTGGTCAAGTAGCCTTTAAGGAGCTTGAGTCGGATATTTGTAGATTCAAAATAGTTTGAAATTACAAGAAAGCTCTTTCCAAAGTAGGAATAGAAATAAGGTTGTACTAATCTAAATAAAAAGACACACTATCTACTGAAACTATGACAAAATTTTAAATAATATTTAAAATATTTCTTAGATATTTTATATTGAAGACCGATTACAGACAAACAAAAAGGACCTATGCATTACATATTTTGTCTTATTTTGCCTTTAATACTTAAAAAATATAAATTAGTACAGGTAAAAACAGAAAAATTAAGTATAAAAGAAGCGTGGGTGACAGGAATCATAAATATTTTTTCACTTTTCCTGTTTGTAGATTTATGTTTAAGTAACGAGGTATAAAAGCTTAAATTCCTCCATAATACCCAACAAAAACAACTGATTTAAAAAACTTTTTTTTATTAGGGTGTTAAATAAACTTTAGAATAACATTAAATATTTTAAAAAGAAGTTAACTTCGGATAAGGTCGGATATTTTCAATGAACTTCGGTTTCTGAAGAAAAAAAGTTCTAAATCCGAAAACTATTAACAACTTATTGAAAGCTTCAATATTTTAAATATCTGAACGAAAGTAAAAATTAAACGTGAGTGGAAGGCATTATTTTATAAAATAGTACATATAAAAGAAAGCGATATTTTTAAAAACTACTGAAAAGTAAATACAGGGTGTCTCACCAGAAAACAATTCAATCTTCATATGAGGATCTACGTAGGGTTATTCACCCTATACGGCACGGAAGATTGAGGTCAAAATACGTGACTTTCAAAAAGTTTTTACATTTGGGATATATGGGGATCTAATATAGTTACTTTTTAAAATTATTTTCATTTTATACAGGGTGTGCCAAAAGCTCTGAAAATATCAGAATTGTGTAACCTAATTTTCATGTTCCAAATACTTAAGAAGTATTTCAATTATGTACTCGAAATTTACAGTGTAGTGTAACTATAAATCGTATTTTATATCCAAATTATAATAAACTTGCTGTATTATACACGGTGTTCAAAAATTAAAACTAATCGAATAAGAACTTGGCTGTGGCTATAACTCGATTAATTTAAATAGAACGCTATACTTGTTAACTTACCAGAAAATGTACCTTTTAAATACCTATCGCATGGTATAAAGGTGCTTTATAGCAAAGTCTTCGCGTTTTCACAAAATACGTCAAACAATTATTTTCTGTAACATTTTGCGTTTTTTGAATAGACGTTATAATGTATCTAGTTGTCTATGACATTTGGAAATGACAGGTAATTTACAACTATAAGAATAATAATCACTAATACCTTTAAAAATATTTAGAAACTCGGAACGCGATTTATAGTCGTCCGACATGCTATAACAGCAATAATAATAATAACATATTGACGATAGCACAAAACAGAAGCAAAATATTTATAATAGATGTTCGAAATGTTGACCATTCATTTCTGAACACAATTCTTTTTTCGAACCACTATTAACTGTAGACCACATTTGCGGGATAACAATTTGAAAAGCGACTCTTATGCGTATTTTCATATATTCTGCTGTTGTCGGGGGCGCATTGTAGACAATTCCTTTTATGTCTCCATAAAAGTAAATCTGGCGGAGTAAAGTCCGGGGATGTCGGAGGCCAATTTTCAAATCCGGCTCTCCGGATCCACCTGTTTCGAAAGTTGACATTTAAAAATTGCCGAACTTCACGATGATAATGAGGCGGAGCTCCAACCAGTTAAAGTTAAATAGTTGTTCTAATATTTAAGGACATCCTCTAATAATATTGGTAGCTGGTGTAAAAGAAAATTGCGAAACATCAAACCATTTAAAAGTCTTTCAAAAAAGTAAGGTTCAATTTAGTATGGACACAGTATTCCTCCCCACACTTTAACCGTTGACCTATTCTGTTTTCTTATAACTCTGTAATAATGCGGATTTGAGTCAGAATAGTAAGAGAAGTTCTGTCTATTCACTAAACAACAGATTATCGAAAAAGTGTTCATTTTCTGCCACTTTATCTAAACCTACAAGCAGAATTCAGTTGGGTTGTTAAAATCATTTCCGTGAAGCTCCTAACAAAGCTAGATTTTATAAGGATGAAATCTGTATTTATTAAGAATCCTTGAAACACTTGCTTGGCTAATGTTAATAATTTCGAATATATGATTCTGACTAATAGTGGGATTTTGGATCACTGAACCAAATACAGTAAAAACATTTTCTTCGTCTTCAGTGACAGGTTTTATTAAAACAGGTTTTTATAATTTACACTTCCACTTTCTCGAAACTGGTTTAATGGTGGCACAAAAACTGCTAGTTTAGGATGGTTTCTTTCAGGAAACCTTTGAACATAGATTCAGGTTTGCACCTTCAGATTTCTGAATTTGGCAATCTTGTCACTGTATTTTGGTCTTAAATTGTTTTTATTAGAAATAGCAATGTCAATCAGTGTAGTTCGCTTAGAAATTTTATCTATTAGTATAATGTCTGGCCTATTATGAGAAACTGTCTGATCCATCAGAACCGTTCGGTCCCAGAATAACTTGAACTGGTTGTTCTCAAGAATAGGCTCCAGATTATATTTGTAATAAGGCACTTTTCCTACCTGTAATAGGTTTAACTTTTCTGCTAACTCTTGGTGGAGTATCTTAGCGGCTGAGTCGTGTCTTTCCTTATACTCGGTTGCGGCAAACGCTTGGCATCCTCCAGTTATGTGCTGGATTGTCTCTGATGTTAGACAGCCATATCTGCATTGGTCATTTTCTATTGAGGGATCTGTAATGATGAACTTCCGATAGTTCTTCGTCGGAATAACCTGATTTTGGATAGATAACAAGAAGCCCCCCGTTTCCGGAAACATCTGTCCTGAAATCAACCAGTAGTTCGACGCTGAGTTGTCGACATTATCCTGATTAACCTCATTTGAATGCCGTCCATGAAGTGGCTTCTGTAGCCAGGTTTGTAATTTCTCTTCGTCTGTTTGGTGGTGAGAATTAATATCTTGTTCCCTCAACTGTAGCGGCGTTAAATCATCTGCCTCGCATATTGCTCGATATAGTGTGGAAGAGTCGGCTAACCTGTAGAAATATGAACATAAGTTTATTATTTGTTGGTCGAGCTGCTTACCAATATCCACCAACCCTCTTCCTCCTTGGTGTCTTGGAAGCATTGTACGTTCAACGGCACCCCGGGGGTGATGTTTCTGTGCTTTTGTTAGGAGTGTCCTTATTTTTCCTTGCGGGTTTTGTATGTCCGTCCTGCTCCATTTTACAATTCCAAAAGAGTGAACTCGCTGCTTATTATTATTACTATTATTATTATTTCACATATATTCTTACTTGTCTGAACCGATGTTGCAATTTTTCCCTCCTCTTTATTGGAAATCTGAAAATATAACTGAATTTCCAATATACTATCTAGTTCCGTTCGTCGGTGCAATCGACACGTCTTTATGGGTTGTATTGACTAATTAATTTTGATTTTGTTCAAACTAATATTATTGATGACGCACGGGTATTCTCTCGCTGGACCAACTGTAGGTTAGTATTGCCACATTCTTGCTAGCCAGTCGAATTTATCGCTTTATGATGGGTAAAATCTTTACTTGCTGTTAAGGCATGAGTTAAAGAAAGCTGTCTAAACCTACGAGATGCGAGGCCCCTGTTTTCAGTAATCCAAAAACAGATTTGAGGAGAAATTGAGAAAAACAAATTAAATGACCTCTCCTCCTCTTTGTAAAAAGTAGAGATACAAAAATTGTTTAATACGGATAAAAAAAATGGGAATTCGGTAGGACCTAAAGACAACTTTCAGAATTTCTGTCTTTCCCATAGTCTTAAGTATTATTTTATTATCACTTAGAGCTTTGTTATCTTAAGTATTTGTTCTGATATAGATTTTCTATCTTCTTCTTCTTCTTCCTGTGCCCTATCCTCAGTGGACGTTGGCAATCATTCTGGCCCATACTACTTTATTGACAGCGGCTCTAAATAATTCAGTAGATGTCTTTCCGGTCACTGTCGCAAATTATGTAGCCATGAAATTCGTCGTCTTCCGGGGCCTCTTATACCATCCATCTTGCCTTGCATAACCAATTGTAGCCGTTTGTATTTTTGGTTACGCATTATATGTCCAAAGTATGCTAACTTCCTTTCTCCTAACTTCATGGTCCTCATGATTTCTCTCTACTTTCGCATGCGCTGCAGAACAGTTTCGTTGGTTACGTATTGTATCCAAGATATCCTCATCATACGTCGGTAACACCACATTTCAAAAGCCTCAAGTCATTTACATGCAGCCTCTGTCAATGTCCTAAATTCTACACCGTACAGCAGTATAGAGTATATGTAGCATTTTAGTAAACGAGTTCTTAGTTGTAGATTAAATTTCATATTACATAGTAGGGTTTTCATGCGATTGAAATAGGCTTTGGCTTTCTCAATATGTATTTTTATTTCTTTTATTTGCTCCCACTTATCATGTAGTTGTGCGTCCAGATATTTGATGGATGATACTGTTTCAATAAGAGAACCTCTGACGCGAAATTGTACATTTTGGGATGCGTTTTTGCTTATTATCATAATCTTTGTTTTGCTTGTATTCAATCACATGTTGTATTTTTCACAGATCTCATCTACCCTTTTTATCAGTCTTTGAAATCCTTCAGCTGTGTCTGTAAGAAGGACAGTATCATCTGCATATCTTTGATTATTGATCAAAGTCCCATTTCGAGAGATACCTTCTTTTACCTCTTCAAGAGCTTTCGGAAATAATTTTTCTGAATAGATGTTAAAGAGTAGTGGGGATAACACACAACCCTGCCGAATACCCTGACGAATTTAGAATTTTTGTGATTATTTTTCCTGCATCTAAACAAATGATTCTTGTTTCCAATAAAGGTTGGAAATAATTCGTAAATCTTTATCATCCAATTGATGCTCTTGTAGAGTTTCTATTAGTTTTTGATGATTTACTCGGTCAAAAGCTTTTTCAAAATCAATAAAGCAGGCAAATACATCGCAATTTACATCACGACTTTCTATGCTGTGTCGGATCTTATATAGATTTTTTCCTGAATTTGCTTCTTATTTTCAATAACTCTTGTGTATTAATATTTTTGTTTGCTTCACATTATATTTTTTTCTGCATCTCAATTATTTTTGTGATTTCACCGTCTAGTCGTTCGATACTGATATGGTTGCCTGGTATATGGAATAAAACTTATGAAAAATAAGTATTTTAAACAATACGTTACTTTAATTCAATCATTCTTCAAGGTGTGAATATTGAATGCCTAAAAAATTAAAAATTGTTATTGAAATTTCAAGATTATTAAGGCAACAGTTTTTTTGCAATTGATTTTAACAATACTCTCCGTATTTTCTTAAGCAAATAGGATTATCTATTTAAATATTTAATCTAATTATACTGTTAAATACACCTATTTTACATAAATAAGGTAAGATATTAATTACAAGGGATATTTTGAATTGCCAATATAAATGCTAATTATTGCTGAGACCCTTTGTTAAATTGTGTTTGTATCAAAATATATTTTAGGCCCTAGAATTATTTGCTATAAAAGTTTAGATCTCTTTAATCTGCTCCAAGAAATGCTAACAAGTCGAGGTTTAGGCTAATATTTTCAAATAAAATATAAAACAATGTTGAAAAGGTTTAGATTTTAGTCCCCTGGCTATAGCATTTCTTTTCTTTATATAATTGTTCTTTTTCTCTGCTGGGAAAGGTTTATTTATACATAACGGTTATTGTGAATTATACCGTAAATTAACGTTATATTATTAGTAAAAACACTTTAAAACCGTATTTAATGTTAAGCTAGCCAGTTTATAAATTAAAAAAACATTTAAAGTGACGTCTATATATATATATATATATATATATATATATATATATATATATATATATATGTATATATATATATGGTATGAGGAAATTTGACATTCAGATGACCTCTATAGATGATTTTACCCTCTATATTATTATCTATTCCTACAGTTTTAATAATATAAGGGGTAAAATCAGCTATAGATGTCATTTGAAGGTCAAATTTCCTCATACCATGAATGAACCAATAATTCGGAAACTAAGAGTGTTGGAGAAGAACTTTTTCTACAACAGTTTCTGGAAATCAAACCGTGTATGTTAGGGTAACTTTAAATTTCACCTTGTCCTTGACCTGGAATGACAGATTAAAGCCATGGAACCTTTTTAAATAGAACCCTACATTTTTGATCCCGAAAATGGAGATAGCGGAAAATTTTACGATCGAATATTACTTTGAAATAGCATTGAAGCTCAAGGCCAAGACAGTTTCAAAGTCAAATATTAAAAAATCCCGAAATGGCAAGAAAATGGGAAATGTTCAAGACTTAGAAAAAATTAGAATACTAGAGGTTTGGATGAGAGTGACCCTCTATTCAACCCTTCAATTTATTCACAACGTGAATCTGTTAAAATTCTACTAAACCAAGACAGTTGGAAGAATTGAAATGATAAGGGAAAATAAATAAGAACGACTTGATTCAATTAAAAATTGTTTCCGGGAATAGCAAAGCTTCGGGTAAATTTTCAAACTCAATGCAGGTCGGGTTCTTTTTCTTTTAATGAAAACCCCTATCTTTGATTGCATTTGAAAAGAGCGGAAAATTTCCCGGGAGAAATGGTTTTTTAGAATTTATTTCTCAATTCTGGCACTAGAAAATTTTTTGACTAATTTTAGTGGTTTTCTGAGCCTTTTAAAGGTTGAAGGTGCCTTAAACAAGTAATAAATAAATACATAAGTTTTGACGATCTTGATAAAATTGACCTTAAAAACTAATTTCAAGATCACTGAAGTTCGAGGTCATTTTTTTTGAATAAAGAAAATGCAAAAATTATTTAATTTCCCTTAATATTTGAATTCTTCCAGCCATCCTAGTTTGACAGTTAACAAGGGGTCACTAAAGGTCATTTTCAAGAATAAAAATTTTTCACTGTCATCACTCAGTGATCTAAGCCTCGAAAAATCACCAATATCCTTCTTTTTCGGAGTTTTTTGATTCTCTTTTTGGAAATGGCCTTGTCCTTGAACTTCGAGGTCATTTCAAGATCATATCCGTTCGTAAAATATTCCGCTATCTTAATTTTTGGGCTCAAAAGTTTGTGGTTTATTAAAAAATTATCATGACCTTAATATGACTTTCAAAGTCAGGATCAAGGTCAAATTTAAGATCACCTGAATATACACGGTATAATTTCCACAAACTTTTATAGAAAAAGTTTTTCTTCGTCACTCCTAGTTTCCGAAAAACTGGTACATTAAACGTATGCGGACATTTGACCTTGCAATGACATCTAGATGTAATTTTACCCTTTACGTTATATGTACTATTGGATAGGAAATTTTCTCCGACTTTCATTTCTGGAATAAAAAATTACGATTTCATTTAAAAAAAATCACCTCGACCTTCAAATGAACTTGAAAGTTGACTACAAGGTCAACGTCATTGTTACAGATAAATGACCCCTCTGTCCTTGACAATTTTGATCTGAATCATTTTTTTAAAGATATTTGGATCTATAGGTTAAAATACCTCACCTGTCTGTAAACACAAATACATAGCTTCGAGCATTTTGGTAATGCGTATTTTGGCTAAAAAATATAGTAATATACAGGGCGCCCAAAAAATATAGACCATCTGCCAGTTTTTTCTATACAGGTTACTACTTCTTAATCAATATTTGGTATAGTAGAAAACTGTGAGCATAACTTATCCTATGATCCATGGAAATTAGACTAAAAAAAGCCCTTTTGGGAGCAAAATGGCGGCCAAAAAATGGTCACTGCTTTCAGTTTTTCCAGTTTATCTTGAAAAATAAGCGTTGTATGAAAAAATATTTCAAACAAAAGTTATAGATAATTAAAAAACCTATCGATTGATATAATTAAAGTTATAGGTGGCGCCACTAGTTACCGAAATATCATTTTTTTTCTCGGAAAATTCCATTTTTTTAAATTTATAATTAAATGATATTGATTAATTAACTATCGCTTTAGAATTCTAAGAAATGATAGATATTTTCGACCCAAAAAAGTATGTTTAATCTGAAATTTGTGAGTTGAATATTTTCTGAAAAAATCGAGCTCAAAGTTGAAAATTCGATGTCGATTATTATCCTTCCTAATAAAGATAGAGCAACCAGGTTAACAGCAATTTGTTTGAAATACATTTTCCACATATATTTTCAAAAATTTTTTTTTTGATTTTCCGTCGATAAATTTGCGAAAAACAGTTTTTGCACTCGAAAAATTGCAATAACTTGTTTTGTCAGTGTACTTACGATTATTCTAATACGTCTATTAGATTTAGATATATCATTTCCGCTTTCTGGAGAAAAACTTGTTTAACGATAAAATTGACATTTAAAAAAAATTCGCAACGTCGTAGTTTATAAATATTAAGGGCTGAAATTTACAGAAGACATTATTGAATACTTGTAGTTAATCGAGAAATTTTTCGGGTTCACGAAAAAAATCGCTGTAAGATCTATAGACCTCTAAAAACTACCCATAGAATCTATCCGACGGTAGTCAAATCGCGCAAATACAGCTAGTCGACCGGTTGCTATGCTGCAGGCGTGTCGCTCAGCTACGGACTACACGCACATATCGCTTTGTGCGACTGGTAACATTTTAGAGTAAAGTATATGGTAAAATTGTAATATTTAAATTATATTATTAATAAAAACTTATTTCTGATTTTATTAGCAATCCATCATTTTATTAATATATTATATATTTATTAATATATATATATATATATATATATATATATATATATTTCTTACCTTTGTATAGAAATATACACTGTTTCGTAATGATTTATATGTTACATTCAACAAGGTCCATAGATCGTACAGGGATGTTTTTCGTAAAACTAAAAATTTCTCGATAAACTACAAGTATTCAGTAATGTCTTCTGCAAATTTCAGCCCTTAATATTTATAAACCGCGAAGTTGCGATTTTTTTTTAAAAGATAAATTTTATCGTAAAACAATTTTTTTTCCAGAGATCGAAAATGATATATCTAAATCTAATAGACCTATTAAAATAATCGTAAGTACACTGACAAAAAAGTTATTTCAATTTTTCGAGTGCAAGAAACTGTTTTTCGCAAAATTTGTCGACAGAAAATCAAAAAAAAAAATTTGAAAATATATCTTAAAAATTCATTTCAAACAAAATGCTGTCAACCAGGTTGCTGCATCTTTATTAGGCAGGATAATAATCGACATCGAATTTTCAACTTTGAGCTCGATTTTCTCGGAAACTATTTAACTCACAAATTTCGGATTACACACACTTTTTTGGGTCAAAAATATCTATAATATCCTAGAATTCTGAAGCGTTAGTTAATTAATAAATATCATAAATAAAAAAATGAAATTTTCCGAGAAAAAAAATTATATTTCGATAACTAATGGCGCCACCTATAACTTTAATTATATCAATCAATATTTTTGTTTGAAACATTTTTTCATACAACCCTTATTTTTCAAGATAAACTGAAAAAACTGAAAAAGGTGACCATTTTTTGGCCGCCATTTTGTAAGCCATGGACCGTATAAATTTCCAACGAAGTATGTTTTTAGTGATACCAAAATATACCCTTTTCAGCAATAAAATCGCTAGGTACATTTTTTCCCAACAAAAGTTTAATTTCCATGGACTACTTATAATAACTATCCTAACGTTTATAATTAAGAAGCATTTAAGTAAAATCATAACATTTGATTTTCTCACAATCATCTATCTCACATATACTATTTGAATCAATATGGTAATCTAGTTAGTTTGTGTTTTGCAACTAATTAATAAAATTCATAAACCTGACAACGTTAATAAACATAAAATAAACTTGAGATTTAAATATGTAATTTTGCATATAGATGGTTGATATCGGCGGTATGCCCAAGCCGTTTGCCGCAATAATGGAAGTAATATCTAACCAGCAAATGATGGTAATTGAATTTTAAAGTGCAATTTTCCCTGTAGATTTAAATCTAAAATTATCATAGTTCCACTGATGATGTCATATAAGAATCAAGATAAGTATGGCGAGAGCGTGCATAAAAGTAAAACCAAAGACATTGCAATATCAAGAAAAATTCATTTATTTATTAATATGAGACTCTTTCTTTGTTTTTAACTTGGACAAATAATTTCTTCCAAGATTCTATCTTCAATTTATTCTTATTTTATTAACCGACTTCTAAAAGAAGGAGGTTCTCAATTCGTCGAGTATGTATGTTTTTTATGTATGTACACCGATTACTCCGGAACGGCGGTACCTATTTGAATAAAATTTTTTACGTTATGTTCAGGAAGTTGCTGCGGTGGTCTCATATTTTTTTGGACGAAATTGGTGCAGTAATATCCAAGATGACACTGACAATATGGCGGCCAAAAAAATTCATTTCATCTGATTTTCTCCAAAATTGGTATGAGGGAATTTTTGAAGTCGTACACAACGAATCTGAAATTATTTTTAAAAATTCAATATGGCGACCCAATATGGTGGAGAAAAAAATTTAATTTTGTCACATTTTCTCCAAAATTGGTGTGGAGGAGTTTTCGGGGTCGCACTTAATTCAATATGGTGGATCCAATATGACGGACAAAAAAATCAATTTTGTCCGATTTTCTCCAAAATTGGTACGAAGGAGTTTTCAGAGTCGTACATAACTAATCAAAAATTATTTTTAAAAAATTCAATATGGCGAATCCAATATGGCGGACGAAAAAATCAATTTTGTCCGATTTTCTTCAAAATTGGTACAGGGGAGTTTTCAGGGTCGCACATAACGAATCTGAAATTATTTTTAAAAAATTCAATATGGCGGATCCAAGATGGCGGATCAAAGATTCTATATCTCGCGATTTTGTCTAAAATCAGTATTGGGGTATTTTTGTTAGTGTTAATTATGAATTTAAAATATTTTTTGAAAAACTCAATCTGGCAGATTCAATATGGTGTCCTAAAAATTTTACATTTTTCGATTTTCTCCCAAACTGATATAAGAGGCTTTTGAGGGTGTAAATTATGAATTCAAAAGTATTTTTTCAGGATTCAATATGGCAAATCCAAGATAGCGGACTAAAAATTTTACATTTTTCGATTTTGTTCAGAGGTGAGACTGAATCGTTTTTGATGATGTAAATAGCGAAATTTTAAATTTACGGATTTCATTCAAAATTTGTACTAGGAGGCTTTGAAGAGTTTAGATTTAGATTAGATTAAGACTTAAAATAATTTTTTTGAAATTCAAGATAGCGGTTGCAATATGGTGGGTTGAAAATTTTACCTTATTCGCATTTTTTCAGCCATGGTTTTAGAGGGTTTGCGGGGTCGTGTATTACGAATATGAAGTTAATTTTTTACATACTATTAGGTTGATAAGATACAGTATGAGGAATAAAAAATTATATATATTCTGATTTTGTCTAAAATTGATATTGTGGGATTCTTGAGACGTATACTAACTTAATATGCAGTATAATAAATATTGATTTCTTTTATTCTTTTATTATATGGATTTTTTCCAATTTTCTGCACTAATTTTATTCAAAAAATCTTTCAAAAGTTCATTTAAATTACTAATTTTGTAAGTTGTGTTATTTCTAGCAACTCTACCTTTTATTTTAGAGAGATATTTCCTTCTTCAACGGACATTTTCCGAATGACCTATAAAAACAGAATTTCTATCTGGTTTTTTCCAGCAAAAATTAACTTCTCCGAGCAATTTCCAGACCTCAGTTCTTTTAATTTCAGGTAAATCCCTATTTTCATTGATTTTAGATAGAATTTCGTCGAGGGTTGGGATCTACTTCTGATAATAATATGTATGTACATCTCATTTTATTACAGTTTACATCTCTTTGACCAACGAGATTTTTCGTCTGCCTGTGATCGAATGTAGCTTAGGAGTATTAACAATTTCAGTAATTTTTTTCTAATTCAGTATTCAGTACATAGCAGATTTTCTAACTCCTGTCATGTTGGAGCATATCTCAACAGAGCTTTTAACATTATTATCTAGATATTGATATCTTAAGGCGTTATAAACATTCATCGTAATAAGTTTTTCGTTGACGAAAAAATGCCCTGGTTTAACAATTTTGAAATAAATATAAATGTGGAAGTCATATCTTTTGGCCATCTCACTAATCTCAAATAATATATAAAAACAAGCACAAACAAGATAAATCACTAAGGACACACTATAAGGTGTACTTTGCTCACCGATAGAAATTAAATTGAACTATCAGAAATTTTATTGACTAAAATGTGGTTGTCGGACTTGCATTGTCTTTATTTTTATTTATTTTTACGACGTTTCGATTAGGTTGTATCTCTAATCGTTATCAAGTATAAACTGAATGTTTTGTCTTAAGACTACGAGCTTATATAGGGACTGTGTCCACTGAAGCACAAAGTTTCGCTTCACCGTACACACCTCAATGATTTGATGTTACAAAGTAGTGGTTGCCAAAGTTTAGGTATCTCAACACTCGGTTTACTGAAGATTCCATTATTGTTTTTAATGTAAGCTGCTAATCGAAACGTCGTAAAAATAAATAAAAATAAAGACAATGCAAGTCCGACAACCACATTTTAGTCAATCTTCAATATTGTCTATAACCTTCAAACAAACGTTAGAAATTTTATTGTTGCCATAAATTTACAAAAGCTTATAATATTTAAATATAATTAGATTTACGGCAGTCCTCAGTTACCTGCGGCACTGGAGCAGGTACGTTGGAGTTTTCAGTAACAGTTTTATTACTCTCTATAGTTTTTGAAAAGAGTATGTGTATGCTTGCGATCGCCCCTCCTCTTCCCAAGAGCTTTGAGTTCAGGAAAATAGAACCGATTCTACATTTTATATTAGGAGTGTGTATGCTACTGGCACCCCCCCCCCCCCCCGCCCCCGTTGACAACTTGTTTTTCATGCGCCATAGTCCTCCTTCAAGAGCTTTGAATTCAGAAAAATAGACGCGATTCAGCCTCTTATACTAGGAATGTGTATGCTGCTCGCATTCTCTCCCCCGTCGGCAACGTGTTTTTTCTTGTGATCACCCCCCCCCCCCCTCTCCAGGAGCTTCAAATTCGGAAAAATAGGCCCGACCCTGCCTTTTACACTAGAAATGGGAATGTTGCTGGTGTCTCCCCCCCTCCGCCGACAACTTGCTTTCGCTTGCCATACTGTACTTTTGTGATATCACCGACCTCCTCAAAGAGAGAGGCTGGATCCGCCCCTGCATCTACATCTACATATTTTTAAAATATTTTATCGTTCACTGTATACAACCGACGGAAAGATGTCGCGCCACACTGTAAATATAAAATTTTGTGGCTGACTGTACTTCTTTTAACCATCATCTATACAGGACTTTTCAATTTACTTTGTACAGGGTGAGTCAACGATTGGATGAAGTAGGTTTGTGCCTTTTCGGTGAAATTAACAAAGAAACTATATTTATTGTTTGATACAGTTTATTTTTACGCAGATTTTAAAAATATTTAGGACTCTACAGGGTGAGCCAGAAAACTAGGACAGCATAAAGTTGTATTTTTTTAAATAGAACACCCTATATACGAATCATATTTTCAATTTAGCTTAAAATTCTAAATCTTTTTTATTAAGGGTTTACTATAACAAAACTTTATAGTTTCTGAGATAATTAAGTTTAAAGAAAAAAAGTCACATTTTCAAGCATCAATTCAATCCTAAATAACGTTTTCAATTTTGTGACAAATATATTCAAATTTGGAATTTAGCAAGGCCAAGGACAAGTTAACATAATTTTTACCTAATATTTGCAATAAAAGCTACAGGGTGTTGAACACATCTGCTCAAATTTGAACAAGTTTAAATAAATAAATATCTTTTTTTTTTAAATGGTACACCCTGTATATTTTCATGTAATTTAATAGAGTAATAAAAACCCTAAAAGTTTTGTTCAATATATCCTATACCTATTTATAATAGTTTTTGAGATATTTCAGTTTTTCTTATTTTCCATACTTTTTTACAGAAATAGTCTTCATTATCATAGTGGCCATGGCAAAAACAATGTAAAAGAACACTTTTCTGTGTGTCAAATTTATAACCGCAATCACTTCTTTTGGTTTTTATGTAGTGTAGTTTGTTTTTTTTTGCATTCATCTTATATTGTAAAATGAATTTTCCAAAGAATGAGTTAATAGATATGATTTATACAATAGGAGAGGCTCAAAAAAATTGCCTTCTTGCTCAAAGAATTTACAAAATGAAGTATCATGATCGACGCCAGCCTAATACCCATAATTTTCAAAACTTAATGCAAAGATTTGATTCTTCTGGTACTGTTGATTATCCAAAACGTAAAGTGGTCAACAAACTAGTAACTAATGAAGAAAAAGAACTGCAAGTATTGTTAAATGTTCAGGAAAATCCTTATATTGGTAGCCGTCAGTTAGCAGCATTATGTGAAACATCACAATCCACCGCTAATCGTACTACCAAGAAATATAGTTATCATCCATATCACATGGAATTACACCAAGAATTGCATCGACAGGATTTTGAAAGTCGTGTAAACTTTTGTCGTACAATAAATGCGGAGATTCAATTAAATCCAAATTTATTATGCAAGGTAATGTTTAGTGATGAAGCTACTTTTAGAAGTAACGGTGCCGTAAATAGACGCAACATGCATTATTATGCCACAGAAAACCCATTTTGGATTAGAGAGGTGCAACATCAAAACCACTGGTCATTAAATGTTTGGTGTGGTATTCATCATAATCGAATTATTGGACCCCACTTTTTTAATGAACCACTAAATGGCCATAGTTACCTGAACTTTCTACAAGAAGAACTACCCCAACTGCTTCAAGGTCTCGATAGGGATGAGCTCGACAGTATGTGGTTCTAGCACGATGGTGCTCCTCCGCATTACCATCGTGAAGTTCGTGCGTTTTTGGACCAACGATATCCGCAAAAATGGATTGGACGTGGGGGTTTCATTGAGTGGCCACCAAGGTCTTGCGACATCACCCCATTAGATTTCTTCCTATGGGGTTATATTAAAAATAAGGTGTATGTTAATCCACCAACAACAGTGGAAGATATGCGAAACAGGATTAGGGATACCTATAGAACAATAACGCCACTAATTTTATCCAGGGTCTGAGAAAATCTGCAAAAAAGACTAAATTTGTGCATTGCACAAGAGGGTCGTTTATTCGAACACTTATTAAAAAGAAATAATTAATCTCAGTATTTAATAGGTAATTTTTTTGTTTCTATTTAGTATAAAAGTAAATATGTATTTGCCTTGTCGGTATTGTTGTGTTAATTTTTTCACATTATGTTTAATTAAACTATTGCCATTGTAGTATAACGAATAATGTATTTCATCATATTTAACCACATTCTGTTTGTTTCTGTAGTTTCTTTTTATTATTTTACATGGCTACTATGATAATGAAGACTATTTCTGTAAAAAAGTATGAAAAATAAGAAAAACTGAAATATCTCAAAAACTATTATAAATTGGTATAGAATATATTGAACAAAACTTTTAGGGCTTTTATTACTCTATTAAATAACATGAAAATATACAGGGTGTACCATAAAAAAAAAGATATTTATTCATTTAAACTTGTTCAAATTTGAGCCGATGTGTTCAACACCCTGTAGCTTTTATTGCAAATATTAGGTAAAAATTATGTTAACTTGTCCTTGGCCTTGCTAAATTCCAAATTTGAATATATTGGTCACAAAATTGAAAACGTTATTTAGGATTGAATTGATGCTTGAAAATGTAACTTTTTTTCTTTAAACTTAATTATCTCAGAAACTATAAAGTTTTGTTATAGTAAACCTTTAATAAAAAAGATTTAAAATTATGAGCTAAATCGAAAATATGATTCGTTTATAGGGTGTTCTATTTAAAAAATACAACTTTATGCTGTCTTAGTTTTTTGGCTCATCCTGTAGAGTCCTAAATATTTTTAAAATCTGCGTAAAAATAAACTGTATCAAACAATAAATATAATTTCTTTGTTAATTTCACCGAAAAGGCACAAACCTACTTGACTCACCCTGTAGAGTAATTTGAGCATCTTTTCATATCGCCCTTATTAACTTTTATTTTTATGTTTCTGGAGCATCTAGCAACGACTTAAAAAATAATAAAAAAAAACAACATTAAGTTCCAAAAAGGAATCATTGATAAAGCTATTAAAAGCAATCGTGACGGAAACGTATTTCATATCCGGTTTCATACCCATTAAAATCGTTTCCAATAATTTTCACCGCACTTAAAAGGTCCGATAAAAAATAATATCTATCGACATTTCTAGTTTCCGGTGTCTCTTCTGGTTCATTGCTCGTTTTTAAGAGAAGTTTGTTAATAAAATATTTTCTTAGAAGTTATTGGAGGCACAAAAGTTATGTCATTGAAACTCGTAAAGATTTAGAAAACGTGAGGATTTCTACAAAAGTCGGTAGGACGGCATGATTTATGATTGTAGTTTCTAAAATATTTACTGAAAATGGCAATTTTATCTATTACAAATCTTGCCGAGCTGTATATTATTAGTTCCCGTTGACACATTTTGTTTACTATTCCTATTTAAGAGATATTTCTAAATAAAATATTTTATTTAGTATTACCTAATGCGAAGAAATAGCTTTTGTAATCAGCAAGAGCGCCCATATATCAGACAATACTTGTAATGGAATAAATATTAATTATTTTACACTGTTCAATGTGAACTATATTTAGTTAAAATGAATAATTAAGTAATCTTTTTTGTTAATAGACTATTGTTTTGAGAAACTTGTTTTATTTAATTTAATAAATAACCTTCACTCGACTAAACTCGCGGACGTACTGCTGTGTAAACACGCGATGTCATCTGTCCAGCTAATTAGCAGCATTGCCTGAGTTCTGAAGGTCTGAGTTATGGTTGTGGTAAGCTTAAATAACCGTAGTTGTTTGGTACTAAAGGTGCAAGAGAGAAGATAAACAACCAGATTTCCAGAGTGTCTTTATTACTGTGAAATTTAATTATAGTATTAAAATAGCTACAAATTAATGTGTGACAACAAATTGGTTATAGATAGAATGGCTAACGCTACCTCAATATGTCATGATCAAATTCTATCACATACTGACAAGAAAGGTACCTCAAATGTCCGGCTCCAATTTTTATGAAACTTTAATATATTGTAGAGGGTACAAAAAGAAGAGACACGCTTTTTTTTATTGACGGAGATTCATTTTAAAGGGGTGAAAACCGCTCGCAAAACCCCTAAAAACAGTATTTTTGAAACATCTCAGTTGCTAAGTGAGATATGTTTACAAAACAAAATAAAATTATTTGTTGTTCGAAATGATGTTAAATTATGATTTTTTTCACCCTCAAGTATATCATCCCTTATTTTTTATAAGGGTAAACCATCTATAAGCGAACGTAATTTAATTCTAAAAACTACGAAATTTAATATAATTGTTTAAAAATATTTTTTCACGAATATTATAAGTAACTTAAGTTGACGGGTTTCGGGGTTTCTAATAATAATTACTAAAAGAAGGTGAGCCACCCTAAATACTTTTTTTCTTAAATCTGAAGTTATAACGGTTTCTAAAAATAAACTAGTAAAGGAGGATGAATCATCCCTAAACACTTTTTTTAATATATCAAGTTCTAATTAAGATAACTCAACAAATCAAAATAAAAATTATTATTTATATGAAATGGTATTTACAGTATTTCTATCTCCTAGGATATCATCCCTTATTTTGTATTAGGGTAAACTAAATATTTGCGCAATTATTTAATAGTAAAAAGCACGAAATTTAATGGAATTTTTTGAAAATATATTTCACGAATACCAGTCCCTTAAGTTGTCTTGTTTCGGAGTATCTAAAAATAAACTAGTAAAAGAGGGTAAGCCACCCCCAAATACTTTTTTTACATCTCTCTTTTGATATAACTTTACAAATCAAATTCGAAATTATTTGTTATTTGATATGAAGTTAAATTATAGTATTTCCACCCTAGAAGGTGAAGATAATATAGTTTAACTTCCTTGGGATATCATTCGAAAGATGTCATTTCATATATGTATAATTATACTTAAAATTGCCAAATTTCAGTTGATATGAACGTTACAGAGGTTATTGAAGTTTTTCTTGTAATTAATAAGAAAATATAAACCTATTTCATTAGTTAAGTATTCATGTCCGTAAATTATTATAATTCATGACAAATAGTAATTTTTAATTCTGTAACGTTCACTTAAATCAGAATTTGGCAATTTTAGGGACAGTAATATATGTATAAAATGAGGGTTTACTTTTATAAAAAAATACGGAATAATAATCCTTAGTTTAACATCATTTCGAAAAAAAGTAATTTTAATTTTGTAGAGATATCTCAATTAGAACTGGAGATATCAAAAAGAACGTGTTTGGGGGCGGTTCACCGTCTTTTACTAGTTTATTTTCGGAAACCCCGAAAGACGTGAACTTAAGTTACTTATTGTATTCGTAAAAAAATATTAACAACAAATTTGGTTTAATTTCGAAATGTCCAGAATTAAATTATGTAAATAAATTACGAGATTAACCCTCCTAAAAAGTAAGGAATGATATCTATAGGATTAAAATAACATGGTATAACTTCACTTCAATTAACAAGTAATTTCCACTTTGTTTTACAGAGATAACTCAATTAGAATTTGAGATTTGAAAAAAATGTGTTTAGGGGTGACTTACCCTCCTTTACTAGTTTATTTTTGGGAACCCTGAGAGATGTCGACTTGAGTTAATTATCGTATTTGCGAAAAAAAAAATATTTTCAAACAATCTTATTTAATTTCGTAATTTTTGGAATTAAATTACATGCGCGAATAGATGGTTCTTCTTCTTCAAATGCATATCTACTAATGGATGTTTGCGATTACATTTTCCATTTCTTCCCTACTTCTTGCGGTGTGTATCAGTATCTGAATAACGTGCAACCCCGTCCACTGTCTGATATTACGAAGCCAGGACATCTTCTTTCTTCCAATTCCTCTCTTGCCCTCGATCTTGCCTTCAATCATCAACTGTAAGAATTGGTATCTCTCATTTCTCATGATGTGCCCAAGGTAGGCCGTCTTTCTTTTCTTGATTATGTTGAATAGTTCACATTATTTCCCAATACGTGATAGAACTTCTTCATTGGTCATGATATCTTAAGGATTCTTCTGTATATCCACATCTCGAAAGCCTCTAATTTATTGATTGCGCTTGTCTTTAATATCCAACCCTCCACACCATAAAGAAGTATTGACCATACGTAACCTTTTATGAACCTCAGTCTTAATTTCAAGTCAAAATCCGAACACGTAAGCACTGGCCTGAGTTTCACAAAAGTCTGTCGCGCCTGTTCAATGCGACATTTTACTTCATCGCCAGAAGTCCATTCTTCGAATATCCATGTGCCCAGATATTCAAATTTAGTGACTCTTTCTATGGGTACTGCGTTGAATCTTATGGTGGCGTTTTGGGATTGCTTGAGATAATCATGAATTTTGTTTTCCCTGTATTGATGTACAAGCCTATTGATTTACTGCGCTCTTCTATTATGTTGATAAGTTTTTGGAGGTCGTTTATATTGTCGGCGATTAGAACTGCGTCATCCGCATAACGGATGTTCTTAATCCATATTCCGTTAACTTTAATTCCCATTTCAATATTTTCCAAAGCCTCCTGGAAAATTGTTTCCGAATAAAGGTTAAACAGGAGAGGGGACAGCACACACCCTTGTCGCACTCCTCTTCGGATTTGTATCGGGTTGGATACATTATTGTCTGATTTTATCTGCGCGGTTTGACCCCAGTATAAGCTTTCAATGCATCGGATGTCTTTCTGATCTATGCCGAGTTTTCTAAGAAGCAGGATTAGTCTATGAAGCATAGGCACGCATCTTTTCTCTGATCGTAACAGTTCTGAACAAGCACCTGTGTAGCGACTATCGCTTCTCTCGTACCTAGGCCCCGCCTAAACCCAAACTATGAGTTGCTCGTGTCTCTTTCGCATTTATTATATATTCTTTGATGTATTATTTTTAGAAATATTTTTAGTGTATGACTCATTAAACTAATGAGTCTATGATCTTCACATTTCTTGCGTTGGTCTTCTTAGGCAAGGGAATGAAGATAGAGCATAGCCATTGTATGGGGTAGCAACCCGTTTCGTACATAATGTTAAATATTTTATGAAGCACCGCGATGCCTCTTTCATCCAGAAGTTTCAATATCTCAGACGGTATCTCGTCTGGGCCAGTCGTCTTGTGTGAATAGATGGTTACACGTAAAAAAATAAGGGATGATATTCTTGAGGATAAAAATATCTTAGTTCCGCATTATTTCAAATAACAAGTACTTTTCATTTTATTTTGTAAAGATATCTCCACTAGAACTTGAGATTTAAGAAAAAAGTATTCGGGTTGGTTCACCTTCTTCTACTTGTTATTTTTAGAAAGCCTGAAACCCGTCAATTTAAGTTACTTATAGCATTCGTGAAAAAAATATTTTCAAACAATTATATTAAATCTCGTAATTTTTAATATAAAATTATGAGCCCGACTAGATGATTTACCCTTATAAAAAATAAGGGATGATATCCTGTGGGTGAAAAAACCACAGTGTAATATAATTGCGATTAGCAAATAATTTTCATTTTGTTTTGTAAAGATATCTCACTTAGAACCTGAAATATTTCAAAAATACTGTTTTTAAGGGTGAACTTTAAGGGCGGTTTTAACCCCTTTAAAAGAAATTTCCGCAGATAAAAAAAAACACGTCTCTCTTATTTTTGTACCCTCTACAACATATTGAAGTTTCATTAAAATCGGAGCCGGACACTTCTAGTACCTTCCTTGTAAGACACAGACGCGACAAATCTGTTTAGTGAACTACATAGTTTAAGCTATAGGTAAATATAGTGACATAAATTCCAAGATGGATAAGACCGACTCAGGGGTATTGGTGATAATATGAGAACAAATTCTACATAAAATGTAATAACAAAAAATAGGTTGGGGCCAAGTGGGTGGGGGTCAAAGTTGTCTTAAACAGGTTTTCTGAATCTACAAGCCAGGGAACACATTTTGGAAAAAAAGTTTCAAACAATATTTGTAGAAATTTTTAAATCCTACAATTTGAGTTTTTGTGCGATCATTTTTGTTAATTTGTTATTGCAAAAAACTTTCAAAATCGGTAAATTTTTCATATGTATTATTTATTGCAAAATTAACTATTTTTGCACTTTTTTGCTTTTAAAGGGAAACCCTCGTCTTTCTGAAGAAAATAATATTTTATAATAGTAAATCGGACAATTTGTTGCTGAGATATTGCTAATTGTTTGTTCCAACAGGTAAAATGTTAATTGGTATAACTTTTTTTTTTTGAGTGGACATTTTAACTTTCACCGAGGTTCAATCTCTTCGTGAAGGTCTCAACTTTCATATCTTGTTATAGGTAAATGAAAATATTATTTTTAACCCCTTAAATATTCCTTTAAAAACGGGAATGTTTTTTTTTATAAAGAAAATAAACGCGAAACTCCAAATAAGCAGCGCTCGGAAAAATTCGCCATATTTCAGCAACAAATGTATCAATCTCGGTGTTTTTTTAATCTGAGGTAGCTCGAAAAATTATGAATATGGGGCACCCCCTTTTTTTAGAGCGATATTCAGAGGATTGAGAATTAATTTTTTCATTTGCCCCTAACAAGATATGAAAATTTAGGCCTTCACGAAGAGAATGAGCCTTTGTGGAGGTCAAAATCACTCAAAAAAAGTTATAGCAATCATTTTGCGTCTTGGGATAAACAATTATCAATATCTCAGCAACAAATTTTCCGATTTACTATTTTAATATATTGTTTTGTTCAAAATGATAAGGGCTTCGTTTAAAATAAAAAAAAAGTGAAAAAAAAGTTAATTTTGCACTAAAAAATCAATATGCAAAAAATGGCCAATTTTCAGAGTTTTTGTCATTGCAATAACAAATTGGTGAAAATGATCGCATAAAAGCTTGAATTGTAGGTTATTAAAATCTTTATAACTTTTATTTGAAATTTTTTTCCAAAATGCGTTCCTTGGTTTGTAGATTCAAAAAACCAGTTTTAGCCTTTGTGGAACCATGTCTCTTTATCGACTACAAAAATCCAGTGAGCTCCCTAACTAGAATATAGTTTCTTGGTAAACTTTATCTTTCTTTCTTTCTTTAGTAGCCCTACAACCCGGGGTTGGCTGACTGCACAACTGCTTCCATTTCACACGGTTGTCCATGATAGTTGGGTCAGTGGGTAACCCCATTGTTCTTAAATCTGACCATATGTTATCTCTCCATCGCATTCTTGGGCGTCCTTTCCCTGTCGGGGCCTCCTCCCAAATTAACTTGGTAAGGCGGTTATTAGGGAGCATATAGACATGGCCAGCTCATCTTAGGCATTGGGATTTAATTTCTTGTACGATGTCGCTAGCGTTATATATCTGTTTGACCTCGGCATTTGTTCTTATTTGGTATTGATAAGTATTGGGGTTATGATAGGGTCCGAAAATCCTCTCAAAATATCTAAGTTTCAGTTCCATTGCTTTTGTCAGCGTCCACGTCTCACAGCCATACATGAGCACTGTTCTAATCACTGTTCTATATATCCTGATTTTTGAGGTTCGTGTTAAGTTCTTGGATGTGATTCTCCCCTTTATCTCCTCTGTGATATCGTTATCTGCGGTGACTGTCGCTCCGAGATATTTAAAACGCTCCACTCTTTCAAAGTTATATGTGTCTATTGTTACATTTTGTCCTATTCTATCTCGATTCTTTTATCTGTTTATGCCCATGTATTCGATTTTCTCCTCATTGACCATTAGACCGGTTTTCCTTGCCTCTATCTCTATTTTGTTTAAAGTTTCCTTTACATTAGTGACGGTGTTTCCAACAATATCAATGTCCTCCGCGTATGCTAGTAGTAAAATTTTGGTCCATTTACTGTTATTATTTCTATCCTAATTTGTGTTGTTCTCACTATTTTTTCCAAGATTATATTAAAGAGGAGAGGTGAGAGTGCGTCTCCTTAGGCCACTGTTTATTTCAAACGATTCTGAGAGTTGGTTACTTAATCGAAAAGGCATAAACTTACTTCATCGAATCGTTGAGTCACTGTGTGCAGTTGACACAATGAAAGAAAAAACTGGTCTGGAGCATTTTTTTGTACTAATTTATTATCCTAACCCTTACACTTTTTGGGAAACAATGTGCTTTTAGCTTTCAAATTCAAATGCAAAGGTATCAAATAGGACCAGCTTATTATAAACATGCTGCCATATATGATGAACTTTGACAGTTTGTAGAACAGAAAATACTAATCGTATTTTTCGGATCAATCATAACTTCTGGTCAAAACGTCAAAAACACTATAAAAGTACTTTTCAAAAAATTTGACATGGTTTTTCTACATGAGTTCTCTGAAAAGCGTTTTTAGTTTTGAATTAATTTTTCTGATAATTTCGAAATAATGAGAATAATTTAAACCATGATCAGCTTATAAGATTTAATGCATTTTTAACTCTCATTTAAAAAAAACACACTCTTTTGTACAACTGTTTAAAATTATTGCCGGAAAATAATAGTTTAAAAACTGTAATTAATTTTAATTGTATTACGACATTATTTTTTAAATAAAAAACTCCATTTGCATAATTTGCTTATTTAAATTTTGTCAGTCAAAACCCCAAAATTGAATAAGAAAAGGCTCTTCAAATCCAAATTCGCTTTCAACATTTTTTCAGTTCCTTTTCAGCAACATTGAAAAGACGGTAAACAGCGGACTTCGTGTTTTCATTACATCACTTAAAAATGGCTTGAAAGACGGGCTTCAGACCAGTGGCGGTAAGTGGGTTTTGACACGTTTTTCACAAAGTTAATGCTTTTGAATTCTGTTTTATAATAAATAATAAGAACAGCGTTACCAGGGGTAGCAATATGCATAATATGCAGAAAGAGCGAAAAATGGATGATATATAACTTATAATTTATAATTAGGAGTAGAAAAATGGTTCGAGTTGTATAAAAAATGTTACAACCATGTTCGGAAACATAAACTGGTTTTTATTTCAAGTCAAATATATATATTTTCTAATATCTTCTTGGGTATAGGTTTTTCCATTAGAGAAACAAAGGACAATAATTTTCTTTCTGACGTTTCGCTCTACATAGTGAGCTTCTTCATAAGAGCTAGGTATATTTAATTTACATCTACAAAAATTACAAAATTTTTTATATAATAAACATATATCACAGTAATTACACTTTTATATTTTTAATTTAATTAAAAATTAATAAAACCAAAACAGATTTTAAAATAGTCTTAAAGTTTAAAATTTAAAACAATACAAACCGGTTAAAATAGTGAAAATTATAAAATAGTACATACCTTGGAAGTAGTTTTGTATGTTTAAAAATAAATTCAATTATGATCCTTGGTATGCAATTGATATGGATAGATTTATTTTTATAAAAACAAAAAATAGGAAAAAGATTATTATTTATTTTTTAATGACGTTCTTTCACCTGTATGAGTGTATATGAAATCGTTCCAAGCATCATTACATTATTTCTCATATTTATTATAGAGTCGCTTCAAGCATGTTTTATTCAAAAATCAAATTATAGTATATCTGACTTAAATTTTTGACACCTTGCTTGTCATTTAGAACATTTTTATCTTTTTTTTATGTGTATCATTTCTTTGATGACTAATTTATGATAATTTCTGTCAGTATCTAAAATATGGGTGTTTTTAAAATCAAATTCATGCTTAGATGTTTGTTCATGCTTATGTAAAGATGTCGATGCATTTTTAGTATACTTGTGTCCATTCACTCTATTTTCAATATATTTTACATTATAACACAAACAAAAAAAATAAAATTAACAATACTAAAACACAAAACACTTTCATTGCATTACCGTATGTAAACCAACTGTCTGAAAAAATAAAACATATTTTAGATAAACATAACATAACGGTATGCCATAAGGCGAACAATTTACTTGGGTCAGTTTATATGAAATTAAAAAGCAAAGTTCCCACCAAAAAAAGATCTATCGTAATATATGCAATTCCATGCCTAAACTGTCCTAAGAAATACATTGGCATGACGACACAATATATTGAAAATAGAGTGAATGGACACAAGTATACTAAAAACGCATCGACATCTTTACATAAGCATGAACAAACATCTAAGCATGAATTTGATTTCACAAACACCCATATTTTAGATACTGACAGAAATTATCATAAATTAGTCATCAAAGAAATGATACAAATAAAAAAAGATAAAAATGTTGTAAATGACAAGCAAGTTGTCAAAAATTTAAGTCAGATATACTATAATTTGATTTTTGAATAAAACATGCTTGAAGCGACTCTATAATAAATATGAGAAATAATGTAATGATGCTTGGAACGATTTCATATAAACTCATACAGGTGAAAGAACGTCATTAAAAAATAAATAATAATCCTTTTTCCTATTTTTTGCTTTTTATAAAAATAAATCTATCCATATCAATTGCATACCAAGGATCATAATTGAATTTATTTTTAAACATACACACAAAACTACTTTCAAGGTATGTACTATTTTATAATTTTCACTATTTTAACCGGTTTGTATTGTTTTAAATTTTAAACTTTAAGACCAATTTAAAATCTGTTTTGTTTTATTAATTTTAATTAAATTAAAAATATAAAAGTGTAATTACTGTAATATATGTTTATTATATAAAATATTTTGTAATTTTTGTAGATGTAAAATAAATATACCTAGCTCTTTTGAAGAAGCTCACTATGTAGAGCGAAACGTCAGAAAGAAAATTATTGTCCTTTGTTTCTCTAATGGAAAAACCTATACCCAAGAAAATATTAGAAAAAAATATTTAACAAAATACAAAAATAAATTATATATATATATATATATATATATATATATATATATATATATATATATATATATATATATATATATATCTTTAAACTTTTAAAGTATTTTTTACAATTTTCTGAATTTATATTTCCACTAAAAGATTCCAAAGCACGTAAATATTTCAATCGATGCATTTGTTGCGTAGGTGGTTCTATCAAATTTTATTAAAATTATGTTATCCATCTTCTTGATAGAAAGTATTTGCTACTACTTACAAGGAAGGTAGGTGTAAATATTCGGCTCTGATTTTAACGAGACTTCAATATCTTGTAGAGCGTGCGAAAATAAGAGACAGGCATTTTTTATTTGCGGAGATTTAAATTAACGGGGTGAAAACAACCCTTAAAATTCACCCTTTAAAACACTATTTTTGAAATATCTCAAGTTTTAAGTGAAAAATCTTTACAAAACAAAATTAAAATTACTGATAATCTGAAATTATGATAAACTTTGATTTTTTTACCCCCAAGGATATCATCCCTTATTCTTTTTAAGGGTAAACCATCTATTTGCGCAGGTAATGTAATTAAAAATTCCGAAATTTAATATAATTGTTTGGAAATACTCTTTTCACGAAAACCATAGGTAACTTAAGTTGACAGATTTCGGGGTTTCTAAAAATAACTAGTAAAAGAGGGTGAGCCATGGCTCAATAATTTTTTTCTAGAATATCAAGTTCTAATTGAGGTATCTTTACAAAACAGAATATAAATTACTTGTTATTTGAAACTATGTTGAACTAAAGTATTTTCACCCCAAGAGTATCATCTCTTATTTTTTATAAGGGTTCAAAATCTATTCTCGCATGTAATTTAATTCTAAAAATTATTAAGATTAATAAAATTGTTTAAAAATATTCTTATAATTATCTCAAGTTGACATCTTTCAAAGTTTTGGAAAATAAACTAATAAAAGAGGGTGAGTCACCATTAAATATTTTTTTTTATAACTAAAGTTCTAATTAAGATAACTCTACAAACCAAAATGAAAATTATTTGTTATTCGGAATGATATTAAACTATGGTATTTTCCCCCAAGTATATCATCCCTCATTTTTTATTTGAGTAAACCATATATTTGCGCACGAAATTTAATTGTAAAAATTACGAAATTTAATAGAGTTGTTTGAAAACATTTTTTCCACTAATACCATAAGTCACTTAAGTTGTCGTATTTCGGGGTTTCTAAAAAAAACTAGTAAAAAAGGGTGAACCACCCCCAAATATTTTTTTTTACATCTCAAGTTCTAATTGAGATAACTTTACGAAACAAATTGGAAATTACTTATTATTTGAAATGAAGTTAAACTATAATATTTTCACCCTCAAGGATATCATTCTAAGGATACCACTTCATACATGTATAATTATTCTTAAAATTGCCAAATTTCAGTTAATATGAATATTACAGAGCTTACTGAAATTTTTTCTTTTAATTAATAAGAAAATACAAACTTATTTCATTGGTTTAGCATTCATCTCTGAAAATTATTATAATTCATGACAAATACTGATTTCTAATTCTGTAACGTTCATTTTAATTAAAATTTAACAATTTTAAGAATAATAATATATGTATGAAATGACGGTTTACTTTTATAAAAAATGAGGAATAATATCCTTGGGAGTGAAAATACCATAATTTAACATCATTTCGAATAACAAAAAATTTTAATATTGATTTGAGCAGATGTCTTAATTAGAAATAGAGATATTAAAAAAAACTATTTAGGGGAGGCTCACCCTCTTTTACTAGTTTTTTTTTTCAGAAACCCAGAAACACGTCAACTTAAGTTACTTACCGCATTCGTAAAAAAATATTATCAATAAATTTGGTTTAATATCGTAGTGTCCAGAATTAAAATATGCAAATTATTCACAAGATTGAAGTAAGGGATGATATTTATGCGATTAAAACAACATGGTGTAACCTCACTTCAACTAACAAGTAATTTTCACTTTGTTTTGTAAATATATCTCAATTCGAATTTGAGATTTAAAAAAAATGTATTTAGGGGTGACTTACCCTCTCTTACTACTTCATTTTTTGAAACCCCAACACATGTCAACTTGAGTTAATTATGATATTCGTAAAAAATACTTACATTTATACATGGTTTACCGTTATAAGAAATAAGGGATGATATCTTTGGAAGTCAAAATACCACAATTAAACATCATTTCAACTAACAAACAATTTCTATTTTGCTTTGTAAATATATCTCGATGAGAACTTGAAATTAAAAAAAAAAGTATTTGGGGGTGGCTCACACTCTTTTATTAATTTATTTTGAGAAATCCTGAAACCCGCCAACTTGAGTTATAAATGATATTTATGAAAACAATATTTTCAAACACTTCGAATTTACTGCTTTCAGGGGTGAACTTTAGGGGCGATTTTCACCCCGTTATAATGAATCTCCGCAGATAAAAAAGAACACGTCGCTATTGGTTTTCTATCTTCTACAACATATTAAAGTTTCATTAAAATCAGAGCCGAACACTTCATGTACCTTCCTGATAGACGTGTAATGATTACAAAAAAATTTATTGTCAATATAACATAAAAATTTTAAAGGGGTGTGTGCCATGTTATTTTCTTTTTCTTATATTAAACAAACCATTTTTGTTCTTAAACAAATAAAAAAAATCACACTATTAGGGTAGACGTACTATGTTCTAACACTCTTAGGGACAAAGCGCTATCTAAGATTGCAAGAAATTACCATGAAAGGCTGAAAGCCTTGCCAAGGGCAGTGCACCGCCACCTCCACACCGATTTCCAACTCAACTCGCGGTTGACTTGTCATCACACACCCCACGCGGTGTTGCCAGATTGTGCTGAATTTCTCTAACTTATACAAATTACTTTTTAAAATAATGTGATTAAAATACTCATTCATTTTTGCTGAAAAAATCATAACTCAAAAATCTTACGTGATGCTGCGTCTCCCTTTTTGCAGGGTACGGCAACGGATGCGTACGGTAGCTCAATATGTCGGAGGTCAGGTTCGTATCTCTTTTAGAGATAGTTGTGCTCTGCTTTGATTACCCAATAGGCGCCACCTGTTTTACATTATCTGTGTTACTTACCTAGTTATTAAACAGGAAAACACATAGGTATCAGGAATAATTTTAATTTATTGACTGCTGGTGTATAGCTCCATAATAAAACGACTTATTTAAAACAAAATAACAACTCCATTTTATTCCAAAAAATTATATACGTAAAAAAAGAATGGTACCTACAACTTTTTTATATACCCTTTCTTGATAACTATAGGTCGTTTTTAAAGGTTCTAGAACCTTTAATTGCCAAGAGTATAGAAAGTAATTTTTATAGAGAAAATTATCAAGATATTCTTACATTTTATATAATGTCAAATGTAAATATATTTATATTATATTTTATTTGCATGTAAAAAAAATTGATGTCTAGTTCCAATTCCCTAAATTAAAGTTTTCTCCTACCTGGTCTATGCTTATGTACACGATACCTCTCACTTCTGTTTATTTGATCCAGCGCTGTTGTTAGGATTCTTGTTGTTCGTAGATGAATAGGGTTTCACAAGGCCAATCAACCAAATGCAAGGTGAGCCCAATCGTGAAGGTCAAAATCGTTGGGGTTACACGGTCAGGAAAAATAGAGCCAGAACAATCAGAAAGCCTTAACAGCCGAGAAAATCAGAATGGAAAAACACAGGAAAAGAAATGAGATGAAGCCAAAGATGAAAAAGAAGAACTTGCTTCAGATAGCCTTGAAACAAAAGTTGTTATTTTTACCACATGTTTATAAAGATAAGGGGTAAAATCTTACCCCATAGATTAATGGACTGTAACGAAGAAAAAAACACTTGGCAGTCTGCCCTTTCAAATCTAATGGCAGGATTTGTCTACTGCCTTCGACGGTTCAACCGAAACGAAAATGAAAATCCCTCTCGCAGCCAGACGTGACAAATCTTAGGGATATTTGTTTTCAATTTTTGTCAACCTTATTCTCAACCTGGAGCACTCTAACTTAGTTCCGAACTTACACTGATTACCAGGTATTACATCAAATATTGACCAGCTATGGAAAATTTCAAAAAGAAAATTATGATCAAACAGTCCAAAGTTACTAATCATGATTAAAACAAACTTCAAAAAATTGCTACAAATGCCATACTGTATATTCAATCTTATATGACGGGACTCTACATGCCGTGCTCATGTCAAACCAATCGGGTATACATCCACAACAAATGCTAACTGAACTATATTACTGACTATAACCTTATATTTTTAATATTGAAATGGAATGTAAATAAATGAGAATTTCTTAAAAATAAAATATTTTATGACTTTTAAATTCAAACCAAATAATGTGATATATAAACTACAGCAATTTACAAACTCTGTTAAGAAGAAAGAGTGAAAAGTTATAAGACCAAAAGAGTTGTGAACAAAAAAAAAAATAAATTCCACGTTTACAATTTTAAATTACAGGATAAATAATTAAATTTAATCAGGTAAAAATATACAAATTATATCATGTTACTAAAAACGTGTAGCATTGATGCAAACTGGTAAATTTAAATGCTATAGTGTTAGAAAGTTTCTATCATGATTTCCTCATTTAGAGACGAAAAATTAACCAAAGACTGCCTTTTATATTACCGTCGCCAATTGGCTGTAAAGTAGCCTATTTTTAAAATATTTTTTCATTCTCCGTGTATCAATCGACGGAAATGTGGTGTCCCACCCTGTATATGGTGTGAAGCAAAATCTTTATGAAAATTCAAAGAAATAAAAGCATTGTGATGTTCCATTTTGTCTTGAACAAAGTTTAAGGTTTGCATAAAACTGTAAAGTTTTTTAATGGACAGGTTTCCAGTTCGACTACATTTGCTATAGGTATTATCTCTTTCTAAATTAAATTAATGATCAATTGCCTAGCATTGGATAATTTTTCAAAATTTTGTTAAGTTAACTACTGAATATTGTACGAAAATCTGGTGGAAATTGAAATAGTATTCTTTTCTATTTTTTTTTCTATATATTTTCCAACCGAATTGACGATATTAAATAAAAATATAAATAGTATTTCAGAGCATTTAAAAACGTTTGATAATATTATACCATTTGCAGTAAAAACACCCGTTCAAACAAATTCATTTGAGTTTAATGCAGTAAATTAATTTAATACGTCATAAAATGATGTTTATTAAATAATTTAATTTGCGCTTGTTTGGTGAATATGTAAAATTATAAATAATTAGCTCTCTCGTTAAAAATAACAACAAAAATTTATTTTGTATCCAATGATAAATATTATAATTGTTATTTTTCAATGTACTTGTCAATTTTATTATTAGAGATGATTGATATATTGAGATATAAATAAGTGTGGTATTAAGAAGCCTTTGCACTGCAACCTGAAGGCTTATTTTATTGCCTGTTATATCTGTTCTATGCGAATAAGTTGGTTGTCTTAATGAAAGTTAGAAGTCTTTTCACTAGTTTGTCCACGGAGTATAGTTCTTCGGAATTGATTGATCCTGCAAGTTGTAGAGAATAGGTTTGAGTTTCGTATTCAAAGATCATGTGTGAGATTATTTCGCCACACAATCTATATGCTGGTTTTTCATTCTATGTACTCATTTTGTATAGTTTCCTATCACCAGCTTCATTTGCTGTAAGCTTTGACGTAGGACACAGCATAGTTTGCTCAACTATAAATTTTTGTTTTCTATCTGGGAACATTTGTGGAATTTAACGAGTCAAACTAAATAGAATTCCCCCAACCCCTGCTAATTTGTTAACCTAATATTACTTTAAATAGAGTCCAGCTTGATATTGTACTCATTTTAAAGACTGGAGTTGCCACTAAAGATCACATGAGCTCAATTTTGCGTGGCTAAGGAATCGTGAGTCCTGTAAAAATAATTCCAGCTATCTTTTTGTCTTTAATAGAGGGCGCCACTCAGTTTACAAGGTTTAAAAACTGAGGACAAATTACCGAATATTTATATGTTGAAAGCTTCAATAAAACACCAGTATTTCTGCTACCTAACCAAAAACTATATTGTTCCGATTGTGTTAAGAAAATGATTCATAAGGTATAAGCTTCTCTAGATCAATGACCAAGGTCATAGATCGAGATAACCATATCTATAAATAACGTTATATATAAAACTAAGGCAAGGCAAGAGATCTAATTTACTTTATCCCCTTTTTTTCAATGTTTTTTTAAACAGGCCTGGCTATTGTTAGGGCTCAATAACGACTGTTATATTTTTCAAGCCTGCTGCTACTGAAGCTTTATTCCATCCAGGTCTGTCAAAATACCCATGTAGCCTCGTTTCCCACAGGAATTAAAAACGAGGTCATCCTAATGAATTCATTAAAACTTCCTCTATGCCCAACCAACAAAACTCAACGGGGCATTAAAAAGGTTGAATATGGATATCCAAAACTTGATAATATGAAAATAATAAGAGGAGGAGCCCTAAAATAAATAAACTATATGAGAAGAATATATTACATTTTTAAATAGGGACTAAACTCTAAACGGGCGCTGGTTTCTCCAAAATGAGATATCTCAAGTATTCTAAAATGTCATTTTAGAATTTTCTCCCCCCCGCAACTTATAACTATTCAGAATATCAATGGGTGGAACAGATTTAATGAAGGACGACGAACCAGTGGCATTTACTACATGATGTAAGAAATAACATTTTACTACTTACAAAATGAAAATAAATACTTTAGATTAACAAAATATGATAGCACTAATTGGCAAAAATATGAAAATGCTTAATGCTTTAAATTGGCACGTAGCAACACAAAGTCAGTCAAGTTCAGGCCCTACTTACTCTGCATTCCCGCCAAAGACACATTTGTAAAATTCTCTGACTAATAGATGACACTATAAACCACAAGTTTCACTTTTCGTTACCCGTCTTATGGCTGGCCCTTCAGACATTGCAATTGTGATGTTCATTATGGTGAGTTTACTTGTGTCAAGTTTTTATTTAGCGGCATTTTTGTTGTACGGAATTTTGCAATAGTGAGTTTATGTTGTTAATTTTTTTTTTAATTAAAAGGTCGTTGTTGTAAATTTTGATAAAAAGCATTTAAGGTAAGTAATAAATATTTGTTACCAAGTTTTTCTATGATTATTTACATACCTCCTATTTCCGAGTCGTGGAATACAAATATGTTGTTTTTCCGCCGATCTTGCGTGGTCTTTTCGACAAACAAATCCCACTTTCCCCTGTTACTTTTATGTATTTTCTTACCTATTCGCTAAAACAAATATAAATATTCTAAATTATCACACATTTTTCTTAAAGTTGTACGCCATATTCTACTAAAATATAGCGGACAATATGGAAAATTAAGACTGCAGATCCTATAGAAGAAACTTGACGACTCATGTTTAAAAGGAGCGCGTGTTTTCGGGCAGAACCTGTCCTTCTAATGGCGGAGCTAAACACGATACTCCAATCGTCATTAGGTATCCCTGTTACCTGACGAAATTAAAAAAAGAGGCACTACTCCTCGAAAGCGCTCTGTCTCTTTTTAAGCGTGATCCAACATTCTTCTATAATATCCGCAGTCTATATTAAGTAATATTAATTTCTCTTACATCCATGAATACCGCGAAATGCCGCGCATTGTTGTCAAATGTTTTCCTATAAAATTGCGCAGGTTTTGTTTAGACTATTCGTTCCCTTTTGATTCTTTCTACTCTTTTTGTTCAAAAATCCTTTCTGAAAAAAAGAATAGAATAATTTTTTAAAAAGTATTGATAGAAACAAATTATCTCTGGTGTCACAAAAGGGTACATCCTGCTAAACTAATCTGACCTTATAAATTATTGAATAGGCATAAAATAATTTCCCTCCATACATTCACCGTTTTTCAAATCCTCCAGTTTTAAGAATAGTGTTACTTTAGTGCTTCAGGTGTTAAGTTAACAAACAAAATTAAAAAAAAAACTAATCAGAACTAACCATGACAATCCGTTAGAATAACTTTTCCCAATTCCTATCCCAGCAGAGAATGTTCCGCCTCCCCGTAGTCTCTGCTGAACAGCAACATTTTCTAACGAGCGTGAAAAAAAATTATTAGTAGTAAGTACAAAATGTAGTTGCTTTAACGCCAGTTAAACAGAACCGGGAACCAAACATAAACTAACCACCACACTAACGAGCATTTGGCCTCAAAAACCGGACAAAAAGGAGAAATGCAAACTATACAAGTAATCATCGAAATTTTTTTTTGTATACCTGAGGAACCGTACTATCATAAAAACATGAAAAAGTGGCCCCTTCACGCAGCTGCGCTCCGCACAGTTAATTGCAATCTAAGCATCGTTCAATACGCACGCATTCGTTCTTGATAGATTTTTTTTAGATTTGTGTTTGGTGTTTGGTATTTTGTAAAGTGAATATTAAAAAAAAATTTTTGTGATGGAATGTAAAGAACAAGGTATGTATTTAATTTAAATATATATTATTTTAAAATATAATGACTGTTTAGTTTTCTTATGGACCTAAAACAATATGCAAGAAAATTTTCTATTTTTTTGTTTTTCTTTTTAACTAATTAGTATTTTTGAAAATGTTCCGAGCTAGATCGGGCTACAATTCTTTTTTTATAATAAACTATAGACATTAGCCATGTCATAAGAGTCAAAACATTTTCCACATGTTTCCACTTCTTAAAAAAACCGCTTTGAGTTCCACGGGTTTTTTTTTGCAATAATTTTGGTTATTTTTTACTTACATATATATTTTTTTCCTATAGGTACAAATTTTACATCAAATATTATTGAGGTATATCGAAAAACGCTATACATGCTTTTTAAACAAAGCACATCCAGAACACTTGAAGATAAGGTATCTTTTATAGAACATAAGCTCCGCGAAATGATGAAATGTCCCCAAAACGAGTACCATACCTTAAATCACGATTTAAAACATTTTAATAGTGATTTTAAGAAAAGATGGATATCATCTAACTATATTGAAGAAAGATTTTTGAAAAAAAAACGAGAAATGGCTTAATACATCAATGCCACTACATAACTGGGCCACGAATTCTACGGGGCGCCCAAGGA
Source organism: Diaprepes abbreviatus (assembly GCA_034092305.1). Classification (NCBI taxonomy): domain Eukaryota; kingdom Metazoa; phylum Arthropoda; class Insecta; order Coleoptera; family Curculionidae; genus Diaprepes; species Diaprepes abbreviatus. The sequence continues at coordinate 7,738,825 of JASJET010000090.1, read as the reverse complement.
AGCATTTCCAAGAATTACATGATCGTAGTAAATGACGAAATACAAAAGAACTCTGCGAACAGGTACCTGTTGAGGAGCTTACCTATGCAACCAGCGTACGTCAACGAATGTCTGGAAATGCCGCGGCCTCTAAATTTATAATAGATGCAACTTCAACACCAACAAGAGTCAAACTTTACAGGAAGGTAATAAATACTGCTCAGAAACCGAAAGTAAAAAATTACACGCCTGAGCAAGCTTTGCAAATCTTTGTTGCAAGTGACTTTACAAGGAGGCAGTGGGAGTTATTACACGATTCCAATAAGGATATATTTCCTAGTTGTACTCTAATTAGAGAAGAAAAGAACTTCTGCTGTCCAAAACTAGAGTCAATCCGAGTGACGGAGACGAGTGTTGAAGTTGTGCTTCAGGACCTACTTGATTATACAATAAAGAGACTCTGTTTTTATCTTGAGATAGATTTTTTATGGGTGAACGTACAATTATCCTAAGTCAACATATAAAACGATACCCATTACGTTTTTTTAATACTACTCCCCTCCCCCTCCCCACCTTAAGTCAGCGCCCCTTCACCCGATTGATAAAATAACGCCAGAAATGAAATGAGAGCACCTAAAAACATATAAAACGATAATCAGCCCCTCTTCACCCGATTAGTAAAATAATGCCAGAAATCAACTTAGCACCCTCAAAAACCCCCGAATACTGATTTTGACACGTCTAGAGTCAAAAACAACGACGTTATTAATTTTGTCGGGTTTTTGAGGCCAAATGCTCGTTACTGCACCGTTGGACGCTTTAAAGTTGTGTGCAAGAGGTGTCTTATATGAAATAGCTTGTCTTGTGAAATCTAGATGAGTTTAGTTCGGTTTAGTTTAGTTGTAATTTATATTTTAGACCAACTTAGCTTTGGCATGCCAATTCTGCGAGTTTATCCACATTCCATGCTACTATACTGGAATGACCACAATCAATTGCATTTTCCATCCTAATAATATTTAAAATCCATGTCAATATGACAACATCGGATTACATGTTTTGATCTAATCGTAGGCATGCTCAGAAACAGTATCAAATGACAAGTCAATGGTTTTCTTACGTTTTTAGGAAAATTCGCGTTTTTCCGCGATTATTTTTGGAAATTTTATTAAAAAATGATTAAATATTGTGTAATATTTGTGAATTTTACAAGAAATCTCCAATATTTAAAGATAGTGATCGGAAAATACAAGTTATATGAGCGTAAATGAATTTTTTTCTTTTTTTGGAAAAACCACCGAGATCGGTGAAAAAAACAACATATTCGTGTTCTGAGACCCGAAATTAGGAAGTATATAAAAAATCATCGGAAAATTCAATATTTCCACGTTATTAATAAGTTTTTTTCATTAACAAAACTTGCTACCTACCATTTTTTCTAAAAAAATACATATTTTATGTTTCTTTAAATTTGTAATAATGTGGACTCCATTCGTGTACTAAACGTGCTTTTGAAAACTTAAAATACCTTCATTCAGAGTTTTAATTGGGTATTTATACGTTCGTGAAATGATTCTAAATACGGAATCTACACAAGTATGTGTGGCACTTAAGTAAAGTTAAAAATTTAATTTTAAAAATATATTTATTAATATATTAAGAGGAATTGTGACCTGCTAATACATTTAGTTACAACTCTTTTAAAAGCCTCGTAACCTTTAGAAATCTTTATGTCCCAAAGCTTTAGTCACATACACTCCAAATTTACCTTTTATTATCCTGAATCTCAAAATATATTTAAAATTTAATGAAATAAATCTACCTAAGTTTAATTATTTAGTTACATCTGCAACTATTTTTAGAATTCCATAACCACTTGAAAATTTTATAATTAATGCCTCTATTTTACTTTCTGTTATGACAAAATTTAACAGGAGAATATTTTTACTATTCACAAAGCTATGGCCATATGTGAAGAGAAATTATAAAAAATTATTAGGTAAATTTAACTTTTGTCTATGCTTTAAATACTCTACCAAAAAAGGAATTTTTCATTTTTTTATTTAATGAAGTGACCACAAAAAATTTGACTTTTAGGAATAGATAGGGACGTTTTTAGACTGAAAATTAAATGGGCTCTCATTATTTGCACATCATATTTTATATATGTCCAAAGTACAATTTCAAGTGAAAATGTGTTTATCATATATTTGAATGTTTTACAGTCTATTGAAAATTAAAAAATCCAGTGTTTTACAAAGAGTCTATCGTTGGCAAGGCAATATCTCATCCTATTTAATTTTTTATATACACTGTTAAAAATAACCTTAAATTTAATGTACATTCATTAATTCAATTTAATGATTTTGTTCCTTAAATCGTGAACAACTTACATGTACCTTGAAATTAAAGGTTTGTCCATTAAATTTAATTGAACGTTACCTTAAATTTCATTAAAGTAACTGACAACATTAGATTTTTTGTCAAAATTGTTAAATTTAATCCGTTAACATTAAATGCATTTAATAAACGGGTTATGAAATTTGCTTCCAGCACATTACCTTAAAATTATTGTGAAGTTTTTTTACAATGTGGTATATTATTTTAGTTGAGAATCATGAAAATTACTGGCACACAGTAAAAAGGAAATGCGTTAAATTTAATGTAAATGTGCTGGAGGCAAATTTCACAAACGTTTATAAAATGTATTTAATGTAATACAGTACATTAAACAGTTTACATTAAACCAAATTAATTTATTCCAGTCAATATAATGTTATCATACATTAAATTTAAAGTTTGATCATTACTTTTTAAGGTGACTATGTATGTGTAAATATACAGCTAGTGTTCATTGAATTTGTGATATGTTATCATATATTTAATGCACTAACATTAATATAAGTTCAAAAAATTCTGGAACTATAAGGAAAGGAGCTTGACACTTTTGGTTCCCGTTAATACGGGGCAGACATGTACACCTCACCATAAGCAACTTATATCATACTAAACATAAAGTTAAATACAAGTTGCGCCATCTCCCGAAATCTTATGCAATGTATATTGAATAATATTGCCAATTCCTTGAGTATTAGGGTATATGTGAATTAATTTTAATGTGCAGAAGCTGAAATATCTTTGCAGTTACTTTATTGAAATTTAAGATATCATTTAATCGAATTTAATGTACAACGAACTGATAGTTCAATGATTTGCTTTAAATTCGAAGTAAATGTAAATTATTCACAGTTTTTGGTACAAAATCATTAAATTTAATGTAGGATGGACATTGTATTTTTCATTAAATTTAAGGTTATTTTTAACAATGTGTGTTAAGGATTAATATCAGTAAATCTAGCACATGTAGATTTTCAAGTCCAGAAAAAGACATTGAAAGTCATGAGTAATGGATTTTGTTTGTGGCAATAAGGAACTTTCGTGAAGAGTTTGCGTAGATCAGTGACTTTGAAAAGAGTCGTATACTATCAAAATAAAAATAATAAAAAATAAAAAAAGTTGTGCATTTAAAATAATTATTTAAAAAATAGGAAGTGGTCTGTAAGGGTTAGTTAATAGAGCAAAGTTGTTTTGAGACAACATGTGACTGCATAAGGAAAGGTTTTTTAATTTAACTGTGATAAGTACAAAATTATATTTTAGTAGTAAAATGTATACCTAAATTTTTTACCATTAAGTAAGTATGAATCTGTTACTTTTTGGTAATAGCCTGTTACAAAAAAATCGGTTTTCTGTAAATTATAATGGTCATACTCTAATTTTAAGTTTAAAAAAATTTTCCTATTAAAGCAAGTTGATGTTACATGAAAAAAGAATCTCTGGCCCAAAGCAAAGTACCTATATGAAAAAGAATCGTATTTTAAAAAACATGCTATTGAGAAAGAGGCTAGACTATTCAAGGAAATTTCCAGGTTCCAAAAAGTTTTATTGAGTATTGACCGAATTAATTTTGTATTATTTGTTTTTTGGATAATAACAATTTATTCAATATTTATTACACCCCAAATGATAACTCACTCCGTGTCCTTAATTTAACTAGTTTTAAGCCTGCCTTTTTATTTTTTCTTAACTTAATAAAGACAATTTTAGTCACATATCTCGGTTCTGAAATATCCCCACTTGTCCGTCTTAAGCGGCTTTCAATTTGATTGACGAAAGCTAGTAAAATTTAATTAGTTAAATCATTGCTTCACAAAATATTATTTTTTCTCAAACAATATTTTTATCTTTTAAATGGTTGCAAGTTTTATAATAAATACCGTTTACGTGTCAATATATAAGGTAGGATTGAATTGCTGCGTGAAAAAAATCCATCAGCTATTCTCCAATCCGACAGATGGCAATTAAAATAGTTTCCTTTTAATCGGTAAAGAGTTTGATCTACTACCTCATAGTATATTTATCTATAATCAAATTCTAAATCTTTTAAATACACAAGAATCATTTTCTTTAATCATCAATTCGACAAGTAAAAAAAATTCTCGAAGAGACAGCTATTCCTCTTACCTATTTCAACGCTTTGTCCCTAATTTTTATTGGTAGTTTTCCTATTCAGAGTTTCATTTTATGTATATAATATAAATTTTTACGATGAATAAAAGACAAATATTTGTCAAATTTCCACTATATTTAACTAAAAAACTTGACGCGTTTCACTAACACTGTAGCTTCATCAGAAGTTCTATTTTAAATGACAAAATATTTGGTTACTTGAAAAACTTATACCTAGATTTACAATAATAAATAAGTGCAATACCCTAATTTACATTTTACTACCTATTATTTAAATTATAGGGAAACCCACACTGGTTTTTGTTAAAAGATATTTAGCAGGGGTGAGGTGTTGATATCTGTTTGGTCATTTAATAGATTACCTTTAATCGATTTATTTCTATGGCTTCTAAGAAATTCAGTTTATAACCTTTCCTTTCTATATGGAGAATTTCAAAATTATCCTCTAATTGATCATTTTGTTCTATTAAATGATTTGCGTATGAAGAACTGTTTTTATTGTGTGAAAAATTATTTTTGTGTTCCTGAATCCTTTTTTTAAACGATCTGCCTGTTTGACCTATATATATATATATATATATATATATATATATATATATATATATATATATATATATATATATATATATATATTTGGGCAACTTCCGCAGTTAAGTTTATAGACTCCAGATTTGTTATTTTTATTTGTTTTTGTTTTATAATTTTTTAAGCATTTTCCTATTTAATTATTTGTTTTGAAGGCTACCCCAATATCTTTTTGAATCTTTCTGAATAAAAAAGATATTGAGGTAGCCTTTAAAACAAATAATTCAATAGGAAAACGCTTAAAAAATTATAAAACAAAAACAAATAAAAATAACAAATCTGGGGTCTATAAACTTAAATGCGGAAGTTGCCCAAAAGTATATATAAGCCAAACAGGCAGATCGTTTAAAAAAATGATTCAGGAACACAAAAATAATTTTTTACACAATAAAAACAGTTCTTCATACACAAATCATTGAATAGAACAAAATCATCAATTAGAGGATAATTTTGAAATTCTCCATGTAGAAAGGAAATGTTATAAACTGAATTTCTTAGAAGCCATAGAAACAGATCGATTAACGAACACAGGTAATCTATTAAATGACCAAACAGATATCAACACCTCACCCCTGCTAAATATCTTTTAACAAAAACCAGTGTGGATTTGCCAATAATTTAAATAATAGGTAATGAAATGTAAATTAGAGTATTGCACTTATTCATTATTGTAAATCTAGGTATAAGTTTTTCAAGTAACCAAATATTTTGTGATTTAAAATAGAACTTCTGATGAAGCTAGAGTGTTAGTGAAACGCGTCAAGTTTTTTATTTAAATATAGTGGAAATTTGACAAATATTGGTCTTTTATTCATCGTTGAATATGGATTTCCATCAAGTAAAAAGCAGCACCCTACTTAAATTTTTACAATTTCATACGCAGAACAAAACTGACTAATTAATAGGTCTAACTTCCATAGTAACTTATGGGGTTTAATATAATTCTAGAGTGTAAGAGATGTCTTTAGAAATAGAGATAAAAAAGTGAATATGAAAAAATCGTAAAATAGGCAGCTGAAGGAACTCGATATTGCTATATAGAGATAACCCCGGATTTTATTTACAAAAAATAATATTTCTTCGTCGATATTAAAAAATAAAGAATTTTAGTGACCTTAAAGAGGCCATTCAATTCTGCTTTATGAAAAGAATAAAACGTTTGCATTCTATAGAAGGTCGGATTTTCATCACATCTACACATTCAGTAACAAAGGCTTCGAAATTTCTATTCGTACAACTTTTCATTTTAAATTTACGACGATTTAAAATTGACGGACTAAAATGAAAAGGGAAAGAAAAAAATAATATAATCACGGACAAACATATTTGGATGGAGCATATAAATAGCGCTTAATATTTTAAATGTAAAAACATAAAATGGGATCATTTCATCACATCATGGGGATCATTGTAATTTGGGACATTTTTTAGATTACAACTATATTTGTCTTAGCACGTTATTAATATACAGGGCATTCGGATAATATATATGTATGTGAAATTGGACATCAGTACACTGCGAATCAATAGATATATTGTGTTCGCCTTTTACCGCCAAGGGATATCTTGCCGACTAGAGCAGTTTCTCTACTCCTATCTCCCTTAGGAATCATAGAATGCTGGACGGCTCTAAAGTATGTAATTTCCCTTATATTGGGTGCGCTCACAAGAACCGCATTCTAAGGTTTTCTAAAGCACTATATTCTGAAAAAATGTGAATATAGGTTTCGTACTTTTCCTCGCAGAATCTGCACCCTTCTCTTTTTGCCAATCGAAGTTTCTTAAGGTGTCTCTTCAGGTGTCAATGCCCCGTTAAGATACCTGTCAGAACTCTGAGTTGGTTTTCGCTTAGACTTATACATTCCTTGAATGTCTTTTAGTGGTAGTTCCCAAGAAGTATCTTGGCTTGTTTGATTCCTTGTAGATCCGTCCTCCCTTTTCAATTCTTTCAAAATTACACTGCTACTGATTCCACAGAAAGGTTGGGGTCACAGAAACTGTGTCTTAGCCTCTTTTCTCGCGAACTTCTCTACTATTTCAATTCCCTCTACCCCGGTGTGTCCCTGTATCCAAAAGAATGCGACTTTATTATTATTACCTAATTAGTTTAGTTCCTCTAGACATTTCCAGACCATCTTGGAGCTGATTATTTGAAAACTCAGCGCACTGGTGGTTGCTTGACTATTCGACATGATAAAAAACTCCTGTCAGCGATAGTTTTTCTCTTTGCTAAATTCAATACATTTCCTAAAGGCCTCTATTTCCGCCTGAAACATGTTTGGTGTCTGGTTCTGGGTTCATACATTCCTAAATCAGTTTTTTCCGTTGTTTTAGCGCCATCACTATACCACTTTATGGAATTCTTGTTAACGGTGGTTTTGACCTATTCACTTTTACGATACAACTTTGTGTCGAAGTTTTTCACAAACTAGAACTCCTTTTTCTTTTCATCTCGGGATATGTCTCAGATTTGTCGATTTTTGGATTTGAAATTAAGCCTTCGTTTTATAACTTCATCTCTTATCATCCAGTATATTGTCTTCTTCGCCATACTCTCCACACGTATATGTAGAGGTGAAAGGTTTAGGATTACTTCAATGGCAGCCATTGGGTAGGTTTTCACTGCTCCAGTTATACATGCACAGGCCAGTCTTTGAACTTTTGAGAGGTTGGCTCTCGTATTGGTCAGTTTGGTCCTTTCGGTCCCGATCACTGCCCCATATGTCATGATTGTTCTCACTATTGCAGTGTACATCCACTGCAGAATTTTTGGGTTCATGCCCCAGCTTGTTCCTGCGAAGTTGTTACAGACCATCAAGGCTTTTGTAGCCTTATTGATTACTTCTTTTTCATGCTTATTTTAGAGAAGTTTATTAACTAGGGCCAGATCCAGATATTTAACTTCTGACTTCCACTTAGTAACGTACCCATCCATTTTGGAGGTTTTCAGGTTGAGGTCATTTCCTTGTAAAATCTACTAGGGTGGATTTGGTATGGTTGACATTAAGTCTCATCATCCGGCTCCATTCTTTAAAGTGTTCGAGTCCCCTCTGGACTATGTCGCAGAGAGTATTCTCGCATTTTCCCTCGCGACTATGACCACGTCATTGGCATAGCCCTGACAATATACTTCTTCCTGAGGGCATACACTGGTGGTACAGAGGGTGATAGTGTTCTGTTCTATTTCTGGAGTGTTGTTAAAAGTCCCTTCTATCTCAAGAATGGCACGTGCTAAGATTTCCTTGCCGCTCAGAGTATACGCAAGGATACTTGGATAAAGTCGGTCTCTATCCGGGCTTTTGTGAGTTTATGTCCTTCTATATTCATATCATATGTTCGTTTATGGACGATAGTGGACAAAACATGACAGCTACGGTTTTTTTGGATTTTCATCCATCAGAATCCAGAAAAATCAGGGATAAGGCCTATATTAGTTTATTTTATTTAAATTTAGACAAAATATCTATGCCATATTATGCCATAACAGAATATAACGTTCACCTTGGTTAAATTTACATTTATGCATATTTTTTTTATTAAGCTCTCATTATGAGGCTATCTGGGTAAGCGTTCTAGAGGTTTATAACTTTTTTGTAAAATAATATTCCCTCTGTAATCATTAACAATCTTACCTAGAAAGGTTGATTTCATAAAAAAAATATAACCTAATACCGTAGCAATAATTAACTTTATCTTTATGCTTCAAATATAATAATTTCACCTCAATAAAGCTTAAGTTACGTAGCAGAAAGAAAATAGGAAGATTACAACCCACGACCCTCGCCTCCACAGATAAGAGCTACCGTACGCATTGGACTCCGGCGAAAAGGGGGTACAACTTCAAAAATTATCAATAATCACTAAGAATTGCTACTAAACTAACACGCTATCAATATAAAAATGCATCGTTCATACTTCAAAATTTAACGATTTGTAAAAATTAAGCATGTACAATCAAAATCGTCCTTCCTTTTCTAATCTAGACGAAAAGCGCAAATTTTTTGTTTCTTAATTGTGGTTGTTCAACTAATTTTATTCCTCAGTGTTTCAATTATTTTATGATACATTTTCACCAAGTTTTATTTATTTATAATGTAATTTTTTATATTTTTATGTTCTTGTCAAATTTTCCTCAAAATATTTGCAATTGGGCACGAAATATGCCAACTTTTTAAGAGTTAAAAGCTAATAGTCGGTTCATGCTTCCAAAAATTATCATCTGCCACCAAGAATTTTCACTAAACTAACACTTCCACTACGAAATAAAAACGCGTTGTTCATATTTTAAATTTAACAATTCGTTTTGACTATTTTTTGAACAATTTTTATTTGTTTTTAATGTTTTTTTTTATATTTTTATGCACTTATGTGTAACCTGAACTAACCTAAACTAACCTGAGCTAACACTCACTACGAAATAAAAACGCGCGGTTCATACTTCAAAATTTAATAATTAGTTATAATTAAGGATGACCAGTTAAAATCATCTAGAAATATTCTGTCTTAAAAGTAAAACAAAAATTTTTTGCTTTTCAGTTTTGGTTGTTTAACCAATTTTATTCTAAATTGTTTCGACTATTTTTCGACAAATTTTTGTTTGTTTTTAATGTTATTTTTTATATTTTTATGCACTTGTCAAATTTTGCTTCATACAATAACATTCAAGCGGATTTTTTTAAAAGTTAAAAGCTGACCAACTCCTTAGCTGATAGTTAACAGTTAACTACTAGTTGGAACTATAAACAGATGAAAGTAAAGTAATATCATTTAACACACAAGTGAAAATTGGTAGTGCAAATTCTTAATGAATTTTTGAAAACATGGACCGATCATAACCAATTTCTTAGTTGATAACACTAGTTTACAAAATTCAACTTTTTGTCTGTTGCCGTTAATTTTATGGTTAATTATATTCACTTATGACCTGTTTTTGTCAAATCTAACCTCAAAAATTTTTGTGCAGCTCGAGTTACTTATTTTTTATTTTTATCATTTATACGTATTTATTTATCGATAACGTGCGTATTTTACTGTCTTAAGATTAGTATCTGAAGTTTTTGCATCATGAGTAGTTCAAGGAGACTTTGTTTAAACAATCCAAATCATTTGTACTATATATGCGGAGAATATGTGTTTAACAATTGTAGAAAAGCTGTACCAGAGTTGGTGAAAAATACCTATTTTGAGTATTTTAGGATGCTCTTAGATAAAAATGAAAAGTCTTGGGCTCCTAATTTTGTTTATAAATCGTGTGTGGAATATTTAAGATTATGGAAAAGTGGTAAAAGAAGTGTCTTTAAATTTGGAACACCGACTATTAGGCGAGAACCACAAAATCATCTCGAAGACTGTTACTTTTGTAGCGTGAACGTAAACGGTCTAAACACTAAAAATCGAGCTAAATGGCAGTACCCAAGTACTAGTTGTGTTCAGCGTCCAGTGCACCATTCACGTGACTTTTCAGTGCCTAAAAATATATCTGAACCCTTAGTACAAGACAAGGAAGAACCAAGCTCATCACAAAATGATGCTGATTTTGGAGCCAAAATGCTTTACCCGAAATGAATTAGATGATCTTGTAAGAAATTTAAATCTTTCTAAACAAGCTTTAGAATTGTTGGAATCAAGACTGAAAGAAAAAAGTTTAATTTCCTCAAATACTAAAATAACTTTTTATCGTGAAAGAGATAAAGAATTACGGCGTTATTTTTCAGAAGAAAACGGTATTACCTTTTATTCAGACATTAAAAACTTGTTGATAAAAATGGGTTTGAAATAATACGAACCAAACGACTGGCGTTTATTCATTGACAGCTAAAAACGTAGCCTAAAATGTATTCTATTACATAATGGAAATAAATACGATGGGGTACCTATTGCCCACAGTATAAAGTTAAAGGAAGAATATTGTAACATCTCGCTAGTCTTAAATAAAATACAGTACAATGACTATATGTGGCAAATGTGTGTTGATTTAAAAATGGTGAACATTCTTCCCGGTCAAGAAAGTGGTTATACTAAGCTTCCCTGTTTTATATGTCTTTGGGACATTAGAGCTAAACAAGAGTATTGGGTAAGAAGAAAATGGCCCTTGAGAAAAAATATGAAGCCTGGAAAGCAAAATATAGTCCAGAATTCACTATTAGCTCGTGACAAAATTATCCTTCCACCATTACATATAAGACTGGGCATCATGAAACAGTTTGTTAAATCATTAGATAAAGACGGGGACAGCTTTTCTTACATTTGCTAAAAATTTCCTCAGCTCACTATGGAAAAAATTACAGCCGGTATTATTGATGGCCCCCAAATTAGACAACTTACGAAAGATACTCAATTTAGAAATTCTATGACTGAGTTAGAACTAAGGGCTTGGACAGCTTTCGTCTCTGTGATGCAGAATTTTCTCGGAAATAAAAAATCAGAAAATTATATTGAACTTATTGAAAACCCTCTGTTACAATTAAAAAATTTGGGGTGCAATATGAGCATAAAATTTCACTTCCTCCCTAGTCACCTAGACAGGTTTCCGGAAAATTTAGGAGATATGAGCGAAGAGCAGGGAGACCGTATGCATCAGGACTTACGCGTCATGGAAGAGCGCTATCAGGGTTTCTGGGATACAAATATGATATCTGACTATTGTTGGTCCCTGACACGTCATTTTCCTAAGTCTACATATCAGAGAAGAGCTTTAAAATGAAGTTTTTTAGAACTGAATGATTAACTTGATTTTTAATAAATTTTTTCTTAATAAATATATATGTTTTTTTTTCTGTTTTATACCTACATAACTGAAACTCAGAAACTAGAACTGATAAAAAAATTCTACTCATATATTTGAAATTAGCATATCATATGTTGTCAACAACAGCTAAAATTTCTTCGACAACAGACGTACTGTAAACTAGTGTAATTGGTACTCATTTATAGTTGGAAATATGAACAAATAAAAGTAAAATGTAAAATTTAACTTGAAAGTGAAAGTTGATAGTGGAAATTCTTAGTAGTAGTTGATAATTTTTAGAAGTGTGATCCCACCAGTTTAGTTTTTAACTTATCAAGTTGCTATTAGGCACAGGGATTACGCTTAATAATATCTATCATACTGTTATGAAAATGTTTCTCAACTGTGCCATCAAAGATCAATTCACTTGAATTTCAAATTTTATTTTTCTCATATCTTGTTTATTTTAACAGTTACTGGAAGAAAGGAAGCCATGTTAAAGATAAAATAATATCTAATAAAAAAAGGCACTCCTGATTTGAGTCGATAAAACACACCGTTTAGACTCCAATTGGAATAAAAATTTTTATTATCAGTAAAATCAGTTTTTCAAATTGATGTCTACCATGCTTTAAATTTAGTTTAATCTGGCTATAAAATTAATGATAATCATAACAGTTACATTTTTTTTTTCAATTTAATTAAAAGAAATTTTTAAAACAAAATCATATTTTTAAAAAACTTATAATACAAAAACTAATATTTTTATTGTTACAAAAATTAATATTTTATAAATAAAAATTATTATATTTTTAAACTGACCTCCATTCATTTCTATACATATTCTGATGCTTTTCAAAAAATGTGTCTTGGCACGGTTCAATGAGATATGTCCTCATGCAGTGAAGCACCATCTTGAAGTAGTCAAATAATTAGTTCTGTTTTAATGGGACCATTTTGAAACAATTGTGGAAGATTATTCAATAGAAAATTTAAATATACATCCTCATTTAATGATTTTTCTATCTTATCAAAATAAATTCGAATATATAAAGGATATTAAAATTCACTGCATCGCGATGTGCGCCAACTGCACATGCATTCTGCGCATTTTGGATCACTTGTGGTACTTTTGCTAAGTACCTATGTTTTAATTAGCATTAAATAATACGTTATTCCAAATTTACCGAAGTAACATGGAATACAATTATCGTTTACCCTCGTAAAATGTCAGACTAAAATACCTTTTGAAAAAAAATTTTTGATCTAACTTCGAAGATAAAATTGAATTATTTAATTCTTCTTTAGACTTTTATTTCACCGTAGCAGCCGGAAAGCTAATTTGGAATTAAAGGTGTATTCATAATATTCTATTTAATAAACTGACGTAATTTATCATTCTCATTCTTTTCTGAACAAAAATTTGAAAACAAAAACAAAAAGATTATGTTTCGTATACCTTTCACTGTTCTCATTTAATTTGGAAAAGCTTGAAAGAAATTTTTATACTTACGTAAACAATTAAATTGTGGGCCAGTTACAGCGACAGCTCGTGATATAAGGGTTTGAGACCTATTAAATTCTCGGTTAGTATTCAATCAAAATATATTTAATAAAAATCTATATATAAAATGGTATCTACGTAGTATCCAGAAATAAAATAAAGAAATTAATGATAAATAAGAACATAAGGTTATTTAAGGAAATTAAATCTCAATGGCTTTCTAGTTGCATCTGATTCTTTTATATGAAAGCTATTAATTATTGTTTTATAATTTATTACCAGTAAGTATGTATTATTTTTTATTAAAACCTATAATTAGACGCATAAATATTTCTAACCTTTAAATCTGTCGCCGGTATCTAAATGCTGACACTTCTTGCATATTTTAAAGCGTTTTCGTACTATTCTAATCAGTTGCATAAATTAATAAGAATTTTTTATGGAAATAAACATTTTTAATAATGTATCATTATTCTAGAAAGTAGGCACTGCTTTTGAAAGTTCCAGCAAGTCCCTATATGCTATTAGAAAAAGGAAATAAAACAATTCAATTATTTTTACACAAGGAAAAAGTAGATCTCGTTGAAAAGAAAGAAAAGCACGGATCTTACCGAAGAAACCAAAATGGAGGTTCGAAATTCCCACTACAGTGTACCAAGAAAGTAGGAATATAATTTCTGTTATAATATAAGCTAATCTTGAAGGTATCAATGGTCTATATTTAACAATTTTAATGTCCTTCTTATTTTTAGAAAAGCAAGTCACTCTAAAAAGCTTATATACTAAACTCACCAAAAAAGAGATTGTATCTATGAGCAAGATCGTGCTTAACTATTCTACTTAAGGAACTGGGATTGAAATACAAAAAAAGATAACAACAGAAGAGAATTAATTGAAAAAACTTACGTTGCTTCTGCAAGAGCTTGTTTTCTTCGCTAATAGGGAAATATTAGGTAATTGGGTACGCCTAACTTTAAAGGTTAAAATGAAACAAATAGCATCAGAAATGTAACCAACTTTTATTGAAATATAAACTTCGGTATTCTACTTGTTAGTCAAACAAAATCAAAATAGAACTCTTTACAAAAATTTAACAATAAATGAAATTATCACTGTTCCTATTTACCAACACCCTCTGGGGTAATTGAGGTCGGGTTAAGGGGGAAATAGTAACGATGTGAGATAATTAGGAACTAGAGAAATTAACTAGTAATTATTTATTTCTAACCGCTGAAATGCCTATTCAGTTTGACATGGATCATAAATATATTCTTTGCTGGATTCCTCGTCTGTGCATTTTGATATGCCCAGTTATAACATAAAATTCACATAATTCAGTCTGCTTTTGGTGGAGATTCTAATTTTTCATTATAGATATTCAAAAATTTTATCTTTAATTTCATCTTCAAAGCCTTTTAAATTTCTGACTGCTTTTTTTTTGCCGTTAACCTTTTTATTTTTGGTTATTGCTTTTTTAATTTTTACTTTCCGTTTTTCTTTCTTTGTTTTCCTCTAAATGTTATTTTGCCGGAATACTAAATAAAAACTGAGAGTGATTTTTATTTGATCGCCTAGAGCATACAGTTTTTACAGGAATGGCTAGAAAATTGAAGATATAAGTAAGAGCAGCGTTAATAGATAGTGCAGGAATAATAGATGAGTTAAAATCATCTTCATTTGTGTTACTAGGAATAGGTAAATTAGCATCTTGAACCTCGCTAATAGTTTCCACGGATGCACTGACAAATGTAAATAGATCGTAATTATTTATATGCCCAGTACATTGACACTTGCTTCGTTCAACGACATGTCATAGTAGTTCCTAAATTTACCTGTGTCCTGTGGACAGATTTCAGGTACTCTGAACCCGCTCACACCTTTACTTATATTAGCTAATTTATTATAGGCTTTGGTAAAAAGTTCTCCAATGTCGTATTGGGTTATTTTTTTGCTAGTCGGAGATATTCCATCATGTACTGTTTTTCTAGTATAATTTCAAGGCATCTGAAACAAGATTTTAACAATAAATCATAATAAAATTCGATTCAGAGTCAAAAATTATACCCAAGTTTTTAATATTCGCTCTAATATCGAATTATTATCTATGGTCTAATTAAACATTTCGCATGAAGTATAGGTAACTACGTTGCTCTTATTAAACTCTAATTTATTTAACACACTTCAACGATTTAAATTAACTGATTCTTCCTGTAGTAACATACAACAAGAAGTTTTTCAACTTTCACGGTAAAATGATTAACCTTATCAAAAGCCTTGGATACATCAGTTTAGATTATATCCACCTGCTGCTTTATATCGAAATTTATGGGATATGAAACCATTTTTACTCTACAAAATTTTTATAAAAAATGATGCGCCCAAACACCTTTTGTGCTCAAAATTTAATAATGTAACTCTGGAATTCATCTGGACCTAAGGATGCACTCTTTATACTCCTTATATATTTAGATACTTCTGCAACTGTGCCATTTTGAAGATCAAGAAAAACACTATTATCCAAAAATTATTTATCTTGATAGAAATTGACCACAATCCGAATTCAGAACAGAATTATTAGAGAACATCGATTGGAAATACTTAGCGAACGCATTAGCTATATCAGCACCACCCGCATATTCAACATTATCCAAAACTCATACGAGGGTATCCCCAGGTGTCTTTTTTGTTATTTACAAACTCCCAAAATGACTTTAGGTTTATCCTGATTACAATTCCCATTTTTCACATATTGCTGATAAGCGCAAAGCCAAATATATGATAATGTCTAGTAATAGAAACCAAAATGATCTGTCAACTAATAGAATGGGTACAGAAATACACATGGAACAAGTATAAATGAAGATTGGAGTCACTCCCCAGAAATCATTTGCAGGGTAGAGAGGGCCACAGCGTCGCTACTGACTCTTTACATACCACGATTTATCCATACCTACAAAAATTAAGCCACCAGGAAGCTATGTCTTTCTGACGCTGTTATATAGAGGTGAATCTTGGTCACTCACAGGTGTTACTTGCAAGAAAACCGAAGCATTTGAAATTTGGATATATCTACGGATACCAAAGTTACTATGGACTAGCCACGTGACAAATCAGGGAGTGTTGAAATGGATAAACGGATGATTTTTGCAAATTGCTGTGACAAAAGTGGTAGAGGAAAGTGAGAAATATGGGCTGTCATTAAATATGAAAAAATCCAAATATATGATAATCTGTAACAACAAAAAACAAAAATATAAACATCATTAATTGTATTCTTAGGACATATCATGAGAGATAACAAAATATATGGTCTTCTGCAACCGATTCTGCAGGAAAAGTTGGATGGAGAAGGAGAACCCGGAAGAAAAAGAATTTTATGCCTCAAAAGCTTCCACACATGGTTTAAAAAGACTACAACAAACCTATTTAGAGCACCTGTTAGTAAAGTTCAGATTTCCGTTATGGTTGCGAACATTCGAAACAGTTAGGCATTGCAAGAAGAAGTTCAGAAGATGTCTTATTTATAAAAATAGAACCGTATAGTGTACACGGTAATTTAGGCAAATATTCATCCTAATCGATGAAGATTTAACCTGACGCGAATTTTTGAATAAAAAAATTAATTTTCTGCTCACTATGTGGTGGTATTTTGATAATTAAGCAACTCGGCTAATGGAATGAGTTTCAAATAAGTGGTACATAAAGTCCAGGTGAATCTTTAACTGCACCACACATATTAAAATATGTGTCTGATATGAGCGACTGATGAAATGTGGTAGGGTATGCTCCATATTTAGCAGTAAAATTCAGAACCTTGAGTAACTTTATATTTTATTCCCTTTTTACGACAGAAGTTCAATAATAAACTGGAAGATTCTAATTTATTTTGTCCTTTATAGGGCTTTAGTGTTTCAATAATAAACTGTAATTATAAAACAAGAAACAAAAGATTTATTTTAAAAGGAAAGTTTGCCAGGCAGTTATAAATTATAACTTCCTCTTTTCTGTTTAAACTGGTTCGCTTTACTAATTGGAGTCTTTAAAATATTTTCTCATACACCAGCCTTCTGTTTTATTAAAAGGGTGCTTATATAGGCCTTAGAATATAATTAAATAAACACAAATAAACTGCACAAAATATTTGTTCGGTAAATACATAGGCAGCGTCACAATTTATTAGCCTAACTTGGTTTTATGTATAAACAAAAACGCTAAACAACCAGAGGCGTCATTTGGAATGGGTGTTATTTAATTCCTCACCAATGAAAATTTAGGCAAGTTTATTATAAAGGAATAAGCCCTTAATTTCTGTTTATATTGAATAATAAAAACGCAATTTATATATTTCGTAAATCATATAATTTTGGTTCAAAATAAAGGAGAAATGTAAATGAAGATATACCTTTGGTTATAGGCCAATAAATGGAGATTTACTCACAAATCGATGTGATGTTATAATTTAAAAGTGGGTTTGTAGGTTCAGATATACATGTTTCCCACTACCACCTTTTTTGTAATTTTTTAAACAATGTTTAAAAGTGGGCAAAAAGTGATTTTTTTGGTTTTCCATTTCAAAAATGCGAACTTATGAAGCAGTCATAGCACTCCAATAAAAAAAAGTTGCAGAGAAATAACAAACTTTTATAATAAGTTGTTATACTGGTTGTTTAGATAGCACACCAGGATACTTCGAGAGCTGATAGCTGTATAGGGTAAAATAAAGGTTGTAAGTCATATAACAAAAAGTCGAAAATCCAATACTTCTCGAATTACAGCCTGTTAAAGTCCAATTTTTTTTTATTTTTAATATTATGCCGCTAGTTTTTAGCTTATTAAATTGATATTTGGCATATGGATTATATTTAATGATTTTTATCATTTTCCTATAAAAACGTTTCCCTACTTTGCCACCAGAGGTCTCTTTACTTGAAATTTAAATATTATTTTTCAGGTGTTTTTTTTTGTTTTGACAATTATTGGAAAAAAGAACATATCATTTTAAACATAAAAGTCCTACCAAATGAGAAAATACTCTTTATTTGACACGATAAATATACCGGTAAAATCAGTTTTGGAAAGGGTAGCAAAAAATCCGTGCTTCAAATTTAATGAAATCAACCAGATATCTAAAAGGTGATTTGACAATTGGTACAGTGATAATAGTTAAATAATTATCTTTTATGTTTTATAAATTGTTACACTTTTACTCTAACTTTAATATAATTTAAAGTAACAAACTTGTGGTTATTAATTCCAACTTTATTAATACACAATAAAGTTTAGAATCGTGTAAAGGACATTATTTTTGATTTTGTTTCCCTCATAAATTATTGATAGTAAAACTCGGGGGGGTTTCAAGCTAAATTTAAGGAATGTAGGATTAGAAAGAAACAGATGTGGTCAAAATAAATGTTAGAAAGAACAATAAACAATTTATTAAAAATAAGTGGAAGAAATGGTGATACACGGAAAAAATTGAAATGAAGACTTAACGTCGAAATTTTTTAATAGGTATAAAAACAAAGAATTTTTTTTTACCTCCCTGTAGTATATTAAAAAGTAAAGAAGTTGACCTTCTATAATTTTAAAGTTAATAGAATATTGGGAAATTAAAGTTTACGATAGTAATAAAACAAGAGATGAAAGTTTCAATAGTAATACAACAAGAGAAGAAAGTTAGGAAAGTTGGTCAAAAATTAACCAAAAACCACGACTAACAGTACGTTTATAATAAATATCTGTTAATAAAAGATATAGTAAGATAAAGCCTATTGTGCTTAGGTATTTTAAGAGAATTTATCTTCTGCAAAAACACGATAAGAATAAAAGAAATTTATCTCCTGCAAAGACACGAAAAGATAAGAAAGATGGTTGAGCTTCTTGAACTTGGAACTGACTATCAGGTGGAGTCAAAATTCTACAGATAAACTTCAACTAAGCCAAAGATTAAAAATCAAGATTCACTTGTCGTCCATCTGACGAAATAGGTTGGAACTCGAGTATTCTTTTTTGTTATGTCTTGGCCACCAATGTGCTTTCTGGAATATTTATTTGCCAAGTTTCCTCAGAAAAGCTTTCCATCAGCTCAGGAATCTTAGAAGGTTCAATGGCAAGAAACCTTTAAGTAAATTTTGCATTGATGATGAGACTAAAAAACATAAAACTAGGCAGTAACACTCTTACCACAATATTAGGTTGCCAAAATGCTTTAGCAACAGATAATTTAGGCATAGAAAATAGATAATTTAAACTAGCAACAGGTCTTTTAAGCCAATTTCATGGATTTGGGTCAAGATGCAACCTATCGTTAGAATCGAAATAAAATTGTGCTCTGCAGATACATTGAAACATGCTTTGGCCAAAACCTTTTTTCTTATTATCAAAACACTCTTTTGGGAACAAAACACCGACAAATGTGAAAAAAATGGTTCAATGACGTCTTATATATTATATAGTTAGTAAGCTAATAAGCAGATTACGTGTGCAAAAGATAAGAGCAGTTGAAAGTCATTTTTTGTCCACTAAATAACAAGGAAAATGTTAGTTTGAAACATATGCATTTTCACCTATAGATCTTCTTTCAAACTATGATATAATTGGAATGCAGGCAACATTTTTGGTAGGAAATCACATTTTTATTTCTCCATATCCATTTGCATTAGGTAACTTCCAGGATTTCGTTTACTATTAATAATATTGTAACTGTATTACGGCTGGAATTTTTCTGAAACTAATTTTTGGATGGTTTTCGTATTTCGTATTTGTTTGTTGTGAAATTTTTAAGTTAAAACCTAGTAAATCATATTTGAGAATAAACTAAGCAAGAAAATTTCCTCTAAATTTCCTCTATCATTGACTAAACGATAGAAAAATTTAATGGAAAAACGGAGAATCTTCTAGGCTCTGTCAAAAAAAAAATTCTTAGATTCACACTAGATCCAGGTGACATTTGCTAGTTCTTTTAAAAAACAAATGCGACCTTCTTACATTTTTTTCTTTTCCGAGTCAAAACTGCACGCTTTGACTAATTTTTTCTTTATATTTCAGGACTCAGCTCTCTATTTCAGTGGCTAACCTTCAATTTTTAGTTTATAGTATTGTTTGGTCTCTCGTGTGAAATACTCAAATTAACAAGCTTTAAATTTATTTTCAATAAACAACCGTCAAACCTACATATTACTATTTTCCGCCTTTTTAAAAATAAAATATTGAAAACTCCCTAAATTAGTTTTCAAATATTATTGTGAGCTACCTTTTAGGACCAAAACCAAGTTCGTACATATGTTGGTTCAATAAAATTATATAATTTTACCCATTTTTACGATTTCATAAGGCGAATTTCGAAAAATGTTTTCAAGTCTTGGCAACATTTCTCCAAAATTTCAAAATTTTGCTCTGAAAATATTAATTTTTAATAAACCACTGTCAAGTTTATTTATACCCATTTTTAGATATAGGGTTAAGCTGTTTTAGAACAAAAATCAAAACAATACATCTGTTGGATCAAGAAAAATCAATAATTTTTGAAATTATAATTTACCTTTTTTCACTTTTTAGAGGACGAATTTCAAAAAATTTTTACATAGCAGACATTTATATTGTGCTGGTTGCATTCTCCAAAATTTTGTGATTTTTTGCTGAGAAAATTAGTTTTTAGTGAAAGACCAGCTGTCAAATTTACATATTGCCCTTATTCAGCTTTTTAAAAATGGAATAACTGAAAATCCAAAAATAGTTTTTAGATATAATATATAAAATATTTCATAAGTTATATTTTAGAAAAAAAATCAATTGCATATTTCTGTTGGATCAAGAGAAATCGGTAATTTTTGAACTGACAATTAACCTCTTTTTCACTCTTTTTGAGTGTGAGTTTCAAAAAATATTTTCATGGAGGCGCTTACATTGTTTTGACAATTTTTTTCTAAAATTTAATGATTTTCCGCTGAAAAAATTAATTTTCAATGAACAACCGTTAAATCTACATATCGATCTTTTAAAAATGGCAATAATTTAAGATAAAAATTAAATCTGTATCGTAATTTTGTGAAAGGAAAATTTACTTCCTTTCACCCCTTTAGAATGTGAATTTCGAAAAATCCTTAGTGAGTACCTACATTGTGTTGGCAAGGTATAACCAAAACTTTACGAATTCCTGCAAAAAAATTCATTTTGAAGCTATCTTTTAGAATAAATATCAAGTCCAAATCTCTATTGTAAGCCTTTAGTGTATAAATTTCAAAAAACCCATTTCATGACTATGACTTTAACAGTTTGAGCTGTGCGTTGATATATCAA
The DNA here is from genome assembly GCA_034092305.1 of Diaprepes abbreviatus. Lineage (NCBI taxonomy): Eukaryota > Metazoa > Arthropoda > Insecta > Coleoptera > Curculionidae > Diaprepes > Diaprepes abbreviatus. Next base: position 7,717,202 of record JASJET010000090.1, on the reverse strand, counting down.
TAAGTCAGAACACGACACTTGTATGTATAAATAAACATGATACGTCTTATTCTTAATATCCAGCATAAACAATCACAGCGACTTTTAAAATAAAATTAAAATTAGTATTTGCAATGGTCAAGAAATTTTTAGATTTATTATTCCAATTGAAAAATGTCAATTTCAAAATCGAGTTACCTGTAAAAAAACATAAAATATCGAATACAAAATCAAAGAAAGAAAGAAATAATTGATCCCTTATAGCCAAATTCTTTTTAGAACTTATTATAAAACCCTGTAGAAATTAATATATTTTATCTTATTAAAATTTTAAGTTAAAAGCTCAAGAAGAGCAACCTGCTGCTAATTACGATCGTTAAATTAAAGACGCCCATTAAATTAGAACAAAGCTCATAAAATTATGATCCATAGGGTTGACATTGTCCCTTAAATTGGCAAGGAATATAAAATGCAAATCATGTACTAATAAATTATGAAAAATTTTGATAGGGGAGTTAATATAAAGGTAAATTTAAACTAAATTGTAAAGAAGACATCATATAAAATGTTTTTGTCATAGTGGGTGACCAAATAATTTTATTTTCGAAAATTAATTTATTTTCTAAATCAAACTGCTTAATTTTAAAATAAATTTAAAGTATGGTGGCATTAATGCGAGAAATAATTTTGTATAATTATTTTTCTTACATTTAAGAAGAAAATATGCCTGAATCTTTCATAGCTAAGCAATGCATACCTATTTAGAAAATCTTTGTGTAGAAAATTAATTTAAAAAGTATTCAAATTTAATTTTTGATTTAAATTCGGAAGCGTGGCCAGTCTGTGTTCGCTAACGACGTCATGTATGCATATGTATGGTTTATAATACATTTTTATAGAATATTTGATCCTAATAAAATCTAGGTTAAAAGGAAAATCAATCTTCTGCTAATTATCGTGGTAAAATTAACGAAGCCTAGCAAAAGCGCTGAAACATACGATTCATAGGGATAATATTGTCTTTTAAACTGGCAAGGAATATGAACGTTTGAAGAAAGGTATTAATTAACATGCATTTCAGTTAAGCTGTAAATAATAAAGGGTGTTTTTTTATAGAGGTATAGAACTTTTAAATGTAATAATACAAAGATGAATTTTTTAAATTGACATGAAATTTACTTTATTCGAAAGATAACCTTCTGGCATTATAATTTAAATATGACTTCTGGCATATGACTGCCACGGCTGGCTCGGACGTAGTCTAATCTGGAGGTCCAATTTTCGATGACTTTTTCCAATATTTGTGGCCGTATATCGGCAATAACGCGGCGAATGTTGTCCTCCAAGTGATCAATCGTTTCGGGCTTATCGGCGTGGATTAGTGACTTCACATATCCCCACAGAAAATAGTCTAGCGGCGTTAAGTCGCACGTTCTTGGAGGCCAATTTACGGGTCCGAAAGGTGAAACTATGCGGTGACCAAACGTTTCCTTCAATAAATCAATTGTGGCACGAGCTGTGTGACATGTTTCGCCGTCTTGTTGAAACCACAGCTCCTGCACATCATGGTTGTTCAATTGATGAACAAAAAAGTCAGTAATCATGCCTCTATAGCGGTCACCATTGACTGTAACGTTCTGACCAGCATCGTTTTTAAAGAAGTACGGACCAATGATTCCACCAGCCCATAAAGCACACCAAACAGTCAGTTTTTCTGGATGTAACGGTGTCTCAACATACACTTGAGGATTATCATCACTCTAAATACGGCAGTTTTGTTTATTGACGTATCCATTCAAACAAAAGTGAGCTTCATCGCTAAACAAAATTCGTTTATGAAAATCGGGATCAACGGCAATCTTATTTTGGGCCCATTCACCGAATCTACGCCTTGCTAGGTGATCGTGTGGCTTCAATTCTTGCACGAATTGGATTTTGTAAGAACGCAAATCAAGATCTTTCCGCAAAATATTCCATAAAGTGAATGGACACATATCCAATTCCTGTGCACGATGGCGGATAGACTGATTCGGGTCTTCCTCTACGTTACGCTCTTCAGCAGCAATGACTTCTTCTGTACGCACTGTACGACGTCTCTGTGGATACGTATTATCTTTAAGAGTAAACGTGGTGCGAAAACGTTCCATAGTTAATCGAATTAATTGTTTTGATGGACGATTATGTTGACCGTAAAATGGACGTAGTGCGCGATATGTATTTCGAACAGAACCATGTTTTCAAAATAAATTTGCACAATTTGGAAGCGTTGTTCAGGCGTCAGTCTATTCATGTTGAAATGCCAAGCCAAACTAAACGTAAATCACTTGACAGCTGACAAAATGGCCGCCAGTTAAAAATGGGTTGCCAACTTAAAGTTCTATACCTCTATAAAAAAACACCATAAAACATAAAATTTTATTTCCGAAAAATTATTTTAATTTTGTAAAATTTTATCCAATAATTAATGTGAACTTTAAAAACAATATTAGTGCTAAAATTTACATTTTCGGATTACTATTTATTAAATTTTTCTCCAAAACGTGCTTGATTGACTCTTGTTTACTTAAGCAAAGCTCGTTCTTAATATATTTTGTCTCAAAGGATTATGACGTAAAAGCTCAAGAAGAGCAACCTGCTGCTAATTATAAAAGTTAAATGAAAGACACCTAATATATTAGTTAAGAACTCATAAAATTATGATCCATATACAATCCCTTTAAATTAGAAAGAAGAAAGATAGAAAAAAACAATAGGAAGGTTTATAGAAATGTATCTTTTAATTAAGCAGTTGGGAATACCCCATGGAAAGGTTCTTATTGTACCGGTTAAACTCATAATTTTATTATCAAGAAGTAGTTTTAATTTCTATTGTAGTGAAGTACTAAATCATAATTTAAATATAAAAAACACAGCCACTACTTTAGAAAAAATATTAATATTTCTTTATTTTTCTTAAAAAGGTCTATAGAAATAAAAGCTTAAAATTACTTTGAAAAAGAAAATCTTAAAAAAGGATCGCCTAAAAGATTATGATCCATATAGTTCACATTGTTTTTTAAATTGGCGATGAATATAAAAGGAAAATCATGTATTGTAAACCTTTAATTTATATTTTTCTTTAATTTTTTCTTAGGTTAAAAAGACGACAAAATTTTCAATTCTTCTAACGTTTCGCTCTAAATGGTAAGCTTTTTCAAAGCTATGTTGTTTATTTTGTGTATTTCTTCATATCTAGAAAATTACAGTTTTTCTTTTTAAATTAAATCACAGTAATTATTCTATTCCATATTTTTAATTTAACCTTTGAACTTAATAAAAACAGACAGATTTAATAGACCAGGGCTTATTTGTAAAATATTGGGGTTTCGTGGATGTGAAATGGAACATGGAGATTTTGGCATGAGAGCCTTCAGAATAACCTGAATAACGATAAATTTGATATGCATTAATTCAAAAAGTTGGGCAACATTGTTTTTATTAATAAAATTAACGAAAAAAAAACATTTTTTCTTCAAACTTTTTCTCGTGTAATTTTGTAGGAAAGTTGAAGAGGAAAAAAAGTTTCGTAATTAAATTTGCCATAAGATTGGGTTGGTCGAAAATCTCAAAATATATTTCCCTTATTGCAAAATAGCACTAATTAAAAAAAAGTTAAAAAAAAGTAGTTTTTTAATCAATTTTTTTCGACCATATAAATTTTTCTGCGTACCTTCATATTAGAGCAAAGAAAACTTTATGCCATGATAAAATAACACGCTAAAATTCATTAGGATCGAATATATAGTTTTTGCACAATAATTTCGCAATCCGATTTCGTTTACAAAAATTTACCATTTTTGAAGTTTGTCTGAGCCCAAAATATCATGTTAATGTATTTAAATTTATTTTCGACATATAGTAGGGAACTCAAGTTTTCCGATGCTTTTCTCAGAATCAAAATCGGATGATTTGGACGCCTTCAGGAATTGTTTAAAGACATTGTTGATATTTTTGTTTATAAACAAATGGATTATCTCGGCGGATTTCCTTTGGATTTTGTTTTGCAATACATAGTTTGAAAATACTTCAAAAGACGCTTCTTTTCGTAAAAAAAAATTTCAAATCCGTTAATTGGTTTTGGAGATATATATAAACAATACAGACCTGATTCTTGAACCAACAACTTTGACTTGCCGAGTTCTTTTTTGATACGAATATTTAAATGTTTATGTTATCGGAAACTTTAATAACAGATGAAAAAAAAAAGGATGGGGAGCTTTCATTTTAAAATTGATTTCGAAGATTCAAAATATATATCAGAAAAAATTTTCATTTTCTGCGGTTTTAATGGGGCGTTTTTGATCATTTTTTAAAATCGATTTATCGCCAATAACGCAACTTAAATATCATAATACCATGTGCCCATCATGCATTCATTTTGTTATAAAAAAATGACGTTATTTATGCATCATACTTACAGCATACTGCACCGTACAGTATAGGACTTTCCAAGCGAATCTTTGTTTATTAATATAATTAAGCATAACATAACAATATATATTTGCTTTAATTATTAAAATTGTTTAAACAATCATTGTTTAGACAAATTGAAAAAAAATTTTGGTTTTAATGGTGATACAAAAGACTGGGATTAGGAAGTGCCGAAATCAAATTTGGAACAAGTTGAAACCACAGATATACTAGTGTCAGATAATCAATTGAAAAAAATAAGCTGTAAATGTATAAAAGAGTGTTCCATATTATGTGGCTGGATTAAGCATGGATTAAAATGTACTGATTACTGCTCAAACTGCAACGGACAAACCTGCAAAAATGCACAAAATACAATACAAAAAATATTGACGTAGAAGAAAGTTTTGAAAATGTAATTGATTTTGAAGAAGTTGACAGAGAAATAATTGATATATGATTAGATGACGAAGATTTCAATGAAAATGGTGATCCAGACATTCCACAGCCTAAGAGAGCCCGACTCGAATGAAAAAAAAATTAATTAAAAAAAAAACGTTTATCTGAACTCTGTAAAGTTTGTAATATAATATTTAGTGTTAAGAGAGCTTTATTGAACTTTTTGAACATAATTTATAAAAAATAGCTATTTTATTTTTATCTGTATTTTACGAATAAAATAATTTAAAACCAAAATTTTTTACAATTTGTTTAACCGATGATTGTTTAAACAGTTTTGATAATTAAAGTAAATATATATCGTCATAGTATGCTTATTGATATTAATAAACAAAGATTCGCCTGGAAAGTCTAATACTATAGGGTGCAGTATGCTGTAAGTATGATGCATAAATTACGTCATTTGTTTATAACAAAATGAATGCACGATAGGCACATGGCACTATGACACTTAAGCTCCATTATTCGCGATACATTGGTTTAAATAAAATGATCAAAATCGCTCCATTAGAAGCCGAAAAAATGAAAATTTTTTTCAAATATGTATTTTGAATTTTCGAATTCAATTTTAAAATGAAAGCTCCCCACCCTTTTTTTTAATTTTTTATTAAAGTTCCCGATAATATAAACATTTAAATATTTGTATCAAAAAAGAACTCGGCAAGACAAAGTTTTTGATTCAAGAATCAGGTCTGTATTGTTTATAGATTCACCGTAACAGGCTGTCAACTTTGATAGTTTGTATCTCGGAAACCAATTGATGGATTTGACATTTCTTTTCACGAAAAGAAGCGTCTCTCCAAGTACTTTCAAACCATGTATTGCAAAACAAAATCCAATGAAAATTCGCTGAGGTAATCTATTTATTAATAAACAAAAATATCAACAATGTCTTTAAACAATTCCTGAGGGCATCCAAATCATCCGATTTTGATTCTGAAAAAAGTGTTGGAAAACTTAGGTTCCCTATTATATGAAGAAAATAAATTTAAATACATTAGCGTGATATTTTGGACTCGGACAAACTTGAAAAATGGTCAATTTTGTAAACGAAATCGGATTGCAAAATTATTGTGCAACAACTATCTATTCGATCCTAACGAATTTTAACGTATTGTTTTATCATGGTATAAAGTTTTCTTTGCTTTAATATGAAGGTCCTCAGAGAAATTTAAATGGTCGAAAAAAATTGATTAAAAAACTGTTTTTTTTAACTTTTTTTTTGAATTATTGCTATTTTGCAATAAGGGAAATATATTTTGACATTTCCGACCAAATCTATCTTATGGAAAATTTAATTACGAGAGAAAATTTGAAAAAAAAAATTTTTTCATTAATTTTATATTTTTATTAATAAAAACAACACTTTTGAATTGACACATATCAAATTTATCGTTACTCAGGTTATTTTGAAGGCTCTCATGCAAAAATCTCCATGTTCCATTTCACATCCACCTAAAAACAGATAAGCCCTGGTCTATTATAATAGTTCAAAATTAAAACAAACGATATGACTTAATTTTCTAGAATTAAGGCAGCGGTGAATAATATGGATTTTTTGTAGATTTTAGTGATTTTTGACGCTTAGATCTCTCATCTTCAATTTCGCAAATAAACTATTGTTTCGGATGGCCGATCATACTTTATTATTCTGTAACATTTTATTTTCAAAAATCTGACAACTTGTCAAACAATTCAAATTACATCAACGACTTCTTAAACTAAAGTGTCCACGAAAACCCATTTGGACCCTTTATATATCCTTTTTCCGAATACCAGAAGATCTTTCTAGATGCATTTTCATACGACATGGTGTAATAAAAATAAGAAAAAGGAATAATCTGGCGATTTCTAGATTTTCTGCGATTGGCGGCCCATGTCAAAAATAAGGAAATATAATTTTCTAAAAAGTTACGGACCTTCTTTCATAGAAGTCTCATGAGGAAATTAACAAGAGGTAAAATTAATTAAATAAATTATGAACTCGTAGAAAATACACCTAAAACCCTACAAACTACAAAAACAAATTAATATTATGAAATGTATACTGCAATAAAATTACATTATGATAACTTTAATATTACTACCTTCATATAACTACATTATCACTTCTTCTTCTTCTTCTTCTACCTTCTATAATAGGTCCCTGACCTGTTCCTTCTTCAATTTTCCTCATTCTGGACTTAAATTATCGCTCCACCTTTTCCGTGGTCGACCTCTACTGCATGTACCACTAGACGATTTATCTCGTGCGATCCTTACCAGTCTATCCTCTGTCATTCGGCTTATGTGTTTGTTCCATTGTGTCTTACGCTGTAGGACCCACTCATAAATGCAGTCTGTGTTGCATGATTGCCTAATGTTATCGCTTCTTTCTCTGTCTAGTAGCGTTTTTCCTGTTATTCGTCGAAGTATTCACATTTCTGTAGTCTCCAATAGTTGTTTCGTTTTTGTCGTCTCTGGCCGTTTTTCTGAGGTGTATGTAATAATAGGTCTAATTGTGGTTTTGTAGATTCGAACCTTTGTTTCTTGTTGTAAGTGTTTGTTTCGCCAGATCACGTCGTTGAGGCAGCCCGCCACTTTGTTTGCTTTGGCCACCTGCCCTCTTACTTCATCTTCGATGTTGCCATAACTAGTTATGCCGATTCTTAGATATTTGAAACTCATTTCTTGTTGTATTATTCGACCGTCTAGTTCTAGTTTGCATCGAAGGGGTTCTTTTGAAGTTGTCATACATATAGGTTTTTCGGCTGAGATAATCATATTATATTTTCTTCCCGTAAGATTAAAGGTATTTAACAATCTCTGGAGGTCGTCTTCATTTTCGGCACATATCACAGCGTCATCAGCGTAACAGAGAATTTTTATTTCTGTATCACCCATTTTATATCCTCTACCATGTTAAACAACAAAGGACTAAGCGAGTCTCCCTGTCTAATACCGCTGTTGACTGGTATGGGTGTAGATAATTTACCGTTAGTGCGAATCTGAACTTTATTGTTTGCGTATATGTTTTCGATGGTCTGACTTATATTGATAGGAATATTTCTGTTATATAACAGGTGGATTACGTCACCTAGCTTTATGCGATCGAATGCTTTTGTTAAATCTATAAAGCATAAAAATGTTGGTTTATTGTATTCTAGAGATTTTTCGACTATCTGTCGTAGAATAAATACTGCATCCACGCAAGACTTTCCTGATCTAAATCCCTGCTGTTCGTCTTCCAGTGTTGTAACCGAATTAATTTTATTTTTGATTACTTTCGTAACGAGTTTCAGAGTTGTGTCCAGTAGATTAATACCCCTGTAGTTCCCTGGTTCTTGTTTGTCACCTTTCTTAAACATAAGCATTATTGTGCTGGTTCTCCACCTATCTGGTATTTTGCATTGTGTCATGATTTTTCGAATGAAGCTTGTGAGTTCCTGTGTTAGTCGCTGTCCTCCATATTTCAACAATTCGTTATGAATTCCGTCTTGTCCGGGAGACTTTCTATTTTTTAAGGATTTTATAGCTTTCTCTACTTCTTGAATGGTGACTTTCACATTATTCTTTATTGCTGGTATGTTGTTTTTTCCAATGTTAGCATCTCCCTCAAATAATTTTGTTAGGTAGTCTATCCATTTCTCCTCTGATATTTTGTTTGTTTCGGAGAGTTCAGATATTTCTTTGCGCTGTTGTCTTATCAGTCGCCACATTTGTTTTTGTACACCATAGAAGTCTCCTTCCATTCTTTTAGAGAACTGCTCCCAATGTTCACTTTTTAGTTGCATTATCACTTTCATACTTTAATATGTGTTACAGATACGTAATCCTGAATGCTAGTCTTTACAAAAACTGTTATATTTTGTAGAAAATTAAAAAAATTAATAAAACCATTAAATGTTATATTCAAAAAAGTTCTCGAAAATTTATTTTGTTTATAATCAACCTTATATATTATATTATCAACCTTACATGTTATATTATCGAATATTATCATAGTAAACGTTAAAATAATTGGAAAAACAACGAACCGTCCTCTAATTTCACAAAAAAACCCTTATAAAAAGTGGACGACTGACAAAAGTTTCCCTAATATATACTCAAAGCCTACTAAATTGTTTATTTGATCGTTAAAACCGTGTCAATATCCACTGCGTTCGGTGAAAGTTATAAAAGTTGGAAATTGGATGAATTTCTTGATTTCTTTAAATTTGAAGGGTTTTCCCATTTGTATCGAAAAAAAATTTAGAGGATTTATTTTTTTTTTAAATTGATTGACAGTTAACTCGGTTAACGATTTCTCAAATCAATAACGAACGAAACGAAAACGTACACAATACTCTAACTATTTTTTAATTCGGACTAAATAATAAAAAAAATTAAAAAACATTCAAGAGCGAAGACATAAGGAAAGATTTGACCAAATTACTTACCAACAAGAACTCTTTCCAGAATGTTTAAGCTTGCTTGATTTGAGTTATCATTATGTACAGCTTTCTTGAAATAATACATTTTTTTTTATTTACAAAATATCCATCGAGAATAATAATAATAATCCTGAGATATTGGATAGAGCCCAATTTCCTTTTTTTAAAAAGTGTTAATAGGTAATTAATGTTTTCATTTATTTATTTACACTGCCCTACAGAACCAGAATTCCTTGTATTAGGTAGTATAATAAAAAAAAATCGTTAGGAGAAGAGGTGTCAAATTTGTAAGAAAAAAAAATTTAAAATGAGAGATATTTGTAAGAATGAAAGAAAATGGATTGTTGTAAATTAATAAGTTTAAGTTTTGTTAGATAAATAAAGACTTTTTGATGTCTGATTTGAGTCTACTTTATTTTTTTTTCCTTAATCAGATGGCTCCGTAATAGTTTCTACCTACGGCTCATCCGGCTAGCTCTCAAGGGAACGGAGAGTGGTTTAGGTAAAATGCGCCATCTGTTTTGGTGCCCTAAAGGTTAAGGCAGAGACCGATCTAAAAACAAAACAGGAAATCCAAGAACTCCAAGAAAACACCCAAAAAAAATTCAAGAAGAATCTATATTTTTACGTGTTACGGTGTAAATGTAACCACCGAGAGTGGCCCAGCGCTTCTCTGTTTGAAAGAATAAACCTGGGACAGTCAGCTGGTTTTTGACAATTAAAAAATTTCAGTGCAGTCATTCCAAATGAATTATCTAGATAGCGATCCTAACCCCTTTAATTTTACAAAAATGGAGTTTTTGATGTCAAGAATTATAGGGTTTACATTAATTTTGAAAGGATTTTTTTTTGACTCCACCTAAAATAATGAGATTAGCCGTTTCTGTTTTGTTTTTTATGAAAGTTTATGAAAGCGTAAGGCGATTTAAACGTAAATTTACAGGGTTGAAAGATAAAATCGGGCCATTGTAGATTATGCAGAGTTGGCTAATTTTACAAGGCAACATGGTCGCATGGTAAAAAATAATTTCTTTTCGCTATAGTGGTTAACAACCAAAATTTAATAGAAACAATTCGTATAAGTATATATCTGATAGAAAGGGACAAAATGTTAAAAATCTTTAATTTCGGTAGGTATTCGTTAAAAAAAAGGGGTTGTTTTAAGCTACCAAATAGTCAAGTGGCTTGAGGATATCAAGATAGGAGTTAAATTTGTTCATTAAAGTATTGCTAATAAACGTCATTTGAGGTTATTATGAATTAGTACACACCATATATTCATATCTACCACATACTATTTCACATGTTAACTGACAAGGATACAAAGGACATTATTTTCCTGTACATCGGAATTAAATTGTGCATCTGGGAAAATAATTATTTTTGAGATTTACATCGAGAAAAAATCAAATACAACATCATGAAAAAATCGGTTAAAAATGTCAATTCGAACTTAGTAAGACAACATTCAAATTTCTGTTTAGTCAATTTTTCCATTTCAAGTGATTTTTCAAAAATTTCCAAACCGCAACATTTCAAATGTTTGCAGTAATGAACCTGTATGATACTTACACTATGTTAATTGTTTAAATAGGGCCATCCAAGCTTACTTGGGCTTTTTTTCTTTCTAAATGCGAATATTAATCATTACTAATTAATTCTAAGCTTGGCTGGAGCGAAAAAATGTTTCGCCGAGGTTTGAATTTTTTTATTGCGTTTATGTTGTTAATTAGTGTATAGTATATTTAGTTTCTCACACTTTACTGGAGGAACATCCTCTACAGATAAAAATGCATTGTGTGAAAACAACTTTTATATTCAACATTTTTTGTTAGAATGATAAAATCATTAATGATATATACAATCACTGTTTTCAAATCTTCAAAAGTTGCAAACTGGAATGATCAAAACAAATTGCTTCCCTTGAAAACCTGTATCGGGCCAGAATAATGACACTAAATATGTAATAACATCATATATGAAAGAATTCTATTAATTCTAGTAAGTTTAGTTTTTGACTCTATAAAGTGTGTTTCAATAAGGGCGAGTCGATGTTGAAATAGAATAAAACAAGCTGTGTGTGAGATCTTAACGAAATTGTTTTTTTATTTGAAAAGCCAATATATACCATTATGTATGGAATATAATATCGCTCAAATGTCCGCCGTGGCTTTTTATGGTGGCACGGATCCGATTGGTCCAATTTTAAATGACTCTGCAGCATAGATTCGGCTGAATTTGAGCGATGGCATTGGTTATGTTGACTTTAAGAGCGTCGGTCGATTTCGAGTTATTGGCATAGACCGGAGACTTTAGGAAATTCCACAAGAAAAGCTCTAACAGTGTCAAATCGCACGATCTTGATGGCCAATTCACTTCATCTCTGCGAGAGCCAACCATACCCTCAAATCGTTCATGCAGAATATTCATCGTAGCATCCGCTATGTGGCATGTAGCACCATCCTGCCAGAACCATATGTCGTCTACCTCCATATCGTTTAATTTAGGCCAAAAGTCAGCATAGTTCTATAGCGCTTGTCATTAACGGTGATTGTCTAACCAACGTCGTTTTCAAAAAAGTACGGACCAATGACGCCGCCTGCCCAAAATCCGCACCAAACAGGATTTTTTTGTGGATGCATTACCACCTGATGTACCTAGTGTAGGTTGACGTCATCCCATATAAGGCAATGGTGTTAACATAGTCATTTATCCAAAAATGCGTATCGTCACTAAAGATGATTTTTCGGCACAAATTAGGGTCCACTTACAAACGTTCCGAAGCATAGTGAGCGAACAACGGCGTTGCCTATGATTGTTAACTCTGAGCCTCTGAGTCAACTAGAATTTGTACGGGTACAGGCCTAAGTCCTAACGCAAAATTTGCCAAGTTGTAGTCTGTGAAACGTGGAGTTCTTGTGCAAGTCGAGGAATGGCTGCGTTTGGTTCTCCTGGACACTTCCACTAACCGCGGCGATGTTTTCGGCTCACCTGAAGTTCCTTTGACATAAGGGTATTAGCAGATTGTTTACCGAATCAGTAGTGTCAAATTTGGCCACCAAACGTTGGAAAGTCGACTTTGAGGAGCTACTGTGCCTGCCGTAAAATAGAGCAATGTGCGTAAAATTTGCTCTAATGAACACTCATTTTGATAATAAAGTTTAATCATTTGAACGTGATGCTTAATCGTATTACTTGTCATGTGTAATAAAATATTAAACAATAGATTATACAGTCGCCACCGAAACAACATCGTCATCACAGGCTGCCAACATCGACCCGTCCTTATTGAAAACCCTTTATTATTCAATGATTGATCATTGCATCATATATTCTTATAAAATAACTATAAAATGGACGAAATTAATACCTTAGAATACAAGTAAATTGAAATGTTGCCTAAAAATTCTCGATTTTTTAAATCTATCATGAATTACTAGAACTTTTGTGTAATTCCAACAAATTTAACGAATCCTGTAATTTATTGCGTAGCTAGTTTATCATTCAACATATGGTAGGCAACCAACTGAAAAACTTTTACAGTTAATGTTTTATTTACAGTTTGTGGAAAGCACAATTTCCAATTCAGCTAAACCTTTTATAAATGTACATGTGCCTCTACATATACTGAAAATTAAAGTAAAATATGAACTACAAACTGCCTGTAAAAGTTTTCTTTTTATCTGCAATGCATAAAAGTATTCTGAATAAAGTGGAATATTATATGGATTCTTTAATTAACAAATGTATTCATTAAATCACAGCGTTAATTTTTATAGGAAAAGAAACTAAGATTTGAGTAATTTTGGAAATGATTACGTTAAATTTTAGCCTTTGTAATCATCATATGTATGAGTTCCGATTGACAGAACTAAATAGCAGGTTAGGGTTGAAAAACCCTTACACCTTAGTCTAGTGACTCATTATGTAGCCTGCTTGAATTTTTCTATGTGAACATGGTTGCCTTCATCAGATTTAGCAGCCTGTTCACTAGTTTGTCCTCTGAGTATAGCCATCAGGTGTCTCCAGTAGGTTAGATTTTCGCATTCGAAGACGATGTGTGAGGCTCTTTCATCTTCTTCATCACATAGTCCACACGTTATTTCTTCATTATACATGCATATTATGTGTAAATGTTTCCTTAAGCTGCAATCGTCGGCTACTCCTACCAATTTATTTAAACGTACAATTTTGTGACATAGTTTGCCGGATAGTGTGTCTGACAACAGTTTCCTGTGCGGGTGACATGCAATGTAGTTTCAGTTTCAGGATATCTACCCACAAATAGCTATCTTAGTAATGACAAATATTGGTTCCGGTAGCAGATCATTATCGTGAAAATTTGTCTACATTCTTATTGCTTAGTAGGCCCTTGTGTCCTGATCTCCACGCAAGAATTCTGTTTTGCCAGGACGACAAGGTTTTGAAGACAATCCCAGACCTGTTCTAAGGTTAAGAATAACTGCAAGCCTATCTTTAAAGAAAAAAAAAGTCTATCTTTTCCTTCATTGTATATTTATAAAGTATTAGTATTTATTAAAGACAATAGAAATAGGTTTAATACCAGTACTGATTTTAATATCTATTATACAAGAAATGCTCGATAATTGGTGTTGGACCAACAATCTATCAGACAATTGGAAAATTGCTATCAAATGTAGGTTACAAAATTATACAATAAACTGTTTTTGTCATTGAAAAATCTTGTCTATAGCAAATTTAAAAAATATGTAAAAAAAATCTCCTTGTAAGTAAATGTTATTACAGCATCTATGAAAATTTGTCGGATATCTTTGACTAGTGTTGTGTACGTGTCTTTAATTTTTCAGGAATCATATTATGTATGCCAATGTAAAATTTTATATCATCCATATATCGTTCACATTATTGGTATATGCATGTATGAGGGGGTCAAAAACTAAGTTTCCTTAGCTTTCAAAAAAAAAATGGAAAACACATTTTTAGGTTATTAAATTCTACTTCAATGCCTTTTTGATATCCGTTATATAATTTCTGCAAACCTTGTTTAAAAAAAGCCCATTCTGTATTTTAAATCATGAATTTACCTCCATCTTGAGATACTCATTTCTATGGAAATGTTTGCCACCCAGGCTTTCTTTCAAAAGCGGGAAAATATGGTAGTCACTCGGTGCAAGGTTTAGAGAGTAACGGGGGTGGTTGTTTTTGGTTTTCAGAAAGCAGACTCGAGACTAATCTCACACAAACTTTACGGTAATTGAGCTTACCTTTTAAAATTGTCTTTTTCGGCCTTCCTGCGCATTGTTGGTCTTGAACTTCTGAGCGTTCCGCACGAAAATCTGCGCGCCATCTGTGTGCCATTTGCACATTCATACAATTTTTACCATACACTGCAGTTAATTCACAATAAATTTGAAAAGTTGATGCTGATAGCCGTTACTATGTGGTAGTTAATCATCTTCGGGAAATGTTTAAAAAGGAACTACTATGTTTCATACAACTAAAATTATTTAGAAAATAGTGACTGCAGTTTCAACTCACAGAGTCATTTTCAAACTGAATTACAAAGGTAGACTAAGTATTTAATACAGAAGCATGAGCAAATTTAACAGTAAATAAAAACTACCTGAGAAATTACATTATTACAAAGGGGAGGTACTAAATTTCGGTAACTAATTATTATTTGTCGACAACCAATAACGGGGAAAACCCAAGTTCTGTCTGGTCATTAAGCAAATTTACATTTTTATTTTTACTATGTTTATATATTTCTAAAGATTCAAGAATATTTAACTTTTGGCCCTTTTTTGAATAATGTAATATGTCAGTGTTGCTTAAATCAGGAAAACTGTGGCTGTGTTCTAAGCAAAGATAGTTTTAAAGCACCTACCACTTTGTCCAACATACAAGCTATCACACTCTGAACATTTTAACTTATAAACTCTTCATTTATCAAATTTATTAATTTTATCTTTAGCACTGTAAAGGACAGTGGACAGATTGTGTTGAGATTTAAAGGCTACTTTTATATTATGTTTGGAAAGAGTACTAGCTATGTTTTCTGTACCACAGTATGATAAAGATATATAAGATGAACTATCTTTATCATTTTTTATTTTGGGATATATTGAATTAAAAGCTAGTTGTTTTTGTTTTTTAGTTACTAATTTCTTTATGGTTTGTTAGGAGAAATTGTTTGATATTGCAATCCTTTCAATGATATTTAGTTCCTCTTGAAGATCTTCTTCAGAGAGAGGCAAAGAGAATGCTCTATGTATCATTGAATTGTATGCAGCCATTTTGTGTTGTGGGGGGTGAAAAGAATCATTAGATATAGTATTACCTGTAAACATTGGTTTTCTAAAAATTTTAAAATTACACTGATTATTGAGGTGTGATATGGTGAGATCTAGAAAATTTATTTTATGGTTATCGTCAATTTTTGGATGGCAATTATTAATGTATTGTAAGAATTTTTGAACCTGTCTAGTAGTGCCTTTAAAAGATGCTAGGACATCATTCCCATATCTGTACCAAAATTGAACATTGTTTTTGCTTAAAGGGGAATTAAGAATTTCACTACAAGAAATGTCAGTTTTTAGTACATATTAGTACGTGCTAGGCCATGTCCAAAATGGGTGATTTATTGGGTATTGGGTTTTCATGGATTCACGGTTCGCTTGGGCTTATTTCTTCTTGTTATTTTAAATATTTAATAACATTAACTAAACTAAACGAAACCATTGCCTTAGCATTATTATCCCAATAAATTACCAATTTTGGATATGCCGTGGGATGCACCAGTATGCCCTGAGTCAAAACTGATATTTCTTATAACATATGTAATATCCAAGTCAATGTAAGATTAAGGATTGAGAACCTAAGTTAAGAGATTATGACTTTATGTTAAAAAAAAATGAAGGTCTGATCTTTAAACACTTTTTATAAGTAAAAAATATGAAATACCTAACTTGACTTTAATTTTTATTATTATGCAATCATAAATATTACAGGAATTAAAGTGGAAATAAAATATAATAATTATAAATTTTTACGATTAAAATATTGACAAAATAAATTTAAAATAAATTGGAATAATTTTTTTCACTTAAGTAAAAAATTAAGTACTTGTACCGTACTGGGATTTTTCTCAAGACTTAAGTAACTCTTGCCAACCGACGTCGTCAGATTTAGCTACGCCACTGCGGTATCCGTTACCTACAATGGATTTTATGTTAAAAAAGATGTTTTTTGTCTATTTGCTAACTATATAATAGTTTATTGGCAAAGTTCAACTTTAGCACTTAAACTTCCTCCATCCAATTGTTGATTCGCCTCTTTAAAATCGAAAATAGTCTGTCTGTCGAATTACCCAACATAAAGCTTTCTTTAATGATATTAAAATACGTTCTAGTTTTATTATTTGCCCGGATATCGTAAAATATACGCTCGCTCCTTTCCATTAGCGTTCAGGAATTAAGAATTACGAGCGAATAAAATTACAACCTACATTGTTTAAGGTCTTGTTTTATCTACTTTAAAGTGTTCTTGGTTAGTCTCTTACCAAGTTAAGTAGCCAAAGAAGTAACGGAATTACCTAATTTATAGAGATAAATTTAGTTATTTTGGTATGGTTTAGAGTTTTCAGTGCATGAAATGAACATAATTTTAATTTGAGTAATGTACATTCAGATCTATTAAGAGGTTTTAAGTTTTAAATCGGATTTAGTTACATTGAATTTTGTACACAGAGAAATATAAGAATAAAAACTATAAGGCCTTTGAATCGTCAAAAGGAATAGTTGTCTCCCAAAAATAAAGAAAATTGTGCTAATACAAAGAAGTGATTTTTATTTTTAAAAATTTAGGGTTCAGAACTTCATCAGTTTAAACCCATTATTGTTAACTTGCACCGTGTTTGTAAATTAGAAGTTGATAGTGACATTTTTTGAAAAATTGTAAGTTTTAAAAAAGAAATAATTTCCAAAGAAGTTGCTAAATCTTATGATCAGACAGTTTCCTTATCCTTAAGATATTATTATATTATAAAGGGTGTTTTTTATAGAGGTATAAAACTTTAAGTTGGCAACACTTTTTTAATTGGCGGCCATTTTGTCAGCTGTCAAATAATTTATATTTAGTTTGGTTTGGCATTTCAACATGAATAGACTGACGCCTGAACAATGCTTCCAAATTGTGCAAATTTATTTTGAAAATCATGGTTCTGTTCGAAATACGTATCGCGTATTACGGTCAATATAATCGTCCATCAGAGCAATTAATTCGATTAACTATGGAACGTTTTCGCACCACGTTTACTCTAAATGATAATACGCATCCACAGAGACGTCGTACAGTGCGTACAGAAGAAGTCATTACTGCTGTAGAGCGTAGCGTAGAGGGAGACCCGAATCAGTCTATCCGCCATCGTGCACAGGAATTGGATATGTGTCCATTCACTTTATGGAAGATTTTGCGGAAAGATCTTAGTTTGTGTGCTTACAAAATCCAACTCGTGCAAGAATTGAAGCCACACGATCACCTAGCAAGGCGTAGATTCGGTGAATGGGCCCAAAACAAGATTACCGTTGATCCCGATTTTTATAAGCGAATTTTGTTTAGCAATGAAGCTCACTTTTGTTTCAATGGATACGTCAATAAACAAAACTGCCGTATTTGGAGTGATGATAATCCTCAAGTGTATGTTAAGACACCGTTACATCCAGAAAAACTGACTGTTTGGTGTGCTTTATGGGCTGGTGGAATCATTGATCCGTACTTCTTTAAAAACGATGCTGGTCAGAACGTTACAGTCAATGGTGACCGCTATAGAGCCATGATTACTGACTTTTTCGTTCATCAATTGAACAACCACGATGTGCAGGAGCTGTGGTTTCAACAAGATGGCGCAACATGCCACACAGCTCATGCCACAATTGATTTATTGAAGGAAACGTTTGGTAATCGCATAGTTTCACGTTTCGGACCCGTGAATTGGCTTCCAAGATCGTGCGACTTAACGTCGCTAGACAAATTTCTGTGGGGATATGTGAAGTCGCTAGTCTACGCCGTTAAGCCCGAAACGATTGATCACTTGGAGGACAACATTCGCCGCGTTATTGCCAATATACGGCCACAAATGTTGGAAAAAGTCATCGAAAATAGGACCTCCAGATTAGACTACGTCCGAGCCAGCCGTGGCAGTCATATGCCAGAAGTCATATTTAAATTATAATGTCAGAAGGTTATCTTTCGAATAAAGTAAATTTCATGTCAATTTAAAAAATTCATTTAAAAGTTCTATACCTCTATAAAAAACACACCCTTTATATTTAATCATATACATACAGACTGACCCAAGGTCTAATACTTCTTGTTATTATTAAATTAAAAAAATACATATTTTTATGAAAGTTGCAATATAATAATATGTCGACCTGCATATTCCAAAATTATCTCTAGTTATCTATACAGAATAATATGGAAAAGTAGGGGAGCAAAAAACATTTTTTTGGGGATACTCTAATATTTTTACCTATTTTGATTTCCCACAAAATTCTTTATATAGTCATGTAATTAAATTTACAATATTTCGGAAATTGATGTAGGACCATGACGATTGAAGGTACTTTTGAAATATCGCTTCAACATTTGCAAGATTAGTACTATAGAATATAAGGAAAAGATTTTTTACCACTGTCCTAACATTCTTGAAAGATAAATAGTCACAAATCTCCTTATTTGCGCCATAGCACCTCCTTATTTTTAAATAAGCGAATTACCTCCTTAATGAAATAAGGTAGGTCCTTATTATGATTAAACAAACTCATTGATACCGTCTCCTTAAGAATTATATCTATATCGATAAAATGCCGCCACAGCCTCTTCAAAGTAAGACACATAGAAACGACCCAGTCACTGTCGAGCAAAGGTTGGTACATTCTGGGAAAATCAGTTTTTCTAAAGTTAAATATGTAATGTTATTTCAATTTAAATCCGTTTTATTTGCACGTTCGATAAGGGCATATTATCAATAATAGAGGATGAGGCACATCAACAGGCAACATTGTTGAATCAGATTCAACAACTTTACAAAAGTCCAGTCGGCCAAACACCACGTCAAGAAGTCGATTGTTATGATTTTCTACATATTAAACTGACATGAGTTTTAGATGTTAACAGAATTATTAACAGCATGTAGTTTTGGACCATCCGTTGCACGACTGATATCTGCAGACATATATTCGGGAATATTGAAATCACTCAAAGAATATCTTGTACAAAATGATGCGTTATTCAGAACGAGATAGATTTTATGTCGAGTAGGACAGCTATATACTTTCAACTATTTTATAATGATATTAAATTTTATTTTTAATGAAAGTGTGACAAGTCAAAAACTCCGAAAATAAAAAAAGCCCCTGCCAGCACCGTCATAAGAGAAATAAAAAAGTTATAAAGTTATACGAGTAACAAACTGTACTTTATTGCTCATTGTATATTTTTATGTTGTGGTGGCCATAAAGCCGTTGTAAAACCATCTATGTCGTGTATTTCAAAAAGATTTTATTTATTAAAATTACACATTATTGTCGCACTCTCACGTCCTTATTTTTTCTTTTATATTTGCATGTTTGTTAAATTTGGGTAAATAGTATTTATTACCAAGAAGGTTTCAGTTAAAAATGTAAAAATTATCTATTGTTCACTTTAGCGCTTTTAAATCTAAAGTAAAAAATTCAAATAATGAATTTGTAGCATTTCTACAGTTCAATAAATTAATTTTATTTTATGTATTTGTGTAAGTTAACATACCAAATTAACAAATATCTGATCAAGTGCATTATTTCAGTAACCAAAAAAAAAATACTTGAAGAGTTTACAACTATAAACAATGTGCTACATTTTTTATGTAACAATAATGACAGCAAAAATATGTTTTTTGAGTACAAATGAAAATATATAAGCTTTGTGCAAAAATGAACAATGCCAATCAAAAGAGAGGAAATTTCACTTAGGAATCATATTTTCTATTACAAGTAAGATTTATAATTAAAAAAAATCGCTTGAAAAAGCTTTGGCATTTCCACCACATACAGCTGATGATGATGATGATCGATGATATCTTTTGATAGGGTTGATAGAATGACGTCTGTTAAAAAGGCTCTAAAATTGCATGAAATTTTTTAACCACACGTTCATTTAGAAAATTAAATATCTTTAAATCGTGTGTAAAGATAAGCAAACTACATTTTTTGAAACGATTTTACTAATATTACTGCCACAGCTTCAAATTCAAATACTTTAACTTTCAACTGAAACCCAATAGTCTCGAAATATGTGTCCATAACAATTACTAAATGAAAAATATTTTAAAAGTTTATTTTCCAAAAACAATGGCCCCAAAAATGATATTTTTCAGCAAACTTCTTTTCTTAAGTAATTAACAAGTTTGACTGCATACATTATACTGGGACTTTACAATAGTGCTTTCTAAAGTTGAAAATTCAGACTTTAAGATATAAATAAAATTTAAAAGAATTTGAATTGGTAAAAAAACTAAAAGAAAGTAATAGTGGGTTGAAAACTACGAACATTTCTCTTATTTCAATGTTCAAAAAGTAATTAAAATGTTTTTTTCGGATGTGATTCATCGTATGTTGTAGTTTAGGTCTTAAGCTTTAAAATTATGCATTGACAAAATTTATTTCAACGCATTTTTACAATGGACACATTGCTTAAAAAAAATTACATTTACGACAAGTACAGAAGCAAATGAAAAGTGAAATGGATATTTTAATTAAAATAACAATTTTGTAACTCGTTTACAACTTGATGAATATAATATATGATTTCAAAATATACCGCTATGGTGTTTACAAATTTATTGATATATAAAAATGATAGAAATTTACAGATGCTTGTCTATACATATTAAATAAGAAAAGTGTTCCGTTTTCCCAAAATATCCTACCCAATGCTAAATAGGAATTGACAATCCTAAGCCTTTTTCTATTCCCGGGATGGAGCTTATTAGGGGAGTGCCAGCCCATAGCAACAAACGAAGAGAATAATTGTAATAATATATAGGGTGTTTCCAAATAAGTGCGAAAAATTTTAAAGGGTTATTCTTGAGCTACTTTTAAGCATCAAGTTTATACATTTTGAGAATCTTTTTTAGTTTGTTTAGTACTGTTACATTAATTTATATCAATTAAATGTATATCGCAATAATCCATAATATGAATATTTACTGATTAGCCATTATTAGTTATTTTAAGATTATAAATTAAATAGTTTAAAAAGCGAATTTATTTGATGTTAAATTGACAGCTCTAGTATACTTTGATAGCTATTTACCTGGTAGCTGGTGGTAATGAAATGAGAAAAGTAAATTTACCACTTAATTTTTAAGGGTGATTTACGTCTAAACCGTTGGGTTTAGCGATGTAAATAAAGAGCACCTTTTTTAAAGGCCTGGCATCAGTCTTTCAGAAATTATGCCAAAAACTACTGTAGCTGTCAACACTAAAAAATTATGACAAAAAAACAATTTTCAATGTAGGTAAAGTGCCCTCTAGCGGCAAACAATCAATGTGAATTGTTACTAAAATGATTGTTTAGGTTTCATTACTTTTTAGTTCAATTTTACTCGTGTTCACACGTGACACATTTTACTGGCCCTCACGCCTTTGAACAAATGTAAAAAGAGACAGAACAGTAGTAGTACCATAGTCGTATCATATAGTACTCGACGTATTGCACGTCTCCCGCTTATCGTTTTGCTCTAAAATATATTGACTCTCGCCTCAAAACTACTCCGAAATACAGTGATAGTGTCCCCGATTCCTGGTTCCTGTATGGTGAAGCTTGGAATTATTCTGGTGGCCACCAAGAAGAATTTAGTGAAGTGCTTTCGACTACAAGGTAGGCCATTTTAGTATTTGTGTCACGCTGTCGCCGTATTTTGTATAATTTCTCATCTTCTCAATTAAACCTATATACAGTCCACTCTTTGTCTCAATCCCCTACATATTTTTTGGCCACTTCGAGCCGCATGTTCATTGTTTTATTCACAAAATTAAAAATGTTCTTTAATTAATTAACATTTTACAAAATTTTCTTCGAGAATGTACCATTTTTAGAATTTTTTCGTTGGCCCTTTAAGAGTCTCGAAGGCGCACCTGTCACACGCAATTTCATGGTCGTACTCCCTCCATACCATTGCACCCACTAGTCCTGCTGATCAGCTGAATCAGTATCTTCAAATTTTCGACATAAAATATTTGACTTTTTAAAGCATTGGAAATTACTGAAATCGCGTATTTAATCCTCATTTTAGAGCAATAAAAAAAAAATAGTAATATTTTTTGCTGATTTATTTTTATTCACTGGCTCTCAATTGGAAATATTATAATAATATCTTTTATTGATTTGTTGTTCATTAAATATTGTTCGATTAGAAAAGTAAATAATATATTTGAAAATGTCAAAACTGGATATATACATTGCTCGCAGAAATGCTGCTAATTCTCGCATCAAAGAATTATTGAATATCGCGGAAAAAGCTCAAACAGATCAAAATGTACGTTTACATTTTAAAATGCGCTATAAAATGTTGGAAAATATTAAAGATGATTTTGATAAAAATCATTCGCATATCGTTGATTTAATAGCAAGCGTGGAAAACAAAGATGCTCTTTTAAAAACCGAAGCCACTTTTAGGGAACTTTTCGATTTTGATTATTTTGAAATTCAGGCTATTTATTATAGTATTTTTGAATCTGAACCCCTTGTCAACTTAAATGTCTCTCATTCTGCGCCATCCCAAAATAATGGTAGGTTGCCCAAATTGGAAATACCGGTTTTCTCTGGTGATATTCGAACATGGAAAACCTTCTATGATTTATTTAACTCGCTCATACATACTAATTCCAATTTGAGCAACGTGGAAAAATTTAGCTATTTGATAAATTCTCTTGATAAAGCCCCGCTTGCTCTAGTTAAATGTACACCTTTATGTGATGCAAATTATTTAATTGCCTATAATGCTCTGGTTAATAGATACGAAGACCCTAGACTTATTGCTATAACTCACTGGCAAGAAATACAGGGTACTAAAAAACTGTCTGATGATTATTCGGTCAGCTCTTTGAGAAATCTCGTGGACAAGTTTGAAGAAAACTTGGCTGCTTTAAATAATTTGCATTACCCAGTTAAACAATGGGATTTTGTACTATTTAATATATTAATGGAACGGTTAAATCACAGTTTAGCTACACGTTTTGAAATTGATTGTCATACTGAATTAAAAAACCCAACAAATCGCTCAAATAATTTTGGTATTTTGAGAGACTTTTTACAAAAACATTGTGACGCTTTAGATGCTGTTTCTATTACTTCTTCTCCAGTAAAATTACAAGTTCCTAAAAATAAAATAAAAACATTTCTAAACAATACCGATGGCAAAGAAAAATGCCCTTTTTGTAATAAGTTGCACCCCATTTATAGTTGTCAAGACTTTTTATCAAAATCCCCTCAGGAACGGTATAATATTGTTAAAACTAAAAGATTGTGTATAAATTGTTTAGGTACAAGGCACTTTTCGCCTTCATGTACCTCTCTTCGCACTTGTCGTAAATGTTCTCTAAAACATCATACACTTTTACATTTTGGTTCAGAATTTAAGCCCTCATCTTCTCAAATTGTTGTTTCTCATCCTCAGAGTTCTCAAGTTGTTTCTCATACAACCACGCATGCGCCTACTCAAGTTTCCCATTTGGCGGAAAGCTCTCTCGGTACAGGTGCATTGCAGTCACATTCAGATAAAGACAATTTGCCTAACAATAATTCTCCAGATGTTAACTCTTACGTTGCTAATTTACCTCGTAACCATACTGTTCTCTTGTCCACCGCGGTCATAGAAGTCAAAGATGCGTGGGGACAATTTCAAAAAGTCCGTGTATTACTGGATTCCGCAAGTCAGGCTAATTTTATTACTAAAAAGTGTTGTAAAAAACTCGGTTTGGATTCTTATTCTCTAAATATTTCCATAGGTGGGTTAGGACCTATGGCTACCAAGGCTACGCAAGGTGTTGCTTGCACAGTTCGTCCTCATTTTCATTGTGAACCTTGTTTAACTTTAGAATTTGTTGTTTTACCGCAAATCTGTGCCGATTTGCCATGCGCTGACTTACCAGCAAAATATTTTAAAGAATTTTTGAATTTAAATTTAGCTGATCCAAATTTTAATATTTCTTCTTCGATTGATATGCTCATCGGTGCTGAAGTTTTTGGCTCTTTATTGAAAGGTGAATCAATTTGTTTTGATCACCACAAACCCTCCGCTGTTAATACATCTTTTGGATGGATACTTATGGGCAAAGTATCTCTTGAAAATAATTATCGTATAGGTACGTTTTGTACTTTAACTCAAATTGAAAATTGTATAAAAAGATTGTGGGAGCTTGATCAAGTAGCTCAAACCCCTAAGCTTTCTCCCGAGGAGAACGCTGCTGAACATATATTTGTTGAATCTCATGATAGAACTCACACTGGTAGATACGTAGTAGCTCTCCCCTTCAAAAATTCCTCTTCTCCTAATTTTTGTGATTCTCGCGACATCGCTCTTCGTAGATTTGTGAACTTGGAGCGTCGTCTGAAAAATAATCCCTCGCTTTATCAAGACTACTGCAATTTTATGCAAGAATATCTATCAGCTGGACACATGGAACTTATTGAAGATCCCTTAGAAGCACCCCACTCTTACTATATTCCTCATCATTGTGTTTTACGCCCAGAGAGTCAGACGACTAAATTAAGGGTCGTTTTTGACGCCTCTACTAAAGATGCAAATCATATATCATTGAATGACACTCTTTTAATTGGCCCCAAGCTTCAGTTAGATATTTTCACTCTGCTACTGTGCTTTAGACTTGGCGCTGTAGGGTTTACAGCTGATATCAAGCAGATGTATCGTCAAATTTTGGTTACTAAAAGTCACTGTGATTATCAAAGAATATTATTTCGCTTCTCCCAAGACGAATCTATTAAAGATTATCGTTTACTAACAGTGACTTGCGGTGTATCTTCGGCTCCATTTTTGGCGATTCGTACTCTTCAGCAACTGGCTAGTGATTACCAGGCAAATTATCCTCAAGCCTATCAAGCATTGAAAAATTCGATTTATGTTGATGACTTGATCTGCAGTTGCGATACTGTTAGCGAAGCTGTACAGCTTCAACAGGAGCTCGTCGAGCTCTTGCGACTTGGTGGTTCGAGCTGAGAAAATGGGCCAGTAACAATCCACAGTTAGTGACTCATTTACCGCAATCTTGGCTGCAAATTGATCCTCTTTCATTTGATAATGATCAGGAAAATATGGTGAAAATTCTGGGACTTCAATGGCAACCCAAATTGGATATCTTCACGTATAACGTAAGTGTTAGTGAAACCTCCTGTACAAAACGTAATATTTTGTCAGATTTAGCTCGCATATTTGACCCTGAAGGATTTTTAACCCCCGTTGTCCTTTTCGGTAAACTTATAATACAAAAACTCTGGGCACTTGGGCTTCAGTGGGACGACATCCCACCTGAAGACATTGTAATTAAGTGGCGCAAATTTAAGGGTGAATTACCTCTACTCTCTAGTTTTCAATTACCTCGTATTCTCCTCTCTCTCGATTATTTGTTTTGTGATATTCATGCATTTTGTGACGCTTCCTCTTACGGCTATTCAACCGTTATATATTTTCGATACGAAACGTCCCAAAATCAAATAAAAACTTCTTTTGTAGCTGCAAAATCTCGTGTTGCGTCATTGAAAACGATTTCTGTTCCTCGTTTAGAATTATGTGCAGCCGTACTCCTTTCAGATCTCTTGATTTCGGTTTTGTCTGCGTTTGAAGACAAAATTAATTTTCGTCGGAGTTATGCGTGGTCAGATTCGACTGTACCTCTATCCTGGATAAAATCGTCTCCTCATAAGTATAATACTTCTGTTTCCAATCGTCTTACTCATCTTCAAGAAAGGAATGCACCTACTCGTTGGTGTTATCTTCCTTCCGAACACAATCCGGCTGATTGTGATTCTCGGAGCTTATTACGCTCTCAGTTGCTTGACCATTCGCCATGGTGGGCGGGGCCCTTTTTTCTCTCAGAATCAGAAGAGTTTTGGCCAGATTTTTGTAGAACGTTCAAGTTTACGGAAACTGCTTTGGAGCAAAAAAAGACTGTTTTGTCCACCTTAGTTCCACCTTGGGACTTCTTTTTAGATCTTCTTGATAGATTTTCCTCCTTGGATAAAATAATACGCATTTTGTGCAGAGTTCTGCGTTTTATCTCGAATAAGAAAACGCAAGGTACTCTTTCGGAACCATTTTCCGGAACTCTAATGTGCTTATTTAAGTACATTCGAAATGTTATATTGCTTGTTGAACCGGGTATCCTGAGGGTGGGCGGACACCAATCGTACTCCCATCTATCTTTTAGAAAGTTACATCCTGGCCAACCAACCCTACTGCATTTGATTGCTCAAAAATTGTGGATTTTATATCCTAAGAAACCTATTCGCTTGCTTTCTCGTTGTTACAAGTATATAACAACCATTCTCAAGTCTTCTCAGCCTACTATGGAAGGTATTCCTAAGGCTCGTTTTATTTTTAATTTATCTCTCCCTGTTGGTACACAGATTTTCTCTTACACAGAGTGTAACACGATTTTAGTCTTAGTTGAAACTTTGGTAAATTTTCGACACCTTTTAAGTTTGGGTTTAAACGATCTCAAAGCTCGTACACCGGAACATTTTTTGAATTTGGAACCCTTAAACTCTTTTTTGGAACCTGATTTAACCTCGTCCAACCTCGGACGATTAACTCGCTTTTAATTACTACAAGCCTTACATCAGCATTTCTGGGTAAGGTGGAACAAAGAATATTTACACACTTTGATGCAACGCAGCAAATGGACTGAGTCGTCAGTTCCTATTCTCAAGGATACTCTCGTGTTGCTCCAAGACGAACACGCGCCGCCCTTAAAATCACACTTAGGCCGGGTGTTAGAGGTGTATCCGGGTGCGGACGGAGTTACGTGCGTTGTGACTGTGCGTACCGCGCAAGGTAATTTCAAAAGACCTTTAACTCAAATATGTCCCCTACCTCAAAATTAAAATTATATATATAATTTTTTTTTTGGTTTATTACTCTACTTTAAGTTTTTTTTTTATTTGGATGGTACAGAAATATTTTTTTTTTGTTTATAAAATGTCTCATTTTAGGTGGGCGGTATGTTTAGGTTTCATTACTTTTTAGTTCAATTTTACTCGTGTTCACACGTGACACATTTTACTGGCCCTCACGCCTTTGAACAAATGTAAAAAGAGACAGAACAGTAGTAGTACCATAGTCGTATCATATAGTACTCGACGTATTGCACGTCTCCCGCTTATCGTTTTGCTCTAAAATATATTGACTCTCGCCTCAAAACTACTCCGAAATACAGTGATAGTGTCCCCGATTCCTGGTTCCTGTATGGTGAAGCTTGGAATTATTCTGGTGGCCACCAAGAAGAATTTAGTGAAGTGCTTTCGACTACAAGGTAGGCCATTTTAGTATTTGTGTCACGCTGTCGCCGTATTTTGTATAATTTCTCATCTCCTCAATTAAACCTATATACAGTCCACTCTTTGTCTCAATCCCCTACAATGATGAAGCGCAGAAGACTTAGCCTATCTTTCAAATATTAGTCAAATCGGTTTTCCTGTAAGCGAGTAATTCAAAAAACAAAAAATAAAAACTTGAACTTGGACGGCTTGTAACTCGAAAACGAATGACATTTTGAAAAAAAATTATATGAAGCTCTACCCTTATTTTGTCAAGTAGAATCACCCCCTTAAGTTTCGTGATCGATTTTTGAATCACCCTGTATAAGCATATGTCCGACAATACCTAGTTTTTAAGACACAGGGTGTTAAATTTCTAAAGAAACTTTCACAGTAATCACTTTTGGCTGAAGAAAGTTTGTATGCATTTCTTGAAGCCAATTTTCAACATCACTTTTTATTAAATATATGGATTGGTGTCATAGGCGATTATCTAATTGGCACATGTTTTACTGCCATTAAGATTAAATGGTGATCAATAGTGTCACTTTCTCGAGGAAGAGTTACCTGCCCTTTTTGAAGAGGTTCATCTTCAAGTTAGAATTATGGTTTATGGATGATGACGCTT
Organism: Diaprepes abbreviatus; assembly: GCA_034092305.1. Classification (NCBI taxonomy): domain Eukaryota; kingdom Metazoa; phylum Arthropoda; class Insecta; order Coleoptera; family Curculionidae; genus Diaprepes; species Diaprepes abbreviatus. Next base: position 7,688,696 of record JASJET010000090.1, on the reverse strand, counting down.
TAGGGTATTTCAGTATCAATGTACGCCGTTACTTAGAGGAAGTGTATTAAAACCTTTGGATAGGTTGAGGAAGCACTCAACACTGGCCTGCTCGATTTCCGGATTTAAATCCTTTAGATTTTTACATCTAGAGTTTCCTTAAATCTGTGGTTTATGCATTTCCTGTTGAAGATGTTAAAGATTTGAGAAATCGTGTTATTGCGTCTTTCGAGAGGATAAGAAATACTCCAGGATTATTCCAACAAATACGCTCTTCAATGAAACGAAGATAGGATTCTTGCATTTTCAACAATTGTTATAATTTCTTATTATGATTTACAAGCCAAACGGCTTCGCACTCCCTCCAGGGATTATTCACTCATACCAGGCATACAAAGACACCAAAAGTATAAAGCTCTGTGGGAACCCTTTTCATGTTATCGGGTCCTAGGTGACGTTGTCTGCTGCATTTCCCATGAATTTTTGGACGGTTCGCGCGGTTGCTAGGAGAATTGCTTTCTGCATCGGTTTATAAAGATGCTCACTAAGGCCCAGTCCCTTGATGTTCTGCAGGAGGTTCTTCGGTATCGCTCCAGTTGTTGACAGTATTATGGGAATCGTTTGGACGCTGTTCATTGCCCATTGTCTTCGGATTTGGACCTCCAGATCTCTGTATTTGGCGATCTTCTCGTTATATTTTGGCCTTAGGTTGTTGTTGTTAGGCACCGCAATGTCGATTAGTGTAGTTCGCCTAGAAATTTTATCTATTAGTATAATGTCTGGTCTATTATGAGCCACTGTTTGATCCGTCAGAACCGTTCGGTCCCAATATAACTTGAACGGGTTGTTTTCAAGAATAGGCTCCGGATTGTACTTGTAATAAGGCACTTTTCCTACCTGTAATAGGTTTAACTTTTCTGCTAACTCTTGGTGGAGTATCTTTGCGGCGGAAACATCTGTCCTGAAATCAACCAGTAGTTCGACGCTGAGTTGTCGACATTGTCCTGATTGACCTCATCTGGATGCCGTCCATGAAGTGGCTTCCGTAGCCAGGTTTGTAACTTCTCTTAGTCTGTTCGGTGGTGAGAATCAATATCCTGCTCCCTCAACTGTAGCGGCGTTGAATCGTCTGCATCGCATATTGCTCGGTGTAGTGTGGAAGAGTCCGCTAACCTGTGGAAATATGAATGTAAGTTTATTATTTGTTGGTCGAGCTGCTTACCAATATCCACCAATCCTCTTCCTCCTTGGTGTCTTGGAAACATTATACGTTCAATAGCACTCCGAGGGTGATGTTTTTCTGCTTTTGTTAGGAGTGTCCTTATTTTTCTTTGCAGGTTTTGGATGTCCGTCCTGCTCCACTTTACAATTCCAAAAGAGTAGCTCAGCGTAGAGCAAGCATATGTGTTTAGCGCCTTAAACAAATTTCTACTATTTAAATTAGTTCGTAATACCCGCCTTACCCTTCTGACAAATTCGGCTGTCAATTCGGGCTTCATAGTGCCATGGTCAATTCTTTTAGCCTGTTTCATACCTAGATATTTGTATGTTTGGTCTACTTCCATTGCAGCTATAGTTTCACCGTTCTGCATTTCAAAAGCCCCGGTTGTATCTTCCCTTTAACGATGTTCAAAATACGGCACTTGTCAAGTCCAAACTGCATTCCGATATCCCCGGAGAACTCCTCTACAGTTTTTCTATCTTAATCTAATTTCTGTTATTAATATTTTATTATTGTTGTTAAAATTCATTTACTATCAGGTTGCAATTTTTTTTTAGCCCCGGTTGATTAAAACAAATGTGAATAAAAATTGATTAAAATAAATTCATTATAATTTTTTACTTATGTATTTTTATGGAAAAACTATTGACTTTTAGAGGAAAACTTAAGAGACAAAAAAGTTTTACTATAAGATGGGATAGCTAACTGAGTAATTAAATCGAGTCAGTGGTGCCCGGAAAAAAAAGTTCGAGAGGGTAAAATTTTACAGACCCGGAAAGAAGTACCACACTGAAAAAAGTGTTATGTGTTCTAAATTTGACTTGCGTTATCTTTAAAAACAAATGATATAAATTTAAAAAACTAAAAATAATATAAATTTTAACACACCCATATGTTTATATGAACTTTTATGCTTAAAATTAGCTTAAGGATAACTTTTTAAAATTTTTCGCAGTTTTTGGAAACACTCCGTATATCAAACTCTATGTTCTCTATAATATCGAAGGATTTTTTTTCAGACTGTTTTCCCTGAAAAATATTTAAAACTTTAAACGAAATATTAAAAATAGTAGCAACAAATTCTTTCAAGCTTGCGCAAAAAACATAAACTAATTATAATACACCATACAGCAAACATCGGTGACAATTCGTTGTTTTTCCCGCAAGCACTGGGATGGAATATATTAGTGTTCGCATTAGGCTCTGTATTACAAACCATTGTAATGAATTATCATCGTAACGAATAATTGTTATAATAGACAAGTTTTACACCGAAATTAATCAATGACCAGAAATTCCACATGCTATGTAACTACATTATATGATCACATATTAACTGTTTTAGATCTGTTGTCATTTTATCGATATATAAACTTAATTCAGTTAATTCTACCGCTTCTAAAATATTACAATAGCATATTACATATTATATATAATGTGCTATATATAATCCTACCATATAACGTAATTTGTGTGCCATTTAGCTTGATTTATAATATTTTAAATGACTTACTTATTGTGTTTTTTGTTTTATTTAGTATAACAAGAGCAAATAAATTTACGTTAAGTTCGGCCCTTTCAATTTTCTGCGGAATATTTTGTACCGACGTAAATTTGCCGTTTTTGAGATTAAACTTTGCGGGTCTAATAAATATTTTGATTATGGATTAATTTTAAAGTCTCATATTATTAAATGTATTATTTTTGTAGAAAAAAAATAATGGCTAGCTGCTTTCCATTATTAGAATATTTTGCAAATCAATATTTAGATCCACGAATTTAAAAACTCAAAAATATATTTAAACTTTAAATACTTATATTAATAGGCAACAAAATTAAACTTCCACTTCGGTTTACTTAATAATATAAACTTCATATAGAGTCAGTGGGTTTTATATGTCATTTTTAGAAATAATTACGTAAAAATAGTGTGATAAAAGATAAATAACCATTGGTCTCTCTAGGACGCTAATATACCAAACACTCACATCAAAAATTATTATTATGTACATAAACAATAAGCAGGAAATGCACTTTTATCACAGAAGATTTAAAGTGGTTTGAGAGAACTGTAAATTCATAATATAACATGGAATCTTTTAAGGCGACACCTAAAAAACGGATAAAATAAAATTATAAAAATCATTAAGCTAATAATAATCATAGAAAGATGTAAATGTAATATATTTTTTCTACCGCTGATTGTTTTGATAATTTTGTCTTCTAATATTTTTTCACTAGCCCTAAAAATAATTTCGAAATTAAATTTAGCGATTGAATGTATATGTGCAAAGCACTTTTCATCAGTATTTTTAACACAAATGCATCCTTTTTTAAATTAACAAGATCAACTATCTAACACTAGTTTGATTTTATGTAATTTTTAGTTTAATCTAAACTAGTATTATGTTAATTAACCATCAGTTTAACTTAATTTACTATAATATTCATTAAATTGTTTAAAATCCAAATTAGTTTCTTTTAGCGTTATCATTTCGTCTATGGATCTATGCTTTTCCTTCAACTTTCCAAGTATCTCAATCCTGGATCCTTTGTATTCTGCAATATAGCTGGTCTTCTGGGTGATCGTTTGTGATTACGTATAATTATTTTGGCCCATCGTTCATCATTCAGTCAGGCAAAACATGACCAGCATATCTCCATTTTAAGCAAAGTATATTGTAGGCTGCGTCTAGTTTCTGTGTTTGTCTTCTTATCCATTCATTGGTTCTTCTCACCAAAGGCTGTAAGTAGCCTGCAGATTTTGCAGTCAAAGAACGGATCCATGATCTCCCTATGAGAGTGCTGCGTATTTGTTAATAAAAATATAAAATAGGATAAGTTAACATCCATATAATTTTTTAATGAAAATCGGAAATTTCGGCTGTAGAAAACTGTAAAAAGTGTGAAAAATTTCAAAAAACACACAAGGTGATCCATTTTAATTTATCAATCCAAATATCTTTTAAAATACTCCATTTACAAAAAAATTGTTCAGATAAAAATTGTCAAGGATAGAGGGGGATATTTATCGGTAGTATTGACCTTAATATTGGGGTCAATTTTCAAGGTTACTTGAAGGTTAAGGTGATTTTTTTTAAATGAAAACCCCACATAAAATTGCAGAAATGAAATGTGGAGAAAAGTCCCCATCCAACAGTATGAATAACACAAGGAGTAAAATCATATGTCCTCATACTTTGAATAAACCAATAATTAGGAAAATAAGAATGATGGAGAAAAACTTTTTCTACAAAAGTCAAACCATGTATGTTAAAGTGACCTTAAATTTGACCTTGACCTTGATGTTGAAGGTCATATCAAAGTCATGACTACGAAAATGGAGATAGCGGAAACTTCTACGATCAAATCTGATGTTGAAATGCCTTAAAGTTTAGGCTTATGGCCATTTCAAATTCAAATATTAAAAAATTCCGAAATGGCAGGATATTGGGAAATGTTCAAATTTCATGAGAAAGTTAGAGTGCTGGGGGTTTGGTTGAAAGTGAAAAATTTTTCCTTTGGAAATGACCTTCAGTGACACCTCTTGAATCTTGCGGGTCCTCCACAACGTGAAACTTGAAAAAGTCAAACGAGCAAGGAAAATAAATAGGAACGACTTGATTAAATTGAAAATTATTTTCGGGAATAATAAACGTTGAAGCTGCTTTCAACAAGAGGATAAAACGCAACGGTCTGAGCGACCTAGACCATCTTCACCTTCGGGTAAATTTTCAAGATTAGTGCAGGTCGAGTTCGTTTTTTTTTTAAATGTAAACCCCTATTTTTGACACAGTATTCGAAAAAAACGAGAAATTTCACGTCAGAAATGATATTTTAAAATTTGTTATTCTGTTCTGTTAAGGCTCAACTATTTAAAAAGCACTCAGAAGTTTTTTCGACGAATTTTAGTGGTTTCCTGAACATATTAAACGTTGAGGGCCCCTTCAACAACTATTAGATGAAATGCACAAGCTTTGAAAACCTTGAAAAAATCGATCTTCAATCCTATTTTCAAGGTCATTGAAGTTCAAGATATTTTTTTAAATAAAGAAAGTGCAAAAATTATTTATTTTCTTTTATCGTTTGAATACTTCCAGTTGTCTTAGTTTGGTAGATTTTTCGCAGCTTCACATTGTGGATGTCCCGTAAGGTCCAAGAAGAGGTCACTGAAGGTCCTTTTCAAAAGTAAAAATTTGTCACTCTGATCGAAACTCCCAGTGCTCTAATATCCCCTAAGCCTTGAACAATCTCCAATATCATGCCATTTCGTAATTTTTTGACATTTGGCTTTGAAATAGCCTTGACTTTGATATTCAAGGTCATCCAAGGTCACCTCAACATGCACAGTTTGATTTTCAGAAACTTTTGTAGAAAAAAATTTTTTCAATCACTTTTAATTTCTGAATTATTGGTCTGTTCAAGGTCAAGGTCATTAGTACACAAAACTGACTCCTCCGTCTTTAATAATTATTATCTGAACCATTATATATAGATATATATATATATATATATATATATATATATATATATATATATATATATATATATATATATGTAAATATTGGTTTATTGTCGTAAATATATGGTCACAAACATAATACGGACAACATTAAAATATGTAGCAATAATAAAATCAATATGCCGTAATTTACAGTTGCTAATTAAACTTAAGAAACGTTTTAAACTCATGATTAGATACATCAGAATAGAGCGGATTTTATAATTTGGTTTTAAAAATATATATAATCAAATGTACGCTTCTGACTTCCTTGGGTAGCATATTGAAAAGGGATTGCCAACATAAAAGGGGCAATTTCTGTCAAACTGATGGGTGAGCTTTGTTAACAAAATGCTACCTGCCTTTCTGGAATTATAGGAGTGAGGATCCAGTATCAATTTGCCTTTGTTGCGGCAAATAAAAATAAGACTTTTTAAAATAAAATTTTCTAGTTCTCCTAATATTTTCTTTAATGTAAACGTTTTTCAGCAGGACTATTTTTTTGTACTTCGTTAATAAGAGAACTAAATCGTACCTATTTTTATTAAAGTAATTTAATAAGTGCTGTAAAATCAAAAAGTAACGCAGTGAAAATTCAAATTTATATTTAAAACAAATTAGGCTAGAATTTAATAAAAACAATTTTAAGTTTAAATTTAAACCACCATTAAAGTTAGAGCTAATATTAAATTGACAAATCACAAACAAAAAACTGGGAAAACTGATCTAATAAATCAACAAACATATAAATAGTGCTCAATCAAATCTCAAATAAGAAGCAGAGTAAACTCGTTGAAACTCGCACGGAACAAAAATGCCTTTCCTGGCGCATTCACCAAAAGTCACCCTTCTAAGTAGGATAGGCGTTATTTTTCCTAACGTATAGATATCTTAGAAACCGTTTTTGGACACGTTCGATAACATAACTTTGAAGGTTTCTACTAGAAGACTATAAATTAGATGCATATTCTAAATGGGAACGAACAAGTGCATTATTTTTTCTAGTCACAAAACCAAGTTGAAAATCATGGTTCTTGGGCTTAGACCGTGTCAAATTGGAATTATTATCCGACGTTTCGCCTACGATTGCACGAAACATCTTCAGGGATCTTTATTCCACGAGACTAGAACACTGAATGGCTATCGAGGAGTAACAGCCCGGTATTTATATCCGATTGGTACCCAGCGAACCGTGATCCAGCGTTACAATCGATTTCCACGTGTGAGACTACAGCCCGCATCTCTATTAATATTATTTGGATATTTACAAATTCCGATTGATTCTCGAATTTTACGTTTAAAGAAACCAGGCACTGATGCTAGCACCCTAGCTTCTTTTACATTAGAAGTGTGACCTGAGCAATGCTGGTGTTCAGCCACTATAGATTGTACAACTTGTTTCTTTTTTATACATCTTTCATGTTCCTTATACCTAGTGTATATTGACCGTCTTGTTTCACCTACATATACTTCACCACAAGAGCAAGGTATCTTGTAAAAGCCTTCTGTTTGAAATGAAATTGCGTCTTTTGGAGGCTTCAAACATTGTTCAACTTTCTTACATGTGTTGAAAATTGTCCGTATGTTTGATTTTCGGAATAATCTGCCAATCTTGTCGGTAGCTCGGTGTATGTAAAGTAAGACAATCCTGTTCATTGGAGGTTCATTTCTGATTTTTTGTTTGAGTAGTTGGGTTTTTATATTTATTAATAGAATGTCTTATATCATCAGAGCAAAATCCGTTGTCTCTCAGAGCATTGGTCAGTTTTTCTGCTTCTGATTTCAGTGATTGCTCATCACATATTGAAAGTGCTCTATGTACCAAAGAATTTATGACGGATTGTTTTTGAGAAGGTGTGACGTTGTATTGAGATATTGATTTGTATGTGAAGATTTTTTGTACACAGAATATCCTAATTTGCAATTTTTTTCCTTTGCACTAGTAAATTAAGAAAGGAAAGGAAGGGCACCATTTGATTCAGTTTCCATAGTGAATTTTATGCTAGGGTGTTGTTGATTTAGATGATCCAGGAAATTATGGAGGTTGTCTGCTCCATGCGGCCAAACTACGAACGTATCATCTACATATCTGCATCAAAATTTAGGTTTTAAAGAATCAGAAAACAAGGCGTTTTCTTCGAAAGCTTCCACGAATATGTTAACTATCACAGGTGATAGCGGAGATCCCATGGCCTCTCCCAAAGTCACCTCGTAGAAAGTTCCTTGAAAAGTAAAATAAGTGGAAATCAGACATGCTTTATTTAATTCTAGTAGGGTGGAATCCATGTTGTTGTTTCGTAATATGGCAGATTTAATGGAAACTGAATCATCTTTAGGAATATTCATGTACACGGATTCTACATCAGAAATAAATTGTACAATCTGCAGTAGGTAAACACCAGCATTCTTCAGGTCACATTTTTAATGTAAAAGAAACTAAGGTACCTGGTTTTTTTACCGTAAAATTAGAGAATCATTCGCAATTTGTAAATATCCAAATAATATTAATCGAGATGCGGGTTATAGTCTATATTACACGTAGAAATCGATTATAACGCTGGATCATGGTTCGCTGAGCACCAGTCGGGTATAAATACCGGGCTGTTGCTCCTTGATAGTCATTCAGTGTTCTAATCTCGTGGAGTAAAAATCCCTGAAGATGCGTAAAATTGTAGGCGAATTGTCGAATAATAATACCAATTTGACACGGTCTAAACCCAGGAACTATGATTTTCAACTTGACCAAAGTCGTGAAAGTTTTCGTTCTTTACTAAACCAAGTATTCTAAAAGCTTTGTTAATAATATATTGATAATAATTCATAAATTATAAATTAAACTGAAAGGGCATCTCAAGAACTCTACATTCAGTCTTTTTTTGCAGCTTTGTTCCATCGAAAAGGTAACTAAAATTAATAGAATATATTTCGTTTGTGGAAGACATAAAAACATGGACTGGCATTTAAAAATATTTTATTCCATTCAATCGTTTAAAATTACACAAAATTTTACTGAAGTATCGCCTTGCATTTTTTCAAACATTTAAATAATTACAACGAATAGATATTTATGTTTCAAGCCTTAGCGTATATAAAAATCAATTAAGAAAACATAGTTTCCGGGTTGATGTAATCTGAAGCAGCTGACACTGGTGTTCTGACACTCAACAGAAGAAAACATTCGACTATCAACCGATGATCGGAGTAGAAAATTTCTGTTAGGATACTGGAACATGACTTAGTTGAGTCTTTTAATGCAGAGGTAATTGCTGGAGAATGAATAGAATATAGCTTTATTAATGAAGTGATTCTTGTTTTAAATTGGAATAATTTCTCCAAATTCAAATTCTATAAATAAAGGAAAACAGAATGTCATAAAAAGAATCTTGCATCTCTGTTGAATTTGTTGTAATACATAAAAATGTCACTGTCTTGGAAGAGTTATGGCAAGAAAATATCACAAAATATGCTTACAGAGTGGACTTTTCAAACAAATCAATATTACATGATAAATGGTCATCAGAGATTTTTAATTTCTTGTTGATTATTAATTTCATTGCCAATAAGGGTGATCAGTTTGAAAAATGAACACATTCCAAGGGATATATTGTCAAAAGGTAAGTCCATTTATCGTACGATTAAAACATATTGAGGTTGTTTGTGTTGTTATTGTTAAACATTGTAATTTTTAATTTTGTTTTTATAATATTTTCAATTTTTCTGAAAGCAGGACCTCTTAAAACTTTCTGGCATCAATGAGTTTTTTGTAAACGACATTAACGTCATTAAAAAGGGCAAAAATGCATTGGAATACATTCAAGTCCAAAAATGCAGTTTAATGGTTATTGAAATGAAATCCTTTCTAGTATGAAGAATAAATTATATACCGTTGAGGAAAATTATAAATTTTTGTTCAGCGTTATTAAATTTGATTTATATTTCTTTTTATTACACAAATCTGGAGATAATGAAATTTCAACTCCTGCTTGTCCAAGGGACTTAAAATGTGACCATATCGATATCCTAATAACCTGTTTAAAATTTTGTTTGTAAGTTAATCATCAGAAATTATTTATAAATTATAAAATTTAATACTTTTTTTTTGTTTTGAGTACTATTGGCATCCAATACATACATTATATTATTACATTATTTATTATACTTATTTATATCTTCCTTGATAAAGTTGCTGTTAACAATACCATTTAATAATATTTTAAGTTCCAACAGTCTTGATGGTATAAATCCCTTCAGTGGCGAAGAACCCATAAGAAAAACAAATAGATTTTTCTTAAAGAGTAATTAAATTTAGATGCCAGGCAAAGTTGTAGTTGAAAACGACGCAGTTCTCAAGGTGAAATAACCATATTCGTTTAGAATTGCGGAAAAATTGAAAAACCTTGAGAAATATATCATCTCGTACAATGATAATGGGGAAATAATTGTAAATATAAATAATAATTATTTTCACTAGATCTAGGAGAAATTCGTTTTTTAAGAAAATTAAGTATCACTGCTGAATCTGACCATTAAAAGAAGTAACAATACGGATAGCATGTGATTCTTCATGGAAAGAAAATTTAGTAATATTGAAGGGTTTTTATATTTTTTAGTACTTACCAAAACTTTTAGAAAACCAAATAGGTATTTGCCAATAAAATGCACATATTTAGCTAAATTTAAGTAACTATTTGAAAACTCTTTGTAAATATATTATAGGTTTATACACATCGACTCATATTTTATTCATTATTATTTAATTTAGCCACTGCAGTTATATTGATCTGTAATTTGCTAGATTTAAGTAATAAATACCTGTTGTTTTATAAAAGATCATTTTACTTTCATTAAAGTGCATTAAAACCTTTATTTGTATGTATTATTTTTTTTTTTTTTTTGGTTGCCTATATGTATTCTCCTTTTAAGCAAAATTCCTTTAAATACACCTCTGGTTCTTCCTTCATATGAGTTTCGACTATTCTAGTATCCTACCGATATGTCTCGAAATAAATCTTTTATATCAACAATTGTTTCCTGTGAATGTTGTTCTCGGTTCGATACAGCTCCACTGACGAGACCATAGGGTGGTCGAAGCGCCTATGGGGAGAAAATCAGATTTATATTTACAGGAAATAAACTGTTTTTATATATTCTTTACTTTTTTCTACTTGCAAGGACAATATATAGGCAACTATTTAAACACGACAGAAATAGGTTTATTTATTTCTTCCTGAAATTTTAACTCTTAAATTTCGCACTACTCTGTTGAATGTATAGATGTCGCTCGACTGGCGGTATTCTTGAGTCTGACGCTGAAAAGTCAGCAGGTTTAATATTTTGCAGACATGTACAGAAGCCGATTTATTTATTCTTTTTTTTAATTTTTAATTTTTTTTGTTGTAAAAATAAATTAGTTTCTACATCTAAAAATAAGTTTTGTTTCGAAAAAAAAATAAACAAAAACGTATATTATTTATTATATTACATATAAATAGGTCTAACAAATATTTATAACTAAAAATATTTATTAATTCAACAATAATGTTCCTTATTTTCGGAACAGCACATGATTAAAAATAGTATTGAGGGTCTAGTATGATTTCTTGAAGTTTGAATTTACTATACTTTACGGTAAGAAATATATTCTGCAAAGAGATGATATGTAGTATAAGACATCGGAACGAACTGTGAATCACAAATAAATTGACAAAGATGGAAAAGTTAGTGCCCCGTTAATCTAACATCCACAACTTTAAAGGGTCCACAATTACATATTCTATATGCCCTCTTTTTCTTACGAAATAAACATAAATAAAAACATAAAAAGAGTTCACCTATTCAAAGTGTCCCTTCTATTTGGTTCATACTACCAGTTTTAGATGTCTACCGCCTGATTTATATGCACAGTTTTATTACCACATACCCAAATCCACTCGGCAGTTTGATCAATTCGAATTCACAAGAATTATGGCGATCCCAAATGTGCTTAAATCGTTTTTGACACCTACTTAGCGACTGATTGTATTAAATGAATCGAATTCGGGAATAAAGGGAAACTTTCAAAAACCGAAATGATATTAATTTTCCAATTCATCCTAAAAACCGTCAGTTAAGTAGAGAAAGAGCGAATCAAAACCAATTTATTATTTTTTAGTCAAGTTTCGAGGATCCAAATAAATATGATATACGGAGTTCATTCAAAAAGTTCCATTACTAATTTTTTTTACGAATGGAAACAAGAGTTTAGATAAATGATTTTATTTAGTTTTTAACATAATTCCCTCCTCGTTCTATACAAATTTTGCTACGCTCGTACGGCCGCTGGAAACCTGGAAAACTCCTCTTTTGGAATAGCTTTCAGAGCCCTGGTCACTTTTCGTTAAATCACCTCTACGTTTTCAAAACGTTCTCCCTTTATTGTCATTTTCAATTCAGGAAATAAAAAAGTCTGCCGAAGCGAAATCTGGCGAGTAGGGCGGGCGATGAATCATGGATACCGATTTTTGGGCCAAAAATCGGTACAATTCCAGTCTCACGGGACGAATTCGCTTCAAAAGTCGATCGTTGATATTTATATTCAATTGTGCGTTCACTGTTTCGATCGAAGGCACGAATTCACTATAGATATTCCCGCGAGAATTAAAAAACGAAATGAACATAGTAGTTAATATATAAGAGAACAAATGAGGAAGAGGAGGATGAAGAGTATATGCTCTTCATCCTTCTCCCTCTTATTTATTTTCTCATAATATTTTTCGAATTACCTGGTATACATATCCCATTCGTTTGCTTACACTTTACCTTGAGTTTAATCTTAAAGTTAATAACCCGACTAGCCTTGAAGTCAATATAAAATATCTGACCAAAGTTAAAATGATAAAATGACCTTGTATCCCTTCTTTAAATTTTGATTATAAAAACAACACTTTACCACTCTCTGAGAAGTCGGCTCACTAGGGTCAAACCAACAACTCAAAGGGAAATTAAAAACTGTGTATATCAAATACCATGTGAATGTGGCAATTCCTACGTGGGCGAAACAAAGAGACCTCTTGACGTAAGTATCAAATAACACCAAAAATGCACATCTCGAGGAGAAACAGAAAGATCTGGTGCCGCCAACCATGCCTAGACTCATGGACACCACATAAAATGGTCTGAAGCTAAAATTCTACACCGAGAACATCATTGGAGAAAACTGAAAATTCAAAGAAGCCTCGGTTATACATCAGAACCCGAGTTGTTTCAGTAAACCATCTTTAGATATAAGAGAAGTGTGGAAATCACTTCTTAATAATTTTAAACTGAAACTAAATGCAGCATAAAAAGATGGAATTTTGCCGTAGCAGGCATGACTGCACCCATCTCAGTCACACTCCACTGCATTTACTTTTAGTATAAATAGTCATGTAGCTAAGAGATTTATTTAGTTTCACTTGAAAACGGCTAGAGATAACTACTAGCCGAAACGTCGTGATATTCAACGAAAAAAATAAAGACAATGCAAGTCCAACATATATCTACTATTTCACAGGAAACATCGTTGTCTATGACCTTCAAACAACCACTTTACCAGCTTAAAATATACTAAAATGAAATATGTCTTCTGCTTCTAACGAAAGAGCATTAAATTTAAAAATTCAAACATTTTTCAAAAAATGCAAAAGTTCTGCTTTTGAGTTTGAATATGAAGTTGGTAGTGGTCCATCTTAGTTTTCATATTATTTGGATATTTCAAAAAACCATTTAGAAGCTGGTAAATTGTGCGAACGTTATTTTCAAAACAAAGATATTGTTCAGTTTATACGGGAATTAGTAAAGTTAAGTTTATATCATGATGAAATTCGTGATTTCAAACAATACATTAGTAATCCCGTTGTATTAAAAGAACTAATCAAATCGCATGGTAAAGATGATGCCTAAAATTGAAAGTTTTGTGAGAAGCCTTTATGAAGAATTCATTATGAACGAAGTATGTTCCAGATATTTATCTGTTTTAGCTGAAGAAGAAACTGATGAGTAACTTTGGGTAATACAAAATACAGCGTATCGAGAATTATTAAATTTATGTTTTACCAAACAAACTTTGGCACTAGCACTCCTTCTGCGTCTTCTTCAAGATCAGAATCACCAGAGCCTGACTCAATTTCTTCAAAATTATTTAAATCATAATTCAAACATTTTCTAAAGTTCTCAAATTTTTCTTCATCAAGACAGGTGTTATAGTCCAACAACTGAATTAACTCTTCTAGTTCTGAAGCTCAATGTTCAAATCCATAAATTTGGGAATAACGTTTTTCTCTTACTACTAATATTTACTACGTACTATTTACTATTTACTTTTAAACATTTATTTTTTAATTATTATTTTAAATTTAACTTAATGACCATTGTTGGACCACGGAACAAATTTATAGATTAACTAAAGCGAGAAGTCACTGGTGGTAGGATTTCGTATCGACAATAAAGTCAAATATAAGGTTAGTGATCTTGCCGTGACTCCAAGTTAGTCGGGTTACTAGCTTTAAGATTAGACTCAAGGTAAAGTATATGCAGAAGAATAGGACATGTATACGAGGTAATTCGAAAAATATTTTGAAAGAACCAAAGAGAATGAGGAGAATGACTCAAGGTAAAGTATAATCAATTAAATGAGACATGCATACGAGGTAGTTTGAAACTATACGAGATAATTTGAAAAGTATTACGAGAGAACAAATGAGGTGGAGGAGGAAGATGAAGAGTATATAGTCTTCGTCATCCTCCTCCTCATTTGTTCTCTCATATATTAACTACTGAGCACTGTTTTGATTATCGACTTTGTTGATCGAACTTTGGTGGATCGCCCTTCGTCCTTGCCTCACCATTTAGCAGTTTAATGTTTTGGCGATGGATCATATTGAAAACACCATGATTCGTTGCCAGTTACAATTTTTTAAGAAACCTTCCTCACGGCGCTCTTTCAGCTCTTCAGTTAACAACTGTGGAATGAACTTCGCGCACATTTTTTTCCCGAGAACATCGTGCTAAATGTGGTGCACGCTTCCTGCACTGATGCTGAGTTCCTCTGACAACATTTCAACTGTAATTCGTCGATTACAAGGCAGTGCGATGCGCACACGTTGAACTGTGGAACCGCGCATACCACTCGAAAACTTTACTGCAGCTTAAACCATCCTTACCAGACGCGGTTTTCAATAATTCGAATGTTTCCAAACCACTTTTCCCAAATTTTTAACAAAATTTGATTGCGGTACGTTGCTCAATAGCGAAAATTGTGACGCATTGGTAAAAACACGTCTACTTCAAACGAGTTACAGCGCCCACATCTCTACTGTGGTGGGTAACTAAGACAATATATTAAATAGTTCTGTCGTTGGGTAACAGATAGCGCTAGTTGTAAATTTTTATACAAAATTATTCCCGGAACTTTTTGAATAACCTGTGTATTATTATAAGATAATTGAAAATTAGAGCGGTAATATTTAGGGTTAACTAAAAATTGGCAATTGAGTTATAAATCGATGGATATTTTTCAGCTTTTTTATTGTTTGCGTATAACAAATGAACTCGGCGTAAAATCCTCAAGTTGCCATCTATCTCGGTCGAACAATTTTCTCGATTTTCCATTTTCCCGTTTAAATAAACGCCCTTTTTCCTACCGCTACACTGACATGGTTTATATATGGGTCTAATTTTCCGATGCCTAATTTTTTACTTGAAAACAACACGGCTACGTATGTGTTTGAAGTTTTTTTTTTATTGAGTAATTGATGCGGTTAACCGATGAACCGGAAATAGGAAGGTGAAAAGAATACAATTAATAAAAGAAAAGTTTCGTTGCAAGAAAAAAAGTTATAAGTTATTTATAAATATACAGAAAAGGACAGCCCTGCTACGAACCTAGCTATATTTTGGAATTATTCAATAATATAAGGATTCGCTCCTTTTTCAAGTAGAATATAAAATATGTTACGTAACGAAATAATATGAAAAGCAATAATATTAAAATAGAACATAGTGGCCTAGGTACCGTTTTGTTCTTATAGATGCAAGGTTAATTATCCTTTATTGTTTGTAATTGGCTACTCATAACTAAAAATGAATACTTACTACATACGGCTTTCAAACGCATAATGTTTAACCCCCTAACTGATGATCTAACCAGAAAACCGTTTTAAGTTGACAGTGCCTTGTATAAATAGTTGCCTATATATATATACATTAAAAATTTCCGAACCTCGCGATGATAATGAAGTGAAGCTCCATCCAGTTAAAGCCACATAGTTATTCTAATATTTAAAAGGACATCTTCTAATAACACTGGAAGTTAGTGTAAAAGAAAGTCGCTAAACATAAAACCATTTAAAGGTCCTTCAAAAAAATAGGGTCCAATTAAGTATGGATCCAGTGTTCCTCCCCACACATTAACCAACCACCTATTCTGGTTTCTCATGACTTTATTTGATCGGATTTGAATCTGAATAGTCATGGAAGGTGTGTCCCTTCAAGAAACCATTATTATAAGAAGTACATTCATCACTAAACAACACATTATCTATCAAAAAAGTGTTCATTTTTGCCACTTTATCTAACACTCACAAGCAAAATTCAGTTCGGTTGTCAAAAATCATTTCCGTGAAGGTCTTGACAAAGCTGGATTTTATAAGGATGAAATCTTTATTTGTTAAAACTCCTTGAAACACTGGCTTCGCTAATGTCTTTTCGGATATATGATTTTGACTAATATTGGAATTTTCGATCACTGAACCGAGTACAGTAAAAACATTTTCTTCATCCTCAGTGTCAGGCTTTTTATAACTCACACTTTCCCGAAACTGTTTTAATAGTCTCACAAAAACCGCTGGTTTAGGATGGTTTCTTTCAGGAAATCTTTGAGCATAGACTCGAGAAGCCAACAAAGAATTTTGATTACATTCTCCAAGGATAAAAATCATATCAATTCGTTTTTCCTTTGGATAAATCTTCATTTTGACAAAGCAATAATACAAGAATATGCAAATAATTCAATTCAATAAATGAAGTTTCACAGTTACAAAAAATAATACCGTTATTATAGCAACAGACTTTGCAGACTAAACTGACAGATTAACTGAATTATCTGACGCTTCTAAATGCCATAGGCAACTAGATACATTAAAACATATATTCAAAAAACACAAAATGGTGCAGAAAACGATTCTTTGGTATATTCTGTGAAAATGCGAAGACTTAGCTATAGAACACCCTTATACTATTCGATAGGTAACTAAAAGGTATATTTCCTGGTAAGGTAAAAAGTATGGCATTTTATTTAAATTAATCAAGTTAGAGCCGCTTAAAATTTTTATTTGATTAGTTTTAATTTTTGACCCCTGTATAATATAGTAAGTTTATTATAATTGAGATGATGTATTGTTACACTTCACTGTAAATTTCGAGTACATAACTCAAATACTTCTTAAGTATTTGAAACATGAAAATTAGGTTAGATTTTGTCAAAATTCAAATTACTTAAAAACCCTTAAGGTTTAGGTATTATAAATCTTATTAAAATACGCACTTGTTTTGATCAGATAATCCAAAAATACAATAATAGACAGGAGGTTTTTTAAAAAAACACAACTTTGATATTTTCAGAGCTTTTGGGAGACCCAGTATATTATGAAAATAATTTGAAAAAATGACTATATTATACCCCCATATATCCCAAAATTAAAACTTTTGGAAAGTCACGTATTTTGGCCGCAATATTCCGTACCGTGTAGAGTGAATAACCCTATATATATATATATATATATATATATATATATATATATATATATATATATATATATATATATATATATTCAATACTAAGGAGACTTAGCAAAGATGTAAGACTTATTAGAAAATAAAAGAGGAACCGATTTGCTCTGGTCTAGACTTCAGGAGATATTGTACCATGTAGCCAGATTTCTGTTAATGGTATAATTCGCCAAATCAGTATCGGACGGATCAAAAGAAAAATAAAGCTGTATGTCGTCTGCATACAAATGATAGGTGCAATATAATATAACTTCATTCATTAAGTCGAAAATATAAATTGAGTATAAGAGGGGTACCAAAATGCTAGCTATCTTGAGGAAAACCTATGATGGTTTTTAAATAATCAGAGGTATCCATCTTTAGTTCTACGTGCTGATATCTGTCAGACAAAAGGTAATTTTTTTTGGTGATTAGATAAAGAATAGGTAGCTGCTTGTTGAGTTCGACCTCCAATGTGAACTGTGTGCGGTGATGAATGTTCTTCATTTTCTCTAAAAATATGTTTAAGTTGGATCTTCCGTGTGGCCATATCATGGACGAAGACGTCATCCACTTAACGTTTCCAGAGGGATGGGTTTGTTTTGGTTTTTCTTCTTGACATCAAATCGCTGCGTCCAAGTATACCAATTGACGAGGCTCTAGACCAGATGGCAATGAACGGGAAGTTTGGACATGACATCTTCGACCTCTCGTTTCGAAATAACATATATTTCTAAAACACATATGTTTCCTATGAAAATAATTTCTACCGACAGACAGATGGTACTCTTATAGGATCTTGCAGCTCTCAGCGAGTAACGAAACGAACCGCGTATCTTCTTCTTGCAAGCAGATTCATTCATTCATTCATATCAGCCCGTTTTCATCCACTCCTGAATGTAGGCCTCTTCCATATTTTTCCATTTCTGTCGGTCCGTAGCCCATCTCCATTTTAGCTGCGCTACTCATTTGCTCACATCTGTTATTTTCGTTCTTCTTCTGATTTCTTCATTTGAAACTCTATCTCGTAAACTAATTCCCAGCATAGCCCTTTCCATTGCTCGTTGTGCAACCCGAAGCTTATTAATGGCTTTACATGTTAGGGAGGTTGTTTCAATACCATAAGTAAGAACTGGCAGGATGCACGACTCGTAGACTTTTCTTTTCAGACTTATGGGGGTGTTACTGGATTTAAGAATGAATCCGAGTTTGCCAAAAGCTGCCCAGCTAAGACTTATTCTTCTAGGAATTTCAGCCGATTAGTTTTCCTTCCCTATTTGTATTTTATGACCTAGATATATGTATTCTCTTACGTTTTCTATTATTTTATCTTCAACTTTATATATATTTGTTCTAGACTCATTATTTTTGTTTTTGACAAGTTCGTTTTGAGTCCTATCCTAGCTGATGCTTGATGAAGTTCTTGTATCATACATTGGAGTTGTTCTGGTGAATCACTGATTATAACAATATCATCAGCAAATCTTAAGTGGTTTAGTCGTGTTCCGTCTATGTTAATTCCCTTGTCATGCCAGTCCAAGCCCCTAAATACATCTTCAAGTGCCAACGTGAACAATTTTGGAGAGATTGTGTCTCCCTGACGTACGCCTCTTTTTATAGGTATCCTCGAGGTTTTTATATCCTCGTCTATTGTAACTTGCATATAAGCGTTTTCATATATATGCTGAATCAGAGCAGAGTATCTTGAATCAATCCGAGCATTATCCAGTGCTTTTAGAACTGCCCATGATTCGATAGAATCGAACGCCTTCTGGTAATCAACGAAAGCCAAATGCAGAGGTATATTATATTCCGTGGTTTTTTCGATAAGCTGTACTGTCTGTAGATGGTCTATTGTACTGAAGTTCCTGCGAAATCCGGCTTGTTCTGAAGGTTGGTGTATGCGTCCATGCAAGCAGCTGAAGGAGAGAATATATATAAATAGTTTTTTTCCTGCAAACACGACCCTGGTTCTCTCTTCAAACACATTTAGACCACCTTATCATCGGTGGAGCTTTATCGAACCAAGGGCAACATTTTCAAATGATTGTCTATATAAAATATAATTCGAGATATATATATATATGTCGATAAATATAATGATTGTGAGAAACAGCACTCAAGAAATTCAAATGCAATAGGGGGTGAAGCAGGGCTGCGTTTTGTCTCCAATGATGTTTAACTGGTACGCTGAGAATATATTTAGAAGAACAATAGAAAGTGAAAGTGAAGAAATACAGACGATTGGGTACGCCGATGATACGGTACTAATCGTTGAATCAATGCAAGAACTTCAAATAGTGCTAAATTCTTTTTTACGGATTATTGCAGAATATAACTTCAGAATAAACATCAAACAGGCTAAGTTAATGCTAGTGACTAGCAACCCCAATATTTCTCACCTGTCTTTTAAATACCCAGCCGCGCCGTAACCGAGTCATTTATTGGGACCCTAATTCTGGAATAAATTAATGAGTTATTCTCATTACAGTTTTTATGATATTATAGAATTACCTATTTAACATCCAACAAAAATTACTTGATGACAAATGTAACTGATTCACGATACCTTCGTGGGGTTCCAGGGAACCCACATTAGAAATCGCCTGTCTAGACTCTAGAGTATCTAATCGCGTTATAATTTGAAGAAGATATTTAGCGCCAAAAATAAATGTTCATTTTATTAGTAGTTCACTCTAATATTATCTACTCGTATATGTTAAAATTTAGGAATGAATAGATGATACAGTAAAAAAAATGGAAATATCCTTTTACACGCTTGTTAAAGGTAATGATGAAAATCTAACTTATGTTAATAAAAGCTAGATACCATCTGCTATTATAAAAATGAGAAATAGGACATCTAACAAGCAGATTAATCTTATTTTGTGAAAATGAACTCTAAAATGTCAACTATTGGATCACTGTCAGAAACCGGGTACTTTAATTTATCGAACTCCCTATATCATTTGAAGGCATTGCAATATTTAAATTTCACAAAAGATATTTTTTGTTGCAAAACACTTCGTGAAACACAAAATAATTAAGCAATAGAAATCAGATTTGACACACTATTATTAATATTTCTATCATGGTTAAAAATTTAGCTATAGTAGCATGTTGATTTTAGTAAACAGTTAGATAATACCGACTTTTTCCTTTTTCATCTAAAATAAAAATTTAATTTAGAAAATTCTATATTCTGTATATTATACTGGCAAGAAACCATTTTTAGATAAAAATTACAAATAATAAATTGTTCCGCTTAAAAAATATCCAAAGGTTTTCAAAGTTATTTCGAAACGAGAGCCAAAATCTTTTATAGGATAAGCTGGGACCTAAGCTATCCGCAGTTCCAAAGAATAAAAGGAAAATAAGCCTATGTTAGATCATATTTCAAAAGAAAAAAATAAGAAACGGATTTTCGTAAATTTAAGAATCCTACTTACAAAGAAAAGTTTGATTCCTGTAACTAAACTGTTTGTAGGAAATAAGTTTATTTAAAATACGATATAATAAAGGACAACACGATAGAGGAAAACTCAATAATATAATAAATAATTGTAAAAATACTCCTAATGATAATATTCATCATAACAATTTTAGAATATTAATGCGAGTATTTTCACAACAATCACTTATTAAGCAAAGAACAATAAAAATTCTCACAAAAAAATAAATATTTTTCAAATACAAAGAAAACATAAAAAATTAACAGATATTTCAGATAGGCTTAGAGTAAAACTATCGATAATGTATACCTAAATATTAATTAGACAATACATTAAATATAAAAATAACAATATAACGAAAACAAAAAAATAATGGAAATAAAATTTGTTCGACAAAAATTTTAAATAATTACAGGGTAACGAAACAAACTTCTGAAAATAATTTTAGGTTTCTGATGTCTGATATTTCAACCTCTCGACTCTAATAACATCTATTTTCTTATTATATTTCTAGTATGCTTCAAATCTAAATTTTGTTTTGCATAAATGAGCACTGGCAGGTGCCGGAGGAGCTAAACACTGTCTTTATTAAGAACTACAGGATGGTTTCTGGGTTTTACAGGACGGTCGTGTCTCATGGAGGCGTGGGTATCTATGTCAGACAGGACTTAAATTATGATCTTTTGAATCTTGAAAACCTCTCTGCTGAGCAGCACTGCGAGATTGCAGGCATTTTGTTAAAAAATTTAAATGTGCAACTTATCACTGCATATCGTACACCAGACGGTGATTTAGACAAGTTCTTTAACACAATGGCAAATATTCTTGAAAAAATTGATGTACACAAATCTCTTATCATAGCAGGAGATTTTAACGTTCGTTTTAATGAAAAAGACATTAGAGCTCTGTGCAATTTTTTCCGCTCATTTATCTCAAGAAAAAAGTTAAATTCAACACTCGTGGTGATAGATGTCTCGATAATATCTTCACAAATATTGATGGTATTACAAAACTAGTAGATCTCACGCACATCTCAGACCACAAAGGTATTTTTTTTCAGACTAACTATTTATCCACAAATTTTCAAACTAGAGCATGTTATAGGCCAATAACAGAAGATAGCCTCTCCAATCTATACCAAAGCATGCTCAAATACAATTTTGTTAATGATGATAACTTGGATATTGACCTTAAATTCAAAATGCTAATTGATGCGTTAACACATTGCACAAATGTCTCTTTTTCGAAAAAATCAAGACTATTCAATAAAAATTATCCCAATAAAGGAGTAAACTGGTTCAATGATAACTTAAAAGAGATGCATAATAGACTTCAGTTTATGATAGCATTAAATAAGAGAGATCCTATTACCATTCCAACGAGTACCATAATTGAATATAGAAAAAATTACAGAAAATCAATTAGGCATGCAAAAATTAAAGCTAATGGCGAATTTATAAAAAAATCCAGTAACCCTCAACAAGCTATGTGGAACCTAATTAATAATAAAAGCAATAATAATACCTCTGTCTCTAATTCAGAACTAAATGCAAATGAATTTAATAACCACTTTTGTTCAACTGCCGAATGTGTGATGAATAAACTTGAAAATTCTCAACAGCCTTTTGAAGATTACCTAAAATCTATGCCACTGAAAAACATCCCGTCCTTTAAATTTCAATAAGTTAGTTTTAGTGATGTCAACAAGGCCATTTCAAAAATAAAAAATAGTAACAGCAAAGATATTGACGGAATTAACACAAAAATTATTAAAAAAATTAAGGATATAATAGTTCAGCCCCTAACAATATTGATAAATCAATCTATAGCTTGCAGTACATTTCCTAAAGTTTTCAAAACTGCAAAGGTGGTACTCCTCTTCAAGAATAAGGGCTCCATTGATGACTGCAACAATTATCGCCCCATATATTTATTACCAATCTTGTCAAAAGTTTATGAACGAATTTTGAAAAATCAGGCCAATGATCACTTTGAGTCAAACAAATTATTTGCCTTGAACCAGTTTGGATTCCGAAAGAACAGGATCACAACTTAAGCTATTGATCACTTCACTAGTAATATTTTACAGGGCTTTGAAAGGTATCTTTACACTCTTGCATCCTTTTTAGACCTCGCAAAGGCATTCGATTGTGTTACACATAGCATTCTTTTAAAAAAACTACCATTCTACAATTTTCAGGCTGATGCCATTCAGCTACTTAATTCATATCTGTCAGATCGTGATCATTATGTTCACTTTGGGCAGTGTAATTCTAAAAAACAATCCCTAAGGTATGGTGTACCTCAAGGGTCGGTATTAGGTCCCATCTTATTCCTCATCTATGTAAATAACCTGGCATACTATAAGGGAAAGGGAGTCAACACTGTTTTATTTGCTGTCGACACAACGTTTCATATAAGTTATCACCCTTCAGAGATTGACAATCTTAATTACCAAACTTCAGAAAAAAAAACTATTTCAATGGTTTCGAGCCAATCTCCTATCCTTGAACAACTCCAAATCACAAAGTATTAATTTTACTCTAAGGAATAACAGTGAGATTGTACAGTCCTTTCTACCTCAATGTGCAATGGAGGTCAAAATTCACCTGGGAAAAACACTTTGTTAATCTCTCAAAAAAATTACCCCAACAACTATTCCTGTTCAGGAGTCTTGTACGGGTAACTTCCAAAGAAACTCTTCTGACAGCATATCACAGTAACTTTCATTCTCTTTTAGCTTATGCTATTCTTTCCTGGGGTCATTCTTGTCATACTGAAAAGGCATTTGGACAACAAAGAAAATGCATTCGTATTATCTCTGGGCTTGGTTATAGAGAAGACTGTCAAAATTCGTTTAAGAATTTAAAAATTTTAACTTTACCTTGTATGTACATTATGCAGTGTTTGTTGTACATTAAACAAAATCTTGATCTATACAGATCACACGAAGATATTCACAACTATCTAACAAGAAACAACAACCATCTTGTACCAGACTTTGGCCGGCTTGAGAGATCCAGAAATGGTTCAAGATATTTAGCAATACAGTTCCACAACTGCGTGCCAGCTAGAATTAAAGCTCTTAACTTCAATGAGTACAAATAACAAATCATGAACTACCTTGTGCTGAACGCGTTTTTTTCGTCTGAGGAGTATTTCGAATCTATATCGTGTAATGTTTTATTTGTATTAATGATAATAATTAATTGACAAAATTTTAATATTTCATTTATTTGACTTGTAAAAGTACTATTTGTATATTATTACTAATAAATTATCTTATCTTATCTTATCTTAAATTTTCCCATTCTTCTCTTAAGGCATATTCCAAGATTGTTTGGAGCGATATTATAGGATATTTTGATCCTTTTTAGCTAGTCTCAAACATGTTCGATAAGGTTTAGGTCTGAACTTACTGCTGGCCATTCTAAAACTTGTATACTAACTCCTTGAAAGTATTGCATTCTACATATAAAAAAAGTTCTCCCCAATGATAAGAATTAAATGCACATCATTTTCTTTAAGAATCGCCTCTACTTACCGATGACCTGTTACCTATAATAGATCAGGACGTAATGCATACTCATTTCTAATCTAACCTGTACAAATTACCGCATGAAGCCAAGTTAACAGAATGAGTAAAGGAGTATCTAGGGTGTGCATAATATGCCTATTCTGGACGGATCTACCGAAACAGAAAGAAAAAATAATAATTAAGCCACTTCCAGAATTCCTAGTTTATCTGTTGATCTGGACGTATTAATAAAAAAGTATTACTCCAGTAAAAAACATCTCTTGACAATCTTAAACCGGACACTTACAGTGAGATTCACTAAGAAGATTTAAGAGTTAAACCCGATGAAATTTATATCTTCTTGCTGGCCAGTTTTGTTTTGCTTATGATATTGTCATAATTTATTTTACATATGTCAACAAATAAACATTTATACAGGGATATTAAGGATAAGAAACTTGCGATAAAGCATTAAAATATGTAAAATAAATAGGAGTATACCGAAAATCTTTATTGATTTCTCCATTTTTGCCGGTTCAGTAATAAAACAGAATGGTTTTTTATATTTGTTTTTTAGAACTTAGAACTTGTTTGAGTTATTGCTACTCTTGTAACTTTAAGCCTCCTGCTGTCAATTTAGGATAGTTTTAAAATTAAACCATGTTAGTAAATTCGGCTGTTAGAGTTTAACAATGGAGCAGTAGCAGACATTCTGGCTATGATTTCAACTCCCCTTAATCTATTTGTAATGGAATTTTAACGGAATTAATACATATTTGGACATTGTAGACTCTGGAAAATATATTTTGGAGTTACATTGCCATAATAAACGTTTATTCAATGCCTGCAGGCACAAATAATGGCCATTTGTAGAAATATCTGCCTAGAACATTCTAGAACTAACCTTCTACTTTTATTTCTAAACCTTCTTAAAACTCTAACACCCCTGATACTTAATTTAAAATTTTTCAAATTTTTAAAAAATATGTGATACTCTTTCTAACGAATGTATTTTATAGTAGCTAATTTAAAACACTTACGAAGAAACTCTCCTAAAAATTATATACGTTTACTTTTCAACCTTCTTATTCAATTTTAGTGACCTTACCGCCTTTATTTTTCATTGAAAAAAAACCTTGACCACATGTGTAATCGCGTTGTTCTCGGGTAAAAAATTAGGCATCAGAAAATTAGACTCATTTATAACCACGTCAGTGTAGCGGTGGGAAAAAGGGCGGTTATTTAAACGAGGGGATGGAAAATCGGGAAAAGCGTTCAACCGAGATAGATTACAACTTGAGGATTTTACCCGAGGTTCATTTGTTATGGGCAAACAATAAAAAGCGAAAAAATTGTCATGCATTCATAATCCAGGCGTCAATTGACAGTCAAATTTCGTTTGTCTTTTGTTTTATTCTTTTAAAGAGAAATCATTTTAAAGCTTTGTTTTTAAAATGTCATTATATTTCTTTGATAGCCTGCTAAATATTCAATGTCATGATAAACGCCCTTAAATTTTAAATTTATAGTTAGATAATAATTTCGTGCTGTAAAAGCTAATAAAGTTAAGAAAGAGAAAGTTTCAGGAATGGATTGTACTTTAAAGAAGTGGAATAATATAGTGCTTTATCTATTCAGTCGATATCTGAAAACTTCGTGAAAATAAATAACGAAATGTATGTACTATTTTGTCAGATAAATCATTTGTTAACTAGGCATTTGACTGATAATTATATATATATATATATATATATATATATATATATACATACATATATATATATATATATATATATATATATATATATATATATGTATATATATATATATATATATTTATATATATATATATATATATATATATATATATATATATATATATATATTGTATAGATAAATGATAAAAACCCAATATTGGTTTGAGATTAGAAGATAGAAACAATACACAGAAAAATTTAAATTACACATTGATACATAATAAATTAGTAACCACAGTGTAGATTAAAGTATCAAATAAAATTAAGTATAGTTTAAGGTATTTTGTTTAAAATATAGAATAGATAATTAGGAATAGTTTTAAGAATAACTCAATAGCTACTAAAATGCTGGTCTAAGCAGATTATTTTCAAACTGTTTGTTTTAGCAAAGTCTTGACTTAGTTGCCTCTTTAGAGATATAAGTTCAATAAAAATTTGTGTTAAATATATTGAACAAGAAAGAGGAAACATTATTGTAAATTAATATATTTTCAATTTGTTCTATAAGTGAGTGAATGCGTTAGAGAAACTAAGAATCAAGTATTACTCATTTATTTTGGTTCTAAAATAAACAATGACATTGACACTAAAAGTGCGTGAAGTTTAATATCAGTGCGGATATCGAGAAATAAAACACTGTGATAAGTAAAAACATTCATTAACGTTCAGTTTGATACAAGAATGTAATAGTTTTAAGGTTTATTAAACAAAATATCGGAAAATTTAAATCATGTATCGCACATATCTGAAAAATATAAGACAGATTTATATAGATTATAAGATAGATTTAAGTTTTTAGTAAGCGAATCTAGGATTAAAATGCCCAGAAATGTTATTTAATACATAGATAATTATATTCGAGGCAATAATAAACATTTTAGAGTTTTTTCGAACAAAAATAGAGTCAAATAGTCATAAATTTCTATGTGCAAGCTGTTTATTTTCATCAATTTTAATACAGGGTGTTTCAAAAGAAAGTATACATTTGTTTTGCTTATTGCGTGAACGCAACTATGCCGAGCGGCGCGGGGGGTATGTCAATCGGTAGCCTGGCTCTTGGGAATTTAGTCGCTATGGAGCGTTTCTCGGGAGCGGACCGTGCTTTGTGCGTACGTGAGTTTTACAAAAACGGTAATTCGGCGACTGTAGCGCGTAGAAAATTCTGCAATTTTCGACATATTCGTCACTTAAATGATGCGCCAAGCGCTCGGCTTATTGGAAAATGGGTCCAGAAGTTTGAAGAGACCGGTTCAACACTAGATAAACCAAAATCCGGACGTCCGAGGTCTTCGAGAACGGTCGAAAACGTAGAGAGTGTTACTCAGTCTGTTCGTGACGACCCAAACGTTTCGATTCGTAAGCGTGCTGTTGCTTTAAATGTGCATAGGTCATCATTATTCCGCATTTTACACAAAGATTTAAAGCTGAACCCCTATAAAATTCAGTTGGTGCAAGAATTGAAGCCTCAGGATACTGGTCAGAGGCTTGACTTCGTAAACCAGATGACTGAACGCTTTTCAACGTTTACCAACATCTTCTTTTCGGATGAAGCCTATTTTCATCTTAATGGTCATGTAAACAAGCAACATTGCCGATATTGGAGTGCAAACAATCCAAAACACAAACATTAGAAACCTCTACATTCGCCGAAAGTGACTGTATGGGCTGCGATGTCGGCGCGAGGAATTATCGGCCCGTACTTTTTTGAAGATGAAAGGGAACGCACAGTAACAGTGACTTCAGAGCGGTATGTGGAGATGTTAGACGACTTCTTCGTGCCTGAACTGCAAAATTTTCCTGGCTATAACCAAAGAACATGGTTCCAGCAAGACGGAGCAACTTCACACACGTCCAACATGTCTCTGCCACGAGTGCGTGAAATTTTTCCTGGCAAATTGATCTCAAAGAAAGGTGACATAAGTTGGCCTCCACGCAGTCCTGATTTATCACCTATGGACTTTTTCCTATGCGGTTATGTTAAATCAAAAGTTTACGCCAACAAACCGACTTCCCTGGCACAATTAAAAGAAAATATCCGCAACGAAATGGCAGACATCACGGAGAATACCTGCCGAGCCGTCATGGGCAATTTTAATGCTCGATTAAATGAATGCCGTGAGCGCAACGGATTACATTTGGACGATATCATTTTTAAAAAATAAATTCCCAAACAATGTATTTTAATATGTAATAAACATTTTTTCAATAAAGTCCTGACTTTTTTTTAAATCGATTTTTTAAATGTGAACCCTGTATATAAATAGTATGCCTAAGTAGTTCTAATGTATATCAATGATAGAATTTTGGACCATATATTCATCAAAACATATAAAATTCCAGTAAAAATTGATCAATTTTAAAAAACTGTCATAAATTGCAATTTTTCAAGTTGGTAATATTTACAAAGTTACCTGGTGTCACATATCTGACCAATCAGGTTGGAGACGATTCAGATGTTTCGGGTTCTTTTAAATAGCCGAAGCGTAAGAATTTCGTCAGAGTTGAAATAATTCTGTTGCTTAAAGCATCACGTTTTGAGAGCTCCCAAAATTTTACCATAATCTCAAATTTTCATTTGTTTACCTACGTCATTAAAACAAAAGTGAAATATTTTGTTTTGTTTTATTTTTAGTGGAGGTTATGTGTTTGTTTTAATAAGTAAAACAAGTTCAGTATTTAATAAAATTAAATAAAAGTATTAAAGTTTGTCCTACGAATAAAATAATCAACTCTCAAATAACAAGTACGGGAAATAGTGTTTTGGAAAATACAAGAAAATTAAGTGATATATTCTTAAAGAAGAAAATATTTGTTCGAGTTTTTTGTTTGGGACAAATATTTGTAAGTTTCCTTACTTCACAGGAAACTATTAAAACATATTTTGGGATATTTAAAAGATTTTTGAAGAAGAAAACGAGTAAATCAATATACTGGGTTAGTGTTTATGAAATTGGACCAAGGTACAGAAAACAACATATATATATATATATATATATATATATATATATATATATATATATATATATATATATATATATATCTGTAGAATATTTTAAATATTAAAAAATTTTGAAAATTTCAATATTTTCAAAATTGGTAAGAAATAATTGTATTTTCTTATAATTATTTTTTACCTGGCGCCCAACAAACAAACATTAAGTATTTTTAATTAAATTTTGGAAATACATTTTGAAAATTTTAAAAAACTTCTTGAAATTAGAAAATAAATAATTATAATAAATAAGTTCCCTGCATACATAGCGCCAGAAAAGGTTCGTGCGGTGAGCTTTGAGCGCGACCACGTTACCGTAATCGTCACAATATATATATATATATATATATATATATATATATATATATATATATATATATATATATATATATATATATACATATACATATAAACACAATGTCAGGGTATGTACTGTGTAAAACTAAATACTTTTTTAGAAATTTGAATAGTTTTTTAAAGTGTGTGTTTGTTTTTGAAATTTTAAATATGTTTGTGTATGAATGTTTTTAATTATATAAAAATATTTTTAGAAAGATCAATAAAAAAAAAACAAAACTTTTGAAGATGCCTTAAATTAAGGGCGAAACCTCAAATTGTTTTTAATTTTTTATTAAATAAAGAACCTAACCCAAGAAAAGACACATTTATATAAACTACGTGAACAATGTTTGATGACAAATTCTTAACGTCAAAATAGGTCGATTTATGCCAACTTAGTTTTATCCGATTCTGATTCGTTTAGGGAGAGCCAAAAAAGAAATTCCAATGCCTACTCCGTTAACTGCTAATGGCATAATGTCAAATTTCAAAGCCCAGAATTGAAAAGGGAAACAGACCTTATAACCTTAGGCTACCGTTAAGACATACCTCTCCAAGTCACTCTATAGGACCGGAGGGTATGTAAACAAAATAAAAAAGAACCTTCTTTTAGTGTACTTATCTAGTAACTTGATGCATCAAAGATTAAAGAAGGTACCGGAGCTAGAATATATGAAGTACAACCAAGAAGAGACTTGACTGACTCCTTGGGCAACTCCCCAACAGTATTTCTGGCAGAAATTTATCCAATTTCACAATACACAGGCAAAATGATAAAGAGAGGTTACACTAATAAGCAGATCTATATAGACTGGCAGTCAAGTAAATCCAAAGTTTCTCAAGAAGCAAAATATACAATATAGACTGGTTCGGAAATGCCAAAGTGAACTTATAATTCTGGGAAAGAACTACAAAATTATAATTCAGTGGTTACCAGAATACGAAGGCATGTATTAAAATAGAAAAGCCGATGGGCTAACAAGAAAATGTTAATAGATTCAATATATTGATCCCAAGTCAGCTCTTGGGGTACCGAGATGCACGGAATGGCAAGCCGTTAAACACTGAATCAGAAAGAACATAAATGTGACTGGAAAAGTGAAACAGAGCAAACTCTTTTTAGAGAATTCTTACCCAAAATTGCATAAAACTATTTCAAGTGAGTAGGAACTAAGGATAATTAGAGAAATAATTAAGAGGCACGAGGTCATAAAAATTCACTTTCACAAAATATTTTTTTTACAAAAGAACCTTCATTAGCACATTAACTATTATTGTAAGTCATTAAATCAAGAAAGACAGACTTTCGAATCAAATCTGTACAAATTAGCATAGTCAGCGAAGTCAACTGAATGAATGTAGGTAAGTACTTTAGGTCAGCACAATATATCTCTAGAACCAATGAAAAGAAATTGATATTACACTTGTCAACTTGAATGTTGGGTTGTTGTAAGAAAGTTTTATGAGAATCTGTCGGTAAATGGGAAGGGTTATTGTTTTATCCACGCACTGACCTAAAATAAGAACAGAATCAGGTCGACTATTATACTATATATAATTGACACCTGTAACTACAGGCACCGAAAATTTAAGTAAATAAATTTTTCAATAAATGCATTTTTAGTTCACTAAATTTCATGTCATTGTTATCGTAAGGCAGAAAAATAATTTAATAATAGCAAAAGAACCGGTAAGATACAAACTAATGGTTAATGACAAACGTATCGAACAGGTTGGGAAGTTTAAATACCTGGGAGCACATATAACAAGTAAAAGGGCAGTAACGGAAGAAGTACGCACACAGGCCAACAAAGCAGCCATGATATCAGGTCAACTAAGAGACATAATCTGGAACAATAAACATATGACGGTTGAGAACAAAGCAAGAATTTACAAGGTCTGTGTAAGACCGATACTGACCTACGGCGCAGAAACAAGAAATGAAACCACAAAGACAAAACAAATTATGAGAACCACAGAAATGAAAACGCTGAGAATGATCACGGGAACAAGTTTAAGAGATAAAATAAGAAATGCGAAAATACGCGAGGACAGCGAAGTGGGGGATGTTGTGAAGTGGGTTCGAAACCGTCGTAGGCAGTGGAGAGATCACGTGGAACGAATGGACGATGACAGACTAGCAAAATCCGTGATGAGAGAGAAACCAAACACCAAACGGCCGCCTGGACGGCCCTCCAAAAGATGGAGAGACAGTTGGATTTCGACGTCAAACGAGGATCGATGAGGCATTGTGTAGATAACAGAACTTGGTTCTACCTAGAAGAAGAAGAAGAAGAAGAAGAAAAATATTTTCTATTATCAGAAAAATAATTTTCATTTATCTCATCATCAATAAAAAGGTCGTTGTTATATTAAAAGCATTGGTCGGAAAATTTCTATTTTCCATTCGATTGTATTACAATTACTCAATAGAAGAATTTTTAAAAAAAGTCATTTTTGATAAGATGAATGCACATCGCAATGCATAAATAAAAGAGATTGACACGCTATGCCTCAAAGATAAAGGTATTTCATTCTTCATTTAACGCAGGAATTTCGGCTATTCAGATTCGCTCTTTGTCATACCGGAAATTGCCTAAAATTCACTGATTTTAAATGAAATTTCCGGTACATTATTGCTCTGTTTGAATGTACATTTTCAACAACTTTTATTACACGCTTGGAATTTGTCTCAAATTAATATTTAAATTGAGATTATATTTCTAAGGGTTGTTATGAAAATATTTTAATATATATTAAAGGGTAATCCCGGGGATAATGCAAATTAAATTTATTATGTTAAAAATTTAAAAATAAACCTAATTTTTGAGAAAAAAGTGTTAAAAAATTTCAAAGGAATGTAATTCATAAATATTTTCGAAGAAAATAACATTCTCCTTGCTTATTAAATGTGATAATTAAAGATTTATTATTTCCGTCGATTCATCTTAAAAATACTTAGCCCCATGCGTAAGCAATAAAATAAAAACTAACTTTAAAACTTATAAAATTAGAAATTACTTGATTATTATTAATTTATATATATATATATATATATATATATATATATATATATATATATATATATATATATATAAATATGAAGTCAAATGCGAACAGTAAATTCAAACTTCGTTCCATATATATATATATATATATATATATATATATATACATATATATATGAAGTCAAATGCGAACAGTAAATTCAAACTTCGTTCCATCAAATCCCTTCCGTGTTAGAGGTTGCACACATTGGATAAATTGCTACAGAACACAATTCATCCTATTCCACTACCATCGAGATGATGACCTACCTGAACCACCATACCGAGTCAAAACTTACTCTCTCCGCCACAGTGAGACGGTGTTTCGTCTCTACTAGACTCATCAAGGTACCGACATGCACCTGTTTGTGCAAAGGACAGATCGAAAGGAAGTATGCAACACTGAACGCGGCTTCGCCGACCTTCCGCCGTATGGTGTATATATGTTTATGCTGCTTTCACAGATTCCTCCGTGTGAGATGCAATAGCAGTGGATATATCCACATTATGCCGTTGTATTGCTGAAATCACATTCAGCAAACATACAACTAAATGCAACTTCCGGCGGGAGGTCGGTGAAGCCGCGTTCAGCATTGCATACTTCCTTCCGATCTATCCTTTGCACAAACAGGTGCATGTCGGTAACCTGATGAGTCTAGTAGAGACGAAACATGTACCTCTACCGTATCACTGTGGCAGAGATGGTAAGTTTTGACTTTCTTCTCAGTATGGTGGTTCAGGTAGGCCATCATCTCGATGGTAGTGGAAAAGGACGAATTGTGTTCTGTAGCAATTTATCCAATTTGTGCAACCTCTAACACGGAAGGGATTTGATGGAACGAAGTTTGCATTTACTGTTCGCATTTAACTTTATCTATGCACGAAGTTGCATTTAGTTATATGTTTGCTGCATGTGATTTCAGCACTACAAGGGCATAATGTGGATATATCTACTGCTATTGCATCTCACACGGAGGATGCGTGAAAGCTGGCATTTAGTCCACAAATAGTTCTTTCAACATGTAGTTTTACCCTTGCTGTAGTTTGTTCTGGTATAAGGTCTATAGAAAATTTCTCTTTTTTGTCTAACGTTGGTTCTGGATATGTCTTGTTCACAAAAATTATGACATCATTTGCAGCTACACTTGCAAACACCTTCCAAGACTTTCTGTGTTTATAGAAACTGTAAGTCAACCTTTGACTTCCTAGATTTGTTTGAATCGTTGAGTAAATTTATGTGCAATGTAATATTGTAGAATTTCTAATTATATAAAATGCTATTCGGAAACAAGCTTGTTTTTTTGTCTTTATTAATTGGTTGAAAAGAAGTCATGTAATGTTACATTTGTTTCTGTAGTACTATAAAACTAAAGCCGATGGTTCAAATTCATATGATGTCAATTTAATTTAGTAAAGATCATCAGAATCTAATA
This sequence comes from Diaprepes abbreviatus, assembly GCA_034092305.1. Classification (NCBI taxonomy): domain Eukaryota; kingdom Metazoa; phylum Arthropoda; class Insecta; order Coleoptera; family Curculionidae; genus Diaprepes; species Diaprepes abbreviatus. Next base: position 7,654,673 of record JASJET010000090.1, on the reverse strand, counting down.
ATTAATATTTCATGGTTTATCTTGCCATGCTGGGTAATACTTTTTATTAAGAGTATCGATAGTTTTGCACAGTGTCAAAAATAAGGCACTCGTTGGTATTCCAGTGTACAGGGTTTCGGTCATACAAAGAAATTAATTACAAAAAAAGAACAATTAAAGAAATGATCCATATTAACAGAACACCCTGTACAATGAATTTTAGAACAGACACAAGTGACCTAAGTAATGTGTATACCAATCTAATAGGGCAATAAAATTGCAGATGGTCCAGAAACTTTCAAACTCTTTAGTAGTACTCTGTCAAAAGTAAAACAAACCAAAAAATAATATTGGTTTTCTATATTTATATTTATAATAAAAAAGAAGTTTTTGATTATATTTGTATTAAAATAATAAAATAGTTAAATGTAAGTTAATCAAGTGAACCACCTGTTAACATTAGGTAAGAAATTAAAATTTTCAGTTTATATAACAACAATTTACATATTCCTTTTCATATTTACAGTAATTCTCTGAAGATGGTTTAATCAATAAAATAACCCGAAACGTCAGAAAAAAAACATGTGTTAATTTCTTATAAAGTAATAGTATAACCGAAACCCAAAAACGTAAAAACTAATTAACGGTCAACAAATAGAAACAAAATTGGATAAATAATAATAATTCAAAATCCAATAAGAACTGTTGGAATTCTAGACATTATTCGCGAACTATTTGTTATACACAAACTGTATAATCGAGCTGTATCTATATGCAATAATGCCGAGTCATTTAAAAAGAGGTAGGAAACAATAAATCCGATTTACAACAGAATGGTTATCCTCTAAAATTAATTGACGATGTTATAAATAACCTTAGAACAAAGACCACTGGAGAGCAAGAAACACATTCTTACTTCACAATTCCGTATATTAAGGGAGAAAATAAGACGAAGTTACGATATAAAAACTGTTGCTAAATCAGGAACCATACTCGGAGCTCATTTAACAAAAACAAAACCAAAAAGTACCGATAAGAAAGAATGTGTTTACCAAGTTCCATGTGAGTGTGGTGAAATGTATATTGGAGAAACCGAACGACCACTAGAAGTTACAATTAGGAAATATGAACTCGTACACAAAAAGGAGAAAGGTCAAAATCTGTTATTGCAGAACATGTCTGCTGCGGCAATATATATGAAACACAACGTGAAAACAGAAAACTTATAGAAGCAGCTTACATTAAATATAATAATGGAATAAATAAACCCAGTATTGAAATTCCCAATCTTTAGTGACCAATGCAAGCCCTACAACCATATTCGAGTCAATCCGTTGCTCTTGTTTTATTGAGAGATTCGACGAGATGTTGCTATTCGTGTCTTGTCTGCTGTGTCTGCTGTTTCCTCAATTAAAAAATTATAGGGCACAATTGCTAATGGAAAAATTTAATTGCACAATTTTCAAGAATTAAAATTATTATAACATAAATTTGATATTGCATTTCTTCTCAAAGAGTTTGGTAGCTTTATTCTCTCGAATTACTGACCTTCCCCAATGATTTCTAGAATAAGATTCCATTATATTTTGCCCCGGCTTCATACATTCATCTTCTATTCAAACCATCACTTTTCATTTCCCTTTTTAAATATTTTCTAGTATGTAAAAAATACTTCCTCACTCGTTTTATCGGAGGTAAATCAAAACGAAAGAACAAGTCCTAGAAAGGCAACATGGAAAGTGAATTTGCATTATATATTTCTTCATTAAATTTTAAAAGCGTTGGCCTATTTCCCTTGACTTGAAAAAAGTTTTACATGTTACGCAATGTTTGATATGATGTGGTGTATAAGTAACTAGAAATAGTAAGAAAGTTGAGAGCACAAGGTTACTGAAACAAGAAGAAAAAAAAGATGTTATTTGGCAAGAACCGGTCAGTACACACGTCAGTAACAAAAATTTTTACCCTGCTATAACAAGTGACATCTCAAATACTGTTTCGTTATCACGTACTTGCTTAAGATTCCTTACATAATATTATATAATTATGAGACTGTCTTGAATATGTTATCGATGGGACCCTTAAGAAAAGAAGGAGAAGCAGGGATATAACCCGGAGGAATGACGCTTATTAACAGACCCTCTGTTCCTCTTGCCCATACAACTGACATGAAGAAAGCATACGAAAGTATATCACTTATTCTAAATGCAATAAGCTATGATATGGATATGTGGTAAAATATGTGGTGACCTAAAAGTCATAGGACTATTGCTAGGGCTTCAGGGTGGATTTACGAAGTATTGCTGTTTTTTTTGTCTTTGGGACAGTAGAGCAACACAGAGCCATTATCACGTAAAAGAATTGCTTCCAAAAGATCAATATATTCCAGGTAAAGCTAACAAAAATAATATACCTCTTGTTGATCCCAAAAAAGTACTGTTACCTCCATTGCACATTAAACTTGGGATTGATTAAAAATTTCATTAGATAAAGAAGAATATGCGTTAAACAAATTTTTTCTAAACTAAATAATGCTAAGCTTGGGGAAGGAATATTTCTTGGACCACAAATTAGAAAAATACTAAGGTTCAATAATTTGATCAAAAATTAAGTGTTGTTGAATTAGCTGCGTTGAGTTCTTTTAAAAAAATTGTCTCGGAGTTTTTAGGAAACAAAAAAGTAGAAAACTATGAAAAACTTAAAAGCTACTGCAAAATGGGCTATCGCATGTCACTTAAAATTCCCAGAAAATTTGGGTGCGGTTAGTGAGGAGCAAGAAGAAATGTTGCACCAAGACATATTAAAAATGGAACAACGCTACCAAGATAGATGGTATCGAGCAATGATGGGGAATTATTGTTGGTTTCTTTTGAGAAAAAGCAATCAGGAATATAAACGAAAGTCATCGTCAAAAACGTTATGTACAAAAGACTTACTATATACATATTTTCATGTATATGTTTGTAAATAAATTCTGTTATTATTAAAATATCTTTTTTTTTTTGGACCCATCTAAAAATCTTGAAAAATAGGTATTTAACTCTACTACCGCAGTCATAAACACTTTGTACATACGTCTTGACATTCCATTTAAAAAGTTCTACAAAGCTCTAAAAGTTTCTTATTCCGAAGTTCTCTAGCTCAAGTTTAAATAACTCTTTTAGTCACCAGAGAATTAAAAGTTAGGAAAGGAAAGAGTAGAAAGTATTTTAATAAAGCTGATTGTTCAAGTAATTTATGTGATTGTTTCTGTGGAATTTGAATATTTCTTTAATACTATTTTAGAGCTAAAAGATAAAGAATTAAAAAATCTTTTTGTATTTTCCTATTCACCCCTACAGCGACCAAAAGCGCTGCGTCCACGAGGAATTGACAGGCAATTCAATAATGTCCATTGCTTTACATATATATATATATATATATATATATATATATATATATATATATATATATATATATATATATATATATATATGTATACTGAATGTATTGCCTACAAACCTCTGACATATAAAATTTTATTAGCCTTCGTGAAATAAAATATTGCAGATTAGTTTGAAATGCAAACATATCTAAAGAGAAATCTAAATAACCCTTCTCTATGGCAGGACAAAGTAGGGACAAATACTTCATTTTTCATGAATGGTAAAGAAATTTTGAGAACAAACAATCTTCTTTTAGCTCTTTCTCCAGATCTCTTCAGCTTAAATGGCAAATACATCAAGAAAATCCTTCTTGATGGGTGGCAAGGTAGAGCTAGTATTGCTGGTTATCACGATTCAAATTTCAGCTCAAGTTCACTGTAGCTAATTCAGTTAATTTTACGACCATCCATTATAATCAAAATCAGCCACGAAGTTGATACATCGAAGATAAGAAAATTGATTCCTTTGAGTTGTGGTATTGGAAGCGAATGTTGGGTATTCTTTCAATAACCCACAAAATTCGAGGATCCGATAGTTTGGATAGGTTGATTGTCACTGATGATGTGTCAGGCAAAAGAATGAGAAGCGTGTACCCAGCAAGATCGTCGAATCAAGTACAAAAATCAAAAAACATTCTATAGTGTGCCTAAACAACCGAAGATAGATGTTAATGGAGAAAAAGAAAGAAAGAGAGAGGATCCTAATTAAAGAAACACGGTAATTAAAAATCCTTTCCTAATTAGGATCTTAACTGACTAAAGAAGATCGGTAGCGCCCGATTTACCTACTGGCCTAAATGCTATTACATCACAATAAATTCAATTTTTAACTCGGTTAGGAAGACTCGATATTGGATGATCTAGTAAGTCCTTAACTCTTATATTTATTTTGTGAAAAAATAGAAATATTAACTCGGCAATATAACTTTTATTCTTAAAAATAAACTTTGTTTCAAAAAATATGTCGTAGCTAGTTCATACGAACACGACGTAACATCTTTATTTGTTCATAAAATAAATAAACACCTATCTAGCAACAAGAAGAAAAATTGCTTCCAGTTTTTAAACAGAATGACACTTTTGAACAGGAAACTTTTACAGAACTCCAAACTTTTTCTATCTAAACTTCTGCATTTGAAGTTTAAATTTTCAGTTTTCTTCTAGCTGCAGGAGTATTGCAGGTTTTAAAAAATACGGAGAAAAACTATTGTGTATCAGTTATTTTTTAATTAAAGTTAGTTTTCAAAAATTCTACTTTTAACAACTTCCTTTTTTAAAGTGTTGTTGAGCACAAAAGTATTTTAGAAAAGAGAAAATTTATTTTAACATCGAAAAGTACTTAACCTATAGATGTACCTATACAGAGTTTCCGGAAAAATATGGGAAATTTCCGGGTAAGAAAAACGTGAAAGGAATACTACAAGTTCAAATAAACTTTTTTTCGTATAGGCCTCCTCTTCGGAGATATGGGCTCCCAAAGAGCTGCAATGGAATCAAGTTTTTTAGACATAATTATTGAACCACCAGGAACATTTCAATGGTGTATACCAGATTAAGACCCTTCAAATTACTATCCAAGAAAGTGTTGCTGCAGGAACGGACTAGCTGTGACACTCATGACCCCATTTTTCGAGAGTTTGTCGACTGTTTCATTTCCCTTTACTCTGGTGGGCCTAGTACCCACAGGAGGGTAATCATATTTTTCTTGCTTAGTTCATTTAGTTCTTCTTGACATTCCCAAACCATCTTCGAGTTAATTATGTGAGAACTCAGAACACTGATAGCTGTTTGACTATCCGACATAATAATAATGATAATCTCTTGTCCTTAATAGTTTTTCTTTGTGTTGAATTAGATGCATTTCCTGTAGGAATGTATTTCCGCTTAGGAGATGCTTACTGACTTACCCAAGCTTCATTAGTGTTTGAAACTAGATCCATAAACTCCCATTCCAGTTTTTGGAGCCCTCTGTATGCAAATTTTTCAATAGTATTTCTGAGCTATTCACTTTTGTGTTGAAGTTTTTCACAAAGTTGAACTTCTTGTTTATTTCATCCTGTGTCATGTCACAGATATATTGATTTCTGGATAAGAGATTGAGTCTACGTTTTGTAACTTCATCTCTTATCATCTCTATATTGTCATCTTTGTAATATTCTCCCAAGTATATGTAGAGGTATAAGGTTTAAGAGTACTTCCATGGCGGCTGTTGAGCAGGTTTTCATGGCTTTGAACCTTCGAGAGCTGAGTTATTCTATTAGCCAGACTGATTATTTTACTTCAGATCACTGCCCCATATATGATGATTGGTTTCACTCTTGCAGTGTACATCCACTGTAGGATTTATGATTTGGCCACAACTTTTTTACGCGAAGGTTCTACAAACATTTAAGGCTTTTGTAGCCTTGTTAATTACTTCTTTTTTGTGTTTATTCCAGAGAAGTTTATTATTTAGGATCAAGCCCAGATATTTAAACTCTAACTTCCGCTCAGTAATAAAGATTTCTTTTCAAAGGCTACTAAGGTGAATTTGGCAGAGTTGATATTTAGTCCTATCATCTGACACCATTCTTTAGTATGTTCAAGACTTCTTTGGACAAGACTGACAAGAAAAGCCGAGGTTAGTTAGATCACAGAAGAATCTATCTACATTTTGACAGTGACAAAAATGTTTTTCGAATTAACTCCAAAGCATGCAAAAGTGCATTGCTCAATGTGCTAAATATTTTGAAAAACAATAAAACCATTAACAATGATAAATAATTGTTCGTATTTGTTATTCTCGAAATATAAACGACCACCCTCGTAGTACGTGGCTAAAACCCATATATCGTACAAGGAAAAAAAGAGGGAAAGAAAAAACATTTAACAAAAGCTGTTAGCAAAATCAAAAATTTATGAGACTTTTCTCAGGTTCCAAATAGAGTACCAGTTAGGAATAAAATATTTGATTTATTTTTCTTCTGCGTCTCAGAATTTACTGAACTATATATATACCCTGCTACTCAATATTCGACTTTCGTATTTACCTTTTTAGATTTTCCCAACGGAACACTGCGGTATAAAAATCATTTTTTTTTCTTTTTTGCTTCATCCTTGATTTTTGATTTGATATATCCGGTTTTACTGAAACAAAAGGAACTTTATTCGGTTATGCGGAAAGGATTTGAATACTGTGTAAATTTCGTGTTGCATTACAACTAAGTTTTCGTTTCGCATTTTTAGATGAACCGTCAAAATCGTTACCGTATGGCAGATTGAAATATAAAATTAATTATTTTTTGTTCCATATACTGCTTCTCATGACGAAGTATCGTATGTTTCATGTTTGAAAAATAGATTTTTAGTTTAGAAATTACGCTTCAGAAAAGTTTGTGGAATTTTAAACGGGCTCATTTGCTAATGTTGAAGAAAGTAAGATATTTTTAACTACTTATAAATGGAATTAAAGAAATAGTTTCTAATTGTGTTCAGTGGAATTATAATGTCAAATTTTTTCTACCTAGAATTTTGGAAATCTCTTATTTTAAGATTGCCGTGAAAAATAAAGGTTATTACTACACACACCTCCGGCGTGTATCCATATGAATTAATCTAAGAAATTACTGTATGAATTTTATTCAATTTTCTCTATTGGTTCAAGTAATTTTTCGAGAAAGTTTTTAGTATTCTTTACGAACTTACAAGGTGGCGCAATAGTGTAACAAAGTATCTTATCTTCCTTATTTTTTAAAAATTTTAAAAAATGTTTTAATAAAAGTTGGATTTATGCAAATTGCAAAATATTTTCGACTATACAGGGGACTTTATAACGGAGTAGCACAAAAAAAATATTTCTTTTTATTGGAGTTCACTGTATATCTTGGCATATTTGGATTCCCCAAAAACTATTCATACGATAGGATATCTGGTTTTGAATTTTATTGCAAAATTACCAAGTTTTTCGAAAAATTTACCAAATTTTGAGAAAGACATGGTCCTCTGTAATCCCTATATACTATTAAAGGTCTCGTATAGTGCCTAAGCAATTATCTCATTCAGTGTGTCTGCTTAGAAGAGAAAAAAGGAAATATTCTACATCCAGGATGATGGACTACCGATGGGATCTTCACTATCACCGGTGGTCGCAAATATTTTCCTGGAATGGTTCTAGATGTTTGCAATTGAATCCACAACTAAGAAACCAAAGTTATGGCTCAGATACGTAGACGATACTTTTATTATTTGGAGTGGGAACGACGAACAACTTCGAAACTTCCTTTTTTATCTCAACAATATCAGCCCAACTATTAAACTCACCATGGAGAAAGAAGTAGAAAATAAATTAGATGTCTTGGTTGAAAGAAATGACAGACAAATTCGAACTTCGGTTTACAGAAAAGCCACGCATACAGGACAATACCTTAATTATTCATCTAATCACTCCAACAACACCAAACAAGGAATTATAAGAAATCTCATAGATAGAGCCTTAACTCTCTGCAATTCCTACGAGAACTTGATGAAAGAGACAGATTACATTAAAAATGATCTGACGGCCAACGGATACCCAGTATATCTAGTTGATAAATTTCTAGAACAACGCAGAAATAGGACAATATCGACAAGAATGAAGAACGAAAACCAGTTTTGAACATACCCTATGTTAAAGTCATTTCAGAAAAAGTTAGAAGGATAGGAAAACGATATAAAATCAACGTTGTTTTCAATTCAAATAACTCCCTGAGAATTCGGCTCACTAGGGTCAAACCAACAATTCAAAGGGGCATGAGGAACTGTGTATATCAGATACCATGTGAATGTGGCAATTCCTACGTTGGCGAAACAAAGAGACCTCTTGACGTAAGGATCAAAGAACACCAAAAATGCACATCTCGAGGAGAAACAGAAAAATCTGGTGCCACCAACCATGCCTGGACTCATGAACACTACATAAAATGGTCTGAAGCTAAAATACTATACCGAGAACAACATTGGAGAAAACGGAAATTCAAAGAAGCTGCGGTTATACATCAGAACCCGAGTTATTTTAGTAAACCATCTTTAGATATAAGAGAAGTGTGGAAACCACTTCTTAATAATTGTAAACTAAAACTAAATGCAGCATAAAGAAAAAGGTATTTTGCTATAGCAGGCATGACTGCACCCATCTCAGTCACACTCCACTCTATTTACTTTTAGTATAAATAGTCATGTAGCTAAGGGATTTATTTAATTTCACTTGAAAACGGCTAGAGATAACTACTAGCCGAAATGTCGTGATATTCAACAAAAAATAAAGACAATGGAAGTCCACAGATATCTACAACTTCGCAATAGCATGTTTCTGTATAGCAGCCTATCTCTTCTTTTTTGTTTTATCTTTAGTTGGTACTTTATCATTTTTTTCGCTTTGTTTCAACAAAATTTCACATAATTTTTTCTAATTATGTATTTTTAAATATGTATATAAAATTATAGTTATTATAAGAAAGCAATAAAATAAATAAGTTGTATTTCCCTGTAAATCCCAACATCGCTGCTTTAAATTTATTGCTAAAAGTTTCAGAAACTATGTCCCTGATTTGTGAGTATTAACTGTCTGAAATTAATAACATCGCTAAACAATTGTTGCAGGTTAACTATGTCAAACGACAATGATTGTATTGTGAAAGTTGTCTACCAAACTAAGCAGACGGGGCTGAATAAACTTTATTTCGTGAGTATGAATTGGTTTATTGACTATCTGGTTTTAGAAAACATAAATTAAACTAGTAATACTGGATAAATGTTGACTTCTACTTTTGTCTGAATTGAATTATATGAATTACTCATGTTCAGTTAACAAAAGTTTATTATTTTCTTAGACAATTTCTTCTAATATTATGCTTCTATATAGACGTATTTTTTGTGTACTTTTTTTGAATTGCCATATATGTATTTCTAACAGGCAGTACTTATATATCGGTGATTTAAAGCCGGTTTGAGTTCGAACGCCTTAAGAAAAAATACAACAAATGCGTTTAAAAGTGACTGAAATAACTCAAGTGTAGCATAAAAAAATGAGGTTAACTTTAGTAAAGCGACTTCATAATGCGATATAAAGCTGAATTCAATATTTACGAACTTCAAATCGTTGATATAAATTTCATTTTATTTTTGCTTAAACATGTTTAAATCTATCTGTAGAAAATACATTTATTGGGCATTTAATTTAATATTTATTTTGCAGCAATTTTTGTTAATTCATGGTAGGCATAAAGATGGTATGTTGTTTCTAAGAGGCTATGCCTGAAGCCAGGGAAACTATCTTGTTGGTCTATAACCAGGGTAAAGCGTACCTAAAAGGTATTTGCCATTGTGTAGCCTACAAATCCCTAAGTTGATATAATGCTTATCTGAAGAAACTGGGCTGAGAAATATTCTACGAAGCTTATTCGGACTAAAGCCATATAAAAACAATAGTCGAGTTTCAACTTACTTCATCAGGAGGACTAAATATAAGTCTTAATTTTTATCTTATATCTTTGTTCTATTTGAATATTATCTGAAAAATTTTGACTTCATCTGGTAGTTAGTTCCAAGTTTAAAAAGCCCGACTCTTCTTGCTATCTCATCTTATTTTAAAATACCTTAAGCATTATATTATCTTAAAGCAACAGTTTTTATTTTAAGCAAAAGGACAGATACAGTTTTATATATTAAAACATATCATATTTATTCTTTGTATTTCGCTAATGTCTGACCAACTTTCTTATCTTATTTTATTACTATTGTAACTTTTAGGATCTGAATCATTGTTAATTTTAAAAAAGTTAAATAGTCACATACATTTAATTCTGAGATTGCGTAATAAGTTTTGCAGTATTTCAATTTTATTAAACTTTTAGTATTTTATCATTTATTTATTACTAATATTTTTTTATTCTCTTTGATTTTTATTTTGCACATACACTGTTTCTTTCTAACCCTACATATTTTAAATTTAGACTGAGATTCACTTGGAGTTTCATTGCCAACAATTTGTAGGGGACGCAAATTTAAAAATAATACCCTTCACATAATTCTAAACTTTTTTGTGTTAAGGATAAAGTTTGGATTTAATAACAACAAATTTTTAATTAAAATTATAAATTTAAAGTAAAACAGCATACTATGAAAATTAAGGAAACTGTTGTTACTTTAAGTTTAATTTAATATGTGATAATGTGATGTAAGTTCTTAAAAATGTCCCACAAATAGTATTTATTGAGATTGGGTCCACACGCATGCCAAATATCTGGTTGAAAATGACTTGAAGTTAATTTTTACCCAGATTTAATTCACCAAAATAAACAGGTAGATTTTAAATCAGTTTTAAAGCCACTAACTACACTTACAATTCGGCTTGAATTCATCAATATAAACGTAGTAAGGTGCCTTATATAAGGTTTATACATAGACCATACAAGTATAGAATTACGTTGGTTCACACTTAGAAAGACTACCGCTCGTTCCAGTGGTGATCAGATAAGAGGGGTATCCAATGACTTTTGGGGTATCGTGCTTAGCTTCAGCCATAGAAAAGAGAGGTACTACTGATCGAAAACCTTGCGTAATCCAACGTTCTTCTATTAGATCCGCTCTATTAGAGATTCATAGCTCACTTATATCTGAAGCTAGAGACTTTCTTCTGAAGAATGTGCATAAATATATTTTATGTAAAGCATAAATCGGTTAAATGGTACATGAAAAATACAATTTATTCTTTTTGACAGTCCATAGCGTACGAATATAACCCAACTTCAGATTAAAAATATGTTAAAAATTTTTCTTTAAAGTGCTCTGTGGCAATAAACTTTTTTTAAATTACTTTGTGGTTAAGGATGTTCGGTATTTATATATCAAACTCTCAGCAGCATACAGAAGGCATCACAATAACTCTTGTGTTTCATATATTTTTTTTCCAAAATACTCCATAATGGAGAACTGGAGCGCAAAAGAGGTACCCATCGATATACCATTAAATCTGTAGCTTTTGAGCAGTTTTTCGTATCTTAATGAAGTTTTGGCATGCTCTATAACTGATAAAGACTCACGAATCCAGGCCATAAAAAACCTTTGACATTACCAACGGACTCGCCACAAAACTCGTAAGCCCTTAATTTTAACAGGTGTCAGTTTTTAGAGCTAAAACTTTAAAAATATTTATTTCGAATAAAAAAACCATTTTGAGAAAACCTGAATCAAGCATACCCTAGTAATACTAACAAATTATATGAAATTAATTAAACCCTTTATCAGCTAATTAAATTATTATATCTAACGAAATCAAATTATAATCTACTATTATACAATTACCTACCTAATGCTAGTTATGATAACATGTAAGTAACATGTATTTAATTTATGAACAAACATAAAACAAATTTCGACAGGCAAGAAAAATTTCTGTGCAGAATATGTCGTGTAATTGGTTATTTATTGCCTTTAGAAATAATTTGGCGTCTACTTCAAAAATTTCAATTTTATATAAATATTGTTTTTCGCTTTTAAGGGCTTTTTTAGGAATCCGTTTAATTTTTTCACAAAATTTTTATTTTTCGATTTTTGGTCTGGAATTCGTAATGATATCCATAAATTATTTGAAATAAGTACTAAGCGAGATTAGTGTACCTCGCAATGATTCCAAGGTCGAAAAAAGTACACGTTTTATCCAAAGTTATGCACCACGCTAAATTGAACAACAAAAATCTTTATTTCTGAGAATTCTACAAATACTAATTTTGAATGAAATTGTAAAAAACAACTATTTAGTCTGTCATAGGAAATCCACTATACTAAATTTTAAATTTATTTTGTATTAGTAATCTAGGCCCCCAATGCCGATACTTAAAGAACAGAAGAAGAAGAACCCCCCAATATTAATTTTAGACACAATCCGAAAAATATAAACTTTTTAGTCCCCCATATTGAATCTGGCTGTAAGAAAATAAACTGACATTCGTAACCTATAACCCCGAAAACTCCCTAATACTAAATTTGAAAATTATGAATATCATAAAGTTTTCAACCCACCATATTGGATCCGCCATACTGAATTTCAAAAAAAAATATTTTTAAAATCTTATTCTAATCCTAATCTACATTCACGAAAACCTCCTGACACAAATTTGGACAAAATCTAGAAATGTAAATTATTTTGACCGTCATATTACATCTTACATAAAATTTTCTTAAAATAATTTTAAAATCGCTATTCATAAAAACAACTTAGCAACATTTAAGACAAAATCGAAAAATGAAAAATTTTTAATCCGCCATATTGAATCTCGTTTTGAAAATAGTTAAAATCGTAATTTACACCTTTTAGAACTATTTGGAAAAAAATCGAGAGATGCAAAATTTTTAGGACCCATATTGAATCCGCCATATTGAATTTTTCAAATACAATTTTAACTTCCTAAGTTGCACTCCCAAAAATCCCCCAATATCGATTTTGGACAAAATCGGACAAAATTAATTTTTTCTGTCCGCCCTGTTAGATCTGCCATATTGAAATTTCAAAAATAATTCCAGATTTGTGGGGTGGTACCTACGCTGCTTGAAAACATTTAATACCTATCGTAATATTTCCAAAATTCCAACTTAATATAGAAGTAAATATTGTTTTTAATTTCATTGGTAAAAAATAAAGGAATTGTCTCCGATAGCCCCGTTTTACAGTGTCAGTTTGGCATATTTTGTTTTGACTGGAGAATTTGAACAGTTTCGAAGTCGTTTGATCACAAAAAAAATTGTTTGGTGGTTAGAAAAGTTTTTTTTTTGAGCAACCGGCTCTATGTAAATTTTGTTTCATAACCTAAATACATTAATTACAAAGTAATATTATTTTGCAGGTTTATAACATTTTTTGTACCTACATTATATTTTTAATATACTTTATATACTGTGTAAAATACTGAAGCAACGTCAAAAAAACTTTTTTATATTACCTTATATTTTAGCGACTCTCAAAGGGTACATAAATTTTTTTTCTTTTATTATTAGAAAAGGCATACTTACTGTACATTTTTTTTCTTTTATAACCATAAACTTTAATGACAGTAATTCTGTTTGAGATGGTATTGTGCTCTTGTAATTTTGTTGGTTCTTTTAAATTTTAATTTTTCAATCTTCTGAACATTTGTATCTTTCTTTGAGTTTAAGGCATTATTGCATAGGCTATATTATTATCGGCAGATCCTAATGTAACATATTGACTTCATCACTAGTTCCGATTAGAAAAATAAATTAAAAATCAAATTGGATGCCCATAATTTTATTTTATATAACAAAATCATCATTACATATTAAAATAAATAATATATCATCTAATCGCTGACATTAATACTAATATTAAAAATAGAATTATATGCACTACAATACTCAGCTTCTGAGATCTACAAATTCAGTTTCATTTAAGAGTAGTAAAACAGTTTTTTTAGCAAACGTGCTGCTATCTATCTATTCTATTTATCCTATGACTGCAAATTTGCAATCATAGTAACAGCTGACGCAGCTACCCTTAAGAAGTCTTCAGTTTCACAATGGTTCGGTCTATTGTCGCAATCGTAAGTAAGAAGATGGATTATCTGTCTTTCCTCGCTACATTCACATGCGCTACTTCACAAATTGTGCGGATTCAGTTTAATATGTTCCATGTGATACACCGCAGAGTAAAGCCAAGTGGTGTTTGTTTGGTAGGGAAAACGCCTTGAAAGTAAGGAGGTCTCTAGTTTGCTACCCTCATTCACATTCTCGTTTCAAGTTGAAATTGTCGTTAAGTAGAAGTTCAGCGGTTTCGGTAGTTGAGTAGTATCTTTGTGGGTTTTGAGTTGTGGGTTTCTCTGGATTTTTCTGTATTCTCTAGAAGGATCGCTTGAGCGGCGATGATAGGGAGGGGGTAAAACTATGCTATAGTGAGTATTTAGTACGTATGAGTGAGTTTGATCGTTTTACTGGGTATTCACAAATCTATGAAGTTTGGAGTGCCAGTAATTTGGCAGGAACCTCAGAATCAGGTTGATGGTTGCTACTTTTGCTAAACAAAATTCCTGTAGTTTTCTAATAAAAGCAAACCTTAAATTAAAACTAGATGACTTTGAACTAAAAGCCAATCCAAGTTTTCAAGAGAAAGACGACTACGAATGTAGAAGCAATAAACAGCCTCATTTTACATCTCAGGAAGAGCTCAACGATCTTATTCGTGATTTGTATCTTCCTAAAACAAAATCAGAGCTGCTTGGATCTCGTTAACAGAAGTGGAATCTCCTACAAAAAGAAGTAAAAATTTTCACGTTTCAGAGAAAGCAGTCTATGCCAGTAATATTTTTCTCAATGGCATGAACCTCAGAATCATGTTAATGATTGCTACCTTTGCTGAACAAAAATTCTGGGATTTTCTAGTAAAAGCAAATATAAAATTAAATATCCTAATATCCTCTTAGCTATGAGATATTTATCTTATGACACCTCTAGCTCACCTGTCTCTAAGCCTTCAGAAAAATACCAAATCGGATGAACTAGATGACTATGAACCAAAAGCCGGTCCAAGTTTTCAAGAAAAAGACGACTACGAATATAGTAGCAATACACGGCACCATTTTATATCTCAGAAAGAGCTTAACGATCTCATACGTGATTTGGATCTTTCCAGAACAAAGTCAAAGCTGCTTGAATCTCGTTAATAGCAGGGGAATCTCCTAGAAAAAGAAGTCAAAATTTCAGAAAAAGCAGTCTATTCTAACAGTATTTTTCTCAATGGCAAAAGATTTAGTTTACTGTCATGATATTTTGGATTTAATCAATGAAGTTGGCCTTCCCTGTAAACCTACCTAATGGGGACTGTTTATTGATTCTTCGAAGACAAGTCTGAAGGCAGTTTTATTGATTAATGGGAATGAACAACCATTTGTTCCCTCAGGTCATGCTGTAAATATGAAAGAAACGTACAAGAACATGCATATATTACTTCAAAGCATAAATAACCAAGATCATAAACGAAATATCTATGCTGATCTAAAAGTTATAACACTACTTACGGGACTGCTGGGTGGCTAGTGGCAGAGACAAAAACCAACATTATGCCGTTACGTGACAACATTGTGTCCGGATTGAAAAAAGTCCTTAATTAACTCTTAGTAGAGCAGCAGAAAATTTATTTACCTCCTCTGCACATTAAACTAGGGATTACAAAAAATTTTGTTAAACCCTTAAATAGGGAAGAAAATACTTTTCTTTATCTGAGATGAAAAATCACTCGTATAAGTGAGGCAAAGCTTAAAGAAGGAATGTTCGTTTGGTGGCAAACACAAGAACATTTTAAGGGCGAAAATTTTGAAATTACATATTCGTGAAAAGAAAATAGGGCATGGACTGTCTTCAAAAATCTATGTAGCAACTTCCTAGATAACAAGAAATCGGGAGATATAGTTGAAGAACATCCAATCTTACAAGCCTTTTGGGTTGCAACATGTCACTAAAGCTGTATTTTCTTCACTCCCATTTGGAATTCTTCCCTGACAATTTAGGTGCCGTTTCAGATGAACATAGCGAAAAATTTCACTAGCAAGATTGTTCCAATGGAGAAGCGGATCCCAACGAATATAAGCCAAAAAGACGACAAAATAGTTTGTTTTATTGTATTATACTCCTTTCAATACAAAATAAAGTATATTTTGTAAAAATAGTAATTGCTGTTTTTTTAATTTTTGAAAATTCACTAGATTGCTTGCTTTTGGGGTTCTCATGTTTTATATTCTTCTTTCTTTCTCTAAAAACTTATAGATGATAGGTATATTTGAATGCAGCATATTACAGTAGATACAAAAAACTAAAAAAATATATCAAGGAACGACAAAAAATGCAGAACAATGTTATTATCAATATTATATTCAATTGAGTAGTACGAATTTTCATATGGACCAAAATAAATATTCAGTTAATAAATATATTTACTTACGTGTTTACCAAGCTAACATTTTCTCAACCCGAGTAAATTTGCGTTGATTTGAGCAAATTTTTTTGGTCTATATTGTGTACATGTTACAATAACCTTTTACTTGAGAGTTATTTAAATAGGTATGTCGTGAAGAATAAACATCCCTTTTTATTCGTATATTTTTGAATAAATTTTAAAATCCGTATCCTTTCAACAATAAACCTTTGAACCTTTATAATCCCGAAAGACACTCAAAAAGTATCCGGGAATAAAAGAAAAAAAACTGCATCAAATATCAGATAACTATTGAAGTTGAAACGTCGTCATTTATATCTGGATGTCTAGCTATCGCGTTTCTGACGAAAACAGCTGCGAAAAATAAGGCAAAAGGAAAAAGTAAAATGGCTCAACCACCGGTTGGTCACGATATTGAATGCTCGTTATTCAAGTTGTAGCGGTTTCCTTTTACTTTTTCGATTGTATTTAGTTTCGACATTTCTTGTTGCTATCGAAGCTGTTTCAGCAAATTATTTATTGTTTTAAATGTAGGTATAAATTTTCGAGTTGAGTACATATTTATATTTTAACAATAGAAATTTAGGTTTGAGGTATATAAGTAGGTAACATAGATTAAAAAGTTAAAAGTTTATTTGAACATTATAATTTAATCAAAAATTTTAAAATTTGTTTTTCCCCTTCCGTCCGTTAAAGGAAAAAGATGGACAGTTTATTTCCTGCAAACGCAACTCTGGTTCTCTCTCCATATGTATTTCGAACCTCTAATGGTCTCGTAAGTGGAGCTGTAACGAATCACAGAAAATAGCTGTCTATATAAAATTGAAATTCCGAGATATGTCAGCTGGATGTTAAATCAGAAGAAATTTTTTATGATAGACTCTAAAATATCAACAGTCAAAAAACATCTACATTTTGACTACAGAAATGAGGAGTTTAGGAATTAAAATTTAAGTCAGATATAAAGAAGAAATAGAACTGATGGTATGTATGTATGGGTGTAGAGTTAGGGGTTTCTACACTGCGACCTGGTAGATCTATTGTGTCCCCTACTGCTGGCCAGTCGTAAGAGCTACCTTATCAACTAGAGCAGGTCCTCCAGTCCTATTTTCCTCAGGAATCGCAGGATGTTGGACGACTTCAAGTTGAGTAGTTCCCCTTCTTCGATTTGGTGTGCTCCCAGGAACCACATCCTAGGGTTTCCTAGGGCGCTGCACTATGGAAGAAACTGATGGTAGAACAACTTATAGAGACCACACTCTCAACCTATAAAGCTAACTATTCACAAATCACGCAAAACTCTACTCGTAATATACAGTGGTGGAACTTAGAACTAGAGGTGAAGAAAAGATATGTTAGAAAACTTGGAAACAATGAAAAATATTAGGATACTGGGATGAATACAGAACGTTCCTGGCTAAGTACAACAGGAATTTGCGCAAAACTAAAAGATTATCATGAATGAAGCACTGAGAGGAGATTGAGAAGACCCCAGAAAGTGCCAGACTGCGGATTGAATCATCAAGAAAGTTTCTAATAAAAATACTGGGAAGTATACTTACATAGGGAAGAAAACGATAACCGAGTTGTTTTGGGCTCACTTCTCCGATTCAACAATAATAGAGGAAGCGCCGAAGATTCGGTAACCGTAGCTAAAGCCACCAAGGAAAATTGACAGGCGATTACCTCCGAAAACACAAAATGGGCCGTAAACTCATTTGAAGCATATAAATCGCCAAAACCGAATCTAATTTATCAGGCAATGCCACAGCAAGGTCCAAACGTGCCAGTGTCAAACTCTGTTGCATATTAAGGGCTACCCTAGCTCTAGGTTGTGTACCAAAAATATGGAGGCTAACCAGGTTAGTTCAGGTATACAGAAATCAGGTATACAGAAATCTGGAAAGTCAAAAATCGATAAGCCTAATGTCATTCATTCTCAAAACTCCGAGAAGCGGTTAGACTGGCATGTTAGAAATGGCCTAATGACAAACAATCCATTTCATCAGAACCAGCACGCTTACAGGATCAGGAAATCCACAGAGACAGCGTTTCACTAACTGGTTATCAAAGTGGAAATAGGCTGGAAAACGGAGAACTGTTTCTAGGAGCATTGAAAATACGTCATTTCAATCAATTATCACGGAAATAAGGAACATCAGTTTAGAAGAGACTTGTTGCAAGTGGATAGAAAATATGCTAAAAGACATGGTAGTCTATACAGAATTGTTTGGAGAAACGCTGATGGCGCTGGTGATTTGGGAAGTCCAAAGAACGAGTTCTCTCTCTACTGCTTTCGATGGGCTTTTGCAAATTCTCGGCAGCGAGGGACACTCAGTACTAGGATATGTTGATGACTTGATAATCTTAATACAAGGTAAATTCAATATAACTGTGAGAGAAATAATACAACAAGCTCACAGAGTTGTTAAAAGATAGGAAGGACAAAAGAAACTGCCCTAATACCCTTTACAAAATGGAAGAGAACAGATGATCTCGGTCCCATCATCCTATAGGGAAACATAATATCACTTTCTCGGGAAGTGAGTAATTTTGGATTCTAAACTGATCTGGAACAAACACGTGGAAAATATAACACTAAAATCGGAAGCAACCCTTATGATTCTTAGAAGATTAAGTGGAAAAACATGAGGTCTCTTACCAAAGATGATGCATTGGTTATACACCTGTGTGTTCAGACCAGCCATTACATATGCTGTCTTTGTTTGGTAATGCAAAGGACAACTATGACCAAGCTAGGTCGCCTATTTAACCATTACGGAACTATGAAGTCGACCCCGAACTCAGCAATGGAGTGCATTTTGGATCTTTCTTTACTACATTTAGTGATTCAGGGAGAAGCAAGAACGGGGCTTCACCGTCTACAACGGCACGAATGCTGATGAAAAGACATAAAACTATATGCAACAAAATTAGGGGCCCTGAGTTGGAAATAACCACAGACTATATGACCTCGTGTTATCGTTACAACATACCATTCGAGGTTCCAATAGAAGATCGAATGGTAAGTAAACAAGTTAAACAGGAAACATCTTGTGATACACTCATCTGATACATTGACGGTTCAGAAGCCAGTGAGGGTACCCGAGTTGAGATATATGGGTTACAACCAAGGAAAGAAACAACTCTTCCCTTGGAAAAATACCCAACAGATTCCAGGCATATGCAATTTTACAATGTGCAAATAACATAAAAAAGAGAGCTTACAAAGGAAAGCAAATATGTATATATATATATATATATATATATATATATATATATATATATATATATATATATATGTATATATTCTGACAGACAAGCAGCCCTGCAGGCCCTCAAGGTATTATCTAGATTGGTTTGGGAATGTCAAAATGAACTAACAACTCTGGCAAAGGACAACAGAGTTATATTACGGTGGGTATCAGGACACGAGGGCATATATGAAAATGAAAAAGCTGGTGAGCTAGCGAGAGTTGACTCATTATCTCAATATATTGGTCGAGAAACAGCTCTTGAAATGTTACGATGTGCGGCACGAGAAGTTGTCAAACAATGAATCAAAAAAGAACACGAAAATCATGGACAGCCAGACAGGGATTAAACTATAGCAGATTTTTTATTGGAAATCCTGAATAAAATGAACCTTTGCAACGCAGACCTCAGCTGCTGACTGTGTCAAGCCGAGGAAACGGTAAAGCTCATCATATGTGATTGCGAGTCACTAAATCGAAAAAGACATCAAATTTTCCTGTCAACAAATTTGAAACCGAGTAAAATACATACTCACTCCTTAGCGAACTTGTACAAACTGGTTCAGGAAGCTAAGCTAACAGAGTGGCTGTAAGTTAAGGGTGAGCACAATACGACTATACTGGCCACAATGCATTCGGCTTCAGGACGGAAATAAGAGGAAAAAAATATCAAGAAATATTTATGACCGTTGAATTTGTTGAATAAGTTAAGTCAGGAAGCATAATGGGTGTTTGTAGCCGATAAAGCGACATTACTCCACCAAAGGTTTTATATGACCCCCCGATTACTAATACTGAAGGGGGATGTTGTATAAACGCAAAAATTGTTTATAATTAAAAAAAATTGTAAAATAAAATACTTTCGTATTTCTCAGCCGATTGTGAGCGAAAATTGACTTTTGTCATTTCTCCGTCCAATGCATAGTTTTTAAGTTAAAAATAATCAAACATTTAAAAAAGGGCATTTTTTGTCATTTTAACCTTTAATGAAACAAATATTTTCAAATTCGTCCAGCATTTGATAGTTCAAATCAAGAACTACTAGCTACATTGTTAAAAATAGCCTTACATTTAATGTAAATTTAATATCCATTCTACATTAAATTTATTGATTTTGTATTTTAAATTGTGAATAATTTACATTTTCTCAAAATTTAAAGCGAATTCATTGAAATATCAGTTCGTTGCACATTAAATTTGATTAAATGGTATCTTAAATTTCAATAAAGTGATATTTCAACTTTCTGTACATTAAAATTAATTCATATATATCCTAATAATAAAGGAATTTATATTATTATTCAATATATATTGCATGAGATTCCTGGAGATGGCGCAATTTGTATTGAACTTCTTGTTTAGTATGATATAAGTTACTTAAAGGACTTAATTTTCTTATAATGAGGTGTACATATCTGCCCCATACTGACGCAATCAAATGTAGTTCGAAACTGGTCTAGATGGCGCCCACTACCTGTGGGAGAAATGTCCACCTTTTCCTGATCGTTTCAGAATTTCTTGAACTCATATTAATGTTGGTGCAATAGATATGTAGTAACATATCTCCAATTCAATGAACACTAACTGTATATTTAATGTGCATAGTCATCTTAAGAAGTAATGTTCAAACTTAAGGGTTATATTAAATTTAATGGAATAAATTAATTTAGATTAATGTAAAAATTATTAAATTTAATGTATTATTTTAACTGTATTTAATAAACATTTGTAAGATTTGCTTCCAGCATATTTATCTTAAGTTTAATGCATTTCCTTCTTACAGTGTGGAATTATTGGGAATGCGAAAATCTAGGGTTTTTATTACTTTTTGACGTTATGAATAACTAGGGCTTCATTAACTATGAAAAAAACGCGTAGAGACCAAATTTTTACTACCTGACAATTTGGTACATTTTGTATGTTCTCTACAAAGTATAAAATAAAATTTTAATTCTTTCTCGATATTTGTTCTTTTATAATTTCATTTATATATCATTTTATTATGAAAAGATTTGTTGGCAAAGTTATAAGTTATATCTTTAACCTTTTTTGTTTTTCCGCCTTTGTGTACTTGGAAATCCATTAGGCCTCTTAAAATGCCTAAATTCGCAATTAAACTTTAATATCTTGTTCTTTTTCAAAATGGATATATTTTCTTAATTAATAATAAATAAATGATAAAAAATTATTTGAAAAATTATTCTTATGTTCCTAATTTGCAGAGTTGTTTCAAAGACGTATAAGTACATCAGAAATTTACATAATGTGATTTAAAAAGTTTTCTTTTGGCATCTTTCATTAGGGAATTACAATGCTATTCGAATTTTTAAAGGAATAAGCGTTTTAAAAGCTAATAAACAGTTGTGTTTAAATTTTAAACTTGGCAGAAATTTCTATGCTTTAGAAGCAATTAAAAAATACTTTGATATTTCACCAAAATAAAAAGCGCTTGATTATAACTTTTGTAGATTTTACGTTTTAAATACCAATGATGTTATCTCTTTTTTCTTGTCTGCAAAAAACAAGGAATAACAGGTTCAAAATTAAGGATTCCTAAATTTACAATAAAAGTTAATACATTAAACAGATGTTCCCTGGTAGTTCAAGGTATTTCATATAATAAATGAAATTATGATACATAGCAATCTGTTAGGGACGAGGGTTACTAAAAAAGTTCTTCCTTTACCAATGAAATAAAACTCTGGAGTCTAGTCAATGCGGAATTAACACAATGATAAAGTCCGGGAAGTGCCGAAGTGGTTCGGGATAGTTTCATCGTGAAGAAAAAATAATTTTACGACCCCTTACGTCTTTTGATGATTCTTACAGATGGCTGGTTTTTGCAATAAGCCGTAAAAGTACGAATTTTGCAATTTTTGTGTTTTTTTTTATCTAGTATCTCAGGTATTAGTCCTAGACAGAAAAGTTAAATGAGCGAGTTGTAGGCGTTAGAAAGATCGATAAAATGAGCTGTCATCGATTCTGATTCGATAATTAGTTATTGCTAAAACAGTAAAAAAGCACTTTTTTGTTTTTTTTTTTTGCAATAACAATAGCAAAATTTGATATTTTTGTCATTATAGTTTTAAAAGTAGCCCTCATGATTACAAGAAAAATTATATATTACTTGGCACTGTACGTCTAATAGTTAATTTGTTTATCCGGACGATTTTATTGTTTAAAAACCGCATTACGATTTATATGATTTCATCGACTTCAAATATAGTAGAAATTGTTCATAAGACCCTACAGTTTGTTGGTTTTTAATTGCAGAAGGATCGATTGATAATAACATCCCTATTTTTTATAACGAAAAAGGGCCATTTTTGGATGTTATAAACGATAAGAATTTTTGCTCGACTATTAATTATTCGAGTTTCTAACCTTGACAGTTCGAAAGCTGATATTTTTTTGCAAATTAAAAAAAAAATTCTTACGATCAACAGGAGTCTAGTCCGCGTTTTTTTTAATCGCTCTGCCTTTGTTTATCACAAGAAACTCATTCAAGCAGCATTCGATAGTTAATTAGTTATATTTTATGTCGCCGGTAATAATTTTGTAAAAATATTACATTAGAGTATCTAAAACAATTATTAAAGTCGTGTGCGATTTAATATCACGAAAGTGGGCGCTTGGATTTTTTCGCGTTCTAAAACTAATCGAGCGTCTTCAAAATTGTTTCGCGTTTAAAATTAATTGTGTTTTACTTAAATATTAATGGACTTTTTTCACATTTTCTTTTTTCTAGGGTAACTCATTGAAATAATATATCATGACATTACTTTTAACGCAATTTTGCAAACAAGTGTTTTGCAAAATTAACGTTTTTGCGACAAAAAATTATTTTTACGGAAAATTCAATGAAAAGTAAACAATTTTGTATTTTATTCTTTTATCTTTGCTAGGAAAGACATTATTTTCACTGAATTAGTAATATTGGCATGTACAGGGTGAGCAATTTTAATCTATAGGTCAAAATATCTTTTAAATACTCTATTTATAAAAAAACGGTCTAGACAAAAATTGTCAAGGACAGAGGGGGTCATTTATCTGTACCAATGACCTTGAACTCAATTTTCAAACTCATTTGAAAGTCAAGGTTATTTTTTAAAATAGATATTTTATTACAGAAATGAAACGAGGAGAAAATTTCCTATCTATTTTTATCGGTATGAATAACATAAGGAACAAAATCATATCTAGATGTCATTTGAAGGTCAAATATCTTCCTACCTTGAATTGATATGGTTGAACCAATAATTCGGTAACTAAGGGTAATGAGAAAAACCTGCCATTTCGGTGTTTTTGATATTTGACTTTGAAATAGCCTTGACCTTGATCTTTGAGGCCATTTCAAGGTCATGTCCGATCGCAAAATTTTTCTCTATCTCCATTTTCGTACGGGAACTGATTTAAAAAATTATATATATATATATATATATATATATATATATATATATATATATATATATATGTAATCGAAGGTTTTCGGGCATTCCGTGCATGTGCTGAGTCCCTTTCAGGACTGTAAGGCAGCTGACGTTTCGGTGAAATCTCATTCATCATATTCAAAGCTCACTGTATGGCGTCTACGAACGATCCGACATAACATATATACGCTAGAAATCGAGCAAGAAAAGAAACTTCCTTTTTTGGACCTGTTATTAACTAGGAGACCCAACAACACTCTGGGTTTTAGCATATATCGGAAACCCACACATACTGACTGATATGTCAATGCAGAGTCACATCATCAGCCCTCTCAAAAGCAGACAGTAGTCAACACACTAGTATCAAGATCTCTCCGCCTAACAGAACTCGGCACAAAACAAGACGAAATAAGACGAGATAAGATATGACATTTGTAAGATAATTATATGGGATAATTTTTTATCTTATATTTTAGTCACTCATCTAAACACTGATGGGAAATAGATCAATGCTCCTTTTCAGGGGCCCATGCAAGGTTCACGTTCTATTTTTCATGTTGGTTTTTCCGATGGATATGAGTTTTATCCATGTCGGACCTAGTCACGTGGGCATAAGTTTACCATGGCAACCGATAGTCGATGATTGAATACACCTTGCCCAGGATTGATTATAATTAGTTCAAGACAATTTTTATTATTCTTACAAATTAAAAAAAAATATCGACAATTGTTATACAACTCTGAAAATATATGTAAATTTTGACCGAAAATTCTCTGTATTGCTAGGTCTTATTTTCCAAACTTTTATTCGTCTCATTGAAACTGGCCCAGCCCAGTAACGCCTACGTGTGAAGCCAACTCGATAAAGGACCTATTGCAACGTCCAGCATTACAGCCCGCTTGTGAACAAGTAATCCAGAGCAAGCGTCGTGTGACATAAGCTTAAGATACATAGGTTGATCTGTTATTAAATTTTGTTAATTTGGATAAGCACGTTACTTTTTCCGTTTTTATGATTTTCATTCAAATACTTAGCTTAAGGAATTCTTAAGGAATATAAAAAAGCTATATAGGATCCATTGTAGTCACGACAAGCCCAGGAAGTTCCTCATGCCATTTTAGATTAAAAATTTTTATGTATGATAAATTCACATAAAAAAATAATAAAACAGGAGTAGAAAACAACTCGGGGAAGGGTGCACAGTAAAGTCCAAAACAAATCCTCATAGAATTGCTTTACGCAGAAATGCCTTTTGGTGCATCTGATAAAGATAAGACCATCTGTGGCGGTATTTTCTCTAATTTTATTAATTTTTCCCAGTTTAGTTTTGTGGATCGTGAGGCGAGCAAGGTTATGAAATTTGGTTGCTGCGGCAATGCCTTTTGTCACATCTGTAAGACGAAATAAGCTGTGTCCAAGCTGTAGTTAAAAAAGTTCATTCACACTTACCCTTTACGTTTCAGCCAACTGAATATTCATCGTTCGTTAGGATACCTAGAAAAAAGATTGTATTAATATAGCTAGAAACAGGGATTATTATAATAGAGTTAAGCAGTATTTAGATTTTAAATTAAATTAATAGTTTTTCCTCGTTTCAAAAAATTTTTGTCATCCCTGAACCAATTAAATGATAAATTCCAATTTCTAAAGAAGCGGAAGGATATGGAATAAAATTCAGTTAAATAGATTTAAATATATACTTGTAAGCGTCGTTTTCTTGATTGAATGACCCAGCCCAAACTCTGAAAGATAAAATCATCACATTTTGGGAAAAGGTTGGCAACAACATGTAACTAGTTCTGATTTTACTTATTCTGCATACGATTGTCTAAAAAGTAACTTTTGTATTTTTCAAAACTCCTTTTTGTAAGACTGAAAAGGATTAAAATATGTTCTTACTATTTTATCAGAAAACGCTAACGCTATTGCATCAGCACTCTTATGAAAACCCTCATGCCATTAAGGAGGAGCAACATCAGCGCAGATTCACTCTGAACGCATTGGGCGGTATTATTTATTTATTTATTTATTGATACTCTTACAAACACCTAAACATAACATGCTATAAGGTAATTGTAAGTAACAGAAATTTTACAGACTTAATTAACACCGAACAAAGACAGCACAGACAAGAACCTGAATAAACCTAAAGGTCACTGCATAAGTTGCAATAGCAATTTCTTGGTACAATTAAAAAAGTCAATATCATCATTCTTATATAGTATGTTGCACTCAGTTAACATTAAATTCATTGGAGAACGACTACCAATGCAGACATGAAAGAATTTTTCCTTTTGTATCCTTAATCCTATCTTAGGTACATGAAAAGGTATATAATTAATCAAAGAACAATTGTTAAATTTTATATTATTAATAATACAATAAACAAATATCACAGATTGAATTTGCCTTCTTTTCTGAAGAGTACAAATACAAATAAAATAGGATTTATTTTATTTGTATAAGACATAAAGAAGCATTTATTAGTATTTAAAAACATCTTGTTTAAACGAAACCATTCTGTTACTGAATTTAAGTCTGCTTGCAGTGCACTACAATCATTACTGTTTGTTACTTTCTTAAATATTTTAAAGTCAACCGCAAATAAGAGACCATCAGAATGTTTAACACTATTAGGTAAATTATTTATAAACATTAAAAATAACAGTGGGCCCAGGTTGCTACCCTGCGGTACACCAGATGTTGCCATAAAAGTCTGAGAATGAGAAATTAACTTGTAGGATCTCACCTTTCTGATGAGCTCTTGAATGTGGATCCTTATTTAAATTTTCTATGAAATTATCTTCCACAATTTTTGGAAAATGTTCCCGTTGACATAAGACTAATTATTTTGCTACTTCAAGATGGTTGTACACCTCATTTTAATCTGGACGTGCGGAGTTACATCAACGAAACTTTAAGGGACGGACGAGGCCGACCAATAATTTGGGCACCGTGCTCCCTCATATTAAACCAATCAATTTTTATTGTGGGTGCAGCTAAAGGCTCTCGTTTATGAAATGCCCATAAATGATATTGAGAATCTTTGTCAAAAATAATAAATAGACCCCAAGTTATGCAAAATACGACCGGATTTTTTTTTTAAATTCGACAACAAAGCATCAGGAAATATATGAAAGTAATTTTGAAAATGTATTATTATTCTTTTTCTTTTCTAAAATATAGTTTATATAATGATATTTTTTTTTATTTTGCAAATATTAATTTTGGGTTTAAAATTTCATTTCCTTAAATTAATTAAAACAATATTTATTTAACTGTTATCATTGTTTTAATTGTCAGATCATCTTTTAGATACCTGGCTGCCAGTTTTAACTTAATCTAGAGCATGGTAACTATTTCTTGTTTCCATTTGAAAAACTTATTTTACTGGTAATAAATATCGACTCGAATAAGGAAAACCTTTTTTTATTAGGTATTCTTTTATCTTTAAAATAATATATCCATTTTTTCTAATAACACAAAAAGATATTTGAAAAATAATTTTTGAATTTCAGGTGAAGCAGAGAAATATTTTTATAACGAAATGACAGAAGTCATTAAGCGTAGTCCCTATGCCAAATATCAGTTGATAAGTTAAAAACTAACCCTGAGATGTTAAAAATAAGAAAAAAGTGAACTTTGACAGGCTGCAACTCGAGAAGTATTGAGTTTTCGACTGTTTATTATATAATTTACTAACTTCATTTTACCATGTAAAATTATCTCTTCAAGTATCCTGGCGCATCATTCGAACACCCTCTATAACTTGTATTGCTAATGAGAGGCATAAATGGGTAATTATGTCGAAAGTGACTCACACAATGAAAAGTAATTAACTTCGGATTGTGTGATGTTATTGCCCCCCTCCTTCAAAGCTTTATAAAAAGGTCACAATACATCTTAATATCATAGCATAGATTTAGATGCAGAACATGGTGGTTAAAATCGGAGACAAAATATTTTTTGTTGTATTTTGGAGAATAGGATTTTTAAGGAAAATATGATCGTGCTTCACTTACCACCCCCAATCAGTTGCTTGTAGATCGGTATTACCTAAACATAGTTGCAATTGATAGGAAACGAGAGAGATATGTTGCTTAGCTGTCGACAAAGTTTCTAAAACAAATTTACCTTGTCTTTAGCTTTGCCGAAATATAAATATCGCAATTTATACAAGGAGAATTTTTTCAATTTTTTTTAAGCTTAGTTGCTGTACATATCCATTATTAAACGACAGACACTGTGCGCTATTTCTTCGCAACTGGAATTTTTTTGATAAAAGATAGAAGCTAACTGTATTAATTTCTCATGTGAAAATAGATCTGTTCATTTTTCCTTAATATATCTCGGCTACCTTTACGCGCTTGGCCATTTTCGGTCATGTTTTCTTGCTTTCTTCAAGTATTTTACAAACTTTTTGAAGCAAAATGAAACTAGAGACTTGTAGAATGGTACTTCTGCTTCAAAATATTTAAAAAAAATTAAAATCAGACCATCCATGATGCCTCGAGACGTGCTTAAACAGAGTGCACTACAAATTTCAAATGACAATTAATCAAGAATTAATAAAGCGACGACGCTTGGTTTTTGGCACGCACAAAGTTCATAAAAGTTACTATTATTCTACCAAGAGCAAGTGCTACAACTTGTAAAAATGACGAACATTTCACTTTAAATAAAATTTTTATAAAAAAATAGAACCGACTTCTAAAAGTGCGCTAAAATGTAGAAAATAACTATAAATTTTTATATGAAATTGAAATTTTTGAAGTCGGCGCCAAACTAATACCTGACAAAATGTGATTCACATAAACAGATTAAAAATACTTTATTTGTAATTGCTTTCTTATCAATATTTGTATATATTAGTAGTTATTTATTTCATTTAGAAATAATTTGGCGCTAACTTCAAAAATTTCAATTTTATATAAAAATTTATAGTTATTTTTCATTTTTAGCGCACTTTTAGCAGTCGGTTCAATTTTTTTTTAATAAAAATTTTATTTTTCGATTTTTAGTTTTGAATTCATTATAATATCTATAAATTATTTGAAATAAGTACTAATTGAGATTAGTGTATCTCGCAATGACTCCAAGGTGGCAAAAAATACCCATTTTATCCAAAGTTATAAATCACCCTAAAATGAACCACTAAAAATTCTTTGATTCTTAGAATTCTTTAAATACTAGTGAAATTGTGTCCAACAAATAGATTGGTAATATAGACCCTAAAATCTTCCAATAGCGATATTTAAAGAACTTGATACGTAAACCCACTAATACCAAATCTAAAAAATGCGAATAAGGTAAAATTTTCAACCCACTATACTGGATCCGCCATATTGAATTTCAAAAATATAATTTTAACGTCTTAATCGAATCTAAATCTAAACCCTTCAAAGCCACCTAGTATCAATTTTGGATGAAATCTGGAAAGTTAAATTTTCTAGACCGTCATATTGCATCTGACATATTAGATTTTCTTAAAATAATTTTATATTCACAATTTACATCCTTAAAAACGATTCAGTCCTACCTTTAAACAAAATCAAAAAGTGTAGAATTTTTAGTCCACTATATTGGACTCATCATATTAAATCTTGAAAAAATACTTTTAAATTCATAATTTACACCCCCACAAAACTTCTATTCGAGAAAATCGAAAAATGTAAAATCTTTAAGACGCCATATTGAATCCGCCAGATTGAGTTTTTAAAAAATATTTTAAATTCATAACTAACACCAATAAAAATCCTCCGATACTGATTTTAGACTACATCGGGAGATGTAGAATTTTTAATCTGCCATTATGGATCCGCTATATTTAAGTTTTTTAAAAATAATTCCAGATTCGTAATGTGCAATTCCAAAAACTCCCCCATATCAATTTTGAAAAAAATCGGACAAAATTTATTTTTTATCCACCATATTGGATACGCCATATTGAATTTTTTTTAAATAATTTCAGATTCGTTATATGCGACCCCGAAAACTCCCTCGAATCAATTATGAAGAAAATCGGACAATATTGGATCCGTCATATTGAATTTTTTAACAATAATTTCAGATTTGTTGTGTACGACCCCGAAAATTCCCCCATATCAATTTTGCAGAAAATCGGACAAAATTAATTTTTTTGTCCGCCATATTGTCAGCACCATCTTGGATTTTGCTGCACCAATTTCATCCAAAAAAATATGGGACCACCGCAGCAACTTCCTGAACATAACGCAAAAAATTATATTAAAATTGATACCGCCGTTCCGAAATAATCGGTGTACATACATCCAAAAAAATACATACTCGACGAATTGAGAACTTCCTTCTTTTAGAAGTTGGTTTAAAAAAGGCTGAATTTTCTTGTTTTTCCTATTTTTTCTGTTACTAAAGATCAGATTCAGTCGATCTAGAACGTTTTGTGTTGGTATTTTTATTCTTTACAATTCATGTGTTTGCACCATCGAGGTTCCTTTATTATTTTTGATTTTATAAGCAAAATGAATTTTTTTGGTTTTAATTGTTATTTAATGGATCATGGTCTAGAGTGGAAAACATAACAAAATATAACCACGGATTATTTTTAGTGTGTTGACACAGATGGTATCTGGATAGTATTTTTGTCACAAAATCACTTTCTTTTCTCTATTGATTAGTCCAATAGAAACAAGATCTAAGAGCAAGATAGGCTCAAAAATGGGTAGACCGAATAAAGTTAGTGCATAAAGTCCAAAAGTTTTCACCTTTTTTGAGAAAACTTTTTAAACAAAGAAAAACAGTAAATACTGCCATAAACTTATATAATATCAACGTTAGAAAATTTAGCATTAAAATTTAATTATGTATATGATTTTAGCCTATTAACCTTTCCATTTAGTTTGTTAAATTATAGTGGCTATAAGAAGCAAATAGAAGCAGCTAATGAATATTTCATATTAAACTAATGGGGAAATGGCAGAACTTTAAAATTCCTAACATGATAATTAAAACTTATATTACTTCTGGAAGTGTAATAAATTTTCCAGAACTCCGAGTAAGTTCCCCCCTTTATTATATCTAATTACTATATAATTTTGACGTGAGTTTGACTACTTAAATATGTGAGTGTCGTTTTCGTTACAAAATGGAAACTTATAACTGGTTATGGAAAAAAAATTATTCTACTGGGTAAGGATTTTAAGGTGTTATAAAAGGGATCTCTGGAAAACGGTTTGGAAGGATGCACACAATGGGTAAAAAAATTAATTATTTCACAACTATCCACCTGCAAATTAAATCTTAACCGATCTGTAATATTCCAAGATCTAAGCAATTCTATTTGGATATACTTGGTCAGTATACTACTTAAATTACAAGACCGAGTTTCCTAACCTCATTAAAATTAGACAAAGAGACAAAAATTAGATTTTTGGAAAAATCTCCATTTGAAAGTCAAATCTAGACCACTTTGAACAACTTAAAGATATGACGGGTGGAAACTCTAGAATCTCAAATGAAAAGATTTTTTTTCTAAATTTGAATTCACTCTTCTACATTACTTTTCCATCTGCTTCACTGACTGCCTATTTAGGATTTTAAAACAATAACTATTATTTTGTTTCATTTTTATGGAGCAAACTTTGCTAGTGTATCTACGACTACGACTTGATAGACAGTTTTTAACAGGTATGTATATTCCTTCCTTCCAAGCGACCAGGTTCCTCCGTATCCTTAGAAATCGTGGAAGATTATTTTATAGTGAAAACTTTGTTAATATTTAGACAAAAGTCAAAGTCTTCTTACCAAAACAAGACATACTTCTAATCACACAGTGTGACCAGTGAGTCTGCATCATATGAGATATTTTTCATTAATAGCTTTATTCGAAATTTCACTTGGGCAACAATTTATGCTTCTCTCGAGCTGAAAATTAACCAAAAAAATTGTAGTCACGAAATAAAATAAGCATTATCTGTCAAATTTTAATTTTTTTCCAAAAAAAATCAAAAGTGGGGTTTTATCTCAAAATACCAAAAAAAGTTATTACAAAAAGTTTTTCTAAATGCAATTTTTAACCTATGTGTAAAGTTTTAGCTGTAGAAGATAATTTAGAATTTTTGCTCTTTTTTGTATATTGCATCACTGTTGCAAAATAAGACTCAACGCAACCTACTTAAAACTTGTTAGTTTTGACAATGCTTCATCCCAGACATATTTTGTTTAAAGTAGCGCAATTCTAAATGTGTGTTTTTCTACAAAATTCAAATAGGGCTATTAAAAATTTGATCCCTTGTAAAGCAAAGTTTATTTATTTTTGACCCCGTATAAGGTAACTTCATAAAATAACTATTTTTGAAAACTTTGCATCACATGTGACCAAATTTTAATAGCCCTGTAATTTGAAATTTGCCTAACTTGTAAAAGAGAAGAAAAGGATTGTAAAAAATAGAAAGATATTTACTTATTTATTTAGTTGTCAAATTTGTGAGATAATTTATCTAAATTTGTCAGGTGACTCTGAAATCGTCTCTTCCTTTTAGGGCTTGACGGCTAGCTCCAAAAGGGGCGGTGAGTGGTCGGGGTAAATGCGCCACCCGTTTTGGTGTCCTAGTGGTCAGTGTAGAGACCGGTATAACTTAAAACAGAAGACGGACAGAACTTAAGAAAACACCCAATAAAATCCAAGATATAGTATCTATATATTACAATCTAATAACGTAGACTCTAAAGTGACTTGGCAGTACTTCGTCTGAAAAGAGCGCGCCTGAGACTATCAGCTGTTTAACGAGTGTCTTGACAATTTAATTTAGGCAAAAATTATATCGTAAAAAAATATTTGTGGCTATTATTAAATATAAGTTAAAATTCTGAGTGCACTTTACCCAAGTAAATAGGCCTGTTTACTAGAGTTAACAAATGTGCCCTTTACATACGTGGAGATATCAACTACATATGGTTGCACGATTTAATTAATTGTACCATATGAGGAAACACAATAGTTTTTAAAGAGGTAAGTATACTGATTATTAATTAACTGTATATACAAAAAGAAAAAAAAACACTCTGATGGCTTTAAATTTATAGGCTGTACCGAAGGCAAAAATTAAACGGGTTAAAAGTCTATAATTCCCTGAGACGACACAGACATATAAAACCTGATTAACGGAGGCGTCCTGACGTCCTGATTTTGAAGTAGACCTTGGTAGGCTCTGGAACACCCGGTACTATAGTGTGCTCTTGTATATATAGCATGCAAGGGAGGTGTCGAAGAGAAATCAGCCAGAAGGATGATGATTAAAATGAGGGCAATAGGTGTAGAAAAGAAAAAAGGAAAACAAAAAAGTGAAAAGAAATGCCTAAAACAAAAAATGGACTTAGGACGAAATCAATTTTTAAGTTACGAGTGAGGTAAGTACTTCAAATCGTATTCATTTTCTGAACATATCCACAATTATTAATACTCAAGATGGTAATATTTAAAATAAAGACTTACCAGTGGTGTTAGGTGCCTTTTTGTGGTGGAAAAGAAAAAAAGAAAAACTTTATATTGGGTTTGTTCCCCGAACTGACCAAGCCAATATCAGCCGACTGCTTTTAAGGTACGCAAAGTAACCATGTACAATAAATTTGTCAAGGACCCGAATCTTTCACATTAAATCCAGCAAAAATGCTAAACGACCTTTCCAGGTGCAATTCTGCAAGGAAAATGTCCTTATCAATCTATGATTTTTTTCTTCTCCCCAGAAAAACGTCCAAGGAAATGACGGGAAAAGATACAGGGATCTGTATATCGACGTTATGACAAGTGAAATTTTAAAATTATTACAAGAAATTTTATTAACAACTTACCAAGAAAATTATGGTATGTTTACAAATTTTTACCGGTTAGAAAGGGCTTTATTGAGGTACAACAGTCTTACAAGAAAGGTCGAATCAGTCCTAACCTTAAAGTTTGTTTTTGTTTGACACTTATGTGGTTTTTCGTTTTTAACTTAATAGAATCTCTAATAGTTATACGATAACTGGCACAATGAGAAGATAAAAGTGCCTAGAAGACATGGAAGATTCAACAGGATCCAGAGAGTTTCCATTCAAAAATTTGTCGATCCTGAATCCAAATGATTTTGCTCACTCGAGATCTCTAGATGAATGTAAAAACAAATTATTTAATATAGACAGGTTAAAAAAGGGTATGTTCTTCAAATCAAAAGCAAAATACAATTTAAATTAAGACTTTCTATCCGAATATTCCATATTGAGTCACTCTGTACAAAACTAATACTTTTCTGTATTTTAGGTACAAGAGGGGAAGTCTTACGAACTAAACATAATAACGACCAGGACTATCAAACAATTACTATTGATTATAATATCATAACTGTGAATCCAATTTCAATAAAAACAACTATACTGCCAACGTTTACTTTCATTTGTAAATATGCTCCCAAAAAAAAACAAAATACATTAATCATGGAGGAGGTAAACGTAAAAATTATTATTTTTATACGGATTTTAAATAGGGAAAATACAAACGTAACAGCCCTATTTGGATTTTATAGAACAACACATATTTAATATGGCGCTACTTTAAACAAAATATGTCTGGGATCCAGGATTGTCAAAACTAAGAAGTCTTATTTTGCAACAGTGGTGCAATTTACAAAAAATATACAAAAATTCTAAATTATCTTACACCGCATATGGGCTAAAAATTGCATTTAGAAAAACTTTTTCTAGCAACTTTTTTCAATATTTTGAGATATAACCCTACTTTTGAATTGTTTTTGGAAAAAAATTAAAATTTGACAAATAATGCTAATTATGTGACTACTATTTTTTGGTTTATTTTCATCTCAATCGAAGCAGAAAGTGATGCTAAAGTCAAATTTCGCATAAAGCTGTTAATAAAAAAAATCTCATACGATGCGGACTTTATTGGTCACACTGTATAAACGCGCTTTAAAAGTTAAACATAATTTTTTTTTAACTGGCTGTTAATCGCATCAAATTAACTTATCATCAAATTCGGTGATTAACGAAATTAATATTTCTAAAAGCGTTGTTATATCTGGTAAGCTAAAAACTTTTCACCATTTATGTCTGCTCCCCTATTTTGTTTAACAACCATGTTATTTTCGAGTTTATAGAGCTGTTTAAATATTTGAGCAACCCTCAATATTACAACTTATGTGGTGAACTTTACAGCTCGTCTGAAATGAAAACACCGTTTTCTTGTGGAGGATAATTTTCCACATTATCTCTATTTAAGTGCCGTGACTAATATTTATTAAGGATATAGTGTAAGTATGGTTTATTTTAACGAATCATTCAATATACAACGTGGTAACGCATAGAAATAGAATAAGGTTTTGCATATTTAAATAAAAAGAATAAAAGCGAACAGAAGTAAGTTTTGTTTCTTATCATTCTATTACAATATAAAAATTTTTGTGTCATATTTTAAGGACCAAACTTCAAAAAAATATTATCATGATTATTACAATGCCATTCTCAACTATTAGCTCTAAAATTATTTTCCCTTTTCTTATTAACTTTAAATCGTAAAAGTTTATTAAATTTATTTTAATTTCTGCAACGGCTTCAAATTTTTCCATACTAATACAATACCAGGAAGAAATTATTTATTTCGTATTTTCTTGTGGTCACAATTGAAAGGTTTCTTGAATTACGTCATCCAAGCTGTCGTTCTTTTATGGGAACCTAAACGTAACTTTACGGAAATTAACAGGCCCTTACGGCATACGATTAATATACGGAAATCCAGATGTGAAGCACTGCCAATATTATAGTTTCAACGAAAACAACGGCTTTTCGTGATCAATAATTAGAGGCATTAGATTTCTTATGTGCTTTTTCTTTTAGAAAGCCGTTGCTTTTTATAGGTGAGTTGCTTCGTGTTTTAAATGTATAATTTATTGTAACGAAGGACTAGGAGTATTCGGTCGCGTCTTTGTAGACGCTGTAAGGTGAGCTTCGAAAACGGTGAATGAGATTTCCCCGAAATGTCAGCTGCCTTATATCCTGAGAACAACTTAGCACATACACGGGATTATAGAAAACCTTCGATTACGTTTATATATATATATATATATATATATATATATATATATATATGTATATATATATATATATATATATATATATATATATATATATATATATATATATATATATATATATATATATATATATATATTAGGTTGTTTTTAGGTTGTTATCAACATCAAGATTCATATATTTTTAACAAATTTAACAGCTATCATGAAAAATTACAATTTACCATAAAATTTGAAAATGATAACCACATAAACTTCCTAAATATGACGTTGCATCACAAAAATAATACAATACTAACTGAGTGGTACATAAAATCTACATGATCTGGTCTCCACCTCAACTACAAGTCTCAACACCACATGGCCCAAAAATCAGTAATAATTGGAATAGCCGATAGAGCCATCTTTGTTAGTAGTCCCGAATTTAAAAAGAACTGTATCAAAACAGCAAAAGAGGTCCTTATGTCAAGCTCTTACCCAAATAAACTAATTAATAAAATTTTTAAAGAAATGCTAGAAAAAAACAAACATGGAAACACTAAAACAGAAAATTCAGTTTGCATGCCTCCTTCCAATCTATCCTTTGCACAGCCAGGTGGGGGGGAGCCATCATCTTGATGGTGGTGGAATGGGATGGATTGTGTTTTATCGCAATTTATTCAAATTGTGCAACCTCTAATACAGAAAGGATATAATGGAACGAGGTTTGCAATTACTGTTCGCATTTGGCTTCATATATTTCTGATATTAGGAAATAAATATATAAATATTATAAAAATTTTGCTCAATAAATTTTGGATCGAGCGATCAATATTTTAATTTGATTAATGTTTATTTTCTTTGCATTACCTTGGTATAACTATAAATATTATTCGTTTTTTTCTAATGTGATAATTTTCAAATTACAGTGCATTTTAAAAAAGAAGAAAGATTTTATTTTTATTTCAAGTAACAGTAATGTTTCAACACGGACATTCATATATACAAGTAAAAATATATATATATATATATATATATATATATATATATATATATATATAAAATGATGAAAAATTTAACTCAGGTATATTTTGTTAATAAAGTAGAACAAAATATTGAAAATTTTAATATTTATGTTGTAAATAAATTGTGGTTAATAAAACATGTAAATTTTCCGGCGTTTCCCGATTTGCCACGGTGATGAAAATTAACCAGTTGTTTATATTTCGTCGAGTTACCCCAGTTTAAAAAACGAAGGTCCTACGTAGCCTAGAACCCAAGAATTTTTAGTGCGCTCCAATTTAAAGTTATTATTTCTCTAAATACCTTCATTTTGATGGGCTCACTTCATACATATTACATAAACCATATACTTATTCAATGCATCATAAAATATAGATTCTCTTTTAAAATCTCTGAAAATTTCGACTCTTAATATTTATGAATGACAAAGATATGATTAAAATGTTGTATTTTTTACAAAAATTCGAGATTTTCAATCACCTTTATAGTTCACCTAATAACTTTGTACTATGAAAAATAACAAATTATTCTGTGAGCAAAAAAAACCTCTTTTTTGCAACAATTTTTGAATAAATAAATTATTTTAACTTATCTTGTACTTTGACCTTTCAAGAATCTATTTTAGGTGTAAAAAGTCTTTGGATACATTACCCTCTGAGCAACAATTGTTTAAACTTTTGGTGTTTTTAATAAATAATTGACATCACTCAAAAACTATTCAACTGATCTGGCTGAATTTTCACGCTTATTAAAATCCATAATGGCCTCATTATCGAGGTTTTATATATTCTTTTTGCCCATTATTGTAAAAGTTATTAATATTTAAATAATAGTGTAAAAATGGAGGTTTTTTACAATTATCTCGATAAATTGTATATCGATTTTCACGTATAAAACGCGAAATTAAAGGTCTTTTCATTACCTACAACTTTCACCATCGCAACTTTTCTCTAAAATGTCATCGGAAAATTCTATGAGCAGAAAATCGAATTTTCCAACTTCGGCTGTTGTTTATAAAAAGCAGAGCCGATCTGACAGTATATCTTTACGTATTTATCATTTATTGCCCCCCCTCCCTATGATTTAGAACCTTCATATATCTATAATAATTTTTTTCGTCTTTTTTTTGGACAAATTGGAGTATAAGAAAAACGTGAACTTTTGCTGCATTGAAAAAAACCCTACATTAAGTTTAAGGTAATGTGCTGAAAGCAAATTTCATAAACCGTTTTCTAAATTCATTTAATGTTAAAGCATTAAATTTAATAATTTTTACATTAAATCTAATGTAATAATACCAATAATTTCAGCGACTTTATTGAAATTTAAGGTAACATTTAATTAAATTTAACGTACAAAGCTTTAATTTCAAAGTACATGTAACTTATTTACGATTTAAGGTCCAAATCCATTAAATTAAATTGATGAATGTACCTTAAATTTAAGTTTTTTTTAACAGTGTGCGTAATATACACTGTAAAAAAATATTAATTTTAAGATCAAGTGCTGAAAGCGAATTTCGAAAACGGTTTCTTATATTCATTTAATGTTAACTTTAATGAAATTTAAGGCAAGATTCAATTAAATTTAATGTACAAAGCTTTAATTTTAAAGTACATGTAACTTATTCACGATTTAAAGTACAAATCCATTAAATTAAATTAATGAAGAATGTACTTTAAATTTAAAGTGTAGAAAGATAACCGTCTTGTTATCCAATTTGGGATTATATCCAACCAATATCGATAATTTGGTGTTTTGATATTACCGTTTAAACAATATGGGGATTTGTCGGAAAAAATAATCCTTTTTTCTTAAATAAGTTTTAGTCCCAGTTAAAATTAGCTCAAAGTAAAAATTTGATAAAATGTTACAATGGAACAGTTACATTTAGGTATATGAATGTTCAGAATTTTGCTAGGAATCTAAAAGTGTAAAAAATGGCAGGTCACTTTTAAAAAAATCAGCGTTTATAATAGCACAGCTTCTTTCGAGTCGCCCTGTAAAATTTAATATAATTAAAAATAATGAGTATCAAAAAACAAAGTTGAGGTATCCGAATGATTATTCAGAAAACCCAGCGTTTCCTTCGAACATACCCCTGTAGACTTAGGATACCTTCAGAACTAGGGCCCGGTTGTTTGAACGCTGAATATCGTAATAATATTTTTATTTATATTTGAAAAAGTGTTGGTAAAAAGTAGATATTTAATTTCTTGGTACACACATACCGATTTTATGCTATCCTTTTTTAATTGCACTATTTAAACGGGTATCATATGATAATCGGTACATCGATTCTGAATACATAACAGTATGAAGATATGGTTGCCTAAATTATTTTTATTATTATTTTCAATATGTAAACAATATTTAACAATATTTACGGATAAAAATAAGTTTTTAGATCCTTTTCTTGTTAATGTTACTTGTAAACTTAGCATTTATAATAATTTTTAACACTTAAAAACACTGAAATGAGTCACGACAAACAATTAAACTGAAAGAAAAGATAAGTAAACATGTTTATGTCTGTCAAACATCAAAATAGTCTCTCCCCTACTGACCATAACCAGCCTACAAACAAACCTATTGTTGTTTAAATCTATAGGGTATGATCGAAGGTTTTTTCACAAATGAATTTATTCCAGACTTTACTTCCTCATGGTACATGTAAAAAGGTACTGTCTTCATCTACTCTATTATAACTATTATATAAATACAGGGATATAATCTTTGTTTTTAATAGTTTGTTAGCTTAATCAACAGCGCTTTGTTATAAAATACATTTTCGTTGTCATCCGAAAAATTAAAATAAATTTTCCCGTTAAAAAGGTTCAAAATCATAATATGTAGTAAATAAATTTGTTAAATGTGAAAAAGCAATTGAAATTTTCCCTAAAAGGCTTATTTTAAGGTAGAGTATAAACTCTCATGGCAGGCAAAAACGTTTATTTATAATAATCACCTACAGGCAACGGACGCTTAGGGATCATTTGATCGTTATCTGATTTGACCCCAAAAAAGGTTTAATGGCAGAAACTTAGGCAGCATTCCAATAAATGTGTTTCTTTCGGCTTTACACCTGACCACTAATTAAGAATTGTAGTAAGAGTAAGAATCTTAATAAGCAATTAATGATACAGTTAAATAGGTTATTAGAACTGTATCACAAGACTGATTGGTGGAACAATAAAAGCGAGAGACAAACGATAATTCACTGTGGTCATGGCACCAGCACATCCAATGCTTTTATTGTGATTCCAATAAATTTTCTTACTTGTGTGCTGAATTAGTTTGTCAATCATTCTTAGCTATAGTGCAATAGCAGTGGATATATCCACATTATGCCGTTGTAGTACTGAAATCACATTCAGCAAACGTACAACTATATGCAGCTCTGCGTATGAATGAAGTAAAATGCGAACAGTAAATGCAAACTTCTCTCCATCATATCCTTTTTGTGTTAGAGGTTGCACAGCTAGAATGAATTGGTATAAAACGCAATTCATCCTATTCCACCACCATCGAGATGATGGCCTACCTGTACCACCATACCAGGAAGAAAGTCAAAACTTACCCTCCCCGCCACAGTGATACGGCAGAGATACATGTTTCGTCTCTACTAGACTCATCAGGGTACCGACATGCACCTGGCTGTGCAAAGGACACATCGGAAGGAAGCATGCAAATACTGAACGCGGCTTCTCCGACCTCCCGCCGGATGGCGTATATATGTTTATGCGGATTTCACGGATTCCTCCGTGTGAGATGCAATAGCAGTGGATATATCCACATTATGCCGTTGTAGTACTGAAATCACATTCAGCAAACGTACAACTATATGCAGCTCTGCGTATGAATGAAGTAAAATGCGAACAGTAAATGCAAACTTCTCTCCATCATATCCTTTTTGTGTTAAAGGTTGCACAGCTAGAATGAATTGGTATAAAACGCAATTCATCCTATTCCACCACCATCGAGATGATGGCCTACCTGTACCACCATACCAGGAAGAAAGTCAAAACTTACCCTCCCCGCCACAGTGATACGGCAGAGATACATGTTTCGTCTCTACTAGACTCATCAGGGTACCGACATGCACCTGGCTGTGCAAAGGACACATCGGAAGGAAGCATGCAAATACTGAACGCGGCTTCTCCGACCTCCCGCCGGATGGCGTATATACACCATCATCTCGATGGTGGTGGAATAGGATGAATTGCGTTTTATACCAATTCATTCTAGCTGTGCAACCTCTAACACAAAAAGGATATGATGGAGAGAAGTTTGCATTTACTGTTAGCATTTTACTTCATTCATACGCAGAGCTGCATATAGTTGTACGTTTGCTGAATGTGATTTCAGTACTACAACGGCATAATGTGGATATATCCACTGCTATTGCATCTCACACGGAGGAATCCGTGAAATCCGCATAAACATATATACGCCATCCGGCGGGGAGGTCGGAGAAGCCGCGTTCAGTATTTGCATGCTTCCTTCCGATGTGTCCTTTGCACAGCCAGGTGCATGTCGGTACCCTGATGAGTCTAGTAGAGACGAAACATGTATCTCTGCCGTATCACTGTGGCGGGGAGGGTAAGTTTTGACTTTCTTCCTGGTATGGTGGTACAGGCAGGCCATCATCTCGATGGTGGTGGAATAGGATGAATTGCGTTTTATACCAATTCATTCTAGCTGTGCAACCTCTAACACAAAAAGGATATGATGGAGAGAAGTTTGCATTTACTGTTCGCATTTTACTTCATATATATATATATATATATATATATATATATATATATATATATATATATATATATATATATATATATATATATATATAGTTATGAATACCCGGTTATTTTGCGACAAAATATTAAATTTCAGATATAATACGGCATGCAGTTCTAAAACTACAATTCTTCCGCCGAAACGGGAACACCCAGAGAATAAGCGACGCGTTGGCGGCTTCCTCGAATTCAGAATGCGACGTCACCACTGTTATAAAAACGTAAAGGCAGCGGTGTAATTAAGGACATTACGGGTTGCTCTTTTGGAGTCAACTTGTCCTTTTTCCGATCGAACTTAGCTCTCGGGGCCACGTTGACTATTATATTTTTTAGGCAGCTCGTGGTTCTTAAAGTTGGTTGTCTTTGACAACATAACATTCTACAGATAATAAAGATCGTGCACGTATCTCAACTACTGAAATTGACACGGTCGGTAAAAAGACGAGGTCAGCGGTGAGTACGAATTACTGAACCGACGCGTCCTGACTTTTAAACAAAATTACCAGAACGTGACCAAGTAGAGAAAACCTGATACTGACATTGCGACTAATGGCCAACTTCGTGTTGACTATAAAGTTATGAATTTTTGCATTTTAATAACATTGTAAATTAACTGAGCCCCGATCAACCCTTTGAAAGGTTTCTAGACTTGACAATGTCTGAGCTGCAAATCTTTCAGCAAAAAAAATCTTCTTGCCTCCGAAGAGTTAAACGGAGCTTGCCCATAAATTAAAGCACATCAGCCCATGTTGTGGATTTTATTTTTACCTGTTTGTGTTTAGCATTAGTAACTTTCGAGTTTTTCGCATAAAAACCGATTTATCTCGAAAACTGCCAGTTTTATCGAAATAAATTAAGAGTACCTTTTTTGAAGAGATTAGTTTTTAGCTCTGTAAAATTACACCTGTAAAAAATTAGACCCAACGAGTGTGGCTGTAAGTCTAAGTTTCTGACTTCTCTGATGATCTCAGACATTCACTGTAGTATGGTTTAATTAGTCTTTATCACCTCTATAAAATATTAAAATTTTATTAAATCATACAAGTATCTCCGTTAAGGGGCAATTTTTCTATGACAAAGTAGGGTTCTTTTTACTTCGCCTGTATGCTCTTGAGAAATAAGAAAGTACAGTTATCAGACATCCTGTATGATATTGTCACCTAAAGATTCTGCTTAAATTCGCAATGAGGCGATTGACATCGAATATTTTATGATCATAGTAGGAACTACAAGACCAAACGTGGCGCAAGTATAAAAGATGAAGTCTAACCATCATAACAGTACTTTGGATAAAATCATTTGCAAAAATTCCGCTTTACAGAAAGTTATATTTAGGCACTTTATCAGAGGCTATGTTTGTGTTGATATACTGACAAGGATGATGAGCTTGAAAAAACCTTTCTGAACAGTGAGTACCATTTGACAGTTTGGCCGGAAATTTTTCTGTCCATAATTGTCTCTATTCAGCTCTATAAAAATGTTCTACTTTTCAGAATATTAAGCAACATCAAAATTAAAAACATATCTCGAGACCCTAGAAAAAAAAATTAAAGACCCAATATCCTCCAGTCATAAAATATACTACCAACTATCAGAATAGATTGTCACAATGACAAAAACGCTTTGCTATAATAATAACCATTCAAAGAAAATGGTCGCTTAGAGGCCACTTGATCGTAATCTGATTTTGACCCCAAAAAAGATTTAATAGAAGCAGCTTAGGGAGCCGTTCCATAAAATTTGTTTCTGGCAAATTCGCACCTGGCCACTAAACGTGCCCGGAATTTGTGAGTTAAGACGGTTTAATTATTTTTAAATTACTTACCTCTACAGTAACGAAATTTAATTCCTTCAGTTGGTAAAATTTAAAGCAAAGTGGAATATAAACTCTAGTGTATATCTTTGATAGTGATTGGTTGGGTAAATACATTTACTAAAAAGTTAAAATTTAAAATAGTGCAGAAAAATGAGAAAGTTTAATGATTTGCAAATCATTTTTACAGATACGCCAGTCAGAATGAGATTTTGAAAAAAAATAATTAATGAAGGAAAAATAATCCGAACCACCGGCAACCGACTGGGGTGAAATGAGGG
This sequence comes from Diaprepes abbreviatus, assembly GCA_034092305.1. Lineage (NCBI taxonomy): Eukaryota > Metazoa > Arthropoda > Insecta > Coleoptera > Curculionidae > Diaprepes > Diaprepes abbreviatus. The sequence continues at coordinate 7,610,682 of JASJET010000090.1, read as the reverse complement.
TGATTTTTAGGGGTGAAAAACAGTTTTTTGCGATTTCCGGCTAAACTACGCATCTTATCGCAAAAAGTTGATTACAAAAGTTGTAGGTAATAAAACGAGCTAATACTTTTGTACCAATTTTATCCTAACCTAAAAATTTTCCGAGAAAATGCAAAAAACCTTTTTTTCGGTTTTTTTTTTCTTCCAGAAAAATGATTCGATTAAGCTTGATTTTAGAGATAGTGTACCTTTTAGTACCACCAAATAAGTTCTATTTGTTTTGTGCAAAAATATTCAACCATTGCGAATTTATTTAACTCTTATAAAAAAAAAGTGAAATTTTCAATCGCATTTCCTCTTAAAATTAACTGTCCAACAAAGTTCGAACTAGGCTCACTTTTTTAGTTTTTACTTCTACTTTTAAGAAATAGAAAAAAATTATATAGTACAATGGAACAAATTGCCAAAAAATCGAAAAAATCAAAAATGTTTTTTTTTCAACATGTGTTTTACGATTATTGTCAATAATTTGTTATTATTTCCTAAAATTATTATTATTTTATAATATCATTGTTTACTACAAACAATAAGCAAATAAGGTATAAATTAGTTACATGGCTCGACTATGTTTAAATTATTAAATAAACAAAAAGTATGTCTACCATAAAAATTAAATGCTGCATATAATGACTCCATTTTTGTATATTTGATAATCTTTATATATTTACTTTTAGTTTTAATAGTTAATAACTTGTAAATTGTTTATTTAGAATAAAGAATTGTTAATTTGTTAATTGTCTATTATTAAACAAAACTAAAAAATTTTTAGCAAAAATAAAAATTTACTTTATAAAGAATTGTTAATTTGTTAATTGTCTATTATTAAACAGAACTAAAAAAATTTTAGCAAAAATAAAAATTTACTTTATAAAAATTTAGGTGCGGTATATAAATGACCCCATTTTTGTATACTTGATAATCTTAATATATTTACTTTTAATTTTAATAGTTAATAACTTTCAAATTTTTTTATTTAGAACAAACAATTGTTAATTTATTAATTGTCTATTATTAAACAAAACAAAAAAAAAATTTTGGCAAAAAAAAATTTACTTTTAACATATATTAAAATACTCAGTTTAAATTGTTTAATATTAAATAATATTCAGCTTGAAAATCAAATTGTGTATGTAAAAATAGTTGTAAAGGAGTCATTTGTCATTTTAAAAATAATAAGAAAATTAATAATTTTAATATATTACTAATTATTTACATTTAATATACATTCAATTGTCACACATTATGCAAATTTTTTTTATCTATTATCATTGTCAAGTCTAGCTCTCTTTGCAGAAAGTGGTGGTTCTTGTTCATCTGATTCCACACATTTAACAGGTTCTCCAAGAAATTGGAAATATCATCAACATTACTGGGCTCCATTTTTTCTTTTCGAAAAAAGTTAAAAACAAAAGTTGTAGGTAATAAAAAGATCTATAACTTCTGTACCATATTTACCCTAACCTAAAAATTTTCCGAGAAAAATGCAAATGAACAGAGAAAGTGTACCTTTTAGTGCCCCAAATAAGCTCTATTTGTTTTGTGCAAAATATTCAACCGTTGCGGATTTATTTAACTTTTATAAAAAAAAGTAAAATTTTCAATCGCATTTCCTCTTAAAATTAACTGTCCAACATAGTTCGGACTAGGCTCCCTTTTTTAGTTTTTACTTCTACTTTCAACAAATGGAATATATATATATATATATATATATATATATATATATATATATATATATATGTAGTACAATGGAACAAATTGCCGAAAAATCTAGAAAATAGAAAAATGTTTTTTTTTTAACATGCGTTATACGATTGTTTTCAATAATTTGTACTTATTTATTAAAATTATTATTATTTTATAATGTCATTGTTTACTACAAACAATGAGCAAAGAAACTATAAATTAGGTACATCGCTCGACTACGTTTAAATTATTAAATAAACAAAAATATATTGTTACCCCAATGCCTTCCACCATAAAAATTTAGGTGCCGCATATAAATGACCCCATTTTTGTATATTTGATTACTTTTATATATTTACTTTTAGTTTTAATAGTTAATAACTTTCAAATTGTTTATTTAGAAAAAAGAATTGTTAATTTGTTAATTGTCTATTATTAAACAAAACTAAAAAAAAATTAACAAAAATAAAAATTTACTTTATAAAAATTTAGGTGCGGCATATAAATGACCCCACTTTTGTATATTTGTTAATTTTAATATATTTACTTTTAACTTTATCATTAATACTTTTTAAATTGTTTATTTAGAAAAAATAATTGTTATTGTCTATTATTAAACAAAACTAAAAAAAAATTCAAAAATAAAAATCTACTTTTAGCATATATTAATTTACTCAATTTAAATTGTTTAATATTGATTAATGTTCAGTTTAAAATTCAATTTTTTATGTAAAAATAGTTGGGGATGCGAAGGAAGTATTGGAGCGAATTTAAGATCGAACAGAGGAATGCAGAATAACAAGACCATAATTGCATGTCACAATAAACTTGGTATTTTTCTTACAAAACATGCACTAAGAAAACTAATTAATCTAATAACTAATAATTATTATAAGTGATTAAGTCATTTCTGTAATCTGGAATTTCTTCCGAGCTACTGTTGGTAGGGTTTTTAGATACTTCTACAATATCTGGTTTTGAATTTACTAAAGAGTATAACTTTCCGTATGAATTTTCTATTATGTCTCATATTTCGGTTTTATCATTTTTTGTTGCTTTCCGCGTATTTTTCAATTACCTTCATAGACTTCATCACTTTCATGATTTTATTGTTTTCTATTACTAAATATGGTTTTGTAAAATTTTAGCAACCATGGTATTTACCAAATCATGGGTAAAATTCTTAAAATTCGATTAAACTTAGTTTTATTTATTGTCTATATTTATTTTAGCTACGAGTATTTAGTACAATACCAGACGAAACTAGATCGATGGGACCAAAGTTGATGCCTGTCTAGACTGGAGACCATTTCAGTAAATAATACGGGTCAAAACGGGTTAAAATAATCAAAAGGAGGGTTTATATTAGGAAGGCGAGTTATTTTCTTTAACTTTGTCTACCACTTCATTACCTTCATTTATATACTTCGGTATAGTTTTAACCTTAAAGTCTCTCTCATCCAACGATGCTTGATCGTTGGAAGCTCCATTAATTCTCTAACAAGTTTTAATGCATGTAACGTCAAAATTTTTACGAAATGAAGCATTAGATATATATTTTAGCCATAAATAAAACATAACATATGAAAAAGACCAACAAATTTTAGTACAAATGATACGAGGAAGATATAAACATATTTTGTCGATAATCCATTCGATCGTTCCGGCTATAGCAAGTTAATGTCTTGTCATTAAATATTATTGCGAATATTTTCCTCATATTCTGTAAATAACTCCATAAAGCAATGCAATTAACACGAAATTATAGCGATTATACAACTTGACAGGATTAATAAGCAATAATCCCTTTATAGGCTTAATAAGCGGTAACATTTTAGATTGTCAATTTGGTATTATTGATTTAGAAGTTTTGTCAGTTCCTCAATTTAATTGTTCAAAATTAAGAGTCATTTAATAATAAAATGTTAAGGGAGACGTTCAAAATTTTTATATTTTAATTTTTAAGTTTGCCACTACTCTAGTGTAAATAGAAGTTTGACTGTCGATATTTTACTGTCTGACATCGAAAACGTTTATAGGAATTTTAAAATTCGCAGTTTTTCTTCTTGTAATTTGCTTTCCAAAACTCTTATTAGGACGATAACTACAATTCTAGTCTCTGTCTTATTCAAAATGAATAATATTTAGAGGCGATGTAATATATTGCTTCTTTTCACTTATTCTCACCATTATTTAAATGAGGAAATAAAATAAATGAATCGTGCAATCACAGCATTTCTTCAGGAAACCGATTTTTTTAATTCTTCTTTGACATTATCGATCAAAGGAATATAAATCAATTGTCGATAAGTCGACCGTTTTATTTCAGTGAATATTCACTTAGTAGTTAAGTTATTTTTGAACATTTCTACCTGTAAACTTCCGTGCTTCACGTTTTAATTCGGTAAGTTTCTTTATTTATTATCTCAAATTAATTTCGAATGTTATGGATTTTGCCTTATATTTGAAAAATATCATTTAGGGGAAAGGGGGGTAAACCCGAACGCGACGATTGTAATGTGTTAGTGCCTCAATCTTACGAAACACTCCGCGCTTAGTGTCAGATCGCAAGCGGAGTAAACCAAGTGCGCTTAATGTTCAAATTATGACTTTTTTTTAAATATTTTGTTGTCTAATATGTCATTTTCTAAGAGATGAAGTAGTTTTACTTCTTTAAATCATACTAATGTTACACTTACCAGTCTAAATAGTAGGTAATCGTAGATCTCATTGTGAATCTTGGAGGCAGCCAGACGCAATCAAACCTCAAATTACTATTATTTCGAATAAGATTGCTGCTGTATCAGATTCTGGATGGATTAATGAAAATTTGTTTTTGACTGCTTTCACCATTGTATTTTTTTCACAAAATTTTCTAAAGATCAACCAATAGGGTTAATTTTAGATAACCACGAAAGCCATGGTAGTCTGGATGTATATACACTGTGCCGAAACAATGACATAATTATACTGACCCTGCCACCACATATATCCCACAAGCTACTAAGATTTAACATTTTTCGGACCTCTCAAAAATGCCTAAAATCGAGAGTTTACATGATTGAGAATCCCATTACGAGATTGTGGAACTATTTACAAAGGTTTCAATTAATGTAGCAATTTTGAGAAGTCTGTAAATGGTTTTTAATCTGTCGGTATTTGTCCATTGCGAACAACATATTTCAATCAAGGTCAATATCAGACATTTAACACATAGAATACTGACGTCCAGATATTAAGAAAAAACTTGAAAGCAACCATCCAGATCAAGAGGTCACCAAAACAGAAATACAAGCACTCGATCCACAAGCTCTTGATATACCTGTTATTCATACGCAAGTTCCTGATTATCAATCTTCCAAAGTTGATGATGTATCTTGTGTTACCGCTTCTATTTTTAAAAATCCACGTAATCAATCTATCAATGTGCCTGCAGTCGACAAGTTCCCAATCCTGAATCTCCTTGGGCACAAGTTTATAATAAATTAATTTCTGATCTTCGAATTCCTAATAAAGATGCTAAAACGTCTGGTATAAAAAATACTCATGAACAATCTCATGCAGTTCCATCAACCAATACACTTAATAGGTCTATTCTCCTTTTGGAATTTGTGAACCTACCTATATCTCTGCAAGACAATCTAAACGTAATATCAGAAAAGAAAAAAACACTCGTTTTAACTGGTACACAAGTCACAGAAGAATTGCAAGACAAACAAAATATAAAAATAGTAAAAGAGAGTAAAAAAATTGAGAAGATACCAAAGAAACAAATAATATACAACGAACTAAATGTGGAAGATAAAAAAAAAGTTAGAAAAATCATTAAAAAAAATCATAACCCTTCATGATTCTGATGATGAAAATTACATTAAAAGAAATAAGGAAAAGAAAAATAACGATGATAGTAACTATTATTGTATTTTTCGAAAATAAAAATTGTCATAAAAAAATAATCGTTGGGAGAAGAGGTGTCACATTTATAAGGGAAAAAAAAATTAAATGGGGATAGTTGTAGTTGTAAGAATGAAAGAAAATATATTGTTGTCAATTAATAAGTTTAAGTCTTGTTAGATAAATAAAGACTTTTTGATGTCTGATTTGAGTCTACCTTATTTTTTTTTTAATCAGGTGGCTCTGTAATAGTCTCTACCTTTTAGGGCTCATCCGGCTAGCTCCCAAGGGAACGGAGAGTGGTCTAGGTAAAATGCGCCACCTGTTTTGGTGCCCTAAAGGTTAAGGCAGAGACCGATCTAAAAACAAAACAGGAAATCTAAGAACTCCAAGAAAACACCCAAAAAAATTTCAAAAACAAGTATTTATATTTTTACGGGTTACGGTGTAAATGTAACCACCGAGAGTGGCCCAGCGCTTCTCTGTTCGAAGGAATAAACCTGGGACAGTCAGCTAGTTTTTAACAATTCAAAACTAAATAATTAGTCTAATAAAATGAGTAATTTTAGTTTAATTAGTGTTTTGGCTATAGTACTAACTATACAAAAGCGATTTAATATAACTGGTAACTATATATATATAAAATGATAGTATTAAGTGCACTCTACCCGCGTAAATAGGCCTGTTTACCTGAGTTAACAAATGTGAAAGATATCAACTGCATACGGTTGCAAGATTTGATTAATTGTACCATATGAGGAAACACAATAGATCTTACACTGATTATTCATTAATTTTATATCCAAAAGAAAAGAAACATACAACGGCTTTAAATTTTACAGGCGATGCCGAAGGCATTAAAGTTTATGATCCCTTGAAAACGACACAGACACATAAAACCTGATTAACGGCGGCTTCTTGATGTCCTGATGTTGAGGCTCTGGATCACTCGGTGTGGGGGTATGTGCAGCATGCAAGGCAGGTGCCGTAGAGATATCCGCAAGAAGGCTCGAGTGGTCTGGTAGGTACAGTAGCCAAGGCAGGTACCATAGAGGTGTCAGCAAGAGGGCAACGAAAGGAAAAGAAAAAGGGGGAAAAAAGGCCTAGAACAAAAGATGGACTTGGAAAGAACTCAACTTTTTTATGTTAAGAGTGAAGTAGGTTATTTATTCCTTTTCTGAACATATCCACAATTATTAATACTTAAGAATTAAAACAAAATTTAAAACAAAGACTTACCAGTGATGTTAGGTGACCTTTTCGTGGTGGAAAAGAAAAAAAATAGAAAAATGTGATATCGGGTTTGTCTCCCGAACTGACCAAACCAAATGAGCACATGGCTTTTAAAGTACACAAAGTAACTTTTAACTATAAATTTGGTCATGAACCCGAATCTTTTACATTAAAATCTAGCAAAATTGCCAGGTGACCTTTCCAAGTGCAACTCTGTAAGGAAAGTGTCTTTATCACTCTAAGATTTTTTTCTTGTCCCCAGAAAAAAGTCCAAGGCGGGAAAAGATACAGGAATCTGTATATCGACGTTAATGACAACTGACAAACCTTCAAAATAATGAAAAATAAAAATACGAAATTTTAAAATTATTACAAGAAATTTTATTAGCTATTAACTAAGAAAATTGTGGTATGTTCAAAAATTTATACCAGTAAAAAGGCTTTGTTGAAGTAAAACTGTCTCGCAAGAAAAGTCGAGTAGATTCTAACTTTAAAGTTTATTTATATTTGACACTAAGGTAATTTTTCGTTTGTAGCTTAATAAAACCTCTAATAGTTATACGACAACTGACAACAACGGGAAAATTAAAGTGCCTAGAAGACATAAAAGATCCAACAGCATCCAGAGAGCTTCCACTCAGAAATCAGTCGATCCTGCAGCCAAATGATTATCTGCTCACTCGAGATCTCTCGATGACGGTAACAATAACCGCAAAATACAATTTAAATTAAAAATTTCTAACTAAATATTCTATACCGAGCCACTCTGTCCAAGACTAATACCTTTCTATATTTTAGGTACAAAGGAGAGAAGCCTTACGATCTAAACATAACAACAACAATGACTATCGAACAGTTACTATGGATTATAATACCATAATTGTGAACCAAATTCTAATAAACAAGATATATTGCCAACGTTTTCTTTCATTTGTAAATATGTTATCGAAACAAAAAAAAAACAAAACACATAAATGATGAGAGAGGTAAGCGTAAAAATTACTATTTTAGATAGGAAATTAGACAGGAAAATTACAAACGTAGCAAAATACAGAAGCTCACCCGATAAAGACTTGATTACATCGGCGGGCTATCTATGTGGTTTACGCTGTAACTAAAAATTAATTGTTGTAAACTAGGGTAAGTCGTAACTATTCCACCTGGTGTTCGTATTTACCCAACTTTCGTAGAGTAAATACGAACACTAATGCTTTTGTTTTTGTCCTTAAATTTAATGTTGCTTTTAAAATTTAACCAAGTTGATTTTTGAAGTTAATAAATAAATATATAGACATGCTGAAAAGCTAAGAAAATATAACCTGTCTCTGAATTCTTTGATTTTATTTAAATTTTTCCTTAGGTGTTCGTAATTCCACCACCTTCCCCCATACTCATTTCACATGGAAGGTCACAGGCAGTAAGCGACTTTTTTAACACAAAATACATCCATAAAATGATAAAGTTAAATACGCAAAATGAATGTAAAATGAACGTGTGTCCCTGGCTGTAGAGCATGAAATTGTATTGTACATTTTGATATTACAGCCAATCGAACTCAATTTTTTGAGAAAGCTTGACATAGCGCCCACTACATATGCAAAATCGAGTGTTAAGTCAGCAACAAAAAAAATATATTATTTTACAATAAGTAAATTATCGATACAGTAGAGCAAAGCACATTTGAGAAAGTTTATTATCAAGTTGTTTAGTCGTGTTTTGTTTTTTTCAGCTTGTTCCTGATTCAAATATCCAAATTATGCCAGCTAAATATATATTAGACATTTTACACTAATGTTTTGTAAAATTATGAGCTGAAATTCATTATAAAGAGATAAAATATGAAGTTTTTATTCCGTTCTATACGAATAATGGAATTTAAAAGCTTGCGTTTATGACTATTCAATGTATTGAAAATGTGGGCCTCGCTGTTATATGTGGATTTGGAAGATTGAGTCTATAATCTCTTGAGTATAGGGCAGCGAAATATTTTTCCTGAATTCGAAACTCTTGAAGGGTGATCACCCTCCTTAAATTCGTCCCTGTTAGTAACACGAACTTTATATTATCCTGCAAGTTCAGATATCAAAAAATATTATTAATACAAACAAAGGTACATATGTAATCCTATGCCAGTGGCAAGTCACATGATGCTAATTTGTGGTTCAAAATTTTTTCAAATAATAATTGGACTTTATCAGAAAAAGTGCAGGAATCAAAAAAACTAAGATTTTAGGAACTGATATTTTTACTAGAAAATCGAGCACTGCAAACATTAACTAAGATATTATTAATTTTTTTCAAATGTCTTCTGATCCATATATTTTAGCCTGAGGCAAATCGTAAAAAGCACAAAAAATACCTATTACCAGCAGCATTAATCTTGCTTTTACCTAATTAGGCTAATGTAGAATTAGTTTAGTGCTGAACTTTTAATAAATTATTTCATTTGACGTGTCGTTAATTTTATTCTGCAGATTAATAATTTTCTATGTATGACTAATATTAAAAAAGTTATCTACTTCGTTATCAATTTCGTTCAGTTTATTTTTGGAAAGTAATTCGGATTGTGCATGAAAAATTTCATTATTAAATAGAATGGAATTACAAGTGGAATTTTCGAAGCTTCCATTTCTGCAATAACAAAGAAGTTGATATTATAAGAATTAATTGGACTTCTAAACAACTTTCAAGGTCAAGTTTAAGATAAATTTATACGAGGGGAAGAACAGTTAAAATTCTTACAACTTTTGTATTTAAAAATGTTTCCAACAACCCTAAGTTTTGGAGTTATTTGGAAGTTTCCGTGCTTTTGTGCGCCATGTTGTGTTCATAATTTTGCCGTTAACTGACAAATGTAGATCATATACTTCACAGTTATGAAAACACAAAAAGTAAGGTTTACAAAACCCTAATATTAAACTTTTTTTTTGGGTCTTCCAAATTTTTCATTTTTAAACTCTCAGTTTGAATCCACCATTTTGAATCTGATATCGAATTCAGAATCGATATTATTGAAAACCCATAACTACTTGTATTAAAATCAATCCATACTTTACATGAAAATTTTGGAAGTTCCAAAATAAATCATGCTTTTTTTAAAATTATAAATTATTTAGAAATTAATAAAGGAATCAGTTTTGAGGAATCAATTGGTATTTCGACTATCTACATATTAAGAAAATATTCTTTGCGCTACAACAAAAATTGAGGTCAAACCAAAAAACTTCAGCGGATGCTTTTATTGAAATATTAATGAAACCTTACCTATCATCACTCTAAAAGGTTGACTAAAAATATCACGGCTGCGAATGTTAGAATTGGAGAACAATAAAACACTTTCATATAACATCGTTCCCAGAAATTAAATCTCCATTGTACTGGATCGACGATAAAATATTTTTGGTTGCCGCACATAGATAGCGTTATTTTAAAGGACTTCTGTCAGCGTTATGTTTTTTTCCATTTCACGTTTGATATCAGTCACATGTAGGCTATTTTAAAAGCAATTTGTGCATAATTTTGTTTGTAGCTGTTAGTTTAGAGTCAATTTTAACATGGAGTTCAGAAACGAAGATTTCCAGCACATTGTCCTTTTTTATTTTCAGAAAAGCAAGAAAGCTGCTCACAAAGAGATATGTGAAGTTTATGGTGTTGATTGCGTAACAGAACACACTTGTCTAGTTTAAAAAATTCCATTCTGAAAATTTCTCACTCAAAGACGACCAACATTCTGGTTGAGCTACTGAAATGGATAATGACTAAATCGAAACTGTAATAAAAGGAATTGAAAAAGAATTGGGGATCTTTTAAAATATTTTGGAGTTTCTTAGAAGCTCGATATTCAGGTTATGCACAAAGCGAAAGAGATTCACTTAACACAACGAAACAATATTTGTCATATGCACCTCACGCGCAATCGAACCAACACTTTTCCTAAAAAAAAAACATCACTGGTGATGGAAAATGGGTCATCCTGTGTAACATTATTTGAAAACGATCATGGTCTAAGCGTGATGAACTAGCACAACCACATCTAAAGCAGAATTGCATCCAAAAAAAGTTAATAGTGTCAATTTGGTGGTATTATAAGGGTATTGTGTATTTTGAGCTGCTTCCAAGAGACCGGACGATCAACTCAGATGTTTACTGTTAACATCTAACGAAACTGGATTAAGCAATTAACGAGAGGTAACCAGAATTGGTAATTCGCAAAAGAGTTGTTTTCCATCATGATAATGTAAAGTCTTGCTAATTTTTAGCAACTCGTGGAAAATTAATAGATCTTGATTGAGAAGTGATTCTCATCCAGCCCTGATCTGACACCATCTAATTACCACTTATCTCGATGTTGGCAAAACTCTTTGAATGGGAAAACTTTGAAAAGAATGATGACCTTTAACTTAATCAATTTCTGTGATCACAGAACGTCAAGTTGCAAAAAGCATGATAAAAGGTCACTGAACAAAATGGAAAATAAATGCAGATTAAAGTTTATTCTTTGTTTTAAAAAATGAGTTTTATTTCACACTACAAATCAGGAATTACTTTCTTGTCGACTTGATGGATGCTTACGGGATGCAACTGACTTTAGTGTTGTGGCTTACTTTCACCTCAATAGCTTCATGAACAAGCATAATTCTTGAATCTGGGAAATAAAAAATTCACATGCTCTGCAAGAACTTCTGATGCATCCACAAAAAGTTATAGTTTGATATGTCGTGCAAGCAGAAGGGATCATTGGACCATGCTTTTTTAAAAATGATAAAAATGTCTCCGTGACTGTTAATGGCAATCGCGCTCAAAACAATGACGTTGTCGTTTCATCCTTCGGAGCAAAAATTCAAGACAAAATTGAAATAGAACTTATGAAATCGAAAGGTCGTTTTCCCAAATTTCATCGAAAGAGTACTTACCTGCGAAAAGAACCACTGTCTTTAATGTAAATAATTATTTTGTATACCTCTTATCAACAATAATGTTCAAGAAACTTATTGAAATCATTTATTTTCTTTTTTGATAATATTTCTGTGTTTTTTTATAGTAAATATATATGTGTCGATTTCTTGGTACGGGACAAATGGAAAGAGACGAAGCAAGAGTAATCTCGTTTTTGAGTGGCTCAAGTTGACGCGTTAAAAACATGCCCATTTATTGGATATCCTCGAGTTTATTCAAAGATTAAACTACAATGTTTAACCAGTCATTCACATATGAGGCTGTCCATAAATCTCGTAATATATTTTTCAAAATTTCCTTATGTGATGTAACAGGATCTTTTACCAATCCCCTCCCCCCGGAATATATCGTGATACTTCAATTTTAAATAATGGGAATAAATTACACTTGTTTAACTCTCTAATTATTTATTAATTTTATAAAAATATTTATAAATATATTCTTTAAATAGTTTAAATAATTTTCAGAAGTAACTTTTTATTGATAATAAATTACAAAATCATTTAGCTTTATAATCACTTTTCATCTTCAATCCAAAAACACTGCATATTTTCTTTAAAAATAATAAATGGTGTTGAGCATTCGTCAGCACAAGTATCTTCTATAATCTCATTTTCAACATAGTCACTTTCCTCAGTAATATCATTTAGAGTTTTGCTTGGAATTGAATTTAGTGCGATGTGAATGCGTTGATGCACCTTAATGGCTTGTTGAGTGTAGAATGGTTTATCTTATCTCTGACATGTTATTATCTAGATGTAACTATTCTTTGAAAATAAAGATATCAAATTAAAACTATTAAAAATTTTAAAAATAACTAATTTTATTAATAAGATTACTTTTGATTGCATTCGACAAATTCCACTTTCAACTTATAGATAATTACTTGGAAAGATCTTACAGCAAGAAGTATCGCGTCATTGGTTTCAAAACCCCCTCCCCTCGTCAAGTGATGGACCAGGATATTTTTGCAAGCCACCCTCCCCACTCAAGATGATAACGAGATTTATGGACGACCCCTATAGTTATTGAAATATAAAAGTCGGTACTGTCATATTTAAATAAACAAGAATTTTCTTTTATGAGTTTTTGTCTATAAAATGAACCCGGATCATATTTAGTAGTTTAACTTTTAAAAATAGATAATTACCTTCCTAAAGAATAGTTCGAATAACCATCAATTTTCTATTATTGAAATGTACCTTCCGGTACTGATTCCAACACATGATCGACTGGATAAGTTCCCAGAACTATCAGGTGACACCATTTTTAATAAATCCACCTAACGTGAGATCAAACCATGTCCGAAACTGAGATCTATCTTAGTAACTAAAGGGTTTAACCGCTCAGACACTGCTTCGTTTCTCCGCAAAAGATACCTAGATAATAAAATTTAGGATCCTTTTGATTTAAATTCAGAAAGCATACTAGCAATATATTTTGTCATCCTGAAAGTAAGGCAGTGTTTCAGTAACATATGCGAAGTGTTGTCCCATCAAATATTAACAGAAATTTCGTGTCTAGTATTTCATATTTTCCAACATAGAAAGGAATGCTTTAGGATTCAGAGTAATATTATTTTATATTTGAAATGGAAGTATTTTAGAAATACTTGGATTTAGGCTATGTCAGACATGTCAACTCCGCGTGATTGGTTTTCCTTGTATATTTAAAATTTTAAGTGGTGTGAGCAGTAATATTATCAAATAACTGACAAATCACTCGAAGAGCTTTCCTGGTCAGTTAATCAAAAATGCCCATTTAGTAGTAATTTTAAGCAATACATTACACTAAGTCGATTTAACAAATGCCAGGATAGCTGTAAAAATTATTAGCTTCAGATTATTAGTGTTTAAAGTAACGTCGGTTGTTCTTATTTGGGGAACCAAAAACCAAATTTTTAAACGAATTAATAACAATAGTCTTTATAGCAAACTTCAAACATTTAATATAGCTGGATTTTGTCTTGCAGTGGACACCGACTTCGTTAGAGGATTTCCTTTTGTAAACTTATTAGTTAGACAAAAATTTGTTGACACAACAACACTACCTAAAAAGTTAAAGTAAAAAAGTTTTATGTTTTCGGTCTAAGACGCGATAACCTCAAAATATGATACTACATTGATAGTTTACGCCAAAAACCTCATGATTAAGAGAGAAAAAATTTTATAATGAAGTATTATCAAAGTAAACAAGAAAGCAAAACCACCCAGGTCCAGTTGAAAGTTAGTAGTTGCGCCAGAAAGCAAATATGTCAGGGTAACCCCTATGCTTTCAACTTCACTCCTGCAGAGGCGCAAGTAAGCATGTAAGTCAAATAAAGTTCACCAGTAAATAATAAAAAAACTTAAATCGAATAATTGAAAGTCTTGCTGGGTTTCTCTGGTACTAAGCTATATCTGCTATAAAAAAAATTTAATAGATCTCAAACTATAGTACCTACTGGCTCCAAAACATAAGGCAAACCCTGTAAATTTCATGATCATGGGATAGAACACACGAGAATTGCGAAATACCTTACAAGAAATGGAACAAGCTGAAAATCGGAAAAAACTAATCTTTAGTTTGCATGTTATTCTGATCGTGAGACTGCTAGCCGTGCTATCTCATACAAATCCGGCTGTAACATTACCAAATCGTGAAGCGGTGGGTAGATATTAGTTAAACAAAGTAAGCTGAAAACGGTAAGTTAATGAAAATTTACGAATAAACCCAGAAGGAAAATAAGAAAAACAGGAAAAAAAACTCTACAAAAAAAGGACGTCTATGACTGCTTATCAAATTTCAATAAAACAAGCGAAAGAATTTCTTACTCAACTTACATTAAATAGACAAAAAAATATTAATTAAGTTACTCTCTTTTTAAATTTAGAATCTTAAACTTTCTACATATTTGGAACAAATATATGAAAGGTGATCTTAAAGTTTGAGAAAAATCTCAAAATTGAAATAACTTAGTATTATAAGACAATGAAACATTAATCAACACCTTATTAGTAATAATTAAACAAATACTTAATTCACAGTAATATACTGCTCAAAACTGTTGAAATCATAGACATTAAGAACAAAAATGTGTAAAAGTGTCATATAAGTTCAATCTAGCTCCGGGTAATCACCAATATGTTGTTAATTATAAAATAAAAAAAGACTTTCTATTGAAAATAATCAATTATTCAACTAAATTAACCATCCCATAATTAAAAACAATAATAAAAAAAAACAGATAATAATTAGCATTTGAGACCACTGATTACTACAGAAGCTTAGTTTTATCGATAATCATTACTATTAACAAATTAACTACAATCTGGCAAAAATAACTGTTATTTTAAATATACTGTGAAACAAAAATAATAAATCAAACTATAATCACCATATTTACCATAATACTACACAGAAGAATAGAATACATATTTAGCATCAACTTTTTAAGTAAATAAAAATAAATAAACTTCTTGCTGAGAATTTTAATCTAATTAGACCAATATGAAGTGCTTATTCAATGTAATATAACCAAAAGACACACTAGAGTCAAACTGCAATTATTCAAGCCAATTATAAATTCACGATGTGGCCAAGAGATTGAACACAATTTAGATTTACTTTAAAAGATGTAAGACAAACGATTTCTTGGATAAATTCGAGCTATCATAATACACCCATAGAGCAAATATGCATCAATATATAGTAAATTTTACAATATAAAGTAAAGGCTACTCTCAAAATTAAGCCTTACTCATCTAAAAAGATTTATTAAAGCATTACCATAGTAACAGCTATCAAATAGCAAGATAATCCAAGAAAAATTGAGCAATAATCATAAAAAAAAACAACAAATGATTTTAGAATCCACTACAAAACTTAATAATAGAATATTGCAGTTAAATTTAAGTAACTGAGAAAAATAATGAGATTTAAAACAACATACCACGGCAAACTTTAATAAATCAGAAAAATACGTAAAAGATTGCATTAGTAAACTGAAATTAATTGATTTTATCTTGAATCAATAGTTGGGGTTAAAGAATTCCCTTATCAAAACGTGAGGAACTGCTAAAATCTCCGTCTCCAGACTTATTTCGGTAAAAATAACCCAATAAACGCCAGCAAATAAAATATAAGTTAACTAGACAACTAAACTCAATTACAGGAACAATCTTAACTATTTTTCGCCTCAAGATCCCAAAGGATGGTTCAAATAAATTCAGATGAAAAATTACCAGCTGTTTTAGTTATTTCGAAAAGGAAAGTTAGGTCAAGGCATTTCATCGGTCTTATATTAAAGATCCATGCACACTCCTTCCTTCAAGCGTGTTCAAAATTTAAAAGAGATGACAGGTAAAAAATGATCTTATACAAGTTCCTGAGTTACAACAGTCGGCTGAAATAAATTTCTTCTTCAAAAACAACAAAAACCTAATCGAAAAGAAACAATATCATCAACAAAGCAAAATCTATGAAAATGATGAAAAGAATTTCAAGAAAATTGCCATACGAAAAGATAGAAAGGAGATATACATTCGACTAGTAAGCAAAAAAACCGAGATTTCTCTTGAAAAAGGTAACACTAAGATCAAAAACAATAGAAATAATTACAATTATCCTCAGTCTAGTGAATACTAAGCAAAACAATAAAAATGGATTTCAAAGAGTGATAATCAAATATAACTTAAAGCTGTATCTTATAGGTAACAATGTAGCCAAAATTCAAAAAGATAAAATGACCGAGCTAGGAAAGAAATTGACAAGGCAGTAGAACTACGGGTATCTGTAGTAAACTCAAAATACAACTACGTCTAATATAAGACAGTGTATAAAAATAATTTGCAATTTTTTTTATTACGAACCAGCTGATTTTTTCACAGTTGCTTAATTAATGTTTGTACAATCGAGTGGTCAGACTGTCTGACGAATTTTATGCACCATTTTTCGGTCAGACGGTCGGAAATTGTCAATTTCCCGCGTTTGAAAACGCAGCGTATACGAGCATTTTCGCATAAAACAAGTTGCCGGATAATGTGAAGCCATTCACAAAGTTTCAGTCCAACGGTAATCATATTAATCGATGATTAAATAAGGTTTGCATCCTGTAGACAACAAGTTATTTTTACTGAAATGCGAGCTTTGAAGAGTTGGCGTAAAACGCCTCATATTAGAGTTTTTTTTTTAATTTAAAAAATGTAAATAAATTCTTTCTTTTTATAAATGTAAAAGAGTTGCTCCCATTAGACGCGTTTTTCCCTCTTTTAAATAAAAAATAAAATTTAACTCGGAGTTTTATTGCAACACGCCACTACACTGTTAATTTTGAATGCTGGTGGTGTTATACCCGGAAAAATTTATTTCCGTACTAAAACACATCTGTTATTTGTTAAAATTCGACCAAACTGGGCCATCTAACAAAGCTAAAGTACGTGTCGGGTTGTCAACCAGAAACAAATAAATTATAGAAAATTGTACAAGTTTAATCTTTTAGGGCTAAAATCGAAATATCGAATAAATTGTTACCGAGAGATTATTGCTAGTAGATTGTAATTGCTAATGGTCAATAAAAATACAGTTGCATAGACAATTTTAATTTAAATTCAGTATACCTCGGAAAACGTTTTTCATAACTTCTAAATAATAAACTCAATAATATCCCCTTTAAAAAAAAATAATATTAATAACTATTCAAAAAGAAATAAACTTAATTGAACAAATTAATTTTCGATGAAAAATTTAAAAATAATTGCTTAAATGTTTTTAATAACATTGGAGAACAGCCAAAATATATCTAAAAAAAAACGATTATATCTTATCATCTTTGATGTTCTAAAACCGAAACTAAATTTATCTTATTAATATTAGTTCCAGTTTTAGAGATACGTAATATTAAGTCTCCATATACGGGGTGATTCAACGGGAATTTTATCGATCGGTTGTGGGAAAACTATAATAAGAAGAATCTGAAAATTTGATTGTGTACTGTTGAAAATGTACATTTTATTTAAAAAAAAACGGAACAGCGGAAAAAACAATTGTAAATTGTTTTTCTTATCTGCCTAAATGTAATAAAAGCATTTTTTAAAAGAATTTATGCATATTCGGCGACAAAATTAAACGTTAAAATTTGCGCTTGAATATCACGTTACTTTATCGGTACATCACCTGATTACGGGACGTGATTTCCCGGGAAGTAAAATAACCGTCAGTTTTTATACAGAAATCGGCAGTAGTAGCAGAACTGAGGTACTATTAAACGAGCGGCAGATAAGATCGAAAGAAAGAGAATATTGAAAAGGAGTAACGGAATTCAGTTGCCTTAAGAAGTAGTTAACTTTCATCGCTTTTAGGACGGTTGAACAGCCAAGAAGAGGTTACAACATCGACGATCTTTTAGAGGGCTGCATTGCTGAAAGTGATAGTGTTTTTTTTTTAAATCAGTGAAAATAAAGTATTTCCGAGGCCCCTGGATGAACTAGTAGCTTTTACCCGGGTAATTGCCAAAGCCTGGGGCGCCTAACGACTTTAAAAATAAAAAACCTATTGCAAGAAAATGGGTTTAAATACGGTGTATCGGGAGTCCTCTGGATAAAAATAAATAGTATCTAGGTAAGATACGTTTTATTTCCCAGAGCCCGGTACACTACAGTTCGAAAGACGGGCGATATTCGGGATTGTATACGCGAACTGGTGTTGCAATCTCAGGTTACCGTCATAAAGATCGTGTAGCCATTCTAACTTGATTTTTCAATACTCAACAAACAAAATAAAATAATTCCTCTTTCAGTCAGAAGATTAAGAAGAAAAACTAAGAAGATTTTTTGCGGAAATTTAACATTAAAGACATTCTAAGTTTTCGGTGAAAATCGTAAAAAATTAGATTAAAAAACATTACCCTCCAGAGATATTAAGCTAGTTAAATTTTCCAAATTTACTTGCGGAAACCCCTTTATTAGTTTTCGTGAAAATCTAATTTCTATCTTAATTTCTTCTTAAAAATCAGATCTGTTACCTTTATTTTTTTCGACTTTTAAAATTTATAAAATTGCGTCTAAGTTCAGTTACTCAAACCTTTCTTGCGCATTTTAAAAATTTTACGATAAAGTACAATTATCTATACTTTTTCTGCGTTAAAATTTCGATGTTGAAAATCATTTAGGATTTTAACAATAAATAAATAAATTTGCGACTTGCGGTGGACCTAGCGTTCGACTCGAGTTTAAACAATTTATCGGTAAGAAGAATAAATAAATTTATTCGGTAAAGTAGGTTCGTTGCGCTTAAAAAACATTTGGCCACGACAAAATATACTTGACCCTTGCCCCCTATACTAATTATTTCTTCAAAAAATAATTAGTACAAACCCTGAACTTTTATAAAAAACTTAAATTATTTTCATTTTATTCTTAAGTCGTCTTGAGCATCCATGCTCGCTTTCCAGACGCACAACCCCATAGCCCCTTTTTAAATTTCGGCATAAAAGTTTTTCTTTTTTCCAAATTTAGGAGCATGGCTCATCTTCCTCAGGTGCCCTCGACAAACATCAAGAAAGGTGGGGCGGCTTAGCTTTTCACCGGGTCGGGCGGTTATGCTGGGTCCTCTCCTCTCTTTCAATTTCCGGAACAACGTCCGATGTTCCAAAGTTTCCAAACTGACCCTGTGCGTACGTCATCCTTTGATGCGGAGTTTAGGCAATTTCCGGGATTCATTGATGACAGTAGCATAGAGTTTAACCTAATGCCAGCTAACCCAAAAGCACCGGCATTTAGGCTTCACCGAACACAACCTAAAGAGACAACTCCTGGTGGAACAACTCACGAGTGCTACAGGACACAAACATCTCAAAATTCAGAAACAGTTACTAGCGCAGATGTTATGTCAAATTTAGCGGCGGTCGTATCCGATCATGGCACCGGCATACCCTTAGAACAGGTACGCGAATCAGATACCGACCGACCGACGTTGCGATAGTACTAACGTGCTTGGGGGATAACCGGATAAACTATTTTTAGATAGCGGCACTTCCAGATATACCGGAAGTAGATGTCAACTTGCTTATTTTAAATGGAAGATCCTATATATTATTACATTTCTGATTTCTACGTAAAATTCTAGACATATTTCAAGTGTAATGTTCTATACTTAAGTCTCACCGTTTTGGACATATTTAAATTTTTATGCCAAAAATGACGTTTGCGGACCAAAACTTAACTATAAGTTTTTCCTATAAAGAAATCTTTATTATTTAATTTGCGTTCGTTTTCTTGTAGACGAATATCGAATTTAGTAGTTTTTTTTATGATATTTTGAAAATTATTATAACAGAGTGGTCAAAAAAGAAGAATAAAAATTATGTTTAAAAAATCGTCAAAAGTAAATTTTTTCAAATAGAAAGCACCTATTTTCATAATTTTATTATATTAAGCATTAAAAATAAGGGTAACTTTGTATAAGGTCCGTGAAAGGTATAAAACTGAACCTTTTACGTCTATCCATTTATTCCTATTGTATAAAATGAATGATGCGATACAGCTGACGTTCTAATTTTGGTATACAAATTTGGTTTTAAGAACAAAAGCTTGTACAGCTTTGGTCAAGTTGATAATCATGGTTCTTGGCTTTAGACTGTGTCAAATTGGAATTATTATCCAATGTTTTGTCTATAATTGCGGGAGGCATCTTCAGGGATCTTTACTACACGAGATTAGAACATTAACTGACCATCGAGGAGCAACAGCCTGGTATTTATACCGGAGCGGTGCTCACTGAATCGTGATACAGCGTTATAATCGATTTCCACTTGTGAGGTAGACTGTAACCAGTATCTCTATTAATATTATTTATATATTTACAGATTTCGATTGATTCTCCCATTTTACGTTGCTAGCACCTTAGTTTCTTTTACATTAAAGATGTGATCTGTGAAGTGCTGGTGTTCAGCTACTGCAGGTTGTACAATTTGTTTATTTTTAATACACCTTTCATGTTTCTTAAGCCTAGTGTATATAGACCATCCTGTTTCACCCACATGTACTTTACCACAAGAGCAAGGTATCTTATAAACGCCTTCTGTTTGTAATGGTACTGCGTCCTTTGATAACTTCAAACATTGTCCAATTTTCTTACAAGTGTTAAAAATTGTCCGAATGTTTGATTTTCGGAACAATTAGGTACTGTTGTCCGTAACTCCGTGTATGTAAAGTAAGACAACACTGTCCATAGGTGGTACATTAATGACATTTTGTTCAGTAGTTCGGTTTTTATGCTTATTAATAGAACGTCTAATAAAGGGTGTTTTTTATAGAGGTATAGAACTTTAAGTTGGCAACACTTTTTTAACTGGCGGCCATTTTGTCAGCTGTCAAGTGATTTATGTTTAGTTTGGTTTGGCATTTCAACATGAATAGACTGACGCCTGAACAACGTTTCCAATTTGTGCAAATTTATTTTGAAAATCATGGTTCTGTTCGAAATACGTATCGCGCACTACGTCCATTTGACGGTCAACATAATCGTCCATCAGAGCAATTAATTCGATTAACTATCGAACGTTTTCGCACCACGTTTACTCTAAATGATAATACGCATTCACAGAGACGTCGCACAGTGCATACAGAAGAAGTCATTGCTGCTGTAGAGCGTAGCGTAGAGAAAGACCCGAATCAGTGTATCCGCCATTGTGCACAGGAATTGGATATGTGTCCATTCACTTTATGGAAGATTTTGCGGAAAGGTCTTGGTTTGCGTGCTTACAAAATCCAACTCGTGCAAGAATTGAAGCCACACGATCACCTAGCAAGGCGTAGATTCGGTGAATGGGCCCAAAACAAGATTGCCGTTGATCCCGATTTTCATATGCGAATTTTGTTTAGCGATGAAGCTCGCTTTTGTTTGAATAGATACGTCAATAAACAAAACTGCCTTATTTGGAGTGATGATAATCCTCCAGTGTATGTTGAGACACCGTTACATCCAGAAAAACTGGGCTGGGCTTTATGGGCTGGTGGAATCATTAGTCCGTACTTCTTTAAAAACGATGCTGGTCAGAACGTTACAGTCAATGGTGACCGCTATAGAGCCATGATTACTGACCTTTTCGTTCATCAATTGAACAACCATGATGTGCAGGAGCTGTGGTTTCAACAAGATGGCGCAACATGTCACACAGCTCTTGCCACAATTGATTTATTGAAGGAAATGTTTGGTAACCGCATAGTTTCACGTTTCGGACTCGTGAATTGGCCTCCAAGATCGTGCGAGTTAACGCCGCTAGACTATTTTCTGTGGGGATATGTGAAGTCGCTAGTCTACGCCGATAAGCCCGAAACGATTGATCACTTGGAGGACAACATTCGCTGCGTTATTGCCGATATACGGCCACAAATGTTGGAAAAAGTTATCGAAAATTGAACCTCCACATTAGACTACGCCCGAGCCAGCCGTGGCGGTCATATGCCAGAAGTCATATTTAAATTATAATGCCAGAAGGTTATCTTTCGAATAAAGTAAATTTCATGTCAATTTAAAAAATTCATCTTTGTTTTATTCCATTTAAAAGTTCTATACCTCTATAAAAAACACCCTTTATGTTCAGCGTAATATCCGCTGCCTTTCAGAACATTAGTCAGTTTTTCTGTTTCTGATTTCAGTGATTGTTCGTCACATATTGAAAGAGCTCTGTGTAATAAAGAGTTAATGACGGCTTGTTTTCGAAAAGGGTGATGGTGTGACGTTGCATTGAAATATCGATACATATGTATTCGTTTTCTGTTCACAGAATGTCCTAATTTGCCATTATCTTTTCTTTGTACTAGTGCATCGAGAAAGTGAAGGGCATCCCTTGATTCAGTTTCCATAGTGAATTTTAGGTTAGAATATTATTGGTTTAGATGATCCAGGAAATTTTGAAGGCGTTATGTGGCCAAACTACGAACGTATCATCTTCGTATCTGCAAAACTTAGGTTTTAGAGGAGAATAAGACACGGCATTATTTTCGAAAGCTTTCATGAAGATGTTCGCTACTACGGTTGACAACGGAGATTCAATGGCCGATCTCGAAGTCTGCTAGTAGGAAGTCTTTAAAAAGTAAAAAGGGTAGAAATCACACATGTCCTAATTAATTCTAGTGGCTGGAGTAAATTTTGTTATTCATTATATGTCCGATATAATGAAAACTAAATAATTTACAGGAACATTGTATGCAGAGATTCTACATTAAAATTGACCAATATGTCTAGGGGCTTTAATTGGATGGTTTTTAATCTCTGGACAAAATGTTCAGAATTTTTTACGAAGGATTCAGTTTTTTCTGTAAACGAATGCAAAGTTTGGCCAAATATTTACCTATTTTGTAAGTTGATGAGTCTAGTGCACTGACGATTGGACGTAGAGGTACATTTTCTTTATGTATGTTAGGTAGTCCCTAGAGGCGTGGAATCTTGGAGTTGCTTGGTTTAACGACTTTTTTTTTGGATCGAAGTTGGAGGCGTTGATTAGAGATGTGAGATTCCTTCCGATTCTGTTTGTTGGATCAGTCTGAATAAGTTTCGAGAGCTTCTTTGTTGTATTCCTAAGGGACTACCGAAAAACTGGCAAATTTCCGGCTTGTTTTGCGGTTACTTGTTTGAGCTTCTTCTTCTTCTTCTTCTTCTCCTTCTTCTTCTTCTTCTCCTTCTTCTTCTTCTTCTTCTTCTAGGTAAAACCAAGTTCTATTATCTACACAAAGCCTCATCGATCCCCGTTTGACGTCGAAATCCAACGTTTGGTGTTTGGTTTCTCTCTCATCACGGTTTTTGCTAGTCTGTCATCGTCCATTCGTTCCATGTGATCTCTCCACTGCCTACGACGGTTTCGAACCCACTTCACAACATCCCCCACTCCGCTGTCCTCGCGTATTTTTGCGTTTTTTATTCTATCTCTTAAACTTGTTCCCGTGATCATTCTCAGCGTTTTTATTTCTGTGGTTCTCATAATTTGTTTTGTCTTTGTTGTTTCATTTCTTGTTTCTGCGCCGTAGGTAAGTATCGGTCTTACACAGACCCTGTAAATTCTCGCTTTGCTCTCAACCGTCATATGTTTATTGTTCCAGATTATGTCTCTTAGTTGGCCTGATATCATGGTCGCTTTGTTGGCTTGTGTGCGTATTTCTTCCGTTACTGCCCTGTTACTTGTTATATGTGCTCCCAAGTATTTAAACTTCCCAACCTGTTCGATATGTTTGTCATCAACCATTAGTTTGCATCTTACCGGTTCTTTTGCTATTACTATTGCTTTAGTTTTCTCCACAGATATCTTCACATTATACTGTTTGGCTGTTCGATTGAGATGGAAAAGCATTCTTTGTAAGTTGTCCTCGCTATCTGCTGTCAAGGCAACATTGTCTGCAAAGCATATAATCTGAACGGTGTTGTGTCCCATTGGGTACCCAATATTTGTGCTTTTTACCTCATCAATGATTTCGTCCATGATTACATTGAAAAGTGTTGGACTTAGGCTATCACCCTGTCTTGTTTCTATGGATACTGGGATTTCCTCTGTTAGAGTGTTATTTGTTTTAATTACCATGGTGTTTTTGGAATTCAGTTCGTATATTGTGCGTATGATTGCTTCGTCTACTTGTTTTCTTCGCAGTAGTTCTGTTATGTGTTCCAGTTTGACTCGGTTGAACGCTTGTGTAAAGTCCACAAAACAAATGAACAGCGGTTTATCGTATTCGATAGATTTTTCAACCAACTGTCTGATAATAAATATACAGTCGATAGTAGAGCGGTTATTCCGGAAGCCCTGCTGTTCTTCGCACGCCCCTAACTTGTTAGAGCAAATCAACTTATTATTAAGGTAAATATTTACAAACAAGTTTTAAAGAAAAATTACTAGATCCTTACATTTTACCCTCAGGAATTTGGGGTAGCGTTTTGTACCGACCTTTTAATAGAGACACCCTGTACATCAGATCTACTAATTGAAATTGACAAACTAATTATTTACTTAAATGGATTTAAATGTTTCTGTTGAAACTTTGACAATAAATTTGGAATCAAAATTACCATACTCAAATATATCTGTATCTAAATATAGATATTCTGTTATTTGTTTAGGTCAAACTGAAATAATTGGGTCAATCATCAAGAGCGAATAATTATAGAAAGTTAAATCTAAATGACTGCCCTGGAATCATTGGGCATAC
Source organism: Diaprepes abbreviatus (assembly GCA_034092305.1). NCBI lineage: Eukaryota > Metazoa > Arthropoda > Insecta > Coleoptera > Curculionidae > Diaprepes > Diaprepes abbreviatus. The sequence continues at coordinate 7,585,702 of JASJET010000090.1, read as the reverse complement.
AATTTTGATAAAGAAGATCATAAATTGGTATAGGCAATTTAAATTTAAATCTGATATTTTCTCTTGGGGTTGTTTTGTTAATTATAACCTTAATGAAAGATCTGTCGTTATGGGGTGTTTATGTTATTTCATTAATTTTATGGAACTGTGTCCAATTCCTATTTATGTAAATTTCGTGGGTTCGTGTTATTTAACGAGCTCTCTCAATTGCCTCAAAAACAAAATAATGCTTTGAACAACTGTTAAATTCACTAATATATAATTAAAAAGTGTATCTAAATAATTAATTAATTAAAAGGTATGGATTGAATAATGGCGCATTATTCCAACGAAATTTTGTTATTTTATAAAACAGTTACAAAACTGTAGTTAAAACAAAAGGTATTTTAAAGGTGTAAAAATACTATACACGATGTCCATTGAATAATCCTGATTGTCCATTGAGAATATCGTGAAATTGGTGAAAAATTTTATAGGGTAGCCTGGTCTAGGAGTACGCACCTAAGAATCAAATTGTTCTAAAATAAAAATATGCAATTATAGATAATCAGCTTAAACTTTATTTTGTAATGAATAATCACATCCTTCATAAAGTAACATAAATTGTAACGAAAATATGCCATATCTTTGCAAAAATCAAAAATATAAAACAGAGAATTACGTACTCTTTCAATAACTATTGGACAAGAGCAGGCAAGTATTGAAGAGTACGCAGGAAAAATTATCTCTAAATTCGTGTTTACATTACTTGGAGTTGTCACAAATGAAGATATTTTGACCCTCATAGCTAGTACAGGCTTCATGTCACCACTCCTTGCATTTGAAACACCCAATCCAGTCTTCTCTAGGGAGGTATATGTATACTTCACCACATGGCGGACATTTCCACATTTTCTTGTTGGGCGCTTTCTTTGGAACTTGGAAATATTTTTTTTTAATCCCTTTAGTATTTAGTTTTGGTTATTTCTTTGGCAATTGTTTTGAAGCCGAACCCTCTCCAAGAGCCAACTTATAAGGAGACCCACTCAAAATGTCTGATTTTGCTCTTTTGCGGTTCGATCTTAAGATCACTCCAACTCTTGATAGTAGGACTATATTATTAAGTGAGACGTAAGGTGATTTTACGTTCATGAAAACAAGTAGTGTACAGGCTCCTTCTCTTAAAATATTTTGACTCTCTGTAAAAGGCATATTCACGCCCTGTGATTTGTCCGATATGTTAACTGTCGGGCGTGAGGAGAGTGATGAATTCCCAGGCACATTTTCAGTAATATCCAAAACAGTTTTTTCTTTTGAAGTTACATCGATGGCATTGTTTTGTCTCTAGTTGGACTTCTTAACCCCCCCCCCCCCGAAGTTACAAGGCTGATATTGTTCCACCACCTCATTAAACCGATCCTCATTTTTGTCCAACGACGCCAACGACTCAAGGTTTTGTACTGGGTGAACTGGGTCATTAACAGACTGGGGGTTTGGTTCATCACGAGTTTCTGGCAAAGGCCTTTCTGACCTATGCTGGCTAAGGAGGCTTCTTCTCCAAAAATGTCTGGGTTTAATATTGTATTCCTGATATCTTGAAACTCTGTACAGCATTTGCGGGTGTAGCTGCCTTAAGATAAGCCGGAGTCAAAATTTGTACTATTTAGTAAACTGTTATCACTTGACCTGGATGATTATGCATCCACTTTTCACATTTCGATGCGTTAAAAATCTATTGTGAATGCAGCAATCAAGTGGTTGAGATTTGTGGCTGCTGTGAGGCGGTATTGTAAAAGCATGAATGCGGTTAGACGGAAGAAATTAACTGCTTCCAAAGTGCACTGCCATGTGTGGTTATAAAACAAGAAGATGAGTACTCACAACTGAAAGATGTAAAAGCAGGGGTCCCACAAGGTAGCGTACTGCGACCAGTCTTATATGTACTATACACAAGTGATATTCCTTGTATGGATAATTCAACAATAGCAACCTTTGCCGACGATACAGCTATATTGTCTGTCGGCAAGGAACCAAAAACAGCCACTGGAAGGCTACAAGAAGATTGCAACAAATTCTTAGAATGGGCAGAAAAATGGAAAATAAAACTAAATGAAATTATGTCGATACATGTAAATTTCATGAACAGAAAGATTAAAACTCCACCAAGGCTTTTGCTAAACGCTGTCCCGCTTGATAATGAAACAAAATACCTAGGGATGACTTTGGACGCAACAACCAAGTTATCAAACCAATCTGGACCTATGGAGCTCAACTCTGGGGATGTGCCAGCAAGTCAAATATCAAACACATACAAAAGTTTCAAAATAAAGTATTGAGAAATATGATCACTGCTCCATGGTACATTAGAGACAAAGACATTCATAGAGATCTAAACGTCCCACTCGTCATAGACGTAATCAAGGAAAAGGCTATTAAACATGAAGAGAAACTTCACTGCCACCCAAACGCAGAAGCCCTTCAGCTGCTGGACAACCAGAATCTCGTCCGAAGACTGAAGAGAACCAAGCCGTTTGAACTAATGTAGTGCTGTATGAAGGCAGAGCATGTGTCTGGTTTAGGTTAGCTTAAGACAACAAAACAAACTAAGGGACATCATTGGATAACTTTAGAAGTTAAGAAATTAGATTGTATTCAGAAAAAATTAATAGTTGGTCACTTGTGACCAGTTTTAGTTGGAAACGTGTAACTAGCCCTATACGTAAATTAAAAAAAATGTGTGGTTATCTAATAACAGTAGAATTGGATTATCTATGCTAGGCGTTGCATGATACTTAAAATGAGATAACCAGTCCAGAAACAATGCATTGTTGATGTAGGTTGTGTCTGATAGCATTCTTATTGAAAAAGGTGGAGCCCGTTCTAAAAGTTCAGCCTTCGTACGCTTGCGAGGAAATATGAATGCTGGGAGAATAAAATTCCTAGCGGCATTGACTACATTTACCATTGTTACATTGATACCACGTTCAGCACTGAAAATCTTGTTGACGCAGTGCTTCTCCTTTATTGAAAATACTTTTGGTGATTTGTTTGGTACAGTACAGACCTCAGTCTCGTCCATATTGTAATTTGCGTGAGGAGGAAACTTGTAGGTATCCAACAATTTCGTCAGATTTGCAAAGTAGCGATCACGCTGAGGCTTATTGAAGCCTATCGCTTGAGCAACACTTGTTGAGATCAGCAAACGTAACGATAATTGTGGATGCCGTTTCATAAATAACCGAAGCCACTCTGTACCGGTATTTTTTTTCCTTATTAAAGCGATGTTGTAATCCATTATTCTCTGCAAAAGCATAAGCCAACTCTCGTATTTTTTTTTAATGGTTAGTACGTATATCATGCCATCTACTTTTATGATATACTCGCACAGTTCTAATTCCATTTCCTGAGAAAAGATTTGAGAGTATCTGCCAAGACATCAAAGTGTTCTCTCGGTACTTCTTTTTCACCTAGACATCCTGCAAACAGAAAAAAAAGATTATCACGCATGTAAAAACTATTAAAAAAATATATTGTGTAAAAGTACGCGCGTACTCTTGCAACATACTCAAATGCTTACTCTTGCACACATTCAAGATTTTCTAATACAGCGAGGTACAACACTATCAATTAGCATCGACTGAAAGCGCTCTCACTTTGACTCCTACACGAGTTTCTTGCCGATTGAACCGCATAATCGTCTTTTTTTAAATATTTTTAGTTTTATCACAAATATTCTTCGAAAATGCTAAAAATATTTAAGAAAACAAATTAAAATGTTTAAACTTACGTAATTCCTATGTTTTTGCTGGGATTTTATTTCTTTTTGCACAGTACCTTCAACTCCCTTGCACTTCAAAATAGCACTGAAGTTAGCCGCGTATCGTAAACAACGTCAGGTCTGCAAGATCTTAGTTTGCTTAGTCACTACTCGATAAAAAGATTGAGACTACCAAGTTGGAAGATCGTGTTTCCTATCTTTGTAAAAAGTTCAGCGGGTACTGGACACGGGCTTCTAGCTCCAAATCTAAACTACTGGCTAAGCACACTGAATGACTGAACACAAAAGAAATTTGTAAACTTGCGTTTATAGAACAAGTTTCGGCACAGTAGACACCACGGTTGTGTTCTAGCCAGAATTAATGGATTAATTGCTGCTCGAAGACACTTCATAGATAAAATGTCGACCTAATTATTATTTTCAGTTTACGAGGAAGTGTATGCCTTTAAGTGAAGACAATAATCAGCGAATATTCGAAAAATGTTAAGTTGTCGAGCTTTGTGCCCATTGAAATTATACAACATACTGCAATACCAACCATTTTAATGAAAACCCGATTTCCATAAGCGGGGTCCGTTGTAACGAGTCTTAGCTGGGATCATTTTATCTCACGGTCAAGTATTGATATGTATTAGTAGGTGTGTAAAACCGCTCCATACAAATTTTGTTGGTTCGTTGGTTGGGAAATAGATTTGTGACAAACAAAGTTCAAAAGGAAGATTAAAAAGACGACAAGATTTCCTTAGTAATTATTGAATTTATCTTGCGAAACATTTCTTGAATAAGTATAAAACATTCATGTGTTGAAATATTCGAAAGCATGCTTTTTATATCAAAAAACTAATATTAAGTTATCTGGAGTTTTTAATAATTCAATAGATCTCGTCCCACAGCAAAAAAACCTAAAAACTCCAGATAACTCAATATTAGTTTTTTTTTTAATATAAAAGGTATAGTTTCTAAGATTCCAACAGATGAATGATTTATAGTTATCCAAAAAATGTTATAAAAACCCAATATAAATCCAATAATTATTACTTAAATCTTGTCCTTTTTTGCACTTTATCTGTCACAATCCCATTTCCAGTTCAATAACAAATTTTATTTACAAAATACAGGCCTACCAATCAAAAATGTATATTTGCTTAATGACCAGACATAACTTGGGTTTTCCCGTTATTTGTTTTCGACAAATAATAATGGGTTTCCACAATTTAGTACCTCCCCTTTGTAATAATGTTATTTCTCAGGTAGTATTTATTTGTTGTTAGAATTCACTCATGCTTCTATATTAAATATTTAGTCTAATTTTGAATTCAGTATGAAAATGGCTCTGTGAGTTGAAACTGTTCCGTAATAAAATTTATATATATATATATATATATATATATATATATATATATATATATATATATATATATATTATATCGTGACTGGACTAGTTAAGAAAGAGCCAAATATACCAAGAGGTTTAAGGCACTCTTGTGGGGTTGCAGTCAGAAGAATGATTGGCCAGTAAAGAAAACCCTTTTTTGTTAATCTAGCTTTCGACAAACTTTATTCCCTTCTTCAGGACGTCTTAAGTCTATTCTTATAAAATAAAAATAAAGAAGAAAACCTACCAAAGTGAGTAAATATGAAAAGCCAGATTTTGTTCAACAGATAGTCATTAGAACTTAACACTAAGATGACATAATATGAAAAGAAATCTTTTGAAAGGCAAAAATTCTCTTATTTAATTAAGAAACTAATTTTTAACATGTTGACATCGTTGAAATGCTATTTTAAATTCAAGAATGAAATTGACAGTTGGCGCCAAAACCCCTTTTTAATAGGTAAAGTTGACCAAGAACAGGTAATCGTTCTGGGCAGAAAAGTATTAAAATTTTTAGTGTATGCAGGTGGTCGCATGTTCCATATCCCCTTCTGAATCCTGCTTCAATCGGTTTATATGTGTCAAATTTGTTCGTCAATCTGCTAGTTATGATTTTCATGAAGGTTTTGTATCACTGGGAGAGAAGGGATATAGGCCTATAATTGTCCAGAGTCGCCGGATCGCCTTTTTTATATATCAAAATTGTGTTAGCGTTGTTCCATCCACTGGGTATCCTACTTTCGACAAGACATCTGTTGAATAAGATCTTTAAATATTCCTTAACTTTTCTTCCTCCTTCCTTAAGAAGTTCTATTAAGACTTTGTCATCTCCCACTGCTTTATTTCTGTTCATATCTTGTATGGCTTTATCTATTTCATCCTCGGTAATATCTGGCAGGTCTTCAGAATTCACATTTGTTATTGTCTTTTTTAAAATCTTTATAGTATTAGCCGAAGGAGGGTTTCTTGGGCTATATAGATCTTCATAGTATTGTTCAGTTATCATTATTATCTCCTTTCTATCTCTTACTTCATTGCCTCGGTTCTTTAGCAGAATTATCTTGTTCTTTGCTACTTTAGACTTCATTCCCTTTAGACTTCGGTTCTTTTCTATTATTTATTTTATGCGTCTTTCTTGAGATTTTCTTAAGTGAGCTTTTATTTGTTTTCTTATGGTCTTTTTTAATTCTGCGAACTCCACTGTGTTTCTTTTATTTTCGCTCAAAAGTTGACGTCTTTTCCTTCTTGGGTCTTTCTGCTAATTTAAGACTGTTTTTGTTGTTGATTCGTGGCGACCTTAGAGCTTGTTTCTAATAATTCATTGGTTATGACTAAATTCAATTCATCTAATTCAAGCGCTTCCAGATGCAATTCATTGGCTTCTTTCAGTTGATTTGTATACTGTTCGTTGTTAATTTTCAGAAGTTTGGTGTCTATTTTCTTATTTATGAGTCTGCAGTTTCTTCGATCTGGTTTAGTTGGTATCTTTAATTTTACTCTAAGTAGTCTATGATCGCTACCAATAGATACGGCGTTTATAGCTGTGACGTCTTGGACTATTTTCTTTTCCTTTGTTAGTGCATAATCTATTTCATTTTTTGTGGTACCATTTGGTGATACCCATGTCCACTTCCTCTGTGGTTTTTTCTGAAAGAAAGTATTCATTGCGAAAAGTTTAGTTGCTTCTAAGTAGTTCATTAACATTTCCCCTCTCTCGTTTCGATTTCCGTATCCAAAGTCGCCTATTCTATTTTTTGTGTCTTCTAATTTGTTGCCCAGTTTTGCATTAAAATCGCCGATGACCAACGTATATGTGCTTATGTTATCGTTCATAGCTTTCGTTACTGTTTCGAAAAAAGCCTCAGTTTCTTCATCGTCGTGTGTTGATGTTGTAGCATAGACCTGTATAATCTTTAAGCTAACAGCTTTACTCAGGTTAATAATCCAAACTGCAACTCTTACATATATATATATATATATATATATATATATATATATATATATATATATATATATATATATTATTTATTTTGGAAGATAAAAGGCGCTTAACTTTAAGGACGTGCTAAATTCATTTAATAAAAATTTAGAAGTACTCCCATGTGTTCAAAATGAAGCCAGTGTGAAAATTACGGATATAAAACTTTTATTTATTATGCCGCAGGGAAATACAACTTTTCAACCGCACTGCGTAAACATTTAAACTAAAATGTGACGGCTTTGTTACTATTTGGTCACCCAGTTATTCAGTCATCACGTTAAACTACGGCTTTTAGTGGTCAGTAAGAGGCAACAGCAACAGAATCATGTGGACGTGCTCATACGTTTCGGTAGGCAATGTTTTACCTGCTGCACCGGTTGGCCGCATTTACTATATCACCGCGCCATGCCTAGGAATTTAAGTAATTAGATATTGAAGTAAAGAGCCTTTTCACTCTAATTCTAATATATTAGAGTTAAGTGCTCAAGTTGTAATAGTAACAAACAAATGTTACGACGACTATGGCATATTAGAGAAAATTACCTGAGAAATGGTCTATTAGCATGTGCGATAAAGAAATAGACCCTTTTCACTAAAGGTGTAATTAACAAAATAGCTCCCCAGGGAAAATGTTAGGGTCAAATTTATACATGCAATGTTCCTATTCTAGAAAATATAGTTATCCCTAATACAAATGGTTATCCTAGATAAAAAGGGTTTTACCAAACTAACAATTAACATAAAGTGATGGTCTCTTGGGATAGTTTACGGGTATTGCAATTTTTCCTCTTACAATGATTAAATTAAAATCAATTACTAAAATTTATTTCGTGCAGGTTTACTCTTTATTATTGAAACTGTTTGGGTTGTAATACCATTAAAAATTATGTCACTTACAAGGGAACCACCCCAACCCGATCTCACCGATTTTGATCATTTTTGGATATGATAGATAGATAGATAGATAGACAGATAACTTGCTGGAATAAACCTTTTTTTATTTCAGTATTTATCCCTTACAAAAAACACCCATAAAGGTATGAAACAATGTCAGAAAAAATATTATTACCAAAATAAACATCACAATAAAAATGAAAGTTTATTCTTAGCTTTCTTATTTCTTTATTAGTTTTACCAGATTTATATATATATATATATATATATATATATATATATATATATATATATATATATATATATATATATATATATATATGACAGTTATAATACAATTAAAATATTATAAAAAGAGATTAAAAAACAAAGAAACCTATACACATTTAAAATTTAAAGATACAGCTAATCTTTCTTTTCTCTCTCACACAAAAAAATTTGTGGAACACACTTATCATTAATGTTATAGTACTTGAAAAAATGATAGACACATATTTATTTTTATCGACTGAGATCCACTTTTAATTCAAACCCTAAAATTTTTTTTCAATATATCTCAGAATCTAATGAATATTATTGAATAGAATCAGATGGATAATATTCGTCATATAAAGTCACAAATGTGAGGTGTGTTTGTGATCAAAGGGGTGGCAACCCCTATTTTATGTTTTAAAAAGACTACCTTTTTTATGAATATTTTTTTATAAATATCGGGAAATGATCACAAAAGAATTATGAATAGCATTTTTGTAAGCAATATCGATTATTAGCGTTGCCATGATTCGGGATTTTTCAAATAATCATCCTTAAATAAAACTGTTTTTTCTTAAAAAGTCATCCGAAATGTAAAACAAATGTAATTTATAACAACTGCAAATATATTGAAAATTTGCTAAATAATACCACCAAAAGGTGAAAAAAGTCATCCCCAAAATAAGTACCTAATGTATCATGATGGTCGACCTTTTGTGGATACTTTTAATATTGAGATGAAGTAGATTAATAATTTTATTTTTTATTACGATATATTGTCTTAGTAGTTCTATATCCACTAGACAATTTTAAATGCTGATGTTTTATATCCTCTGCAGGTGGGAAAATTAAATTAAAATATTGAAAAGAGATAAAATCTTTAAAAGTACCATAGATATCTTTTTTTTCTAGCATCCCCTTTCAAGGGGTGAAATTTACTCTTAAAGTCAACCCTTAAAATTCTTTTTTTAATATATCTCAGCATCTAATGAATATTTTTGAATAAAATTAAATGGAAAATATTCGTCATAAACAGTCACAAATGTAAGGTGTATTTGGGACCAAAGGGGTTGCAACCCCTATTTTATATTTTAAAATAACTACATTTTTTATGAATATTTTTTAATAAAACCGGGAAATGAACTCAAAAGAATTACGAAAAGCATTTTAGTTAACAATATTGATTATACTAATGGTGATATATTTCGAAATTTTTCAAATAACCATCCCTAAATACCGTTAACTACCCCTAGCAGTGATGGACTACATATAAGTGGCAAAATCTTTTTTTCTAAAAAGTCATCCGAAGTGTAAAACAAATGTAATTTATAACAACTGCAAATATATTGAAAATTTGTTAAATATTAGTACCAAAAGTGTGAATAAAGTCACCACCAAAAGTAAGTACCTAATGTAACATGAAGATGGTCGAATTTTTGTGGATACTTTTAATATTGAGATGAAGCAGATTAATAGTTTTATTTTTTATTACGATATTTTGACTTAGTAGTTCTTTATCCACTAGCCAATTTTAAAAGCTGATGTTTTATATCCTCTGTAGGTGGGAAAATTAAATTAAAATATTCGTCATAAAAAGTCACAAATGTGAGGTGTATTGGTGACCGAAGGGGTTGCAATCCTATCTTTTTATTTCTGGCATCCACTTTTAAGGGATGAAATTCACCTCCAGAGTCAACCCTTAAATATTTTTTTCAATATATTTCAGCACGTAATGAGTATTTTTGAATAAAATCAAATGAAAAATATCCGTCATAAAAATTCGCAAATGTGTGATGTATTTGTGACTAAAGGGGTTGCAACCCCTATTTGGTATTTTAAAAAACTACATTTTTTATTAACATTTTTTTATTAATATCGGGAAATTTTATTATTAAATTATTAAATATTTTTTCAACAACACTGTCAAAAGGATGAAAAATGGCACCCCCCCCCCTCCAAAGTAAATACCTAATGTAACATGAAGTTGATCGAACTTTTTGCGGATACTTGTAATATTGAGATGAAGTATATTAATGGTTTAATTTTTTATAACAAAATTTTGACTTAATAGTTCTTAATCCAATCGCCAAGTTTAACTGCTGAAGTATGATATCCTCTGGAGATTGGAAAATGATATTAAAATATTGAGAAGAGATAAAATGTTTAAAAATACCCTGGATTGGAGATCTGTATGATATATAAAGTTTTCCAGTTCTTTTCTTCCAAAATATACAAACATTTCTTCCAAAATACCTTACATTCTCTATTAGGGATACGATCCACTTCAAGCACAAAGAATATTAGTTTAGATTTTACTTGATATTTAACAACCATTATATCCACCATTTGGTATTAACCTTTATGCAATTTTTGTATTCCATTTTTACATTTTTTAACAATTTTGTGTCTCGTGTCCAATTTATATTTAGGTCTTCAAAAATATGGTATCGTTCACATTGTAGAAACACTTTTTTGCTATTTCGCAATTTATTAAATAGTCCTGGACAGCATCCATTAAAAATATGTTTTTTTACCTTTTCTTGTGCTCAATTTAATGAACATTATTTTAATCGTGCCTTCTTCATCAAAGAATTTGTTTTGTTCGCGTAGATAAACTTCTATTTTTTTTTGTTTCACTAAATTCCTTTCATATTCTGTTATATTAAACCTGAAAAGTCGTATCTTAGTCAATTCTACATCAGATTTATTTAGAAATTTTATGATTAAATCACCTCTGTTTATATTCTTTGTGTTTTTAACACGGTTATTTCGGCATTTCGATATTTTTTGGGTCTAATTACACTACTTTACCAATTTACAACTGTAATATAAAAGGCAGTCTTTGGTTAATTTTTGGTCTCTAAATGCGAAAATGATGGTAAAAACTTTCTAGTACGTAAGATTTTTGAGTTATGATTTTTTCAGCCAAAATAAATAAGTATTTTAATCACATTATTTTGAAAAGTAATTTGTAATATACCGGAGCGCGAACTTGCCAAATTTACATTTGCAATAAGTTAGGGAAATTATGCACAATCTTGCAACATCATATGAGGGTGTCTAGGGATGCCAAGTCAACCACGAAGTCTCAACCTCCTAGGGCTTAAAATAACGGAAGTACTCATTTAAACCTATATAATTCCAAATTTATAAGATGGGATGTCTTCTAGTGTCTGTCACATCAATCAAATAATCTCTTTCTTACTTTCAATTATCGCTACTGTATCATTAATGGTTTCTTGCAATGAAGAATATGTGTCAAATCGAAGGTATTTTGGCCAGAAAAATTTCATAATTCTATAACCCTTATCTTTATTATTTTAATTTCTGAAGACGTTAACTTACACTAATCGTGTGAGTACATCCATAGCAATTAAAACGTTATAAATTTAGACATTCTTTTTATTATACATACTCCATCATTCAAAATAAAAGTAACTATAAACTATAAACTTAAAATTGCAAACAACCTTTGTTCTTTTCTATTGCCTAATTAAACAATAGAATATTTTAAAAATATTAAAATACAGTTATAATTAAAGTGTTCTTGATAAACATGAATTGTTGTTGGCTCCTGGAAAACTTAGAAAATTGATGGTAATTTGAAATTACTTTCCATTCATCCGAAACGCCAAAGCAGCAATTTTGCTGCTGCAGTTTCTATGCTATATGTACGGGCATTCAATAGCTGTATTATCCTGTTAATTTCCTGATGTTTTACACAATATCGTGGTAATTTATGAAAAGTTTTGAAGTAAACAAATTATAGTATAAGAGTTTTCTAATTTAATTGGAAACTTGGAAACCTATGATAAATTATAGGTTATTTTTCTTGGCGGCAAAAACATTTAATAGGTGAGAAGTGGGTTACTGCTTTCCACAATTTTATTTAAGTTAGATTTTATATTACAAGTTAAATGTGTTAAAGTCTCTTTTGCTATAATTATAAATATTTATGTGGACTGTACTCTTGGTATCCTCATATACTGTGCAAAAGTGCACTTAAAATCCAACGCAAAAACTTACTATCTATTTTTGTGTGATAAGTCTGGTATCAAAATTTGTCTATCATGCCAGGTTTTCAACTAAACCTACACTATAGCTACCGAAATTGGTATTAAACAATTTTATTTAGCTTCGCACTTCTATAACTATTAATTATAAATTAACATTTGTTAACTCATGTAATGGGGCGTTTAACAACGTAGTTAAGGTGAAATTTTGAACACATTTATTAAACCAACTACAATACCACATTACAAACTTTTAGAGTCTGATGAAGGCCATAAAAATGATAACGGATTTTTACTAGTGGTCCATGGAAATTAAACTTGTGTAGGGAAAAAATGTAACTAGCGATTTTATTGCTGAAAAGGGTATATTTTGGCATCACTAAAAACATACTTCGATGGAAATTCATACGGGCCATGGCTTACAAAATGGCGGCCAAGAAATGGTTACTTTTTTCAGTTTTCCAGTTTATCTTGAAAAATAAGAGTTATATGAAAAAATGTTTCAAACAAAACTTATAGATAATTAAAAAACCTATCGATTGATATAATTAAAGTTATAGGTGGCGCCATTAGTTATCGAAATATAATTTTTTTTCTCGGAAAATTCCATTTTTTTAAAATTTATAATTAAATGATATTTATTAATTAACTATCGCTTCAGAATTCTAGAAAATGATAGATATTTTTGACCCAAAAAAGCGTGTTTAATATGAAATTTGTGAGTTGAATAATTTCCGAGAAAATCCAGCTCAAAATTGAAAATTCGATGTCGATTATTATCCTTCCTAATAAATATACAGCAACTAGGTTGACAGCAATTTGTTTGAAATAACGTATTATTTCAAGATATATTTTCGAAATTTTTTTTTTTTTTGATTTTCCGTCGAGCAAATTGCGAAAAACATTTTTTTGCACTCGAAAAATTGCAATAACTTTTTTGTCAGTGTAGTTACGATTGTTTTAATACGTCTATTAGATTTAGATATATCATTTCCGATCTCTGGAAAAAAAAATTGTTTTACGATAAAATTTACCTTTTTTTTTAAAAAAAAATTCGCAACGTCGAGGTTTATAAATATTAAGCGCTGAAATTTACAGAAGACATTATTGAATACTTGTAGTTTATCGAGAAATTTTTCGGTTTCACAACATCCCTGTAAGATCTATGGACCTCTGAAAACTACCCACAGAATCTATCCGACGGTATTCAAATAACGCGGGTACAGCTAGTCAGTGGGTGGCTATGTTGCAAGGCGCAGATGTCCTCTCTTGGCACTATCCGGTTCGGAGCCGGCATTCTGGTAACACCTGTCATTTCGGAGTAGTATGCTTTGGAGTTAATTTGATATAACGTTTTGACATACTAGAAAGAAAAAATATTATAGTGTTTGTACATTTGTAAAAGCACTATTGCAAACATTTTTTGCATTTAAAAGCGTTTTAGTGGGGTTGGGAAAAGACTGATTCTGGTTTGTGGCTGCCATATACAAATGACACAATTATTCCCGAGAAATTGACTAATTTTTTCTCGTGTTTATGTAAAACGTGATGTTTTAATAATAAATGCACATGTAAAAGTCATGGTCTGAAATGTACTAATTTATGTGAGAATTGCGATGGGCAGTGTGATAATTGTTCCGAAATCATACTCTGGAGGATATTGTTAAAGAAAATGATGATGATGAGGCTGAAGTTGTTGTTATTAATGAAATAAATGATGTATACGAGAATAATATGAATGTTAACGACGAAAATAATGAAATGTAAGGACGGCTGACAACTTGTTTTGTATTAAAATGATGTATTGGTAATAAAATAAGATACAACTATTGTATTATTATATACATGTACTTTTTGTTCAAACTGTATTTTTTAAATAAAATGATGGATTGTTAATAAAATCAGAAATAACTTTTTACTAATAATATAATCTAAATATTATAATTTTACCATATACTTTACTCCACAGTCGCACAAAGCGATAGGTACGTGTAGTCCGTAGCTGAGCGGCACGCCTGCAGCATAGCAACCCGCTGACTAGCTGTATTCGCGCGTTTTGACTACCGTCGGCTAGATTCTGTGGGTGGTTTTCAGAGGTCCATAGATCTTACAGGGATGTTTTTCGTGAAACCGAAAAATTGCTCGATAAACTTCTTCTTATTGCGCCCTCTCCTTCCGAAGGTTGGCGATCCAAATGGCAATTGTGGCTCTGGAAGCTGCAGCACGAAATATGTCTGTAGATGAGCGATCAAACCATCTCCTCAGGTCTTTCAACCATGAATTCTGGCGTCTTCCTACTGATCGTTTACCCTGAACTTTACCCTCTATAATGAGTCGAAGTAGCTCATATCTTTGACCTCTCAGCACATGACCCAAGTATTGAATTTTTCTCTCTTTAATGGTGTTTAGCAGTTCTTTTTGTTTATTCATGCGCTGGAGTACTTCGTTGTTAGTGATCCTTTGCATCCATGAAATTCGCAACATCCGCCTATATATGTACATTTCAAAAGCCTCTATCATTTTTTCTGTTTGTGGGTCCATTGTCCAACTTTCGCATCCGTAGAGTAAGGTAGAGAAAACGTAGCATCTGACCATACGAGTTCTGAGCTCCAGACTAAGGTCTGATCTTGTAAAAAATGTTTTCATGCTCATTAGTGTTTTTCTCGCTTGTTCGATCCTCGATAAAATTTCCTTCTTCGGGTTACACTGGCTGTTGATATTAACTCCTAGATATTTCATTGATGTTACCTGTTCTATTGTTTGTCCCTTGACATGCAGACGTACATTTATTGGCGCCTTTGAAAATACCACTATTTTGGTTTTAGAGACGTTCAGATGTAAGCCGAACATTTCGCTATGATGTACTACGGAATCTATTATGCTTTGTAGCTCTTGTACGCTGTTTGCTATTAGGACGGTATCATCAGCGTACCGAATGTTGTTGATCATAGTTCCGTTAAACTTGATTCCACCTTGGGCATCGTCTAGTGCTTCTTTAAATATGGACTCGGAATACAGATTAAACAGGAGCGGAGATAGCACGCATCCCTGTCGGACTCCCCGTCTAATCCACATATCTCCGGATGTTGTTTGTTCTACTTCGACTGTTGCCGTTTGGTGCCAATAGAGTTCTGAGATAATGCGTAGGTCTTGTTCGTCGACGCCGGTTGTTCTCAGAATTTCAATCATCTTTTGATGGTTAACGCAGTCAAATGCCTTTCGATAGTCTATAAAACATGCATATACATCCACGTTCATGTCTCTGCAGCGTTGTGTCATTACATTTAGGGAGAAAAGAGCTTCTCGTGTTCCCATTCCGTTTCGAAATCCGAATTGAGTGTTATCCATCTGATTTTCGCACTTCCTGTAAATTCGTGTATGGATGATTCTGAGAAAAGTTTTAAGGACATGAGAGATCAGACTTATTATCCGGTAATCATCGCATTGTGAGGAATTAGGTTTTTTTGGCAGTGTTATAAATGTTGACTTTAGCCAGTCTAATGGTATTTTGCCGGAGTTGTATATGTTATTGAATAATGATGTTAACAAGTCTAAGCTTTTGCTTTCGTTGCCTGCAATTAATTTAAGTATTTCGACGTTGATTTTGTCTGGACCGGTAGCTTTACCATTTTTCTGTGCTTTTATTGCATGACGAACTTCTTCTTTAGATAGACTACAAGTATTCAATGATGTCTTCTGTAAATTTCAGCCCTTAATATTTATAAACCGCGACGTTGCGAATTTTTTTTTAAAAAAGGTAAATTTTATCGTAAAACATTTTTTTTTCCAGAGATCGGAAATGATATATCTAAATCTAATAGACGTATTAGAATAATCGTAAGAACACTGACAAAAAAGTTATTGCAATTTTTCGAGCGCAAAAAAAACTGTTTATCGCATTTTTCTCGACGGAAAATAAAAAAAAAATTTGAAAATATATTTTGAAAATATACATCATTTCAAACACATTGCTGTTAACCTGGTTGCTGTATCTTTATTAGGAAAGGTAATAATCGACATCGAATTTTCAAATTTGAGCTCGATTTTCTCGGACCATTAATTGGCCGCTATTTTGTAAGCTATGGACCGTATGAATTTCCATCGAAGTATGTTTTTAATTATGCAATAATATACTCTTTTCAGCAATAAAATCGCTAGTTACATTTTTTTTCCCAAAACGGCTCTTTTTGAGTCTAATTTTCATGGATTATAGCTAGATGTCTCGAATTTGGATTCAGAGGTTGTAGTCCATAATTCCGTATCTCGAACCTTAAGGATCTAATGATAACTAGTAAAGCAGAAACTATGATGATATAAAAAGTAGTAATGAATCTCTGCCTACTCATTCATGCTACATATTGTATTCGAGAGGCGATTTTTTAAGGAGAACTGGTATTTTTATGCCAAACCTCACAGTTAAGTGAGAAAAACCAGAAATGGAATATTACCAAAATAAATAATGTGATAAAATTAACAGAGTTTAGTTGAAAGTTAATAGCTGCGCCAACGAACAAATGTGTCAAGCTAATCCCTATGCTAGTTTTAATAGAAATTAATGTTTCCATATAGTTTAGTGTAAAATTGACAGGTTATTTAAATAAATTAGATTTATTTTTTTCAATATCATAGTTATTTATTTGTGTGGATAAATATTGTAACAACACAAGTACCATTTTCTCGTTTTTATTGCTTGCATTGGTATTGTAAATTGTAGTAAAGAAACGTTTATTAACAAAAATGAAAGTTAACAAACGAGACCGATTAATTCTCGAAATTTAACATGTTTCTCTATCTTAGTTGAGTTATTATTACATATGTCAGTATAGGTCCTTTTGTTATCAAGTTGGAATATTGTTAAAGGGGGAGTTAGAGTTGAAAGCCAAAGTTTTAAGGGATTTACCGTTTATGTTTGAAGGGTTTTAGGATTAAGATATACTTTTATTAGGATGACAGGAATTAACCAAAAATTCAGTATATCAGCATAGAAAAACATATTTAAAATAACCTACATTTCTTTCTCAGAAAAAGTTGTGAGGCGAAATTAAGAACAGTGAACACAATTTTGTAATATAATCATTTTTACCTAGAAAAAATGTAATAATATAGCAAATTGGGAATTCATGTTATGATTTTCGATTTGAAGAGCTGGACTTGGTTTTTTTTTTAAACAAAACACCCTGTATAGCTTTATATAGAATTTAATTAGAGCTTTTAAAATTTAAGTGAATGCCTAGAAGATTGGGAGATTTATTTAGTTGCTGCACCTATTCCTTTTGAGAAGTAAGTAATAATTTTTTACAAAATTTTATTTACAATAATTTTGAAATATGTATTGCTTGTTTGAAAGTCATAGACAATGATGTTTCTTGCGAAGTAGTAGATATCTGTTGGACATTTCAGCTAGTAGTTATCTCTAGCCGTTTTCAAGTGAAACTAAATAAATATCTTAGCTACATGACTATTTATACTAAAAGTAAATGCTGTAGAGTGTGACTGAGATGGGTGCAGTCGTGCCTGCTATGGCAAAATCCCATTTTTTATGCTGCATTTAGTTTTAATTTACAATTACTAAGAAGTGGTTTACACACTTCTCTTATATCTAAAGATGGTTTACTAAAACAACTCTGGTTCTGATGTATAACGGCGGCTTCTTTGAATTTCCGTTTTCTCCAATGTTGTTCTCGGTGTAGTACTTTAGCTTCAGACCATTTTATGTGGTGTTCATGAGTCCAGGCATGGTTGACGGTACCAGATTTTTCTGTTTCATCTCGAGAAGTGCATTTTTGGTGTTCTTTGATCCATAGGTCAAGAGGTCTCTTTGTTTCGCCAATGTAGGAATTGCCACATTCACATGGTATCTGATATACACAGTTCTTCATGTCTCTTTGAGTTGTGGTTTGACTCTAGTGAGCCGACTTCTCAGAGAGTTATTTGAATTGAAAACAACCTTGATTTTATATCGTTTTTCTATCTTTCTAACTTTTTCTAAAATGCCTTTAACATAGGGGTTCTTCAATTCTGGTTTTCGTTCTTCATTCGTTGTCGATATGTCCCATTTCTGCGTTGTTCAAGAAATTTATCCACTAGATATACTGGGTATCCGTTGGCTGTCAGATCATTTTTAATATAATCTATCTCTTTCATCAAGTTCTCGTTGGAGTTGCAGAGAGTTAAGGCTCTATCTACCAGACTTCTTACAATTCCTTGTTTGGTATTATTGCAGTGATTATATGAATAATTAAGGTATTGTCCTGTGCGCGCGGCTTTTCTGTAAACCGAAGTTCGAATTTGTCTGCCGTTTCTTTCAACCAAGACATCTAAAAATGGTAATTTATTTTCTACTTCTTTCTCCATGGTGAGTTTAATAGTTGGGCTGATATTGTTGAGATCAAAAAGAAAGTTTCGAAGTTCTTCGTCATTTCCACTCCAAATAATAGAATCTAAGTAGAACTCAGCAGTAATAGTACAATTTTTTTTGTGTTCATATAATCTATCCTGAACATACATAACTGGCCCCCCATGCTTTTGTGGCGCTTTACACGAGTAGGCCATCTGATAGTAGTTATTAATTTTCATAAATTCTATATTAAATAAATTTGCCCAATGTTCTGTAATACATAAGATATCCGGTTTACATTCGTGGGTAAGAATTTCAATGTTGGTTAATTTGTTTGTGAGACATTGTATATTGACACTAATCGACGTTAATCTTCCACCAGTATTGGAGGTGAAAGTGTTTCTAAAAAAGAATATCTTGATTCTTTTATGCCCTGGCATCACATCAGGGCTACCCTGTTGTTTCTTGCCAATCGCTCTAGTGCTTGCTAGCAGTCTCAAGTAAACTAAGACTCGTAGGTATTTGACCAGAGAGCTTTTAGCGCTGCTTGGCTATCTGACAGTATGTATTTCTAGCCTTCTTAGTGTTTTTGCTGACATATTCATTAATGCAGATTTGGATTGCATGCATTTCTGCATGGAACGTAGTGGGGACGTCTCCTAGGGATTATGCAAACCCAAAACTTGGACCTGATACTCCCGCTCCAACTTTTTCTTTCATCTTTGATCCGCAGTAAATCGTATCATCGAATTCTTCTCTAGTCGAGGTTATCCCTCTACGTTCGTTTGGTAGCAATCAGTAACTACTTGAAAATTAAAATCGTAACTGATGTACATGATTTCTGTTGGTTTCAATATGGATTCTGTTGTAATTGTATCCAGAATCTTCATATGTCCAATAAAATTTCCAGGTTTGAGAGTTTTAGTTTGGAACAGCTTGAGAGCATTTGTTGCTGCTGCCCTCAACACAGCTATATGTAGTGGAGGGAGGTCAACATTGCCTCTATTGTTGCGGTAGGGCATTATAGCATGACCCTTTAACATCTTTACGGACTAACCTCTGTATTTTTTGTAGCTTTTTTGAGCTGCTACTTATTGCATCTTGGAACACCATACTATGGCGATATATGTGATCATAGGTTTGATGTTCATTTTATATAACCATAAGATCATCTTCGGCTTCAAACTTCAGGTTTTTCTAAAGATTCTATAGCCTATTCAGTTTGACGCTGTTGCTTTTTGTAGAATCTTTTTAATATGGCTGTGCCAGATTAGTTTATGGTTTATTATTACTACGAAATATTTAATCTCAGTGTTGTTCCATTTAAAGTTAGAGTCTAATGATGTCTAGCTTTCGTGTCCTTGTAAATGGCCTGGGGACTGTATAGTCAGGGGTTGCCAATCAGAAATTATTACAACAGAAAATATTCATATGTCGGCATATAAATATCATTACCAACTAGCAACGTAATATCACAAATACTTTGGGAATTATCGGTAAAGGAAAATATTGTCAAAATTTTTAAAACACACTTTGTTTTCATTATGGGTGGCTAACAAAACTTTTTCCATAGCAGATTAACATTTAACCATTTAAATGTATAACAGAACTAGGCTTTGTACAATTAGATCTGAGTCTCTCTGTACTTTTTATTTTAAAAGCTGTTATACATGTTAGTGATATTTATAAATCTATTTGCCTAGGGCAAAGTTGTTCACTGTGAAATAAAATCATTTTTGTGATATTTTTTTCATTATCACAACCAATATTTCTGTGATTCTTGAAATATTAATTATGAAATTTATAATAAATAGTAGCAAAAAAATTTTAACATTAGTTGTATTGTGTAAAGTAAACTAACATTAGAAAGATTCTACGTCATAGTGCATCGCATTGAAACTGCAGCAGCAAGTGTGCTGTCTTGGCTTGTCGCATAAATTGAAAGTAATTGACAATTACCATTAATTTCCCAACTTTACACCACAAATAAACATCGTGTCTTTATAATACAGATAACATTTTAATTGGATTTCTATCTTTAGAGTTGTTTGTTATCTTGCGTCGTTTCTTTTCTTCTCTTTTTATATCAATTTTGTTTCATTTGTCTCTAAGCAATTTAATAGGTTGTTCAGGACTGTGGGTTAATTCGATAGTAGTAAGATCTACCTGGTTTTTCATTTTATCATCATTAATCTTTTTCTTTGGCTAAGATAATAATATCAACTGATAATAAAATTAGATCAGATGGATTTTAGGACAGCTTTCTTCTTATCCATATTTCATAATTACGTCGGCAACATCTAACAGTCTGTCGTTTCAGCTTCGTAAAATTCATTAAGCAGCTAAATTAAAGAATAATGGAAGAGTTTACATATTTCAAGGGGTTACAATGGGTTTCAGAGGCTAAAAAAAGCGAATTTTTACGAATTTTTTTTTACATAAGGAAATATTTATTATGGCCAAACTTCTACAGGTGAAAAAGCAACTATTGAACTACTTTAAGTAAAAATTTCATCTAAAAATCTTGAGAAATGAGCCGGTGCGACCTGATTTTCGGAGACGCTTCGAAAAAAAGGAGTTACGGTGGACATGATAACTCTAGATAGCCTTATCTGAAATGCAGTTTTGAGGAAAATGCGTTTAAAGTTTCATATAACAAAAAGCTCTAGAATTTTTTTTTAACTGACATAGAATTACCAATTCCAAGGCCATACAGCAAAGTTTCTGGGTCAGCTGCAATATCTAAAGCATCCTCTCTTCTAAATCGAATTCGGGCATCTCGAGTCGTAGCCTCTGCTTTTTTGTCGGCCAAGGAAATGCGATGCTCGTCTATTATTCGTAACTAGCAAAAAAGAACAAGGCAACCAAGAAATAGGTAGTAAACTACCAGGGAAATAATTGAACAATCGGTGAAAAATCGTCACAATATATCTCAAAAATTTTTAGAGCAACGAAAGGGTAAATACAAGACTAGCCATGATAGTTGGTGGCGGTTGGTTATGTTAATTAACATAGGACCATAAATTAAAAAAAAATGATCAGAACAAGATCATGTCTCTTATACGTATTTTTGACCGCTGACTACGAATCTGTTTGGCATTTATCTCCAGCAAGTTACGATTTTCCGTTAATCGTAAAAATAAGTTGAAAATCGATTTTCCCACATTAAAAAATCCGATATCGCTAAAATCTACAAAATTCTAGAGAATATACTCAAACCTATAAACAAACAAACTACAGAATCAAGTACCTCATACTCACAAATCATAAACCCACGAACCTCAAATAAGCAACCATAAACCCACAAATAGATTTTCTCACATGCAAAAATCTGATATCGCTAAAATTAACTAAATTCTTGAAGGTATGCTGAAACCTATAAACCAACAAACTACAGAACTAAAAATTTCAAACTCTCAAACCATAAAAACACAAATCGAATTTCTCACATGCAAAACTCTAATATCGCTAAAATTAACAAAATTCTTGAGGGTATGCTCAAACATAACAGAGGAACGTGTGGAAGAAATATTGCGAGAACATAGAAAGCATGCTCTCAACATTCCGCCTCTGTAAAATACTATCTAGAGATCCTGGTGCCCAGATTTGAGCATTGGCTCCTCCTAAAGGAGGTCAAACCACGACGGAAGAGGGGACCCTGGGGAAGCTACTAAGAGTGCACTTTCCAGGCTCAAATCGATATGAGGGCGAATCTAAAGAACGGAGACTCACCTTAGCATATCATGACTACAAGTTAGTTAAAACAATAGTGACATATGGAAGGGTGAAATGGTCGATGGAAATTTTGGCCCCTCTCAAGTCACCTGGTAAGGATGGTATATTTCCAGCTTTACTACAAAAATCCTCCGATATTATAATAAGCTACCAGGTTTGAGCTTGGGATACATACCGAGGGAAACAAAAGTAGTCTTTATTCCCAAGGTAGGAAGAACAGACTACACAAATTCTAAGTCTTTCCGTCCTATCAGCCTGACCAGTTTCTTATTAAAGATACACACAAAGGTTAGTGGATCGACATATTAAGGAAGGAATAATGGTACAATATCCCTTACATCCTTTGCAATTTGTCTACCAGGCAGGAAAATCCACAGATGCGGCACTACACCGACTCGTCACAAGAGTCTAAAGCGCGCTTTTGGGTGGACGATCTGCCTTAGGTACTTTTATCGATATCAAGGGGGCATTCGACAACATGTCTCACGATTCGATATGCAATGCTCTACAACGACGAGGCTCTGAACCGACAGTAGTCGCATGGATCAGAGCAATGTTAATATATGCTGAGCTTAACAATGTAACTGTTAAAGCACTGTCACGTCAGTGCTGCCCACGGGGAGGAGTGCTGTCGTCTTTGCTGTGGAGCCTTGTGGTGGACAGCCTGTTGAGTGCTTGCTAATGACCTAGTCATTTTGTGCCCTGGTCGCCATGTTTGGGACCTGGAGGGGCTAATGATGCGGACCCTTTGGATCACGGAACAATGGTACCGCTGCGAGGGGCTCGGAATAAATCCAGACAAGACCGAGATAGTACTCTTTACAAAAAAAAAAAAAGGAAAATGTGGAGATATACAACTCAGATCTACAAACCTTATACCTACTAACTCAAAAACCCTAATCTCAAAATCTTCAAACTTATTGAATTTGTAGGTTTATATGTTTGTTGATTTGGAGTTTGTCGGTTTGTGGATTTATGGTTTGTGTTTTGTCGATTTAAGACTTATTGGTTTGTGGGCATGGGGTCTGTAAGTACAGGTCTTATGGGGTAGTGGTTGTATAGTTTGTTGGTTTATGGATTTTACGATATAAGATTTTTAAATGTGTATATGTAATTAAAAAACCTACTATTTAAGCTACGGCATGATTTTTTTTAAAATAACTTTTTCCTGGGTCTTATTTCCGTAAAAAAGAGCCCTAATGCTAGTAAAGAAAATAATTATTTATATATTGATAAAGGTTGTTTTGTTGCTAAGATATGTTAATCTGTTTATTCAGACATTTTTTTTTAATAACTTATAGTGGAAAAACTGCATTTTTTTGACCTAAACCTAACCGGGTTTTACTTTTAAGGCCTTATATTCTCATAAAATATTATTCACAAGTTAGTTATTTTATATAAACGTACGTTTTTTAATGGCAGAAAATTTTTTTCGCTGTTCCGAAAGTTGGAGATTTACGCAGTCTGAAAAAAGTTTCTATAACCAATAAGAGAAGAGTGGCTTTGTAAGTTACAATTAAGAAACTACTGTAGCGGCTTTGAATGGCTTATAGATTTTATTTTCACTAATGCTGATTATTCTTTAAGCTACTGAATAGATATTACTATAAGGCTCAGAGAGATGCAAGGAAAAGTTGGAAAAAATCAGCGATCATTGGAAGTTCTGCGTCAGACTTCAAGGACATGGAAATATTTTTCTGAATCCCTTGCTGCAAATATCCTATCATGCATACACACATCATAGAAATAACAGAAAATAAAAGAATACACACACAAATCAGATACATACAACACTCAATATATGAATTCTCAAGCAATAGACCAATACAATATTGTAGCCATGCACTTAAGAAGTTAATTAAGGTTGGTTCAGGTTATATCAAATCAAACACATACTACACCCGACCTACGAATTCGTAAGCAATAGAAGCCAAACAATATTATCACTATAAAGTTTATTTCAAAACACAACACCAGAGGAACGTTTCTCTTTTCCAAATTTAATACCTCGAAAACTTTTATACAAGAATAATACCACAAATAAACTTGTTTTTGTAAAAAAACTTAAATCCGTTGCTATTCCATTAACATCTCTCGAACGCATTTTAACTGTAACGAATATAATCGCTCATAAAACCCAACAAACAAAACCAGAACATTTCAAAAAAAAGCATTTAGCAAAAAAAAGCTTTTTTGCTCACGTTCGTCCAATTTAGATGAAGAATGTGAAGAAAGCTGCAGCAACACCGAAAAGAAGAAAATTGAGTAAAAAACATATTAGGCACGAGATGGTTTTACAAATTACTTTTCGGTCATAAAGCCTGATTAAGATGATATACTGTAACAAAGAGCATAACTCCCTCCACGTGGCATAAGGCTCTTGTCGTAATAATGCATAAGAAAGGGGACATTTCAGATCTGAAAAACTATCGCCCAATCAATTTGCTCTCACACATGTATAAGTTATTCTTAAAGATAATAAGAAATCGACTCACAAATAAATTAGATAGTTATCAACCTTCCGAACAGGCTGGGTTTCGCTCTGGTTATGGAACGAATGACCACCTACAAGTTCTTAAGTCTCTGATAGAAAAGTGCATAGAATACAATAAGCCACTTATTCTTATCTTTATTGATTATAAAAAAACATTTGATACCATAGACCAATATAAAATGCTGAGGGCGCTTGTTGACAGTCGAATCGACCACCGCTACATTTCGTTAATCAAGAATATATACCATACTACCACAGCCTGTGTCAGACTTCACAAAGACACAAATACCTTCAGAATAGAACGTGGAGTTCGGCAAAGAGATACAATTTCACCGAAATTGTTTACCACTGTCTTAGAATATATGTACAAGCAGATTTCTTTTGAAAGAAATATGGGAGTAAACATAAACGGGAAGGACCTTAATCACCTAAGATTCTTCGATTACATTATCCTCATATCGGATAGCCCAGATAAAGCAGCAAGAATGTTGGAAAAGCTCTACAGACTGTCAAGTGATGTTGGTCTAAAAATAAATTGTGAGAAAACTAAATTTATGACTAACCTTGTACTAAACGACAATGTCTCAGTAGGAGACCACAAGATCGAACAAGTCACCACCTACAAATACCTAGGACATGAAATCCGTTTAGGCCGAGATAACCAAACATGCGAAATACTAAGAAGAATAGGGCTGACGTGGACAGCTTTTGGAAAACTGAAAAATATACTTAAATCGAACATCCCTGTTTGCTGGAAGAGAAAAGTGTTTGACCAGTGTATTCTCCCCGTTTTGACATATGGATCAGCGACGCTAACACTAACAAAGAAAAGCGTAAATAAGTTGAGAGTGATACAATTGGCCATGGAAAGATCTATACTGGGAGTTAGCATCAGAGATAGAATACCGAATACAGAAATACGACGAAGAACGGGTGTTGCAGATGCAATCAGGAGAATTACAACATTAAAGTGGAACTGGGCTGGACATGTCGCTAGGAACACGGACAATCGATGGACGAGAAAAATCATGGAATGGAGACCAAGACAGGAGGCTTACCGAGGAAGAGGCCGCCCTCCTACCAGATGGACTGACAATATAAGGCGCATAGAATCAAACTGGATGCAAGCGGCATGGGACAGAAATAAGTGGCAAAACTTACAAGAGGCCTATGTTCAACAGTGGACAAGATTGGGCTGATTGATGATGACTGTAACAAGTAAAAAAACAACTTCTTCTCCGTTTAAATAGAGTTCGTGTGAACAATGCATTTTTTCCTACTGTTGTGATCTGCATTATCGTTCAATATTGGATTGATATATGTATTTATCTTATACTGACTGAGACAAAGACAGTTTCAAAAATACGCGGAAACAATCCTAAATATATCAATTTCTCCCACAGTTATAATATATCTAATTTTAGACCGCTTTAATGAATTTGAAGTTAAACTTCTGCAATCGAGGGAAACCACAATTACTTCGTCTTATTTAAATCCTTTATTAAATAATTTATATAACAAAGTCATTTAATTTAGCCATTCTTTTTATATTCCAAAAACTCCAGTATTATGTAATCATTTTAAACTCAACAGGCACTTTTTACTGTTTAACTTACAAATTGGATCCAATATTTAACTTAAAACATCTCAAGGAATTAGGAATGAATTAACAAAATTAACAAATTCCCGGAAATTACTGCCACTAAATCTTAGTCAGGGTCAAGATCAAGTTACATTGTCTTCAAGCTACTTTCGTTAATTACTGAAATTAGCAAATTTTCGGGCGTTATTAAATTTGTAGGTTTCTTCTGAAAACTTTCCATAATTAATTGGTAGGCGTTTTTATATATAGATTAAACCACTAATTAAAAAGAATATTTTTTTTGTTATATGCTTTTAATTAAATCATCTATCATTTAATTTATTTTTTACTTTACAGTGTTTCCGAAAATTTAGGTAAATTCGTTTCTTAAAATGATACCACATTGACAACGTTTGTTTCACAGCGTTTGTGCAAAATTACTGCGCTCAGTTGAGCATCCCTTTGATTTCTGCTAATGCCTCATTATTATATAGCTCTCTGTTAATTCAGTACAGTCCCCGTTTCGGAGTTCATTAAGAGATCTTACTTGTTACTTTCTCTTGATTGTGAGTGGGTCGTTAAGGCTTTTCTTGTCCCTCTATAGCACTTCGACCTTTAAGACCGTTTGTACGTTACTTTAATCTAAGTCTAGTATACTTAGATAATTCAACAAATCTATTATTTTTCTAAGAGGTAAGTGCTTTATTTCTTCGGCAGTCAAAGTAAAGGAAAATGTCGTCCTTGAGTATCCATTTTTGGGACATCGAGAAGCATTCTTTGGCTTTTTCTCTCTCTCTCTATCTCTCTCTCTCTCTCTCTATATATATATATATATATATATATATATATATATATATATATATATATATATATATATATATATATATATATATATATAAGGGGAAGCGTAGTTCTTGACGGACTAGTCAGAAAGGAAAATTCTAAGTCTTGGGATAGCGATCCTAAGACTGAATGAAACTCTGTTTTTTACAAACGCCAAGATTTCGGAAGTTTATTATTTCTTTCTTCAGGGCTACAATACAGAATAGTTCTGTTAATTATTATTTTAAGTTTTACAATATATGATCTTTAATAAAAAAAAATGATTCTAAATTCAAAGACTTAAGTACAAAATGAGTCCATTAATGGCTTTTGGAAAATAAAACGGAAAATTCATGTAGGCACTGTTGATTTTTGCATAATTATCTATTACATTTTATTGTTAAAATGATTTTTTAAAAACACTAATATATAATTTTATCTTGTGGGTCATTTTAGTTGTACTGAATGTAGGTTTATCTGATAAGAAAATTCTTGAAACCATCTTTTTTTTGGTGGGATATGTGATGATAAAATTAGACATTTCTGACATATCCCATCTACCAAAAAAAGAGTGTTTCAAGGATTTTCTTATCAGATAAACCTACATTCAGTACAACTAAAATGACCCACAAGATAAAATTATATATTAGTATTTTTAAAAAACCATTTTAACAATAAAATGTAATAAATAATTATGCAAAAATCAACAGTGCCTAGATGAATTTTCAGTTTTTTTTTCCAAAAGCCATTAATGGACTCATTTTGCATGTAAGTCTTTGAATTTAGAATCATTTTTTTTTATTAAAGATCATACATTATATAACATAAAATAATAATTAACAGAACTGTTCTGTATTGTAGCCCTGGAGAAGGAAATAATAAACTTCCGAAAGCTTGGCGTTTGTAAAAAATAGATTTTACACGTTGCCTAAAATTCATAAACCAACCTTATCAGTGCGACTTATTGTCTCATCAATTAATTGTCCATATGGTTCTATAGCTAAATATCTCACTAACATCCTAACTGCAATTTACAATTTTGATAATTAATTGTAAAGGACTCCTTCTCATTTGGCACTTTCATTAAAATTTTCAATTACCTAATAACTATATAATTGTGAGTTTCTATGTAGTCTCCATATTTACCAATTTACTTTTAGACGCTAGCCTCAACAGCCTTTGTGAGAAATAATATAATACAGTACTGTGAGATCAATTACAACTTCTTTGAGCAACTCATGGAATTTGTTTTCGATTCCAACGTATTAGTGTTCAATAATAACTATTAAAAACAGATTTTTGGAACATCAATGGGGTCTGAAATTTCTCCCATTTTAATTAACTATGTGTTGGATGATCTGGATAAGGATTGTCTCCAATACATGCCTTCACATTTCATTTGTCAAGCGATATATAGATAACTTACTGCTTGCTGTACCTGCGGGCAGCATTGAGATAGCTCTTGAACTCTTTTAATCCTCATATTCAATTCACAGTTGAGGAAGAAATAACAATAGTATCCCATTTTTGGATATGTTAGTTATACGTATGAATGAAAACACTTTAAAGACTAAATGGTATAGAAAACCATACTGTTCTAATAGATTCATTAGTTACCATTCGTATCATCCTATGAGATCTAAAATCAATCTCATCATAGGCATGAAAAATAGAGCTATCAAACTGACACCCCCGAATTTTCGAACAAAGTCATTACGCTAACTTAATGATATACTATTGGAGAATTCTTATCCAGACAACATCATTAAAATATTTTTCTATAATTCCAAATATAATATTCCTGATTTCTTTGAAATACCTTCTCAACTGTCTCTTGTGCATACTCAATCTTTAGAACCAGCTAACACTCTTTCAAATCTAGCAGTGCAAATGCAGTTTTTCCACACACTACCTCATATAGCAGCTTTATTAAGAATGTATAGTGAAACTTTGCGAAGTAGTAGATATCTGTTGGACTTTCATTGTCTTTATTTTTATTGAATATCACGAAGTTTCGGCTAGTAGTTATCTCTAGCCGTTTTCAAGTGAAACTAAATAAATCCCTTAGCTACATGACTATTTATACTAAAAGTAAATGCAGTGGAGTGTGACTGAGATGGGTGCAGTCATGCCTGCTATGGCAAAATCCCATTTTTTTGCTGCATTTAGTTTTAGTTTACAATTACTAAGAAGTGATTTCTACACTTCTCTTATATCTAAAGATGGTTTGCTAAAACAACTTGGGTTCTGATGTACAACCGCGGCTTCTTTGAATTTCCGTTTTCTCCAATGTTGTTCTCAGTGTAGTATTTTAGCTTCAGACCATTTTATATGATGTCCATGAGTCCAGGCATGGTTGGCGGCACCAGATTTTTCTGTTTCTCCTCGAGATATGCATATTTGGTGTTCAAGAGGTCTCTTTGTTTCGGCAATGAAGGAATTGTCACATTCATATGGTATCTGATATACACAGTTCTTCATGTCTCTTTGAGTTGTTGGTTTCACCCTAGTGAGCTGACTTCTCAGAGAGTTATTTGAATTGAAAACAACGTTGATTTTTTATCGTTTTCCTGTCCTTTTAACTTTTTCTGAAATGCCTTTAACATAGGATAGGGGCTGTTCAATTCTGGTTTTCGTTCTTCATTCGTTGTCGATATTGTCCTATTTTTGCGTTGTTCAAGAAATTTATCCACTAGATATACTGGGTATCCGTTGGCTGTCAGATCATTTTTAATGTAATCTATCTCTTTCATCAAGTTCTCGTTGGAGTTGCAGAGAGTTAAGGCTCTATCTACGAGATTTCTTATAATTCCTTGTTTGGTGTTGTTGGAGTGATTCGATGAATAATTAAGGTATTGTCCTGTGTGCGTGGCTTTTCTGTAAACCGAAGTTTGAATTTGTCTGCCATTTCTTTCAACCAAGACATCTAAGAATGGTAATTTATTTTCTACTTCTTTCTCCATGGTGAGTTTAATAGTTGGGCTGATATTGTTGAGATGAAAAAGGAAGTTTCGAAGTTCTTCGTCGTTTCCACTCCAAATAATAAAAGTATCGTCTCCTTATCTGAGCCATAACTTTGGTTTCTTAATTGTGGATTCCTCAACTCCAACGAGAACTTGATGAAAGAGATATATTACAATAAAAATGATCTGACAGCCAACGGATACCCAATATATCTAGTGGATAAATTTTTTGAACAACGCAGAAATAGGACAATATCGACAACGAATGAAGAACGAAAACCAGTATTGAACATCCCCTATGTTAAAGGCATTTCAGAAAAAGTTAGGAGGATAAATACTACACTGACAACAGCATTGGAGAAAACGGAAATTCAAAGAAGCCGCGGTTATACATGAGAACCCGAGTTGTTTTAGTAAACCACCTTTAGATATAAAACCACTTCTTAGTAATTGTAAACTAAAACTAAATGCAGCATAAAAAACGGGATTTTGCCATAGCAGGCATGACTGCACCCATCTCAGTCACACTCCACTGCATTTGCTTTTAGTATAAATAGTCATGTAGCTAAGGGATTTATTTAGTTTCACTTGAAAACGGCTAGAGATAACTACTAGCCGAAACTTCGTGATATTCAACAAAAATAAAGACAATGGAAGTAAAATTTGAGTTTTACCACGTTATCTATAATGATATGGAGTTCCACCAAGTATCGCCAAACTTAATACAATTATAAATGTATAATTCAATGAAAGATTATGCGTCGCTGTGCATAATGCGAAAAACACGTTTTTTTTTCACTAAAATCAGCTGTAACTTTCTTAAGACTCAGGTTGGAAAATTGAATCAGCTCGTCAAAATACATCAAATTACTTTTTGGACCTCAAAATGTTTGCTCAACCCCCCCCCCCCTCAGCAGCGTTCGGACCAAAAATTCTTTCTTCGTGGAATATATTGAAAAATATTATTCTAAAACCCAAAAAAGTTTACACATATTTTGCCGGTTTACGAAAAAATCATTTTCAAGGAACTTATTGAGATTTTAAAGTTGGGCTTAGAGTTATGCAGTGAAGAAAAATGAAAGTCATTTTTTATTCAAAATTATATATTTTTATGACTAGTCGACGGAGTTCAGTGTTTTTTTTTGATTAAGTCCCTTAAGTCTAAGTTTCAGAAAAAAAAAACTTGAAAACCGAAATATTTTCAAAATTAACAAAACTGGCGGCTATTTTTTGAAAAAAACGCGATTTTTTCAAAAACTACTTTTTTAAAGAATTTTTTTAATGGTTTCATGTTGTACTTCTTCAGTTACAAGTGTTTCCATGGGTATTAAAATACAGGGGGAGACAATATTTTTTTTAATGACAAATTCCATCTCAATTCGTGCAGTGAAATTTAAACAAAAAAATGCTTTTTCCATGAAATATATGATTATAAAAATTAAAAAATGTACTCGTATTTTGCTCTTTTGCGGAAAAATTTTATATGTTATGACTAATTGAAGTAATTTCATTTACATGAGTCATAAACTTCAAAAAACAACTTGAAAGAAAAAAAAATTCAAAATTAATATAATGGTGGCCGGTTCTAGAAAAAAAATCATCCCCCAGGACATTTTTTTCGCCAAGAACAGAATGCATGTTTATGTGAATCACACATAGGTATATCGTAATCAACACAAATCTGTTAACTATCCTATATAAAGTACAGTATTTAACACTAAATATTTCCTTTTCAATCTAATCACTGTAACATAGCGTATTCGACAAGTCGATTTGAAGAATAAACTTATTATGGGTATTGAATCAAGTCCGTGCAGATATTCGTAATATAGAAATCATCTGAATCATATTATTCTCTCTACTACTGCGTATGGATTGCTAAAGAGAGTTTATAAATTGACGTTTGACTAAACAAAACTTCGTACAGTAGAAGGCCAAGTAAAGTTGTTTTATTTTTTGTGGTATCTTTGATAAATAAGTTATGTTTTGATATCTCAAGTTGTTAGGAAGCGAAACCCCATGGGAGCGGATTCACAGTTGACCGATTTTATTTACTATATTTGTTTGCCCTTACGAAAACTGAACTTTCCTTAAGCAAAAAATATTTATCTACAAGTTCGTTTAATAAAAATCAATACCCAACAAATAGCCGTTGGCAGAATGAAGTTTATATTTCTATACATAAATAAATATAAATCACAATTGTCATATAGAGTCAATAAAATTTTATTAGATCATCGAACCGAAAGAAACTACGCTAAAATAAAAATAAGTTACAATCCAATATCTCAAAACGATATTAAAATTTGTGTAAAGAAATAAGAAAAGAAATTGTGCCATATTTCTGAATGGATGGTGTCAAATGCAGTAAAATAAAAGTAATAAAGAAAATTACTCTTGTGATATATGAAAATGTTACGTTCCTTCATCCAATATTGAGGAGCAGATAAATTATTTGATTGGTTATAAAAACAATTTAAAATGGTTATAAATATGAAATGTTTGTCTATAAACTTATCCATTAATGATGTATCAATCTGCTGTAGGTCAAGTCAGTTCTTACTTTTTGCAAATGACATAAATGTGTATAAGGTCATCGACAGTTACAGTGATTGCTTGGACTGCAGGGGGGCTTTGATAGATTTCTTTCCTGGTGCGAAGTGAATGGAGTGAGTTTGAATATTCCTAAGTGTAAATTCATTAAGTTTCTTAAATCGCGTTATCCACTGGACTTTCACTATAACTTGGATGGTAGACCGTTGACCTCCGTTGATTCTATGCGGGACCCGGGAGTCCTTTTCATTCCACCCTTTCATTCATTCCTCACATCACTGACATTGTTAATAAGTCCCCCAGGATGTTAGATTTTATTAAACGTCGTGCTAAGGAGCTTTCCATTGTGAAGTCCCTTAAAATACTCTATTGCTCATTAGTTCGAATACACCTTGAATATGCTTCTTCCATACCGGCTCGAACAGGTATAAAGAAAGTTGATTATGCTGCTTTGTGCTCCGAGTTGAATTTGATCCTCCTTGCTAATAGAAAAAGGATAGAGACTTACAACTTCTATTTAAAATTATAAACAGTATTACCAATTGCCTGCGCCTGTTATCGAATGTTGGTTTGAGGGTTTCTCTCAGGAGTACTGGTACCTCCCATATATTTCACCAGCCCTCTTCACAGAACAAATTATGCAAGTCATTCTTTTATACTAAAGGTGGCTGGATATGCTAATGGGCTGGGTGACTTGAATTTCTTTGGTACGTCCTTGAATCATTTGAAACGAAGATTGATGAATTGATTGGGGATTGATGTTTTATATTTTTGCTGTTACAAATTGATAGGTGTACACTTTTCTTTATTTTTCCCTTGTAAACACTCTTTTGTTATACTATTATTGATATCACATTGTTATATTTCACTGTGGTGCTGTAATTAGTTATTGTAAAATGGACAGTTTTGTCCGTCGATAAATAAATAAATAATGATAATATATAATGAGGATATAAAGTTTGGAAAAATTTAGTATATATACACGTCGACATTGTTGTCTTTTGGTACGATTTTTTTCTAATAAAGTACTGAAGGCAAATAAAGACCACTTTAATTTAAAATTCAGTGCCTTCAAAGCAAATAATTCAATAGGAAAACGCTTAAAAAATTATAAAACAAAAACAAATAAAAACAACAAGTCTGGGGTCTATAAACTTAAATACGGAAGTTGCCCGAAAGTATATATAGGCCAAACAGGCAGATCCTTTAAAAAAAGGATTCAGGAACACAAAAATAATTTTTTACACAATAAAAACAGTTTTTCATACACAAATCATTTAATAGAACAAAATCATCGATGAGAGGATAATTTTGAAATCCTCCATGTAGAAAGGAAAGGTTATAAACTGAATTTCTTAGAAGCCATAGAAATAAATCGATTAAAGGTAATCTATTAAATGACCAAACAGATATCAACACCTCACCCCTGCTAAATATATTTTAACGAAAACCAGTGTGGATTTCCCAATAATTTAAATAATAGGTAATAAAATGTAAATTAGTGTATTGCACTTATTCATTATTGTAAATCTAAGTATAAGTTTTTCAAGTAACCAAATATTTTGTCATTTAAAATAGAAATTCTGACGAAGCTACAGTGTTAGCGAAACGGATCAAGTTTTTTAGTTAAATATAGTGGAAATCTGACAAATATTCGTCTTTTATTCATCGTTAAAATGCAGTGTGTGGTGCCGGATAGTGAAACTTCCAAAATGTGCCCAGTTGCGTCGGGGGTACCACAGCGGTCAACACTTGGACCTCTACTTTTTATACTATATACTGCACTTGTCAAATGTATGCGGAAAACAACCAACTAGTGTTTAATTATCCACCTTATGAACATCATCTGGCCGAATATAGAACAAATAAGGATTTGAATGCTTTAGCTCAAATACCTTCAAAACATAACCTTTTTTTTAATTCAAATAAATATTCTGTCACTAACTTTAAAAAGAAAAAGATACTTAATGTTAATGAGTCAATTCAATTCAAAATTAATGGCCTGTAAGAGGTTGTATTAAATCTCTGGAAGTACACCTCGAATTTGGATTGATTTTTGGCACCCACATTAGTAGTCTCATACAAGAATTGTTTATGAGTTTGAAACTCTTGTACAATAATCGTGGGTTGTTGTCCAGAAATCTGAAGGTTCTATTGTTCGAGGACCTTATACTGTGCTTTTTTAATTACTGTAATCACGTGTATGGACCTTTTCTTAATGTCAAGAATCAATATCGTATCCTAAAAGTACAGAACTCCTGCTGCCATTACGTTTTTGGTCTTCACAGGTTCGATCACGTGTTAAACAGAATGGCTGAACTGGAGTGATTGAGCATGGGCAACTGGATAAAACTACTGGTATATTTAAGAACAAGACTGCAGTTTAGAAATGAGACACATGAACTAACTACTAGATATTTTCAATGATAATTATAATCTTTACAACAGTTTCCCAATGAGATTAAAAACTTTAAATCTTATACTGTTTAAAAAACTCTTTGCTTCTAAATAACCAAAAGAAGTGAGATTTTAGTAAGTGCTTCTTGGTTTGTTTTTAGAAATGTTTGGTTAATCACTGGGAATACTTTTTTTGGTTGGCCTAAAGGTCGAGGACAGCTAAATAAGGCAAGGCAGTGTGCATCTAAATTTAAGGTAATTACACTGAGCCATAGAAACATTATACATTAAATTTTATGAGCATATTTTTTTTAACTCAGCATTATTAAAATAATATTCAAATTTTACCAAAATTCATCACGTAAAAACTGTTTTAAAATTTTGAATTTATTAATAAATTTTAAAAGTACCATTAGATAAAAATTCACTAAAATTTATTAGCATACTAAAGCATACATACCAGACATAATACTGAAAATTAGATCTCCTTTATTACTGCGTTAAATCTGTTATTATACGTGGTTATGTGAAAAATGGTGTAAAAATTTATAACCATAAAAATAGAATTTGTACATAAACTCTCGCAATTTTACTTTAATAATATGTTTTCTATATAAACCGATTATTAAAAATTATATGAATGTTGATGAATAACCTTTTACTAACAATATAACGTCTAATGTGTGGCCGAATTAAGTCGCCAACAGCACAAAGGTATTTAGTGTTTCGAAAAAAAAGTTATTATCCATAAAAAACTTTCTGTCAAAAAAATACAGGGTGTCTTAAAAGAAAGTACACATTTATTTTGCTTATTGCGTGAACGCAACTATTCCGAGCGGCGTGGGGGGTATGTCAATCGGTAGCCTGGCTCTTGGGAATTTAGTCGCTATGGAGCGTTTCTCGGGAGCGGACCGTGCTTTGTGCGTACGTGAGTTTTACAAAAACTGTATTTCGGCGACTGTAGCGCGTAGAAAATTCTGCAATTTTCGACATATTCGTCACTTAAATGATGCGCCAAGCGCTCGGCTTATTGGAAAATGGGTCCAGAAGTTTGAAGAGACCGGTGCAACACTAGATAAACCAAAATCCGGGCGTCGGAGGTCTTCGAGAACAGTCGAAAACGTAGAGAGCGTTACTCAGTCTGTTCGTGACGACCCAAACGTTTCGATTCATAAGCGTGCTGTTGCTTTAAATGTGCATAGGTCATCATTATTCCGCATTTTACACAAAGATTTAAAGCTGAACCCCTATAAAATTCAGTTGGTGCAAGAATTGAAGCCTCAGGATGCTGGTCAGAGGCTTGACTTCGTAAACCAGATGACTGAATGCTTTTCAATGTTTACCAACATCTTATTTTCGGATGAAGCCCATTTTCATCTTAATGGTCATGTGAACAAGCAAAATTGCCGCTATTGGAGCGCAAACAATCCAAAACACAAACATCAGAAACCTCTACATTCGCCGAAAGTGACTGTATGGGCTGCGATGTCGGCGCGAGGAATTATCGGCCCGTACTTTTCTGAAGATGAAAGGGAACGACAGTAGCAGTGACTTCAGAGCGGTATGTGGAGATGTTAGACGACTTTTTCGTGCCTGAACTGCAAAATTTTCCTGGCTATAACCAAAGAACATGGTTCTAGCAAGACGGAGCAACTTCACACACGTCCAGCATGTCTTTGCCACGAGTGCGTGAAATTTTTCCTGGCAAATTGATCTCAAAGAAAGGTGACATAAGTTGGCCTCCACGCAGTCCTGATTTATCTCCTATGGACTTTTTCCTATGGGGTTATGTCAAATCAAAAGTTTACGCCAACAAACCGATTTCCCTGGCACAATTAAAAGAAAATATCCGCAACGAAATGGCAGACATCACGGAGAATACCTGCCGAGCCGTCATGGGCAATTTTAGTGCTCGATTAAATGAATGCCGTGAGCGCAACGGATTACATTTGGACGATATCATTTTTAAAAAATAAATTCCCAAACAATGTATTTTAATATGTAATAAACATTTTTTTCAATAAAGTCCTGACTTTTTTTTAAATCGATTTTTTAAATGTGAACTTTCTTTTGAGACACCCTGTACAACCTATAAATAAGTATTTCTTCCATACATAGTCCCTAAATTCTAAAGTGTTACAAGTTGATAAAATAACTTCATTAAACTTAAGCATAGACTCAGTTTTATTACTTTTGATTCGTTTTTATATTTCTTAAAAGTATATAAATACGGAGAATTTCTGGTGACACATACTTAAAGGATCGTGTCCGTTTAAATATTTTTAAATTAATCTGTCGAAGGAATCCTAGTTTGGTTATGTAGTTGAAACCAAAGTGATAAGTGCCAACGGTAATCGCAACATATGGAATCGGCGAATATCGATGGAATGTTGAACAATTTTTCCATTATTATGAAACAAATGAATAATCAAATGAAATCGCTATTATATATATATATATATATATATATATATATATATATATATATATATATATATATATATATATATATATATATATATATATATCTATCGAGATGTCGCCTTTGTCGTCTTATTTGCCGTATTTTGATTATAAGTATGGCTTATACGATGCAAAGGCGAGATGATGGTTTGTACCGACTGCGGTGGCCTGACGAGTCCCATATTGGGACGAAACAGCGCTGTCGCCATCTGTCGGGCCCGGAGTTATTCCATACCTTGGAGTGCTCTGCACTTTTTAATACGAGAATCATGTAGATTGACAAATTTTCACGTCCGCTTCGCCAATATTTTATTCTATTTTATTATATATATATATATATATATATATATATATATATATATATATATATATATATATATATATATATATATATATGTATATAAATATATATGTAATCGAAAATTTTCGGGTATCCCGTGTAAGTGCTGAGTCCCTCCCAGGACTTTAAGACAGCTGACGTTTCGGTGAAATCTCATACACCATTTTTAATGCTCACTGTATGGTCCCGTGTGTATGTGGAACGCATTGGTCCGCTGGATGGTTCCGGCCAATCAGGTTGCGAGACCTGTTGTGCTACGGGTTGATGTTTTGTAAGCAGATTTTTCCAAGTATTAGGCACTCGCTGGCTATCATCTATGCTATTTAAGTTGTTGGGTCTCTCTACAATTTCGATGACTGGCCTTATAACTCTTGTAGACAGGTTTTCACATCTAGATAGCATTTTTGTTCCTGCGAAATGTATCTTATGTCCTCTGTTTAACCAGTGTTGGGCCAGTGCAGAATAAGTTGTTTTGCTTGACAGCGTTTATATGTTCGTCTCTTCTGGCGCTTATTTTACGGTTGGTTTGGCCTACGTGAGATGAGCTGCATTCTCAACATGGAGTTTCGTACACTCCCTGGTTTTCTAGAGGGATTCTTTCTTTAGGTGTACGCAAGAGATCTTTTACTTTACGGTCTGTAGTGAAAATGGTTTTAATGTTGTGTCTCTTGAGAATTTTTGCGATTTTATCTGTGGTGCCTCTGACATAAGGAACAAAAACACCCCGCCCAATTATTTGCAGTAGTGAAATTACTTGCGTTTCGATCGCAGTCCATTCAAATTTGATTATTTCAGAAACGGCTGTTCGAAGCTAAACCTACTAAGTATAACTTTTTTGGATTAAAAATATCCAGGAACAAAAATTTTTAATTAGAAATTTAATATTGAGAGGCAAAAAAATGTTATGTAGCTTTAGATGTAGGCAATGTGCTGCTGATGGTGCCTTTTGCAATGTACATCGAAAATGTAATCAGATTTTAATTTTTCACCCTAAAATACCAAATCTAATGTAAATCAAGCTGTTATCAAGATTAATATTTACAAAAAAAAGTTTTAAAAACTATTATTTTTACACCTTTGGAAACTATCAACTTTTGCACCAAAGTAAATTGGGCTAAATCCTCGTATTTTGACGTCAGGAATTTGTATAGACCTGGTAAAAACACCATATATTTCCGAAAATAACACGATAGAAATTATTTTCTTTCGTATTTTTTGCTTTCTTTTATTGAATTGTGTATATTACTTTAACCAAGGAATTACCGAATCAATAAGAAAGAATATTTGAATTTTCGATTACCATTTCCGTAATTTAGAACCTCCACCCAGAAACAATATAACCCTGATTTAAGTTACATCTCGTCCTGCACACTACACATAAACAACATATGTCTATTTTAAATCACAAATTCGATATGGCTAATGTCGGCCGCAGTGGGCAATGAATGCGGTTCGATTTGCATAACTGCCGAAACCAAACAATATGAGAGTTGCTATTGAGCCAGTGGATATTTTAGTCAACCATAATATGGATATTTAGTGCTTTACAGAATGTTTAATTTGACAAATTGGTAGCATTAATTTTTACTTGACATCTTTCATTCGAATACGGTAAAGTGTTATAAAGCTCATCACTACTACACTCTTTAGCAGTGCTTCGTCGTCTGGGTATAGCCACTTTTATCGTCCCCATTCTTACAAATTTTTTGCAATCTAGTACCAGTCTCTTCCGACTTTTTCCTTAATATCACCTAACCACCTCCGCTGTGATCATCCTGACACTTATAGTGTAGATGCTCAAGGGTTATCGTTACCAACCGACAAGATCTATTACATACTATAGTTAATTTTTATGTATTTTGAGTTGCTCAATCTGGATTTTCAGCTTAATAAGCCGTCACGTAGTCGGTGAATTTGCAGTTAACAATTTAAGCTTTGTTATTAATAATTTAAGTCCCTATTAGAAAATTATCTTCAGAGCAAGAAGACCCAATTCGATTCAAAACAGCAAAGATCATAAAATACTCAAAGCTATCTAAATCAAATATTATATCAGCTTAAAGGAAGGCTGTTACAAAACTGAACGAAAACAACACCATCTTAGTTCTCCCCGCTGACAATGGAAATGCAACTGAAATATATGCTCTTGGACGACAATATTTATAAAATCATTCGAACGGATCCAATAAACAAAATCGAAAGAAATCTTACACCTCTAATCAACGCCTCCAGCCTCACTCTAGAAAAATATATAGCCGTTAAAACAAGCATCTCCAAGAGTCCATGCCTCTATGGATTGCCTAAAATACATAAAGTACCTCTACGTCCAATCGTCAGCTCAATAAACGCATCAACCTATAAAATAGGTAAATATCTGGCCAAAATTTTACATCCGTTTAAAGGAAAAACTGAATGCTTTGTTAACAATTCTGGATGCTTACCCAGACATTGAGACCACCTAATTAGGGCCTCGATACGTAATGGTCAGTTTTGATGTAGAATTCCTGTATACAAATGTTCTTATAAATAATTCAGTTTCTATAATGTAGACATATTACGAAATATCAACATTGACTCCATCCTACTAGAATTAATTAAAGAATGTTTTATTTTCACTTATTTTATTTTTCAAGGAACTTTCCACAAGCGTTGTAACGAAAGTTTTCAAAAAATATACATTTTCTTCTGCTCCTCTAAAATCTAAACTTTGATGTAGATAACCCCCATAATTTCCTGGATCATTCATCACCAAAATATAAAATTCACTATGGAAACTGAATCACGTGGTGCTCATCCCTTTCTCGATATACTAGTATAAAGGAAAGATAAAGGCAAATTAGGACATTTTGGGTACAGAAAACTAACACATACAAATCGATATTTCAATGCAACTTCACATCATTATCCTTCTCAAAAATAATCAGTTGTACGTAAACTATATCAATAAAATATATTAGGACATCGCTACGATCAATTTTGTACATATTAAAAAAAATTTGGACTGTATAAAACAGCAAAAATATTCTATTCATTCGCTTTCTGAAACACATTATATCCGCACAAAAATTTCAATAATGACTTTAGCTTCATATTTGTAGCAAGGTTTAAAGCCGAATACGATCAAAGCATAAATACATTCCTGCATAACACGTTACTGGCAATATAGCGAGGCGTTGCTGGTTCAAAATAAAAGGAAAAAGATTGGGAAGCAATTGTCAATTACGTCCTGAATATTTGATAAATTATTATCTCCCATTTCCGCAGAAAGTCGATGCAACAAACGATGTTTGCAGTGACGTTTGCCATGCACAGTTAAATTGATTAATTTTGAAAATTCTCTTATTTCTATGAGTTTGTAAGGACTTATGTTTGAACGTTGTAATGGAAAATAGAGATTTCAGGAATAAACAGTTTAGGTATAATTCCTTTTCATTTTACGAAAAGAAATGCATTATATAGTGATTTTAAATAGAGTTAATCTGAATAATTGAAGAGATTTTAGAATTACATATAGGCGGCATTGTCCTGACTTACTTAATGACATAACAATGCACAGCTAAAACAATTAATTAATTTATTAACAAGATGTAGTTCATTATTTGGGCGATTTTTCAATAATTTGAAAAAATATATTATGTATAATGAAGTGAGTATTTGAAAAATCAATTAAAAAATGACTGTAATGAATTTCGAAAGCCGCCAATTAGATAATGTATGCGGAATTGCTTATTCATTTATGTTTTTTTGATATTCCAAAAAAACGTGCTAAAGAGGGTAGAATGAAATTTTTCTGGAAGTTCTAACAGCATCAGCTAAAATATACAACATGAAGTTAATCATTATGTGATTAATCAAAGATTAAAATTGAGAATAACTCATCATAATGCGTATTTGAAAAATACATTAATTGACAAAATTAATCGTAAAAATTCGATTACATTAGCATGTATTTAGTCCATTCGTAATCACACTGGAATGACTTGATTTTCATGATTAAAGCTGTATTATTTTCATTCATAATAATTAATACTCTTTGGAATAATGGATTACTTTGATTTCATTTTATTATTGATAAATTGCATCATCTATTTGATCTGAGGCTGTTAAAGTAAGGGTATGCATGAAAGGGAAAAAAGGTATTTGTGTATTTAAGTGTGTATTTTATTTAGCATCGGTCAAGCATTTTCGGTCTTACTTAGACCATCCTCAGGACTCGAATCCTAGAAATCAGACAATATAATCAGTAAATGTATTTTCGGTAATCACCAATCACACTAACTCGTCATAGGGCACACTTCAACCGTGCTATTTGACGAATAATCTCGAACGTCAACGCAGCCTTCAAGTAGTACAAGTGAAGTCACAATTAAAATTAATTACACAGTCAATCCCAAATTAAAACAGTTACAACAAATTGAATATAAATATTATATAAACACACAATAAAACTGAAAAGATAAGAATAAGGTTATGCCACAAACAGTCGTAGCATAACAAAGTGATTAAAAAGGCTGGAAAATCAAAACATATACCAATATGTATGAGCTTAAGTAAAAATACTTTCTATGAGTTTTGCTTAATTTTGTGCTCCCTGCATTTCATAATTTCTTTTTTCTTTATTAGCTGTGTTACGCCCAGTATTGAGCATAGGTCTCCCTTGGGTTTCTCCACCTATGTTTGTCTTGTATCGTTTTGAATTTACGGCAATCCTGCCGCGTTTTCAATGATGATTTTGGCATTCTAACTTCAGTCTCTTGTTCTTGCTACATGTCGGGAGTAGTCCCATTTTACCTGTATTTTTCTTTGTCTCGTATCAATCACTGTGGTTCTCAGCCTGATTCACTCGTTTTCCTTTTTATGTTTTAGGGTTATGCTTATCATCAATCTTTCCATTACTCTTTTTAGAATATTCGCAAGCCTTTCAAAAACTGCTCATGCTAAGTGTCTTGGTCGTTCTATTTCTATGTCTTTGTTGTCCTTAACTAGGGTAGTTTGATCTAAGTATACGTACTCAATAACGTTGTCTATTTCGATTCCGTTTATATCTATGTACAGGCCTTCTTTGTGTGACTTTCAGTTTTGTCACTATTTGTTTTGTGAGAGTCCAGGTTTGAGCTTCGTATGTCAAAACAGAAGGACACACTGGTCAAACTCCC
The DNA here is from genome assembly GCA_034092305.1 of Diaprepes abbreviatus. Classification (NCBI taxonomy): domain Eukaryota; kingdom Metazoa; phylum Arthropoda; class Insecta; order Coleoptera; family Curculionidae; genus Diaprepes; species Diaprepes abbreviatus. Next base: position 7,542,588 of record JASJET010000090.1, on the reverse strand, counting down.
TGGAACTAAAATGATGGGAAATTTTCATGTTTTTAGAATATTCGCAAGCCTTTCAAAGACTGCTCATGCTAAGTGTCTTGGTCGTTCTATTTCTATGTCTTTGTTGTCCTTAACTAGGGTAGTTTAATCTAAGTATACGTACTCAATAACGTTGTCTATTTCGATTCCGTTTATATCTATGTACAGGTCTTCCAAGAATAAATTGATCTTTTTAATTTTTGTACCTATTATTTGGATGATTCTTCTAATTTGTTCATCACGACCTGTAGATGTTCGTGGTTATCGGAAAAGAAAACGATATCATTGGTAAATATTAAGTAGTCTAATCTCCCTCCCTGTTAGTATTAATACCCTTTGTTGACCAGTCTAGTTTTTTAAGATTCCGCTAACAGTCATGGTAAATAATTTTGTGGACAGCGTATCACCTTGGCGGATTCTTCTCTTTAGAATTCAGAAACTCTCGGTTTATTCATGTTATTTAATTGTTGATAGTCTATTCGAGCAGAGTCTAGTTCTTTCATTATCGCCAAGTGCTTTACCCTCAAATGCCTTCTCATATTCTATGAAGGCCATATAGCGAGGACATTATATTCAGTGGTTTTTTCTATTAAAACCTTGACTGTAAGAGAGTGGTTACATCTACTGTAAAAATAATGGATTTGGGGTTGCACTTCGGAAGGTTTGTTACAATGAATTAATAATTGCATACGGCAACTTAAAGGTAAAGATTATGACATTCTCTTTCTCTGTAGGTTAAGAAGCTACTGTGCTATGCTGTCGTAGTGTCACAATTTAATTATTATAGTGAAGTTTATGTACCCTGTTTGGAGGCTGTTCATTGTGATAAAATTTAAAAAGTTGAAAATTCATTCTTGAGTTTAATATATGAGGTCAGACATAAATATGTATAATCGTTGTCAGTTACATGTGACAGTATTCTACTTTAAGTTAATTAAATTTGAAACACCTGCCTATTTATATCATAGACTGGCATGTTCTAAAATTTTAGAAGGAGTTGAAGCAACAACTATTTCAGCGGCAGTGACAGCAGCGTATGTTAGTCTTTCTTTCTACGCATTTTATCGTATTTTCAATTTACCCTACCTAGTATTTCTTTTTCCTTCCTCCCTAGCCCTTCCTTTTTTCTCCTTTTTAATCTAATAGCATAATGTGTTGCGCAAAAAAATTTATTAATAGATATTCAAAACGTCTACTTTTTTCGAAGGCATATTGTTGACCGTTGAATTGAACTTTATCTCCGATTATAAAAAATCCTTATAAATTATACAATGGTTAATAAAAATAAATTTAGTCATTTTTATTATTGTTACTTTTGAATAACTCGTGAGGGAGCTTTGGATCCTGTTAAAATATCAAACGCAATGTCTTTTCCCACTCTTCGTCATCTCCCGGAGATAAATCGATCCAAGAGAAACAATAACGTTGCATGAAAAACAACGTTATTAAAAACGTTGCCTTTATCATATTAACTGTTAGAGGAAAGCATTTGGTTTTAAACGATGTATTAATTGGCTGCATTAAATATCCCATTCCAATAAAATTTTGCAAAAAGGAATGCATAGCAATCGAAATATCTAAATTGAAGAGAGAGTTCTTAAAATAGTTGCACATAATCATCGGATAATCACCAAAAGATTCGCAAAACCACAACAAGGTATTCCTAAGGGCAGCAGGAAGATTTTTTCATTAATGTCTGGAAGGAAGGAATATTTTGGGCTATTTAATAGAGCCCTACATTCTACTAATACACTAAACGATGAACCACACTTAGAGATTCTGAGAAATGTGTTAAAAGGCTTACGTGAATTTCAAGACTCCATTCAAACTCCACTAAGAGCTCCATAAACAATTTTGACAACTGGTGCCAAGGCATTTAAACTGCTCATCTAATGGCAGTATAAGTTTTTATGACTTATATATAAGTTTAAATTTTCATTCGCCCTGTAGAAATTTTATAATGATGTAAATGAATCAAGATATCAACTTTTTTTTACATAGCGGCAGTACATTAGATGAGGCAGCGCTGCATTTTATAATGATCCAAATATGCAGCCCTTAAAGTTTCAGCATGATGGAGATAAATATATTGGTCTGGTTTTTTTACATACTTCAGGCTTTGGTGTTCGTCATTGGACTGGGTTCAAATCGATTCAAATTATCCAGAAAAAACTGTCGCTAGCTCTTGGATTATTAGAACTATTTTAAAAGGATTACACGAATAAACAAAACTAGTTACATAAATATGTTAATACTACTGCCTATCTAGCACAATGATTATGGTCTATTATAAAATCTCGTTGGAATTTATTAGTTATAGTGCCAGTAAATATCGCAGAATCCTGACAACCATATAAATAAATCTATATACAGATTACATTGGTTACACGCTGATAACATTAGTGTCATCTAAATCTAATACTTTATATTTCTGTGGCTGCTTTGAGTAGTTGAAAACTTACGTAGTTTAAATTCTAAAATTCATAGAGCCTCAAATCTAATTTATAATTTATAATAAACATCGTTTTTGCGGTGCTCTTCATATGCAAATAAAGTACAATATCTATTCCGTTCAGAGGTTATTTATGCGTGTTTACACAACTTAAGCATCTATTGTAATTGTCAGTTCCTTCCGGAGTGTTTGATAAATTACCCCTGTGCTTTAGGGAGTAAAGATGGAGAGCATGTTGCTGCAGTAAATCTTGATAATTATGCGTATGCCACCTGCCTGTATTTATTTTGTATATATGTATATTAAACGTGTTTTTGTTATTCAGAATATTTGCTTTTTGAAGTATTCTTATGTTTAAAGTTAGAAACTGTGGAATTAGAATATTTTAGCGACTTTATATTGCTGTTTAAATTACTTGACGTCAGCTGATTCCATCAATTTATATATTAAAATGCAGCCCAAAAGTGTTTCACGTATTCACAGTGTTTAAATTATTTACGGTAAATATGATTTTTATCATATTCTAACCTGAAGATTATATCTGTGTTCACATGATATTTAACTGATAAAAACATAATCTAAATGATACAGACCTACAAAAGTATAATTTGCCATGACGAAATTTGGGACACTGAATCCAATATATTAAGATCACCTATAAGAATTTTTAGATATTCTAACCTAAAAGTGACAAAATAAGAGTTTCTAGATACACTTGAGCTTCAATATCTCAAAAACCTGAGATGATAGATGAGGCCGGTAAGCAGAGTTGAATTTTACTCGCCTTTTTGTAGGAATTTAAAGTGGTAGATACAATATGGCGATAGTGTAATGGAAGCCAAAACACAATAAACAGAAACTAGAAGTTATCAAAAAATGGTGGAAAAGAATTTGAACTTCACTTCAAAAAGTCACAACCACAAGTCGAATTTGAATTGTTTCATTTAGTAATGATTTAGCACCGATTTTAAAAATTCCTATTTCATATAAAAATTTATATTGTCGTTTTCGCTTTTTTGTGTTTTTTAGACGACGGTTCAATTTTTTTATAAAATTTTAGTTCTCAATTTTTAGTTTTAAACTCTTTATGATATCCATAAATTATCTGAAATAAGTGCAAAGCAAGATGTGTATTATACCTCATAATATTTCCAAGATCCCAAATAAGTACCCATATTATTCAAAGTTGTAAATCACACTAAATTGAGAATCAAGTAATTCTTTGATTTTTGTCCAAATGTCAGATTTGAATAGAATTGTATCAAACAAATATTTAGTCTACCTTAGCCAATCAGCTTTCTTAAATTTCCAAAAATTAATTTTATATTTGTAATTTAGGCCCCCAAAACCCCCCAATAACAATTTTTCAAGAACTTGAGACATGCAAGTAACTTATTCCGACATAGTTTATGCTGCATATGGGGTTTTTTTAAACCTCCATATTGAATCAGCCATATTGAATTTTTAAAAATAATTTAAATTCGTTATCTAGACCCTCAGAAACTCCCTAGTATCAATTTTGAACAAAATCGAAAGACGTAAAGTTTTTATTCCACCATAGGTATTGGATTGGCTATATTGCATTTTTAAAAATAAATTTAGATTCGTTCTATGAGACCTCGAAAGCTTTCTAGAACAATTTTGGGGGAAATGGAACAAAATAAACATCATTTTAGATTTTATTGAAGCAACTTTGGCCAAAGCTAATGGGACTACCGCAGTAACTTTTTGAACATAAAGCGAAAAATTTCATTCAAATCGGTGCAGCCGTTCCAGAGTAATCGACGTACATACCTAAAAAAATTTTAATGGTCGAATTTAGAACGTCCTTCTTTTAGAACTCGAGACAAATTTATAATGCGTGTTCTAAGAGAATGTCTTAAGAAATATGGTTAAATATACGAGAATTCCATGAAAAATATCATGTAAGAACGAATATTGTCTACAGAATCATTTTCAATAAGTCTGGTACTTTCATTTTCAAATATCTGCTTAAATAACATTAGGTGGCAGATGACAAGAATGTGACAGCTACCAGTGAAATTGAAAGACAATGTTCCATGGAACTTAATGTAATCTAACCGTTGCCGTTGTTAAATCTAAGAGCTGGTTGTCACATTCTCATCCAGCGTAATTGCTAAGTTTGCTTCTTCTTTTTCTCCTTCTTCTACTTTTTCTTCTTGTTCTTCTTCTTTGTTCTCTTCTTTTATTGCCTAATATCATCCACTTTTGCACATAGGCCTCTCCCCTTTCCTTTTTATTTGTTTCATCCTAAGCCAATCTATTCCAATTGAGCCCATACGCCAGACAGACGTCTGTTTTGGTTCTTGATATTTTCATTTTGCGGCCGCCTTGCTTAGAGTTCTTTTTTAATTATTTGACTATTTGTTCCAAATTCGCAAATGTTTCAGTATTGGCGCTGATATCGTCGGTAGTTTAACATTAGCCGTTGATTTTGATTTCCTTCTCAGCCTAATATAGTGTTTTGAAGATGTTTTCAAGAGCAAACGTCGGAGAGATAGTAACTACTTGTCTAACTCCCCCTTTAATTGTCAAGTCACTTAATGTTATTTAATTTACAATATAGAGTCTTACAGAAATTTATAAATGGAAATATCAGACTTAATAAGAAGGATATTATAGATTTGACTCCACATAATATTTTACTAAATTCTACGAACAAAATAATCCTATGACTTCGCCCTTATATGTCTTTTATGAAATCTCATTTACTTCTTTTAATAGCATAATGATACGAGTAGCTTTAGAAGCGCTTCCTCTTCAACTTAACATTTCTCTGATAACATTATGTTTCAATCTAATCTTCCTAATTTTAATGCATTATAGCATCTGAAAACTTACTTGCGTTAGCTGCGAAATGAAGCCATTTGAGGTCCAAATTAAAATTTCTGACTAAAATAGTGTTAAATGAAGCAAAATTTAGCGAATAATCTATCTGATATATGGCGGATAATCTAGCTGAAAAAAGTTATACTTTTGGAGAATGGGTTGAACTTTGGGTGCTTGGTTAAATCGCTTTAATCAATATTCATTAATGTTCAACAAGGATAATTTCTGCTTGGTCTCAGAAGACGATGCCATGGGATCCCTAGCTGAAAATTTGTGCGGACCTTTTTTGGAAGCGAAGAACCTTTATGGACTCACTGTGTGGAGATTCCAAATGATCTTGAGAAGGTAACTGTTTAAGTTATTTTTGTCCTGAAGTAAATAATCTCGGGACTCGCCTTGCTGAAACCTTATCATCTAGAATTGTCAAAACTCTTCACTCGTATATACTTTTATGCCTCGAGAACTAGATACATCAGAATTGTTTGCCTCTGACAATCTCCCACTTCACGAATCTATTGAAACTCTTTTGATTTTGATATTTCATTTTAAAATATGATGGATCCTCATTGCCTTATGCAGAATCATTCGTTCGTGAAGATTTTATGATCCTTTGTTAAAAATTTAATAAATTTAATAATACAATTGGGAAAACTCAGTTTTGATTTAAAAATTCAATATAATAAACGGAGAAATTAAATGTGACATTAAAGATATTTTTAGGCAACGTAGTCAATTGTGGCTGTCTAGTATCCCTCGTAACATAAACTTACGAAAAATTTAAATAAGAAAGATGTGGTTATGGGTCTTTAAACCTATAAAATGGGCAGGAAAACCATGATAAAAAAAATTTCAACCATTAAATACAGACATGACAAAACGATTTCAACTTGGGTGGCGTTATCTGAAACTTAACAGGCCATTTAATGACTTAAATTTAAATAAAAGCCGTCGTTAAGCAATAACTTGCAGGATATATTTTGGTCGCTCGAAAAAAATACATAATACCGGGGGAAACTAGAAAAATATGTATTTAGCCATCATAAAAAAAAATTTTGAACCAAGCATGAGTTTATTTTACTGAAAACATGCCGAAGTTAGCTAATGTATTTTTCATTTGTCAACGAATTTACATTTGCAAGTTTTGCAGGAATTATCCTAAAATAACTAGTACATTTCTAATTGAATCTTTGGGAAAATTAAAAAGTCTAACTACTCTTAATACACAGGTCTGGAAAATCCAAACCGGAACCTGGACGTTTCTTAAGTAAGATAAAGAAAATACTATATTATTCATCAAATCAGAATGAGACAGTCGTAAGCATCGACATACGTGTAAATTACCAATTTGGCCCCAGGGTGAGGGGTAATACAATGCTGGTGCGGTGAGAGCGGGCGGCAGCATACGCCACGCTCTAGCACAGCCAGAAGATTTCAAGTCATTTGCTTTCATTTAGGCCGTCGAAGCGTAAGTACCGAATATTGGTATTTTCGTGTTTCGCGCCAAACTTTTTCTTACAATGGTAATTTATTCCACGGAACGAAAAGCGCAGATTATTAAGTGGTATTATTCTGGTAAATAATCGGCAGATTTGCATTTACGTGCGAAATCATCCTGTTCCTTGAAAATTTAGATTTTCGAAAATTATTAAAAAATTTGAGACAACCGGTTGTCTAAAAATTTATAAAAAATGCACTGATAATAATGAGGAGCAACCAGTTCTTCAAATTACTGAGGAACGAGCAAATCGGGAGAATGATGTTTGTAGTTTAGCTGAAATTACTTTTCCTTGCAATAGTACCGTAGTTGTCGAAAAACTTGATATGAACGCTCGAACAGTTTGGAATATTTTAAAGCGGAACAAATATCGCTGTTACAAATTGCGAATAACTCAAGAAATTTTTCCGAAAGACCAGGAAACACGTATGGTGTTTTGTGAGGACATGATAGAAAGAACTAATAGGTATATAACCCCTGAAGTTTTGGCAAATACGCGAACCGTATTTTACAATACACTGGGTTATTGTCTCGCTCAAAGTGGAGGCCTGTTTGAACACCTCTTGTAGACTTTAGGTATTTTTGTTGATTTAAATTGAATTTAATTATTTCTTTATTTATTTACAATTACTGAATGTATTACTTTTATTTTTTACTCAACAAGAACAGATTATGTTGTACAATTCCAAAACCTCCTCTACTATGAACTGCGGGCCTCTGAAATTTAAATTTATTAAGAAAACCGAACAAAAATCTTTAAGGAAAATAGAACTATTATGAACTCGAACCAGACCACACACAGAATGTTTTGGCTGGAGCGAAATCGGTCCAACATTGTTACCTCTGCCAAACAACATCTCAAAACAACATTGATACTGTGTCCCAGCAAATACAGAATATTTCAAGCTACAGCCATTATAACAAGAGTAAAGCGAAAACTGATATCTCCCGTTTCCCTTCATTTTGGAAACTATTGGAAGCGGACATTAAACTGCAATAGAGAAGATTTGGGAATACAACAAACAGCAAGATTATTCTTCAAATGATATTCTTGGTACACATGACAACAGAAATCCACAAATTACTTACTCCATTGACCAGACATCATAGCATTTGCAATATTACCGATAGGTAAACTATAGATAGATCCACAAAAATCAACTGACACGTTAACAAGAAACTATCGCTTAGACTTTGCCCGAAAATCTTCTCGAGAAAAATATGGAGCATGTGTTCCAAAACTTTTGGCGTCGATGGATCCTTACACTGTTTTTTCACATCGTAAGGATTCGGACAACAATTCGTACGTATTGGAGAATAAGAAAAAAGCTATTAACAAAGAAGGCAATGATTAAAAAGTTCTTTTTATTATTTTCATTACAGTCGTTTAAAAATTCATTTGTGTAAATCAATAAATATTATATTACTTACAAATTATTTGCATTGGTATTTCTTAAGAAGTCCTAAGCAGAGAGGAAAAAGTACTTTTGCCTTTTTAGCGATTATCGATATCCACGTATTTAATATTATAGTATTATTTTTAAAATGCACCTTGGACTCAAGCGCAATATTTTATTCATGGAAATAAAATTATTCTTTTTATTTTGTTTTTAAATTGCATATTTAATAGCTATTGAACCACATTAGACGTTTTTCAAATTTATTTTCATGATTTTAAAGATGCAGTCTGCTATGTTGGATCCGATTTTTATTTTTAATATTACATCCGTGCTCTCAACCCACTGTGTTTTGACGACTCCGCCAACCATCCTTGCTTAAAACCAGAAAGCAAGCTACGATACAACAATATGCTTTATTTCACTTCTTCAACATGGCTAAACGGGTTATCCGTCTCTTTCTGTTACATTCCCTTTTTTAAGAGGTTCTGTTTTCGATTTTTCACACCTGTATATTCACACTACTACAAAATACAATACAAGAAATTCTATATTGAGGTATATACAAGAAAAATGTATTACTTGTTCTATAAAGAGGAACGTGTATGCTGAAAACCAAGAGATATTAAGATTTGGGAATATAATTATATAAAATAATTAAAATAATGCAAACACAATAATCCTCTTATTTACGCTGAACTTAAATTTAATTATGAAAATGTTCGGTCAAGAGTAAGATGAATATTTCATTTCTATTTAACATGTACAGAGCGAACTTCATGTACCTTTGCTGAAAGCTTTCAAGAAGATCAATATAAATATTAAAATACAGTGACCAAATAATACTATCCAATACCATCACTAATCTCGCGTAGCTAATATAAAAAATTTTAAGTTCATTAATGTTACTGAAATCTAGCAAACTATTTTCATAAATATCACCATTTTTTTAGCTCAACTAATCGGTTTTCTCGTAGTGTGCAGTAAATGTTAAGGCATTTAAATCTTGAATTACAGACGTTTAGAGAAACCCCACTCGCACAATACGGCAGTGGAAAGTTAACCTGCTAAAACGATTGACAAAATATTTTTTATTATTAACATACATTCTATCTATAGCACACTATCTGCAATGCAGTAAGCATCAATTTTTCGATCCAAAGAAAATGTTATCGCAGCGTACATTTTTAAGTCATATTTTCTCCATGTTATTTACCTGAAAGAAACTCGCTTATTGCAGTTTCAATAGGCAATGGACCAAAATCCAAAGTTCTTTAATAAGAATTTCTTTAACTCCAATTATAAAAGAATACACATTTTGGTTTTTATCGATAACAAAGCATTTAACGTCAGAAATTCCCAGATTGTTTTTCATATGATCTGATCCTCAATCAGAGCCGTAGCAAACCGAGAGCAAAATGCACAGAAAATGTCTGTCTACTTAAGATCTCTATTCCGTAAAATGTCGGTAGGATATTACTCGCAGAATTTGATACCGGACTGTTGTCATCAACAACAATTATTAAAAACAAGTAATTTCCCGGTCTATAGCTATTTTTTTGTCCTTAAGATCTTTAAGAAATGGGGCAGATAGTTTATTCTATGTGAATTCCACCCTGGTCTTCTCTTCATACTAGTATCGACCACCTGGTGGTCTCATCAATGGAGCTGTAACGAACTGAAAGCAAAATGCATAGAAAACAACTGTCTACATAAAATCCCAATTTACTAAAATGTGGGCAGGGTATTACCCGAAGAACTTATGCCGGAATGTTGTGCCGAATACATGTGCCGATACTATATTGTTTCCAAAAATATAGACCGTGAAGTTATATTTAGATATTCGTGGGAGCTGTAGATGTACTTCGTTAAGTTTTGAAGGTAGTATCCTACCTACATTTTACGGGATGGGAATTTTAAGTAGATAGTTGTTTTCTACAGGTTCGTTGCAGCTCTAAGGATGAGACCATAGAGTAATCGAAACCAGTATGGAGAGAGAACCTGAATGGAATTTCCAGAGAGAAAAAACTGTCTATTTCCTTTCTTAAGGAGAAATAATATAATATAATATAATATATATATATATATATATATATATATATATATATATATATATATATATATATATACATATATATATATATATATATATATATATATATATATATACATATATATATATATATATATATATATATATATATATATATATATATATATATATATATATATAACTTGTTATGGAATGCAATTTATCCTATTCCACCACTATCGAGATAATGGCATACCAAGAAGAAAGTCAAAACTTACCCTCCGCGCCACAGTGATACAGCAGAGGTACATATTTCGTCTCTACTAGACTCATCAGGGTACCGACATGCACCTGGCTGTGCAAAGGACAGATTGTAAGGAAGCATGCAAATACTGAACGCGGCTTCGCCGACCTCAACGGCATAATATGGATATATGTACTGCTATTGCATCTCACACGGAGGAATCTGTGAGAGCCGTATAAACATATATACGCCATCCGGCGGAAGGTCGGCGAAACCGCGTTCAGTATTTGCATGCTTCCTTTCGATCTGTCCTTTGCACAGCCAGGTGCATGTCGGTACCCTGATGAGACTAGTAGAGACGAAACATGTACCTCTGCCATATCATTGTGGCGGGGAGGGTAAGTTTTGACTTTCTTCTCGGTATGGTGGTACAGGTAGGCCATCATCTCGATGGTGGTGGAATAGAATAAATATATATATATATATATATATATATATATATATATATATATATATATATATATATAATGTTTATGCGGCTTTCATGGATTCCTCAGTGTGGGATGCAATAGCGGTGAATATATCCATATTATGCTGTTGTAATGCTGAAATCACATTCTGACAACTTACAACTATATGCAATTCGGTGTTTAAGTTAAGTGATATATATATATATATATATATATATATATATATATATATATATATATATATATATATATATATATATAGTGTGACCAGTAAATTCCGTATTATACGGGATTTTTTTGATTAATATCTTTATTCGAAATTTGACTTTGGCATCAATTTCTACTTCGAACGAGATGAAAATTAATCAAAAAATAGTCACGTGATTAGCATTATCTGTCAAATTTTAATTTTTTTCTAACAAAAGTTCAAAAGTGGGTTTATATCTCAAAATATCCAAAAACTTATTAGAAAAAGTTTTTCTAAATGCAATTTTTAGCTTATACCCAAATTTTCAGCTGTATAAGATAATTTAGATTTTTGGCCCATTTTTTGTAAATTGCACCACTGTTGCAAAATAAGACTCAATGCAACCTACATAAAACTTCTTAGTTTTGACAATGCTTCATCCCAGACATATTTTGTTAAAGTAGCGCCATACTAAATCGGTGATGCCCATGTTATAGCGTAGTGTATAACCAGCAAGCATAGAAGATGCCAAATTAGAATTTAGCGCAACGTCTGAAAATTTCTACAAAAAAACCAAAGGAACGGACGAATGTATTCCGGGATTGTACGAAGTTACCATGTTTGTATAGGAAATGATAATTTCATCACTGAGCAAAATATATCAACGCGGAATGTGCGCCGTAGCATTATCAAAAATTCCCAAAACGCACTCTAGCAAATTGAAAAACACCACAAAGTGAAACTCGCTTTTTTAATATTTGACTAGAACAAGTTTTGTTCACTTAAAAATATCAAACACATTGTTGAAAAAAAATTGTTTCATTCTATAATTCAAAATTTCCTTAAGAAATTATAGTTAACATTAAAGGCAGAGTATCTGCCGTTGGCAGCGGACACGCAGCCCCCAGCAGTTATTGCCGGAATCAATTAATCAGGGTTTTATAAATTAGGCGCTAAAGAAGGGTTTCTTGACCGACTTTATGCTCGCAACGAATTTGTAGTTGCTGAGAGTAACTTTATTGAACTGCAAAATATATCTTCAATCTTATTAATATAAGCAAGGTTTCGTAGTAATCGATGTACAGGGTGAGTCAACGATTGGATGAAATAGGTTTGTGCCTTTTCGGTGAAATTAACAAAGAAACTATATTTATTGTTTGATACAGTTTATTTTTACGCAGATTTTAAAAATATTTAGGACTCTACAGGGTGAGACAAAAAACTAGGACATCATAAATTTGTATTTTTTAACTAGAACACCCTATATACGAATCATATTTTCGATGTAGCTTATAATTTTAAATCTTTTTTATTAGGGGCTTACTATAACAAAACTTTATAGTTTCTGAGATAATTAAGTTTAAAGAAAAAAAGTCGCATTTTCAAGCATCAATTCAATCCTAAATAACGTTTTCAATTTTGTGACAAATATATTCAAATTTGGAATTTAGCAAGGCCAAGGACAAGTTAACATAATTTTTACCTAATATTTGCAATAAAAGCTACAGGGTGTTGAACACATCGGCTCAAATTTGAACAAGTTTAAATGAATAAATATCTTTTTTTTTAAATGGTACACCCTGTATATTTTCATGTTATTTAATAGAGTAATAAAAACCCTAAAAGTTTTGTTCAATATATCCTATACCTATTTATAATAGTTTTTGAGATATTTCAGTTTTTCTTATTTTCCATACTTTTTTACAGAAATAGTCTTCATTATCATAGTACCCATGGCAAAAACAATGTAAAAGAACATTTTTCTGTGTGTCAAATTTATAACCGCAATCGCTTCTTTTGGTTTTTATGTAGTGTAGTTTGGGTTTTTTTGCATTCATCTTATATTGTAAAATGAATTTTCCAAAGAATGAGTTAATAGATATGATTTATACAATAGGGTGTTCTATTTAAAAAAATACAACTTTATGCTGTCCTAGTTTTTTGGCTCACCCTGTAGAGTCCTAAATATTTTTAAAATCTGCGTAAAAATAAACTGTATCAAACAATAAATATAGTTTCTTTGTTAATTTCACCGAAAAGGCACAAACCTACTTCATCCAATCGTTGACTCACCCTGTACATACATAAAAAGGCGGTTGAATTTAGAACCTCCTTCTTTTAGAAGTCGGTTAAAAAATTTACGTTTTACTTTTAGGTTAGAATAACTATAAATTTTCACCAATTGTAAAATTTTAAAGTACGAACAAAGCATTTTTATTCTGTAATGTGTTAGTTTAGTGGAAATGCTTATTGTTAGTTGTTAATTTTTAGAAGTATGAATTTATTTGTTTTAGACTCTAATGAACTCTAGACTTGGGTTCGGCCTAGACGCGTTTCCTGGTAATAAATATTTACTATTTCATTAGTCTGAATCTTTGTTAGTAAAATTATACAAAGTAGAACTTATATTCCACCAAGGTAATTTCCAAATCTACATACAGTGAATACTAGGTGTTAAAAGGCGCGGTGGGGGGCGATCGCCCCCCCCCCCCAAGAGCTCTGAGTTCAGGAAAATAGACCCGATTTTGCCTCTTATACTATAGTTTATTCAAGAACTAGAGAGAGTAATAAATCACTTTTTATCCTTTTTTTTCTGTTTTTGGCAAAATCTGTTGGACACATATATTTTTCATAGCAATGAGTTAGAAATTTTATAAGCAAAAATACCGGTCTATAATAATGAAGTGTGAAGTGTTAAAAAGGATTTTAATCCTTGGAATAGGCGTCGGAAGGAGGTTTATTTTATCACTAAGTATTTATGACATGGAATATTATTTCGGTAATGAACTTAAAATAAAAAGTTTTTATAATATTATTTTATTTGTTATGATTTCTTAATAAATCACATACCTTAGAAAATATAGATAATTTTGACATATTTAACACAAATCACAATTATATTTTTATTTTTGGCATAGAAACCGTTTTAGGCACATTCCGACTAAAACGCAGTCTTATTCGCTCAAAGAATTTTAAGTTATAATTTAAATATTTACAAAATACCCATTGTCAAAAATACAAGAAGTTAAATATACATAAAAAAATAAATTCGTCCATATAATATTAAAATTTATTGGGGCTGTTGGTTATTTTATTATTAACTAAAAACACTTTTAGGACATTTGACGTTTCAGATTGTTTCTAAGGCCATCGGCAGAATTACATAAACACTGAACCGAGATTCAAATGTAATTAATTTTTATATGTTATAGTTAAAATTAGACCTACTTATATTTATTCCTATTGAGTGGGACACACTAAAATAAAAATATATAAAAAATATATAAACAACATTAAACAATAAAATACAACAAAAACCAAAATTTAATAGTTGTGTTTACACTGGTAAACATTACGTATCTAATTCGTAATCAAAGTCAGTGAAGCTATCTTCGCTAAAATTAATTATAATTGGTCCCTCTATCTCACCGATCATGAGATCGAGTTTCCAGATTTTCGTTTATTCTTTTATTATATGGATTTTCCCCAATTTTATGCAGTAACTTTTTCAAAAAAATCTTTCAAAAGTTCAGTTAAATTACTAATTTTGTAAGTTGTGTTATTGCTAGCAACTCTACCTTTTACTTCACAAAGATATTTCCGTCTCTAACGGACAGGTTCCGGACGAGCTATAAGAACATATTTCCTATCTGGTTCTGGTTTTTTCCAACAAAAATTAAGTTCCCTGAACAATTTTCAGAGCTCAATTCTTTTAATTTCAGGTAAATCCCGATCTTCTTTTAGTTAGAATTTTGTCGACAGTTGGGATCTGCTTCTCATAATAAAATGTATGTACAACTCCTTTTATTGCAGTTTACTTCTCGTCCTCCAATGAGGTTTTTCATCTGCCTGTGATCGAATCTGGCTTGGGAGTACCAACAATTCCAGGCGATTTTTTCCCTTTCAGTATACGGTACATAGTAGATGTTTCAATTCCTGTCATATTGGAACACATCTCAACAGAGCTTTTAACATTATTATCTAGATATTGATATCTTAAGGCATCATAAACATTCATCGTAATAAGTTTTTCGTTGAGAAAACAATGCCTTGGTTTAGCGATTTTGGAGTAAATATTGAGGTGGAAGCCATATCTTTTGGGTATCTCACTAATCTCAAATCATATATAAAAACAAGCACAAACGAAATAAATCACTAAAGACACACTGTAAGGTGTACTTTGCTCACTGTCAGAAATTAAATTGGACTATCAGAAATTTTATTATTGCAGTAAATTTATAAAAGCTTATAATATTTAAATATAAATAAGTATAATTAATTATAGCAATCTACAATTACCTGCGGTGCTAGAGCAGGTACGTTGGAGGTTTCGGTAATATTTTTATTACTCTCTCTAGTTCTTGAATAGAGTATAGGAATGTGTATGCTTGCGATCGCCCTTCCTCTTCCCAAGAGCTTTGAGTTCAGGAAAATAGAACCGATTCTGTCTTTTATATTAGGAAAGTGTACGCTGCTGGCATCCCCCTCGTTGACAACTTGTTTTTCTTGCGATAGTCCCCTCCAAGAGCTTTGAATTCAGGAAAATAGACCCGATGCTTCCTCTTATACTGTCGGCAATTTGTTTTATCTTGTGATCGCCTCCCCCCTCTCCAAGAGCTTCAAATTCAGAAAAATAGACCTGACCCTGCCTTTTACACTCCCCCCCGTCGACATCTTACTTTCGCTTGCTTGTTTTTAATAATTGTTAAAAAAGACAACATTATTAATTAAAGTTAATTTAATCCATAAACTTTCTTATTTAATACAGTCCGCATTCTAATTATGGATAAAATATACAACATAAAATTATCCTTTCGAGCCGAAGTTACAACATGAAACTAATGCTGATGCAAAATATTAGTTTCTTCTAAATGGATTCCTCAATTGACTTTGATATCGACTTAAATAAAATTGGTCCTTAAAAACAAATATTTATAATCCTGGACGAGGTACCTAAATCTAAGAATTTCCATTAAATTAACACAACACAGCATGAAAATGCGTTGTTCATACTTCAAAATTTAACATTTAATAAAAATTTAGGATGACCAATCTGATTTTTCGGATCATCGAAATTGTATAAAATAAAACGTATCTTCAACAACAGTAATTTCTAAAACTAGAAAAAGTGAATGTTAGAAGTTAAGTTATTTAAAAAGTATGTTTCATAGGTGTTAAAAAAACGATACTAGTAATTAAAGAAAATTTAATACATGTAAGGTTCTTCTTTTAATACAGTTTACAACCTTTTAGGTAAAACACATTCTAAGATAAGAGGTTTCTTCCTCCTTTCTTAGATTTTTGCTATTGATTCAATAATATTTAAAAAATTTTGCTGCTGGAAAGTTGGGCTTGAAATGGTTCGTATAATGGGACCCAAATAGTACCAATTGTACCTTTGCTTGGCGAGCTTGGTCGGCATATTACCTACTGGTTAGAGCAGAAACGAGTTCTGTTTATCAAAGCATAATTATGCTTAATGATGAAAAAATTATAAAAACTTGCGACTGGTCAATATACTCTGAACCTCTTGATCAATCGTAATACTATATAAATTCATTCAGTATATTATATATTAAAAACAAACCTTTGAATTCCCAAAACGGCTCAGTACAATACAAAATATGTTTTATCCGGAGACACATTGGGACAGTCAAATAAGTTTAAATGATATATGTATTCATAGTGAATTTAAAATGAAACCATCAGAGAAAAAGTCACACAAACGACGTGGAAAAATGATTAATATACTTTTTCGAATGGTCCGTTGTACGAATTCTACACGTGCGGAAACATTCAGAACAATAAGTCAATTTTGTTTACTAACTTGTTCCGAAAAAATAATCCGCCAAATGAAATATGAAACACCAATGCCTTCCAAAAAGTGTCTCTCGTAATTTTTCCGTCAGATGCATAGTTTTTAAGTTAAAAGTCGTTAAACATTTAAAAAATGACATTTTTAGCAACTTTTCGACATGAATAACTTTTGATTAAATAAATACTTTCAAATTCTGCGCCAAACAATTGATGGCTCAGGTTAAGAGTTACAAGCTCAGGTTAATCACAATGAGAAAATATAATGTTTTATAGCTTTTTAACGGTATAAACAAATAGGATTTCATCAATTGTAACGTACGCGTCTCACAGTGGTCCATGTGTATGGAAAATTGTGCCAAAATAAGCAAAATTAAAGTCTCTATTCAGGAATTTTATGTGGTGCAATTGGTTAGAGAGATTGGTGATGCGTCAAAAGTCGACATCAAGTAAACTGCAGGAAGCACCTGCGTTGATCTAGGTATGCAAGTGCATGCCTGTCGAAGGCTCTCTACGTGGACTATTATTATGTCAACTTTCAAGATGTCTGCAGACGAGTCTATTACATCGATTTGCATTTTGAAAAGTGAATTCATCTGTTGAGAGTAAGTTCTTTTGACATACATATATTAAAAAACATAATTTCATTTCTCCGGTTAGCTAGTAAAGCTATGAAATCTTGAAAATTAAATAAAATTTCGCAGCAAATTGGGCTTCGGCGAAAAATTCTTCGAGACCAGAATCAATTTCAGAACCAGACCAGTTGTTGCAAGCTCTTCAACAGTGTTGAATGCCCAAGAAGATTTGGATAATTCAATCCTCAGTATGGAAAGGCATTTCAGAACTCTCATAAATGAACGAGGGGGTTACATTCCATATTAACTCTTATTTACTTTTTTTAAACATTTTTATAAGAATTTTCTCTTAAAAGGTTTAGTATTTGGCATACATTTAAAAAAAATTATAATAAATAACTTCATTTGCCAGTGTATCATGATAATATTTATTTTTTTCACTTTACACTTTAATACACAGGGAAAAAGAAAAAATATATACAAACAGTTTATTTCTTGCAAATACTACTCTGGTCCTCTCTCCATACGCGTTTCGACCAACTTATGGTCTCGTCAGTAGAGCTGTATAGGATCGAGAGAAACATTCGCAAGAAATAACTGAAATATGAAATATAATTTCCAAAGAATATCGGTAGTATATTGCAAATCTGCCATCTAACGACCTCGATGTCAGACTGAAAAATATCGCCAGTCGAACGACATCTATGAATAACCGAAGTAGTGAGAAATTAAAAAAAAATCAAATATCAGTAAGAAATAAAAAATCTATCTGCCGTATTTAAATAGTTGTTATATATATATATATATATATATATATATATATATATATATATATATATATATATATATATATATATATATATATATATATAATTCACCTTTTAGGTAGAGAGAAGGAAAGAATATATACAAACAAGTTGGTATTTGCAGGAAATAAACTGTTTGTATATATTCTTTCCTTTCCTCTGCCTGAAACAAGAATATATATATATATATATATATATATATATATATATATATATATATATATATATATACATATATAAATATATATATATATATATATAGGTCGGCGAAGCCGCGTTCAGTATTTGCATGCTTCTTTTCGATCTGTCCTTTGCACAGCCAGGTACATGTCGGTACCCTGATGAGTCTAGCAGAGACGAAACATGTACCTCTGCCGTATCACTGTGGCGGGGAGGGTAAGTTTTGACTTTCTTTCTCGGTATGGTGGTACAGGTAGGCCATCATCTCGATGGTAGTGGAATAGAATGAATTGTGTTCTTTAACAATTTATTCAAACTGTGCAACCTCTAATACGGAAAGGATATGGTTGGAACGAAGTTTGCATTTACTGTTCGCATTTTACTTCATATATATATATATATATATATATATATATATATATATATATATATATATATATATATATAACAATTACTTTAATACAGCCGATAGATTTCTTTATTTCTTACTGAAACTTCGATTTTTAAAAAATTTTCTCACTGCTTCGGTGATTCATAGATGTCGTTCGACTGGCGATATTTTTTAGTCTGACATCGAGGTCGGTAGGTGGCAGGTTTGCAATATCCTGCCGACATACCTTAGAATTTATATTTCATATATCAGTTATTTCCTGCGAATATTGCTCTCGGTCTGATACAGCTCCACTGACGAGACCATAAGGTGGTCAAAACGCATATAGAAAGAAGACCAGAGTGTTATTTGCAGGAAATTTAACTGTTTGTACATATTCTTTCCTTTTTCTTTACCTGAAAGGAGAATAAATATATAACAACTATGTAAATACGGCAGATAGATTTCTTTATTTCCTACTGAAACTCTGATTTAAAAAAAAACGCCGTTAGGTATAGGAAAACTTAAAGAAAAAAGATAGAGAAATAATAACTCTACATGATATAGTAGTTATGTACATGGTGTTCCACTTAAGATATATAAATATGAATTTATATTTCATAAAGTTGGCAAAATTTTAGAAAATACCCTGTATAAGATAATTGGTTAGGCGGTACATTAGAGCTTTAATAGTATATTTACCTTTCTCGATGTCAATTTTGTGTACTATAATAGCTGTAGAATAAAAGATGAAGTAGTTTATAGGAGACCGTGTTATTTTCAAAACTTGGTATATTTTTTGAAAAAGTTGGCCACTTCGCAATAAAATTCAAAATCAGATAGACTATCATATGGATAGGTCTTGAGGGAATCCAAATATACAAATATATACAGGGATTCCATTAAAAAATAAATTTTCTTAGCGCCATGCTGTTATGAAACAGCATGTATAATTGAACATATCTTTAGGTTGTAAAAATTTTTATATTCTATAACTTCTATCACAATATTTTTTTATATTTTTCAAAAATAGGGAAGATAGGGTTCTTGGTCACACTACTGCGCCACCCTGCATTTATTCATCACCTCGCCTACTTTCCCAAAAACAAAAAGCATTATTATTACATAGATCGCATTAAAACTCTAAACATACTTGAACATCACGATTCTTAGGTTTAGACCATGTCAAATTGGAATTGCTATCCGACGTTTCGCCTACGATTGCACAATGTATATTCAGGGATCTTTACTCCACGAGCTTAGAACACTGAATGAGTATCGAAAAGCAACAGCGCGGTATTTATATCCAACTGGTACTCAGCGAATCGTGATCCAGCGTTATAATTGATCTACACGTGTAATGTAGACTGTAATCGGCATCTCTATTAATATTATTTAGATATTTATAAATTTCGATTGATTCTCTAATTTTACGTAAACCAGACACTGAGGCTAGCACCTTAGTTTCTTTTACATTAAAAATGTGACCTAAGCAATTCTGGTGTTCAGCCACTGCAGATTGTACAATTTGTTTCTTTTTTTTATATATCTTTCATGTTCCTAAAGCCTAATGGACATAGATCCACCTACATACACTTTACCACAAGAGCAAAGTATCTTGTAAACGGTTTCTATTTGAAATGGAATTGCGTCCTTTGGATACTTCAAAAACTTTCTTACATGTATTGAAAATTGTCCGAATGTTTGATTTTCGGAGCAGTCTGGCAATCTTGTCGGTGGTTTCGTTATGTTAGGTAATACAACACTATCCATAGGAGGTACAATATTAACATTTTGTGAGGAGTCGAGTTTTTATATTTATTAATAGAACGTCTTATATCTTCAGCGCAATATTAATTGCCTCTCAGACCATTAGTCAGTTTTTCTGTTTCTAGTTTCAGTGATACAATCACTAGGCTTAAGGAACATGACCAAAATAGAGAAGAGAGGAACGACAGTGAGAAATGCGGCATACGAAACAATCATGACATCATGGCAGGAAGAATGGAACAATGAAGACGGAACGGCTGAGTGGACGAAGAGACTTATATCCACTATTAAAATATGGACAGAAAGGAAACATGGTGAAGTTGATTTCTTTTTAACTCAAATACTCGCCGGACACGGTTACTTCCAAGCATATCTTAAACGATTTAAAATTATTGAAAATCACGAGTGTCTTTATTGCGATGGAGAGGATATCGCAGAGCACACATTCTTCTAGTGCATAAGATGGTATGAACTAAGACGAAGCTTGGAGCGGAAAATGGGTAAATTAAATCATAATAATCTTCTACATAAGATGCTAGAGTCCGAAGACAACTGGAAAGAGGTATGCAGGGTGGCTAAACTGATTTTAACCGAAAAAAGGAGCGAAAGAAATGACAAGGATAGGTGAAACAGGAAAACGAAATGTATATATCGACTACCAACAAACAGACCAAGACTTCCTGAAGTAATACCGCAAGGTCTCCCAAGAAGTCTTATACTACGAAGGTCCCCATGGTGTGGTTTTAGTGGGTAGCGTGTCTTCTAGAACGGAGGCGCGAGTCCCACACAGAGTGCGTAAAAAGCATTTCCACATTTACAAAAAAAAAAGGAACATGACAGATGTATAAAAAGGAAACAAATTGTACAATCTGCAGTAGCTGAACACCAGCATTATTCAGGTCACACTTTTAATGTAAAATAAACTAGGATGTTAGCATCAGTGTCTGGTTTCTTTAAACGTAAAATTAGAAAATCAATCAAAATTGATAAATAATCAAATATTATTAATAGAGATGCAGGTTATAGTCTACATCATACGTGGAAATCGATTGTAACGCTGGATCACAGCTCGCTGAGCACCAGTCGGGTATAACTATCGGCTGTTGCTCCTCAATAGTCATTCAGTGTTCTAATCTAGTGGCGCAAAAATCCTTGAAGATGCCTCGTGCAATCGTAGGCGAAACGTCGGATAACAATTATAATTTGACATGGTTTAAACCCAAGAACCATGATTTACAACTTGACCAAAGCCATGAAAGCTTTCATTCTTTCTAATCATACTTGTGTGATGCTCTGATATAGAATACTATTTAGATAGAAAGAAACACACTATACATTACATTATTATTTTTAAACTATTAAAAAAGAACAATTGTACTTTTTTTACTCAAAAAGTCAAAAAAATTTAAATGATAATGTGTGTATTCATAGAGAATTTAGAATAGAGCTATCAGGGAAAAAGTCACGCAAGCGACGCGAAAAAATGATTAATATACTTTTCTGAATGGCCTATTGTACGAAATCTACACGTGCGGAAACATTTGGACAATAAGTCAATTTTGTTTTTTTAACTGTTCAGGAAAAAAGAATACATTAACGAAGTATGAAATAAAAGAAAAATATTAAGTAGTCCAATTTAGAAGTTAATGAAAAAACGAAATTAGGTTAAATCAAGTGCGATTGAATATTTGGTGGATTTGTGAATTTTTAAATAGAATGGTGTAACCTTAAACTTACATTGTTTTCTATTTTTTACTTTATTTTTCATTTTTTTAATTTTGTGTGTTCTTTTATTTTTATGTGGCAAAATTTGAAGTTTTAATGCTTGAATGCAGTGGTTCCCAACCATTTTCTTCTTGCGAACTTCTTCTAAATATCAGAATAAATTCGCGAACCCCCTTTGTGGTCATCATCCAGCAACCAAACATACCATCGCACTAACGAGCATTTGGCCTCAAAAACCGGACAAAAAGGAGAAATGCAAAGTATACAAGTAATCATCGAAATTTTTTTTTATACCTGAGTAACCGTACTATCATAAAAATATGATAAAGTGGCCCCTCCCCGCCGCTATGCTCCGTACAGTTAATTGCAATCTAAGGTTGGTTCAATACGCACGCATTCGTTCTTGATAGATTTTTTTTAGACTTGTGTTTGGTGTTCGGCATTTTGTAAAGTGAATATTAAAAAAAAAATTTTGTGATGGAATCTGAAAAACAAGGCATGTATTTAATTTTAATATATATTATTTAAAAATATAATGACTGTTTAGTATTCTTATGGACCTAAAACAATATGCAAGAAAATTTTCTATTTTTTTGTTTTTCTTTTTAACTAATTAGTGTTTTTGAAAATGCTCCGAGCTAAGTCGGGCTACAATTCTTTTTTTACAATAAACTATAGACATTAGCCATATCATAATAGTCAAAACATTTTCCACATATTTCCACCTCTTAAAAAAACCGCTTTGAGTTCCACAGTTTTTTTTTGCAATAATTTTGGTTATTTTTTACTTACATACATATTTTTTTTCCTATAGGTACAAATTTGACATCAAATGTTATTGAGGTATATCGGAAAACGCTATACATGCTTTTTAAACAAAGCCCATCCAGAACACTTGAAGATGAGGTATCATTTATGGAACATAAGCTTTGCGAAATGATGAAACGTCTCCAAAACGAGTACCATATCTTAAGTCACGATTTAAAACATTTTAATAGGGATTTGAAGAAAAGATGGATATCATCTAACTATATTGAAGAAAGATTTTTGAAAAAAAAACGAGAAATGGCTTAATACATCAATACCAGTACATAACTGGGCCACGAATTCTACGGGACGCCCAAGGAAGCATTTCCAAGAATTACATGATCGTAGTAAACGACGAAATACAAAAGAACTCCGCGAAAAGGTACCTGTTGAGGAGCTTACCTATGCAGCTAGCGTACGTCAACGAATGTCTGGAAATGCCGCGGCCTCTAAACTTTTAATAGATGCAACTTCAACACCAACAAGAGCCAAACTTTACAGGAAGGTAATAAATACTGCTCAGAAACCGAAAGTAAAAAATTACACACCTGAGCAATATTTGCAAATCTTTGTTGAAGCTGACTTTACAAGGATGCAGTGGGAGTTGTTACACGATTTCAATAAGGGTATATTTCCTTGTTATACTCTAATTCGAGAAGCAAAGAAACTCTGCTATCCAAAACTAGACTCAATCCGAGTGACGGACACGAGTGTTGAAGTTGTGCTTCAGGACTTACTTGATCACATAGTAAAGAGACTTTGTTTTTATCTTGAGATAAACTTTTTATGGGAAAATGTACAATTACCCTGAGTCAACATATAAAACGATACCTATTACGTTTTTTTAATATTACTCCCCTCCCCCTCTCTACCCTAAGTCAGCGCCCCTTCACTCGATTGGTAAAATAATGCCAGAAATGAAATCAGAGCACCTAAAAACATATAAAACGATACCTATTACGTTTTTTTAATATTACTCCCCTCCCCCTCTCCACCCTAAGTCAGCGCCCCTTTACCCGATTGGTAAAGTAATGCTAGAAAGGAAGTCGGAGCCCCTAAAAACATATAAAACGATAACCATTACGTTTTTTTAATATTACTCCCCTCCCCCTCCCCACCCTAAGTCAGCCCCCCTTCACTCGATTAGTAAGATAATGCCAGAACTCAACTTTGCGCCCTCAAAAACCCCCGGATACTGATTTTGACACGTCTAGAATCAAAAATAACGACGTTATTAATTTTGTCCGGTTTTTGAGACCAAATGTTCGTTAGTGCATCGGTTCCGAAATATCAAAAGAAATAGCACCAGTACAAAACTACAATACGCGGCATAAGAGAGACCCTAGAAATCGAAAAAGCGGAATATTTTAACTACATGGAAAATAGTAAAAAATCAAAAATAAAACACCAAATACTCGAAAGAATAACATACAAGAAACAAATGTATCGCACTTTGCAGGGACAAGAAACCTGTGAAGCCACTCGGCCAATTAGAAAGCGAGCCAAATTATCAAAACTCGGGAAAAAACGGAGATCAGTTCTAGAGAAACTAGCCATGCTTCAGGTTTCGGCGAAACGTAGTGGAAAGATTTTTGAATAGGAGGATTGAAACCCGGAATATATATACACAACAATGTTCAAAATTAGGATTACTAGGGATGTAGTCTATTCAAATTTGTAGGCCTTGATAAGCAAAAAAACTATTGTTTGATACTGTCAAGCTTTCGACAATTTATTTTTGCCTTCTTCGGGACATCTCTACAATATTAATTACAAAGTTGGAATATTAAAACTAACCTATGGTTATTAAGAAACTCACCAATGTGGTTTGAATATAAAACAAGTAGATATGTGAAAAATAGGAAAAACAACCACTATTAAAACTTATATTTAAAGACATAATATAATAGGATTGTTACAATTTGATTAAATTTTAAAAATCACAAACAGCAAAACATCTCACTTGACTATTTCTCCAGTTTGTAGTTACATATGTCAGGTGTCAGCCGGGAACAGTAGCGTGGGTGGCCTAAGCAATGAAATAAATAAGACTGCGTAAAACAGTGGAGTAGCTAATTATTCATCTGAAGATGGACTGGCCAGGAGGCTCAAATACTTTTCTTTCTCCAACTTTAAAATATAGCTGTAAATATTACTCAGAATCTCTGTGTCGCTCTTTTTATTCATAGAGTTGTCATCTTGAATAATATGGACCATTTCGAGGAAGAGCATTTTATGATATTAAGTAACCCTTTCCAGAATCTTAGTGCCATCCCAATTCATGATGTGATCATGATAAAAGACGTGTCCAGCCAGAGCACAAGAGAGAAAACCTCTATTAATATCACTACGATGAGTTCAGGCGCGGATCCAAGGGGGGGGGGCGGTGGGGGCGATCGCCCCCCCCCCCCCAAGAACTTTGAGTTCAGGAAAATAGACCCGATTTTGCTTCTTATACTATAATTTATTCAAGAACTAGAGAGAGTAATAAATCATTTTTTACGCTTTTTTTCTTCGCAAAATATCTGCGTTCTTTAGTCCGGTGTCTTTGGCAAAATCTGTTAGGCACATATATTTTTCATAGGAATGGGTTAGACATTTTATAATTAAAAATACCGGTCTACAATAATGGTCCATTTGGGTTGGATAACAATAGATATTTGGATGTGTGACATGTTAAAAAGGATCCTTGTCATAGGCGTCCGAAAGAGGTTTATTTTATCACTAAGTATATATAACATAGAATATTATTTCGGTTAGAAACTTAAAAAGTTTTTGTATTATTTTCTTTCTTATGATTTCTTAATAATTCACATACATTAGAAAATATAGATAATTTTGACATATTTAACACAAATCACAACTATATTTTTATTATTTTTAATTTTGACATAGAAACCGTTTTAGGCACATTCAGAATAAAATGTAGCCTTTTTTTCTCAAAAAATTCTAAGTTACGATTTAAATACTTACAAAATATCCATTGCCAAAAATACAAGAAGTTAAACATATATCAAAAAATAAATTCGTCCATATAATGTGAAATTTTTTTTGGGCTGTCGGTCATTTTATTATTAATTAAAAACATTTTTAGGACATTTAAAGTTTAAGTTTATTTATTTCTTAAACCATCTGCAGAATTACAATTAAACACTAAAAAGGGATTCAAATGTAATTACTTTTTATATGTTAAAAATATTTAAATAATAAATTGTGTTTACGCTGGTAAACATTACGTATCTAATTCGTAATCCAAGTCAGTGAAGCTATCTTTGCCCAAATTAATTATAATTGGTTCCTCTATCTCACGGATCATGAGATCGAGTTCCACATTTTCTTTTATTCTTTTATTATATGGATTCTTTCAAATTTTCTGCAGTAACTTTATTCCAAAAAATCTTTCAAAAGTTCTGTTAAGTTACTAATTTTGTAAGTTGTGTTATTTCTAGCAACTCTACCTTTTACTTGAGAGAGATATTTCCTTCGCCAAGGGACATTTTCCGGACGATCTATGAGAACAGATTTCCTATTTGGTTTTTCCCAGCAAAAATTAAGTTCTCTGAGCAATTTCCAGAGCTCATTTCTTTTAATTTTAGGTAAATACCGATCTTTATTGATTTTAGTTAGAATCTTGTCGACGATTGGGATCTACTTCTCATAATAAGATGTATGTACGACTCCTTTTATTGCAGTTTACATCTCTTCTTTCAACGAGGTTTTTAGTTTGCTGTTATCGAATGCGATTTGGGATTACTAACAATTCCAGTCGTTTTTGTCTCCTTCAGTATTCGGTATATTGTAGAGTTTCCAACTCCTGTCATGTTGGAACACATCTAAACAAAACTTATAATATTATTATCTAGATATTGATATTTTAAGGCATCATAAACATTCATAGTAATAAGTTTTTCGTTGAGGAAAAAATGCCCTGGTTTAACGATTTTAGAATAATTATAGATGTGCACCTTTGGGGTATCGCACTAATCTCATATAATATATAAAAACAAGCACAAACAAGATAAATCACTAAGGACATACTGTAAGGTATACTTTGCTCACTGACAGAAATCAGAAACTCTATTGTTGCAGCAAATTTATAAAACCTTATAATATTTAAATATAATTAAATATAATTAGATTCACGGCAGTTATGTTACCTGCGGCAGTGGAGCAAGTAAGTTGGAGGTTTCGGTAACAGTTTTATTACTCTCTCTAGTTCTTGAATAGAGTATAGGAATGTGTATGCTTGCGATCGCCCCTCCCCTTCCCAAGAGCTTTGAGTTCTAGAAAATAAAACCGATTCTGCCTTTTATATTAGGAATGTGTATGCTGCTAGCACTTCCCTCCCGTTGACAACTTGTTTTTTTTTTTGCGATAGCCACTTCCCCCATGAGTTTTGAGTTCAGGAAAATAGACACGATTCTGCTTCTTATACTAGGAATGTGTATGCTGCCGCATCCTCCCCCCGTGTCGGCAACTTGTTTTTTCTTGTGATCGCCCCCCTCTCTAAGAACTTCAAATTCAAAAAAATAGACCCGACCCTGCCTTTTACACTAGAAATGGGAATGTTGCTGATGTCTCCCCCCCCCCCCCCCGTCGACAAATTGC
This sequence comes from Diaprepes abbreviatus, assembly GCA_034092305.1. Lineage (NCBI taxonomy): Eukaryota > Metazoa > Arthropoda > Insecta > Coleoptera > Curculionidae > Diaprepes > Diaprepes abbreviatus. The sequence continues at coordinate 7,514,788 of JASJET010000090.1, read as the reverse complement.
TTTCACTTACCATACTATACTTTTTGATATCACCGCCCCCCCCCTCAAAGAGTGAGGCTGGATCCGGCCCTGAGTGAGTCTGCCTTTGAGGTTTCTGGAAGTCTGGCCTATGTAAATTAACTGACAGTTAGCACAAGAAAATTTATACACGATACAGGACGTTTCATTTAGCTGCAAGTTTTAAAAGAAATCTTAGGGAAAACTAATATTTATCTTTTAGCTGTTTTGATATCTGTATGTTTAAAAATATTTATCAATTTATCTGTGAGGTAATGTATTGAAAACTGAACTTGGACTGTTATATTTGAAATAGTGTTAGCCGAACTTAAAGATTGAGTATTGAGAAGAGAAGGTTGGGAAGGAATTTCAAAAATGTTTTCAGGAATATTATATTTGGTATTATATAGAATGTTGTCTGGGTAAGACTTCTCCAATAGTATATCTTTAAGCTGACGTAATGCCTCTGCTCCAAAATTCGGATGTGTAAGTTTGACAGCTCTGTTCTGCATGCCTAAGATGAGATTGATTACTTCCCACCGTCCCCTAAAATAGCTCTGGAAATTTTAATTATTTTAATATAGTACGACAATAAAATGAAATAAAATTTGCAAAAATATAATTATTTCAAAAAATTGGTTTAGAAATGTTAAGAAATAGTATAGGAGGCTACGACTAAAAAATTTAGACACTTTTTAACTTAATAAGCACCTTGTTACTAAATCTTGCTGTAAATAATGTATTAACACACGGTATTTACAGGATCAAGCCCCACTTTACAATTTTGTATCACCTTGTATATGCTACGTCAAGGAGGAATATATTATTAACTTTTTTAAAGAGCAGAATTTTTATAAAGAATATTTTTTTTTTGAAGAATTAGTAATTAAAAAATTTTCCGTATATTCCCAACTTAAGTATATTTGAAAGTGGTTTTAATTCTGAACAAACTTTCATTAGAATTTTCCATATTTTCAAAAAAGGATACTTTGTTCTTGTTTTTGTAGATACCGAATATTTTTGTGGCCTATTGTATTTTTGAAAATAAAAATAGTTGTACTCGATCCCTATTGTTTTTATCTCCCTTATGTTACTATCATCTTTATAACCAAATATATTACAAATTTCATTAAATCTATCCTCTTTATTCGTTAAATCTTTTATGTTATCTCCATTATGATAATTCATTCATTTTCATTTATAACACTCAGAAAACCTACTTAAATTCACCCGAGCAGAAAGCCTAATAAAGTTAAAAGCTGTTTAATTCCTTAAGACCCACGAAAGCCAGCTCAAGTCAGTATGAATGTAAAATATCTTAATGAATGTATACATTGTAATGAATCAACAGTCGTTATTCAGATTAGCTATATTATTACGGATTTTATGTTACATTAACTTTTATAAATAAAGGGTCTAGTTTCAAAGTGTATTACATTCTGGTGTTGTGAAGATACTTAAGATTAAAAGTGTTGTTAACAGATGAAACAAGTAAAAAACTTTAGGTCTACTTTTGTTTCAACCTGTTCAAGTCTTGTCTTGTAGCAGTTTGCCTTGAGTATCAAGAGAAGGGACAGGATCAGAAGACTTGTCTCAATATATTTTATTTACTATATATTTCTGTAGCCTCTACATGGCATAAATCAGTTAAACAGAAAAGGTATGATGTCAGCTCAAGTATGAGAGAATTTGAGAAATACTTCGGATGACTGTGCTGATTATTTTGATATTAGCAAACGGTGGTGCAGATGTGTGGATTATAGAGAATCTATATTGGCGCCAGAGGGCAGTGGCCCGAGTTAATGGTAAGCTTACCAAAGAATGCCAAATTCAACGAGGCGTTAGGCAGGGGTGTATTCTCTCTCCACTTCTGTTTAATTTATATTAGGAAAAAGTTTTTAAGGAAGTCCTACATAACAAAGTATTTGGGGTTAAAATCAACACGATTCATTATGCCGATGATACGGTCATCATAAGTGATAGTCTTCAGAATCTACAACAACTCTTAGATCCTGTCAATAGGGTAGGAATAGAAATGGGATTCAAATTGAATGTTGCTAGAACTAAATTTATGGTTTTCAGTCATCTACCATATTTAGACGCTTCGTTGCTAATAAATGGATAAATCGTTGAAAGAGTCTCTCACTACAAGTACCTTGGATGTTATATTACGGAAGAGCTTGACCCAGATAAAGAAGTTAAATGCAGAATCGAATCAACCCGCACAATTTTTCTAAAAATGAGATCGCGTATCTGTAATGACAATCTAAATTTAAAACTTCGCCAAAGGATGATTAAATGTTACATCTGCTCAGTGTTATTGTATGGAGCGGAGGTGTGGACACTGAAGGCTGCGACGATCAATAGTTTGGAAGCATTTGAGATGTGGTTGCGTAGGCGAATTCTTCGAATGCTCTGGGTAGCTATGCAGACTAATATAGCGGTTTTAGGTCGGGCAAATGCCACTCGTGAATTGCTGACAATTGCACAAAATGCAGAAAACTAGCATATCTTCGACATATTCTCAGAGGGGATCGGTATAGAATTCTTCAACGCATTATCAAGGGTAAGATCTGGGGTCATAGAGGTGTTAGAAAGAAGCAGATATCTTAGCTTAGAAACATCCGAGAGTGGACAGGAATACACAGTGCTGAACAGCTATTGTTGTAAATACACGCTTATTTTATGACAAAATATTAAATTTCAAATTTAATATTGCCCTAAAACTTCCTAAATAAAATAATCTGAATAATACGGCACACCGTGCTAAAACTACAATTCTTCGATTGGCGAAACGGGGAAACCCAGAAAATAACCGGCGCTTTGGCTCGGTGCTTCTCTGTATTCAGAGTGCGACGTCACCACTGCTATAAAAGCGAAAAGACAGCGGCTTAATTAAGGACACTATGGGTTGCTCTCTTAGAGTCACCTTGTCCTTTTTCCGATCGAGCTTAATTCTCGGGGGCCATGTTAACTGTTCTATTTTTTAGGTACCTCGTGATTCTTAAAGTAGGTTGTCTTTGACAATATATCATACTACAGAAAATAAAGATCGTGCACGTATCTTAATTCCTGAAATTGACACCGTCGATAAAAAGACGAGGTCAGCGGCGCGTACGAGTTACTGAACCGACGCGTCCTGATTTTAAACATTATTACCAGAACGTGACAAAGTGGAGAAAACCTGATATTGACTTTGCGACTAATAGTCAACTTCATGTTGACTATAAAGTTATGAATACCGATCTTGACAAATCCCGAACGTGATAGTGGAGAGAAAATAATCCCGAACTTGACTTGCGGATAACAGTACTGAATTTTAAAAAAATCAATATAAAGTTAACTAAGAGTCAAGGACCAGCAACCCCTGATTTGTGTTAAAACTTAGGTTTTAAACAAATAATTGATAATGTAAAAAAAATCTTAAAATAAATTAGTCCCGACGGAAAAGAACTTCTAGAGGGATAAAATTAATCTAATAAACCCGGTAAATGATAAATAGATCCATATTCTCGGAGATGGGTACAAAAATACAGAATAATGGCGAGATGTATTGACGTCTCGTTAGAATTGAAAAATAGTTAAAAATCGCGAAAGGTAGTTGGAAAAAATTATTTAAAATTCGGTAAATTCAAAATTAAAAATGGTGTTCTCACTCAGAAATATAGACGAAGTAAATGAGAAACCAAATGTCAAGTTTTTGGGGGTGCAGATGGATGAGGGGCTTCGTTGGCACAGCCAAATCTAGGAAGTAGCTAAAAAGCTTAATACTGCTTTATATGCTCTTCGTTCTTTAGCAGAAAGTGCCTGAAGGTCTATATTAAGAACAGCATATTTTGGACTTTTTCAGCCAGTCGTGTCCTATTTCATATTGACTTGGGGGCATGCACCCCAGGTATCTCGAGTATTTAAAATACAGAGAAGGGCTATCAGGGCTTTGTCGGGTCTTAACTATAGGGACTACTGTAGGGAGGCCTTCAGGGCTCTTGGTATACTAACCATCCCTTCTTTATATATACTAGAGAATCTGCTCTATATTCATAAGAATAGACATGTTTATGGAACTTATGCAGAGGTGCATGATATAACACTATATTTAAAGATAGATTAGTGCCTATGTACCAACGTGTGGAAAAGTGTCGGAGTGGCCCGGGATATTCGGGTATCAAACTTTTTAATAAAATTCCCCTAGAATTACAAGATCTACCGTATTTAAATTTTAAATATAAAATAAAACAAATTCTTCTCCAAAATGCTTTTAATTCCACTGAGGAATTTATAAATTACAACTTTTAAATAATATGTTAATTAATGTAGTGTTGTTTCTGTTCTTTGCATTTAAATGATTATATTGTTTAAGCAAGCATATTTGTTGCTACTCTGTCGTGGTAACCTATATGTTTCTTATATTTTTTACTTGTACATATTTTAATTTTAATATACACACTAGTTTTATTAGTACTTAAGCTATTTGATTGTATACTATTATTATTAATTGACTTGTGTAAGTACCTTTTGTGCATTGAGATTAATAAATGATCTTATCTTATCTTATCTTAAATAAATTAGAAAAAAAAACACTCCCACTCATCGTCCGTTAATACGACACTATCTAGAATAGCAGAAAACTCGCCATGGTAATTGCCAACGTCAGAGGAATCTGACACGGTACATGAAGAAGAAGAAGAAGAAGAAGAAGAAGAAGAACAACAACAACAAGAAGAAGAAGGTGCCTTAAATATAGATGTACTAAAGCTTCATGCGATTTAAGTGGACCTCTGGTAGCTTTTATCTCTTACGAAAAAATTAATAGAATACATGTTATTGTCCTGCAAGACAAAACTAATGAAGTACTGAGACGTAGAAATGCATTTATCTTACAGTTTGTATGACATTTTAAGAAAATATTTAAATATAAAAAAATTGTGCCGAGATCTAAACAGTACTTTAAAAAAATCCGTGTAATTTGTGCTAGGTTAAGAGATACTTTCTCAACAGAGTTGTGCCATTGAAAGAATTATGAGTTCCACAATGGTACAACTAAACGTCATAATATTGAATGGAAATATAGCGGCTCCCCACCCCCTCAAAAAATCAGCTGGAAAGGTCATGGCTTCCATTTTTTGGGATGGTGTTTGTTTATTAAAGAATTCTTGCGATAAAGAAATTATTATGCCCGTAAAACAATGGTTGAAGTATATCAGATGACCTTTTTTAGGAAGCCTTATAAATGTTGGAAGACCGTTGGGAGAAGTATTTTAGAAGAAATTATGTAACAATATAATTCAGATGTTGAGTTCCGTCGTATCTTGATCTGTTCCGTTGCGAAACCGAGAGAATTATTTTATTCCGGATCAACCCTTATGGTCACAGTTACTCGATCACATGTGGAAATGGAGGAAAAAAAATAACTTTTTGAGGTTCGTAGGTTTAAGCTAACACATTTGTAGTTCAGATTCGATGTGCGAAATTCGCAAGTATGCAACTATGTAGTTGACCCCATAATTCGCTAGGAGGAGAATTGTAATATTTAAATTTTTCCGTTTCATTTTAAAGTGTGCCTTCAAAGCCACAGCACGACAATTTTGATATTTCTCGGGTAAAAGAAACCAACGCGCTTCAAAAGGTGAGTTTTTTATCTCAAAAATAATGCATTTAGTGATACCTTTTCCCGATTTATTTTAGGTTTGTTTCTTCTGCCCGGTTTTCTCATTTCCCATTTCCCCGTCCCTCTTTTCACGTCCTGCGTGGAGGATTTTTATGAGTAGCATTATCATACCTTGTCTGTCAACATGTTTCGTTTGGTTTTTTTGGTATCTGGAAGTAGAAGGATGGTTCAATTTTGAGAGGCTTTCCAGTTTAAATTACTGTTCTTGGAGCGACAAATGTTAAAGAAAAACCCCCGTTCTGGTAAACCTGTACAAAGCTCTTGTGACTACACCTATTGTCTCTTCTTATTATTTTGTCAGTCATAGTTTCATTATTTTGATGCATTAATATATGTGATGCTATCTTGACAGGCTGTGATCATTCGGTCTAGAGAGACAATAGTAACATTCTGATTTGAATCTGGATAATGACAGAATACCATAGTAGATCATGAAAACTAGATTTAAACAATAAATATAGTTTAATTACGCAGCAGAAATCTGATCTTTCATAGTAGGTTCCAACTTAAGATTATTCGGTGAGTTTTTCTCAGTTTTTGATCTTTGAAGACTGAGTGATGCCTCTGTTAAAAGAAAAGGACAGTTTTAATTAATTTTACTAGGCTCACGAACTTTAGTTTCCAAAAATATGGTTGCCATAAACACTGTACGCTTTAATGGCCACCTAAGCTGTTAACCCGTGACTAGGAATACAAATCATTTTAATATAAGCTAGATTAGGATTAAATTTTTAACTAAACTAGAGATAAAATATAATCAAAATTTTGCATAACCTAACAAAAGTAAATAAACTGTTGGTCTGAGAACTGCTTTTTAGTTCATCTCAATCTTATAACCTTCAAATAAAACATAAATTTTTGACTGCTTTAATACCGACAATAGTATCAAATATTTCTTAACAGTTTACTTTCGTGCGCCAATAATTGAGTTTTATTTATTTACGAGTTCAAGGTGTCTATTCATCCTTTCAAAATGATATCTAGTAATGGAATGACAAACAGTTTGGCCGGTGTCAGACGTCGAGTCGAGTTATATATCGATTTACGATAGGTATTACAAAATAACACAAAACGTTGGATAGTAAGTTTGTGAAATATAGGTTGTCTTACCTTCGTTTTTACGACATAAATAAACTTTAATTATCACAACTTAAACATGATTTTTTTTTCTGGTTTTATGCCTTATATTGCAACGAACAAAACCATTCTTTTGAAAATGAAAATAAATTTGTGACTGATAAATATAATAAATATTTCGTATTTAGTGTTACTTTTATATTTACGCCTAAAGCAAGTTAAGGAATTTTTTTATTTTATATTTGTAACATATTAATAAAACCATAGAAGAAATGTATCAAGAATTCCTATTCTGTGCTATAATTTTGACGCTCTTAAATGGTACGCAAACTGGTACACCGTCTCATTCATAAAAAGCAATTTACAATATTGTCAATGATTAGATATCAGTATTTTAATGTGATATACATGCTTCTGTTAGAAACAAGTATAAAAGATTTAAATTTTCGGATTCATGTTGAAAGCGTGGCAACTCTGCATATCCCTTCCTACCGACTAAGTCGGGTAAGCTCCACCTTTTTATCGATTTAAATGTTGCCGCAGCCTAGCGAAGCTTTACTGAAAGGTTTGATCATAACAACGTTCTCTTTGTAAACTTAAACAAATATAATAAAACAAGGAATAAAAAAAATTGTACCCGTAGTTTTAGATCAACTATCCAATACGGCAACACTGCATATACATCGTTCCTTGCCATTTTACCACTTATAGTAAAAACTACCTTTTATCAATTACCGAGTTTTAATACTTAGCGTTTATATATATATATATATATATATATATATATATATATATATATATATATGGAAATAAGTATATAGTTTGACTTGACGTCATGGTGATTTAAGCCTAGTTAGTTATATGCGATTTTGGGCAAATTTTAAAATAAATTAATAAAACGAGCGCATTTCTGAACGTTACAATAAGCTATGTATCCATGAACTTCCATTACCCAATATCACATCAGACGGATGAATAATTGAGAACTACGAACTGGTAAATAAATAAAATTCACTTATTGTCCTAAATGTTTCCACACGATACGAAAAACTTACGATAGACAATTTAGAAAATAGATATATTATTCTTCTGCATGTAAATAACATAACTCGAATTTGACATATATATATATATATATATATATATATATATATATATATATATATATATATATATTTAGAAACAGAACAGCAAAATGTCAAGGTATGTACTGGTGAAATTAAATATTTTTAAAATGTTTTAAAGTTTTTGACTACTGTTTTTAGGGTGTCTTGTTTGTTTTCCAAAATGTAAAATATGTTTTTTATATTGATGTATTTTAATTATATATTTTTTTAGGAATAAATTTTGAAAATGCCTTAAATAAAGGGCGAAACGTCAATCGTTTTGTGTTTTATTAATTATAGAACCTAAACCCAAGAAAATACAAAATTAAGAAAAATGATATAATATATATATATATATATATATATATATATATATATATATATATATATATATAAATATATATATATATATAAAATAAGAACCTGTTTAATCGACGTTCTTGCTTCAGATAACATTATATATATTTGCAATTCGGCCTTGTTGAATAAACGAATATGGCGGGTCAAATATGGCGACAAATATTAACAAGTCCTTGATGTGATATAAAATTCTTTGCTATATATACTAGTCTATTATGCCAGTTTGTTTACAAAAACACATATAACATGATTTCAAAATTTGAAAATGTCAAATCCAATATGGTGGATATATACCTTACTAGATTACTGTAAGGATAATTTCTTTGAGATAGAAATTGAAGTTAAGAAATTTTTGGAGTTATTGATCAAAAAATATGGAGCTTTTTTTGAATTTATAATGTTTAATCCAAGATGGCGAATTGAATAAGTAATTTAATTTATTTGAAAAATTAAAATTTCATTTGGAGTTTGAATTATTTCTTTTTATTTTCTGTATATCTTTAACGCCTTTAGTATTTAATTTTTATTATATACTTCAACTCAAAAATATGTTAGATTAGAATATGATTGTACTCTAATATCAATTATAAGTGCGTATGTGCATATTTGTTGAAGTTAAATCTCGTAACGTATACTTTCATAGCAAAATAATGAAATTTATTCTCTAAAACCGCCATATTAGATCTACTATTTTGAAAATGCATTAACTGAAATTTGTCTATTACTAATTTATTTAAGCACTTCAATTTCTTCACATGTTATCATTGTCTAATATATAATTATTTCCTTTGAAATAAGATTACAAAGTTCAGGAATATCATTCCCCCTATAATGCATGAAAATTTAGATGAGATTCATTTTTTTCAATGACAAGGTCATAAGTAATAATAAAAAATAAATGGTAATGGCGAAGGTAATTATAGGCTCTTCCCCTTCAATCAAAAAGAACTATTGTCGGAATAATTTTTTCTCTATTCCACTTAGTTTATAGGTACGAAAATTAAAATGAAATACCATCTATAGCATATTTTATTTGTCAATTTTTTAATTTAAAGTCTCCGTAAATTAAATTAATCCCTCATCCACAAACCTTTTAAAAAAAAAATCAATTAATTACTATTATTAACAATTTACCCTTTCTAGTTTGCAACAGTTAATTTTTTTTTATTGCTTGATAGTGTCAAGAAATGCATTTCTTATTTGCTTTAAATATAGTTTGGTTTTGCCTTTATTAAAATATTTCGAAAGTAAAAATAGCTATTTCTAATTTCAAGCCAAACGGTTTCGTACTCCTGCCAGGGAATATTGACTGATACCAGGTATACAAAGATACCAAAAGTATGGAGCTCTGTGGGAATCCTTTCTATGTTATCGGGTCCTAGGTGACGTGGTCTGCTGATATTTCCTACGAACTTTCGTACGGTCCGCGCGGTTGCGAGGAGAACTGATTTCTGAACCGGCTTATATAGACGCTCACTAAAGCCCAGTCCATTGGAGTTCTGCAAGAGGTTCTTTGGTATCACTCTAGTTATTGCCAGTATTATGGAAATCATTTGGACTCTGTTTATTGCCCATTGTCTTCGAATTTTTACCTCCAGATCTCTGTATTTGGCGATCTACATTAGGTTGTTGTTAGGTACAGCAATGTCGATTAGTGTAGTTCGCCTAGAAATTTTATCTGTAAGAATAATGTCTGGTCTATTATGAGCAACTGTCTGGTCCGTTAGAATCGTTCGGTCCCAATATAACTTGAACTCGTTGTTCTTAAGAATAGGCTCCGAATTGTACTAGTAATAAGGCACTTTTCCTACCTGCAATAGATTTAACTTATCTGCTAACTCTTGGTAGAGTATCTTAGCTGCTGAGTCGTGTATTTTCTTGTACTCCGTTGAGGCATCCTCCAGTTATATCTGCATTGCTCGTTTTCTATTGAGGGATATCTGATGATGAACTTCCGATAGCTTTTCATCGGATTAATCTGGTCTTGAATAGCTAACAAGAAGCCCTCCATTTCCCAAGATATCTGTCCGGAAATCAATCAGTAGTTCAAGTGAGTCCTGATTGACCTCATTTGGATGCAGTCCATGAAGTGACTTCCGTAGCCAGGCTTGTAACTTCTCTTGGTGGTAGTGAGAAGCAATATCCTGTTGCCTCAGCTGTAAAGGCGTTGAATCATCTGCCTCGCATATTGCTCGATGCAGAGTGAAAGGGCCCGCTAACCTGTGGAAATAAAAACGTAAGTTTATTATCTGTTGGTCGAGCTGCTTACCAATATCCACCAATCCTCTCCCTCCTTGATGTCTTGGAAGCATTGTATGTTCAATAGCACTCCGAGGGTGATATTTGTATGCTTCTGTTAAGAGTCTTTTTATTTTTCTTTGCAGGTTTTGGATGTCCGTTCTGCTCCATTTTACAATTCCAAAAGATTAGCTAAGCGCAGAGCATGCCCACGTGTTGAGCGCCTTTAACAAATTTCCACTATTTAAACTAGTTGGTAATATTCGCCTTACCCTCCTGACAAAGCGGTGGTCAGTTCGACCTTCATAGCGTGATGGTCAATTCTTTTAGTCTGTTTCATACCTAGATATTTGTCTGTTCGTTCTTCTTCCATTGTAGCTATAATTTCACCGGTCTGTATCTCAAATGCTCCTGGTTGTATCTTTCCTTTAATAATGTTAAAAACAAGGTACTAGTCAAGTCTAAAGTGCATTCGTATATCCTCGGGGAGCTCCTCTGCATTTTTAAGCGTTTGTTTCAACTGTCTTCTGGTAGCAGCCATCAGTTTAAGATCATCAATGTATAAAAGATGATTCAATCTTACTACCTCTTCGTTGTTATTTCTAATACTGAAGCCGTATCTGGTGGAGTTCAAAAGGCGTGAAAGTGGGTTCATTGCAAGGCAGAACCAAAATGGGATTAATGAATCGCCCCGAAATATTTCCCTTCGTATTTGTATTGTACTCGTTTCGATGGTATCGTTGGATGGTACTTGCAATTGGATCCTAGTTCTCCAGATTGACATGATGCGTTCTAAAAAGAAAATAAAATGAAAATCTACCCTATACATTCTCAATATAGTTGTGAGTCACTCATGTGGCACTGAGTCAAAAGCCATTGCCATTTATTACTACTTTATAATCTCCAGAAAGTTCAAATTTAAAAACGGTCTGTACAAAGCCGAAGAGATAAATACAACGAACAGGAAAATCTTTGGTTTGTTGAACGTTCTGGAACTCAATTTGTTAGGTTCAGCATTTAAAATTATTATTACAAAAGATGTTTTTTTATGATTTACTGTAAATATAATCTCAGAAAGTGACAAGAACATATTAAAAAGTTGCTTAGAGGAAATAATTATATCCAGGAATCATATCGCAGAATTTACAGAACAATACAACACACTAATACACGGCTTGAACTAAGATGTCTATATTGATGTCTTGTGTTATTGATTATAACTACCAATACACAAACAAAAACTTACAAATACGAATTTCGAAGTTCCGCTCGCGGCAGTGTTTGGCATAATAAAGAAAAATCAAAATAATTATAACTTATAACAACGAACAAATAAACTAAATATAACGCCGGGAAGCTGCCGCATACGAAAAGCCTGTTCTGGTTTTAGACTTACCGCGTTATCAGCCTCATGCAATGTTAATAACAAAATTACTGCTAAATTTATTTACGTAATAAATTCGAGAAACCGGTTTATGTCAATGCAGGTTGTCCGCTAAGTACCTCCTAATTTCTTGGGAGCATACAGGGAGGTCAAAATAACCCTTTTTTGTCATAGAAAAAAATTCCGAAAGTGCCATTTAGTGGAGATACAGAACCTTATAGGAGTACCCAGCTATTTACCTTATCGGCTCTAAGTTTTCAACCGACCTGTACAATTTAATGAAATTTTAATATTTTATACAGGCCATAAAGACTCATTAAACTATACTACAGCAGATGTTTTGGATCATCAGAGAAGTCAAGAACGAACTTGCAGGCACACTCGTTGGGATTAATTTTTGACAGGTGTCACTTTACAGAGCTAAAAACTGATATTTTAGATTCTTCGGTCATTCCTCTTTAAAAGAGGTATTCTTAGTTTATTTCGATAAAACTGGCGGTTTCATAGGTCAATCGGTTTTTAAGCGAAAAACTCACAAGCCACCAAAACTAAACACAAACAGGTAAAAATAAAAAACGCAGGGTGTGCCGATGTGCTTTAATCTGTCTCATCCTTCGAAGGCAAGAAGATGTTATGCTGAAATGGTATTAAAATACAAAAATAGTGAAAACTTTTAAATGTTATTTTGGCAAATTTTCAATATAGGCTTGAAATACTTCAATACATTTTATTATTCTTCAAATATTTTCCCGGTGCACTGCAAATAATATTTCGGCATTAATACGAGTTTCATCAGAAAGCTGTGCTATTTTCGCCCTACTAGTGTTGAATAAACTAGGTTTTTAGATGTTTCCAGAGATAAAAATCTAAGGGATTTAGGTCTGGACACTTTGGTGGCAATAAAACAGGCCCGTCTCAAGGGCCAAGAAGGTTAGGTAAGTGTTTACATACTATAAATTTAAAATGAGGTGTAGCACCATCATGCATGTACCACATTTGCTTTCTTCTATTGAGAGGTACATCTTCCAATAAATTATTTAAATTTTGCTGCAAAAATTGTAAGGAAATCTCACCATTGAGTCTTCCTCCCAAAACAAATAGACCTATAAGTTATTTCCGCCAGCCCACACATTTACAATAAACCTTTGTCGGTGTCTGTTTTGGATTATAGCGTGTGAGTTTTCATCAGCCTAAAATTGTAAATTGAAACCAGCCTCATCGATAAGCAAAATAAGATTAGAAAAATTTAGATTTCGTTTATGTTACTGTATAAACCAGTTGGAGTATTGAAGTCTTGCGAGATAATCATCCGGAGACATAGCATGTACTGTTTCAACGTGGTACAGGCGAAGTGACTGTTCTGTTAGAGTTTCATGCATAATCCATTTTGTAACATTGTTTCGTGTCGCAAGTTTTTTTATGCTGTTTGAAGGGTTGTCAGCAATATCTTCCAAAGTTTTTAAAAAATCAAAATTTCAGTAAGAAATAAAGAAATCTTTCTGCCCTATTTAAATAGTTTGTTATATATGTAATTCTCCTTTCAGGCAGAGAATATGAAAAATATATGTACAAACAGTTTATTTCCTGCAAATATCGCTCTGGTCCTCTCTCCATACGCGTTTCGATCACCTCGTGATCTCGTCAGTGGAGCTGTATCGGACGGATAGAAACATTAGCAGGAAATAACTGATATATGAACTATAAATTTCAAGGAATGTCGGCAGGATATTGCACCTGCCATCTACATTCTGATTCATAGATGTCGTTCGACTGGCGATATTTTTCAGTCAGACATCGAAGTTGGTAGATGGCAGGTGCAATATCCTGCCGACATACCTTGAAATTTATGGTTCATATATCAGACCAAAGGCCTTCGCCAGGGATGTTGTCTATCACCAACTCTCTTTAAAACCTACCTCAAAGATCATGCAGTAGAATGGGAATAGAATTAAATAATGACACCCATTTATATACGCTTCATTTTGAAGATGACCAAGTGGTAGTGACCCAAGATAAAGAAGACCTCGAATTTATGACGAGAAAACTATTTAAAGAATACGCAGAATGGGGATTAACCGTCAACTGCAGTAAAACTAAATATATGTGTATCGATGGAGAAGAAACAGATTTGGAAGTGGATGACAATATCATAGTAAAATCTTGTTCTGATTATACCTACCTTGGAACAAAGATCAATCAAACTGGACGAACTGAAGAAGAAATATTGGAGCGAATAACTAAAGGGAAAAAAGCTATCGGATGCCTAAACTCACTATTATGGACAACAAACATCTCCAAGGAAAGAAAACATGTTTTATACAATGCAATATTTAGAATCGTTGTATTGTATGGATGGGAAACATGGCAGATAAATAAAACTTTAGAACGTAAACTGCTGGCTCTTGAAATGGACTTTTGACGAAGATCTACCGGAAAGTCAAGGATCGAACGGATAACCAACGAGAGAATTAGAGAGATTATGGGCGAAAAGAAAACTATTCTCGATGAAATCGAACAACGTCAGCTGGTATGGTATGGACATGTGGAGAGAATGATGGACGAACGTCTACCAAAGCAAATCCTAAAATGGACACCAAATGAAAAAATAAAAAAGGAAGACCAATAGTTTCCTGGATTATGGGCATTAACCGAGCCATGTCCTAAAGAAACTTATTTCCAGGGGATTGGGAAGACCGAAAATAATGGAGACTGGGAACCGGAAGGCGTAGAACGCTATGAAACTGGATATATATATATATATATATATATATATATATATATATATATATATATATATATATATATAAGTTATTTCCTATTAATGTTGCTCTCGGTCCGATACAGCTCCACTGACGAGATCATGAGGTGACCGAAACGCGTATGGAAAGAGGACCAGAGTGATATTTGCAGGAAATAAACTGTTTGTACATATATTTTTCATATTCTCTGCCTGAAAGGAGAATTACATAGATAACAAACTATCTTTCAAAGTTGTTCCTCTACATGAGGATCTCGTGCTCTCTTGGGAGAGCTCTCACCGCCACGTCGCGGCAAAAATGACCCTGAATAAAACATGTAAATAATTTATTCGTTAATTCTAATAATTATTTTCAAATCGTCTTTTACCTGTTTCTCTTAGGCTTCGATGATCAACGCTTTGAAAGGTTTCTGGACCTGGTAATGTTCGAGCCGGAAATCTTTCAGCACAGTATTTTACCTTTGAAGAATTTAACAGCACTTCACCATAAATTAAATGCATATCAGCATATTCTGCGTAAGAATATTCTTCTATTTTTTTTTAATTATTTTTACTTCAAGACGGTTTTGACAAGTTCCGTCAATAGTAAGTCATTATGTAGGTAATAACAATAACAACCTGATTTTTACCTGTTTGTGTTTAGCATTAGTAACTTGAGTTTTTCTGCATAAAAACCGATTTATCTCGAAAACCGCCAATTTTATCCAATAAATTAAAAAGACCTTTTTGAAGAAGAATTACCAAAGTATTTAAAAAACCAGCTTTCAGCTCTGTAAAATGATACTTGTCAACAATTAGGCCCAACGAGTGTGGCTACAAGTCCATTTCTGACTTCTCTGATGATCTAAAATATCTACTGTAGTATGGTTTAATGAGTGTTTATGGCTTCTATAAAATATTAAAATGTCATTAAATTATACAACTCGGTTCAACACTTAGAGCATATAAGGTAAATCGCTGGGTACTCATTTAGGATTTTTTTTCTATGACCAAGTAGGGTTGTTTTGAACTTTTCTATATTCTCTCGAGAAATTAGGAAGTACTTACCGGGCGCCCTGTATATCACATCTAATTTCGGCACGTTTTGGTAATTTTTAAGCCTTGACGTTCAGGTCCCTCTCTATTGCCATAGCGAGGAGCTATTGCAGCAAATTTACTGGTTTGAAGATATCAAATAGGTTCTGATCACTTTGACTGTAATATAAAAGATAAATATAAATAACAGACAAAAACCTTGTGAATGAATGTAAAATATGATTGCGTATAAGAGTAATATACGAAATTGACATTTTAATTAAGAAAATAATTATAAATAATTATTAAAATTTGATTTTATTACACAATCTTCTTGTTTTTGCTTTTCAGCTATCAAGATATTCATATAATTGGGCTTTTTGTTTTTCTGGTAATAAATCTCTATTTTTAGATTCGTAAAACCCTTCAAATTTACTGACAAAATTATAAATCCGACACCAACATATTGATCTTATAACAACATTGAATTTAAAAGCTTGTGGCGTTTTGTTACCCATTGTAATGCTATAATCAATACACTTCTATTACTGGATCATTTATCTATGAATCAGATTCCATTACTCGATATCTTTACGTTACTGGTGGTATGAATAATTGAATATCGTAAACAAGCAAATAAACGAAACTCACTTAGATTTTGGCTTGAATCTTGCTACACTTGTCATCAATTTAACAATGGATAATTTACGAGATTTACCAGGCTTGAACGTTTTCTCCCTCCTGACCTACTTTTAACATCCTCCACTAGGTTTTTTTACCCCAAAAACAGGCTAAATCTTTTTTGAGAGTTTGTTATTTTCGTGCTGTCTTGAGTTAAGATGCAAGAAAAGAGGAAAAAATGTTTTTGATATTTACAGGAGTATTTTGGATTATTTTTTAAATAACTTCTCAAAAAATTAAACCTAATTTGGTAATTGAGGCAAGGAATCCGAGTCAATTCACAATTTTAATATATTTATAGAGGAAACCACCTGCGGAATGAGGTGAGTCTTAAAAACATCATAAGATTATTGCGCAGTGGCATATCTTTTCTTCTTAACAAAAAAACCATTTCCTATCTATTATATATAAAAAAGGTATTCGTAGTAAATGTGGTAAAAATAATTTAATAAACGCATAGTATATTGAAGATATTTAGATAAATCCAAATTAGAAATATTTATATTTTAGGATTTTGATGAATTTGAATTGAATGCAAAATTCCTTCTGGTTCCAGAACATGTCCCGGTTCAAATTTCAGCTCAAGCTCACTAGGGCTAATTCAGTAAATTTTACCATATTTTTGCAATACTTACATTATGGACAACACAATATTATTGTCCTTAAGCATTTCTTATAAATTCTTTAATTAAAAACGTACTATTCGTTGAATTTTTGGTTTTTTTATATTAGGAAATTTTCGTAGTTCTACCATTATATTGATATTTAACTACATTGTGGTCGGCTGTTTTTATTATTGATGTTGAATTTATCGTTATCTTTTTTTTTTTGGATAGATCTCGGTTTTCCTGCGCTATCTATCGAAAAAGGCTTCTTTCTAATGTACTAATGCACAGGATTTTTTTTAAATTTTGCAAAAATAAATTTAAGAGAATAAAATAATTTTTCTGATTTTATTTTACAATAAAATAATGTTGTGTAGTGTTGTGTTTTATTCATCTAGTATCTACATTAGTTTCCAGAAATATTTATCAGCTTCTTTTTTGCTGGTTAATAAAGTTACCTTGACCGGTTAAATTATACTTATGTAGTATATTTGATTCTTTACGATTGTGGCCATTTTGGCCAATTTCATTATGACCGTTTCTTGTTTGTAAGAATTCTTTTACTTTGGACGCAAAGACACTTCCCTCGGTCTATTTGGTCTTAACGAAGCCGTGAAGTGAGAAACAACTTGTGTTTAACATATTTTACTTCATTGGATAAGATTTCTTGGATAGTTGCATTAGATGGATACATTTTGGTTCATTTTGTTTATTTTATTACGTTACCTTTTATCTTTGTTGTAATTATTGAGTGGCCATTTCTTCCTCGAAGAAATCATCTCACAAATAAGTATACACGTGGTGTATACTTCTTTTTTGTTTATAGTTCATCATAATTTTAATCGCCCCGTCGTGCATTTAAGAATCGTTGAGATATATTACGGCAAGGCGATCCTCAAACCTCTGTAGAAGCTCCTTTTTATGTAACTAAAACTCTTAAGCTTCCCGAACAACTTGTGAATCTTAAGGTAATATCTCATTTTATTGCGTATAAATTGTTATTCAACTATCTGCTGATATTAGTTATTTCAATTATATTATGATTTTCAAGCTGAACGGCTTCGCACTCCCTCCAGGGAATATTGGCTCATATCAGGTATACAATGATACTAAAATTATGGAGCTCTGTGGGGACCCTTTCCATGTTATCTTGGGTGACGTGGTCTGCTGTATTTCCCACAAATTTTTGGACGGTCCGCGAGGTTGAAAGAAGAACTGCTTTCTGAATCGGTTTATACAGATGCTCTCTAAGACCCAGTTCCCTGATGTTCTGCAGGAGATTCTTCACCCCAGTTGTTTATAAAATTATGGGAATCATGTTAATACTGTTCATTGCCCATTGTCTGCAGATTTGCACCTCCAGATCCCTGTATTTGGCGATCTTCTCACTGTATTTTGGTCTTAGGCTGTTGTTGTTGTTGTTGTTAGGTATAGCAATGTCAATTAGTGTATTTCATCTAGAATTGTTATCTGTTAGTATAATGTCTGGTTTATTGTAAGCAACTGTCTGATCCGTCAGAACCATTCAGTCCCAATATAGCTTGAACTCGTTGTTCTCAAGAATAGGCTCTGGAATGTATTTGTAATAAAGCACTTTTTCTACCTGCAATAGGTTTAACTTATCTGGTGACTCTTGGTGAAGTATCTAAGTCGACTGAGTCGGGTGTTTCCTTATATTCGATTGCGGCAGACGCTTCAGTTATGTGCTGGACTGTCTTTGGTATTTGAGAGCCTACATTGGTCGTTTTCTATTGAGGAATCTCTGATGATGAACTTCCTATAGTTCTTCGTCGGAATAATCTGGTCTTAGATAGCTAACAAAAAGCCATCCAGTTCCGGAGACATCGGTCCTGAAATCAACGATGTTGAGTTGTCGACATTGTCCTGATTGACCTGTTTTGGATACCGTCCATGCAGTGGCTTCCGTCGCCAGGCTTATAGTTTTTCTTGGTCTGTTTGGTGGTAAGAAGCAATATTCTGTTCACTCAGCGGTAGCGACGTTGAATCGTCTGCCTCGCATATTGCTCGATGTAGTATGTCCGCTAATCTTTGGAAATATGAACGTAAAATTATTATTTGTTAATTGAGCTGCTTACCAGTATCCGTCAAGCCTCGTCCTCTTTGGTGTTTTGGAAGCATTATATATTCAATAGCACTCCGATGATTGCGTTTGTGTGCTTTTGTCGATCTTTCTCCATTCCACAATTCCAAAAGAGTAGCTAAGTGTAGAGCATGCGTACGTGTTGAGCACCTTAAACAATTTTTTACTATTTAAATTAGTTAGTAATACCCACCTTACTCTTCTAACAAATTGGGTTATCAATTCGGTCTTGACAGTGCGATATCAATTCGTTTAGCCTGTTTCATACTTGTATACTGTACATATTTGTATGCTTTTTTTTTGGTTCCATTGTAGATATAGTTTCGCTGGTCTGTATCTTAAATGCTCCTGGTTGTATCTTTGCTTTAAGAATGTTCAAAAAACTGCATTCTGATATTCCCTCAGAACTCCTCCATAATTTTAAGCATTTGTTCCAGCTGGATTCTGGTAGCAGTTATCAGTTTAAGATCATCCATGTATATGAAAGGATTCAGTCTTAGTACATCTTCGTTGTTATTTTTAATACTAAAGCCGTATCTGGTCGAGTTTAAACGGCGTGATAGTGGGCAGAACAACAATGGGCTTAGTGAGTCGCCTTCAAATATTAGAATTATATTAGTTTCGATGGCATCGCTGGATGGCATTTGCAATTGGATCCTAATTCTCTAGGTTGACATGATGCGTTCTGAAAAGAAAACAAAATCATTATCGATCCTATACATTCTCAATATATTTGCAAGCCACTCATATGATACCGAGTCGAAGGCCTTCTTATAATCCAGGTAGACAGCATAGAGGCTTCTTCGGTTGGTACAGGCTTGGTTACATATGACAGAGTCAACAATCAATTGTTCCTTTCATCCCATTGCTCCTCTGGTGCATCCTTTATGTTGAGTTGCGATGATATTATTTTGTTCACAATGTGCATAGATGCGTTGGGTCAAGTAGGAGATGATCACCTTATATAGCGTGGGAAGGCAGGTGATGGGCCTATACTTAGCTAGGTCATGTATGTTATGTTGGTTCTTCGACAAGAGATACGTAATATATTCTGTTAAAAACAATGGCATATTTGCTGGGTTAAGAAAAACATCATTAATAAAATTAGATAGTTGATGGTGCACACACCAGAACTTCTTGAGCCAGTAGTTGTGGATTCCGTCGAGACCTGGAGCTTTCCTGTTATGGGATTCCTTGATTATTCCTCAAATTTCTTTGATGATAAATGGCTCAAACTCCATCTGGCTATAGTCTTGTTAGATTTGGTATTTCTCTTTGACCCAGCTTGCCACGATGCTACAATTGACGGGTGTGGAAAATTGGCTTCTCCACAACTCTTGTGCCTGTTCTCTACTGGGATATCTATTACCTGCCATGTTAGATGAAGAGTTTAGCTTACGGTAGAAAGTCTTTTCTGATCGTTGGAACAGCGCATTGTCTCCTTTTTGGTTGTTGCTGATCTTGTATATCTTTAACCATCCTGCCATGATAAAGAGCTTCTGTTTCAGCATATCGGGGCACTGTTGAGCAAAAGCATTTTCTGGATCTTGTTGCGAATGGTATCGAGCACGATTCATGACTTCTTCAATTCGTCTTTGCAGTTTAGTTGTCCTCGTGTCCCTGATATAATTCATCAGCTGTCCTATATATTTTCGAAGATTTTCAATTTTCTTATTTAGACGTCTTTCCCATGGTGATGTGTCGGGTTCTGTTTTTGCTAATTGGCGCATTGTTTTAACTTTAATTTCTAAAGCTCTTTTATTAAAAGCCGTATGGCATTTTTACAATACAAAAATGGTACATTGCCAATATTTCAAAAACTGTAAATTTCTTGAATAGAAAATTTTATTCAAATCCTCTATTTTTAATGCTAAATAAGATAATATTATACAAATAGTGGTTTACATTTAAAAGATTGACGTTTAACGATTTTTTCAAGTTAATATTTAATGTTAGTTTTTGATCACCCTGTATTTGTCTAATATCAAAATATTAACACAGTACACTAAAGTAGTTCATCTTCTGGAAGATAACCAACATGTTTAGGCCTCCACACGCCATTTTTGAAAAGATTTAAACTCTATCAGAAAAAATTAGACTTATAGATATTATATATGAAATATGTCTATAATTTTACTTTTAAAAATTTTCCAAAGTCTAATTTTCGGGAAATCAATCGCGACAGTTTGTCGCGCATTTAAAAAATTTTTTAAAAAATATAAATTTGACACTCTGTATTTCAAAAACTATCAAATCTTAATTAAGGTAAATTGGACTGGATCCTTATATTTTACTCACAGAAAATCGTGTTAGCATTTTGTACAGTTCTTTTAAAGATTCCCTGTACATCGTATAAGGGTTCCCTTTTTTTCTCTTGTGGTACGAAATCTTGAAAAAGTAACATTATTGTATGTATTTAATTACAAAATTTACTCCAATTTTCAGACGAGGTAAAGAAACAATTCTCCTCGATCCCTAAAATCCTCCAGTAGTAGCTAAGGGTTAACAATGGCATACGCCTGGTTTCACTTCATTTGGCCTTAATCGATATACTAACACCTTTATCTTTTAAATCCTGCTCTTGCTTTTACTGCACTTCAAAATTCTCTGGGAATTAAGTTAAAGGGAGCCAAATAAAGCTTTTGAATGTCTTAAGCTCGTTAATGCCAACCTGAGTTTGTATGGATATACGTTTTCCATAGTATTAGCAGGAAATTTTCAGCTATCAAGGGAATATTTAAGACAATAACCTACTACCTAACGACTTTAATAATGTAAGAAGTAAGAGTGTATGAGCTGACTTAAGAATAGAATAACATTTAAGAGTTGGATAACTTGACTCATCCAAGCGAGTGAAAATTGATTGAATCTAAACATTTATCTGTGAATTTCTATCTGAAATCGCCATTGTTTTAATCAGAGATTAACTTGACAGACAATTGGAAATATATTGGATCAGCATGAAAGTACTTTTAGTTATCCCACTTAGAGAGCATTGTCAGTGTTATGGTTTCTTCCTTTTTTACATTTGATATTGGGCATATTTAGGTTACTTCTAAAGCAACTTGTGCGTAATTCTGTTTGTAGATGTTAGTTTAGGGTCAATTTTAACATGGAGTGCAAAAACGAATATTTCGGACATATTTTACTTTTTTATTTCCGTAATAGAAAGAAAGCTGTTAAGACTCGTAAATAGATATGTGAAGCTTATTCTGTTGAGTGCATTACAGAACACATGTGTTTAAAATATTTCGTTTTGGAGATTTTTTACTTAAAAGTGACTAACGTTCTGGTCAACCTACTGAAATTGATTATATTCAAATCAAAGCCATAACTGAAGAGGATAGTCATATACTATGGAGAGATTAAATGTATCGCACACAATAATTGAAAATCTTTTTAAAAGACTTGGAAATATTTTGGTAATTTCTCTTCAAAAAAGGTTCTTTTAATTTATTTCGATAAAACTGGAGGTTATCGAAATAAATCGGTTTTATGCGAAACACTCAAAAGTTACTAATGTGAAACACAAACAGGTAAAAATCAGGTTATTATTGTTAATACCTACATAATGAATTACTATTGACGGATCTTGTCAAAACCGCCTTCAAGTGAAAATAATTAAAATAATATTTTTATAAAAAAAATGAACCGACTTCTAAAAGTGCGCTAAAAAGTAAAAAATAACTTTAAATTTTTCTGTGAAATTGAAATTTTTGAAGTCGGCGCCAAACTAATATCTAACGAAATGTGATTCACATAAACAGATTAAAAATACTTTATTTATAATTGCTTTCTTAATATAATTTGTATATATTAGTAGTTATTTATTTCATATAGAAATAATTTGGCGCTGACTTCAAAAATGTCAATTTCATATAAAAATTTATAGTTATTTTTCATTTTTTAGCACACTTTTGGAAATCGGTTCAATTTTTTTATAAAAATTTTATTTTTCGATCTTTAGTTTTGAATTCATTATGATATTCGTAAATTATTTGAACTAAGTGCTCATCGAGATTAGTGTACCTCGCAATGACTCCAAGGTGGCAAAAAAGTATCTATTTTATCCAGAATTGTAAATCACCCTAAAATAAACCACTAAAAATTATTTGATTCGTAGAGTTATCCAAATACCAGTGTAACTGTGTCAAATAAATATTTAGTCTGTCATAGTAAATCCACTATCTCAAATTTTAAATTAATTTTATATTGGTAATATAGGCCCCAAAACCTTCCCATATCGATATTTAAAGAATTTAAGACGTAAATTTCTTAGTTCGATATATTTTATATTGTATATTAAGTTTGTATTCGCCCCAAGAACCCCGCAATATCAATTTTATCTAAAACCGGAAAATGTAAAATTTTTAATCCCTTATATTGTATCTTATTACCTAATAGTTGTAAAAAATTAACTTCATATTCATAATACACCACCCCCCAACCGCCTAATACCAAATATGAAAAAATGTGAATAAGGTAAAATTTTCTTCCTACCATATTGGATCCGCCATATTGAATTTCCAAAAAAATAATTTTAACGTCTTAATCTAATCTAAATCTAAACTCTTCAAAGCCCCCTAGTAGCAATTTTAGATGAAATCCAAAAATTTAAAATTTCTAAATGGTCATATTGCATCTGACGTATTAGATTTTCTTAAAATAATTTTATATACGCTATTTACATCCACAAAAACGATTCAGTTCCACATTTGCACAAAATCGAAAAATGTAAAATCTTTAGTCAGCTATATTGTATTCGCCATATTGAATCCTGAAAAATACTATTAAATTCATAATTTACATCCTTAAAAATCCTCTATATCAGTTTTGGAGAAAGTCGAAAATTATAAAATTTTTAGGACTCCGTATTGATTCCGCCAGATTGAGTTTTTCAAAAATTATTTTAATTTCGTAATTAACACTAACAAAAATCCCCCAATACTGACAAAATCCAGAGGTGTAGCATATTTAATCCGCCATCTTAGATCCGCCATATTTAATTTTTTTAAAATAATATCAGATTCATAATGTGCTGTCCCAAAAACTCTCCCATATCAATTTTGTAAAAAATCGGACAAAATTAATTTTTTATCCACCATCTTGGATACGCCATATTGAATTTTTTTAAAATAATTTTTGAAATCGTTATGTGCAACCTCAAAAACTTTCCCATACCAATTTTGGAGAAAATTGGACAAAATTAATTTTTTTGTCCACCATATTGAATTTTTTAAAAATAATTTAAGATTTGTTATATGAGACCTCGAAAACTCCCCCATACCAATTTTGGAGAGAATCGACCAAAATTGATTTTTTCGTCCGCCATATTGAATTTTTAAATATAATTTTGGATTTGTCAGGTGCGACCCCGAAAACTCTTCCGTATCAATTTTGGAGAAAATTGGACAAAATTAAATTTTTTTGTCCGCCATATTGAATCCGCCATTTTGAATTTTTTAAAATAATTTCAGATTAGTTGGGTACAACCCCGAAAATTCTTCCATACCAATTTTGGAGAAAATCGAACAAAATTAATTTTTTTTGGCTTCCATATTGTCACTGTCATCTTGGATTTTACTGTACCAATTTCATCTAAAAAAATACGGGACCACCGCAGCAACTTCCTGAACGTAACGTAAAAATTTTATTCAAATCGGTGCAGCCGTTCCGGAGGAATCGGTGTACATACATAAAAAAATATACATACTCGACGAATTGAGAACCTCCTTCTTTTAGAAGTCAGTTAATTAGTTTTCAGTTTTGTAAAATTACCCCTGTAAAAAATTAGGCCCAACAGGTGTGGCTGTAAGTCCATTCCCGACTTCTCTCATGATCTAAAAGATTTACTCTGGTGTGCTTAATGAGTCTTTATGGGCATTATAAAATACTAAAATTACACTAAGTCATACTAGTCGGTTCAAAACTTAGAGCAAATCACTGGGAATCCCTTTAGGGCTCTCTATCTCCGTTAAGGGACACTTAAGAAATTTTTTTCTATAACAAGGTATTTTGACCTCCCCTGTATGTTTCTGGCAAATAAGGAGGTACTTACTGGATACCCTGTATGTACTGAAAATTATAGAAATCTTAGTAACATATTGGCATTTTTTTTTTCAGTAGTTTCATGTATATAGAACAAAACTAGATTGACAATCGCTGAATCTTTTCAAGTATTCAACCACTAAGTGGAATTTTTAAGGATTTAAAAAAAAACCTTAAATATCTACAGTTTTTCATTGGAATATCTTATTTTAGAAATTGAGTTAGTTTTTCCCTTTTTGATCACTATGCAGAAGTACATGATAGGTATCGTACTCATTTTGACTGTGTTCGAGCTCAATAATAATTTTTATTACCACATGTTGCGTGCACAAGAACAAAACAAAAACCACGCAAGCTATGCAAACTAATACAAAAATATACTAGAATCATTTGGTAAATCATTTATTTCAAAATTACTGATAAATGCAGTAACATTTATGCCAATAAGCGAACTTCAATTGATTCCCTACTTGAAGAATTCAATTATTCATACCATCGAAAAGATTTCGAGTAATGGAAATTGATTCGTAAATAAACAGTTCGGTATCTGACTATAGCATTAGCATATATTATTGATGATAAGTAAGCTCGAAGGGTAAACATACTTATTTAGGTAAAGCAGTATGTTGGCATTTCAATTTTTAGAATATTATTTTTTTATATTGAACAAAATATTCATATGAGAAAGATTTGAGGCATTTATATCATTTTTTTTTACTTCGAAAATAAGGCAACCGATTTGCCATTAACAATAGGACTTGAAAAAAACTTCTGTTATTTATTTTGCTTTTTATTATCTTAAATAGAAACTTTTTTATCAATATCTGTCAATAGAAATAAAACTTACGACCAAATAAAATTTCTAGTTTTGTGTGCCTTTTCGATATCTCATGATGATAAGCTCATAACATTTCAGTAATATGTAAAAAACTTAATCGAAAAAAGACAACCGGAAACAAATAAAAAATACTTACAATTAAATAATACAAGATGGATTCGGATAAAAGTGGGAGAGACGCCATATGAGGAGAGACGCCATTCCTCCGTGTGAGTAAGAGAACTATATTTCTCACTGTTTTTAACTAGTCATAGACGCTTCATTATCAACGTGTCAGTTCTCGTTGGACTGCACTCGAGTGTGACGTGTATATGACAAAAATATTATTTTTGCGCGAGAGGTTTTCGACGAAAATTTTGAGTCGGAGCGGTTTCAATGAGTGTTAAATGTAAAACAAAGACACCGTAAGGTAAGAACTGGTTTTAATGTTTAATAAGGAGAGATACCAACCATTGCAAAAGCGTAAATGAAGAGGTATTTTCTTTATTATTTTTATTGTTTTTAGAATGCCGAGAAAATACGTGAGCAAGCATACGGTAGTCAGGGGGCAGTGGAGTAAAGAGAACTTAATTCTGGCTATTGAAAATGTGAAAAAAGGAGGTATATCGAAAAATGAAGCTTAAAAACTTTCTGGAATACCGATTCGTACCTTGAGTAGGCGTCTCACGACTGGTGGTACTAAAAAGTCTGGACTAGGTCCTTCAGGTATTTATAAAACTCTTGTTATTAATGTAAGAACTTATTGTTTTTATATGTAACGATATTGTAAGTAATTATATTAATTACTGTTCCAGCATCACTTGGGACAGAGAACGAAAAACGATTGTCTTCTTATATTAAGCGCCCAGCTAACGCTGATTTTGCACCTGATAGGTCTACTATTCGGTCTCTTGCCTATCAATTTGCTGAAAAGCTTGGAATGAAGCATACATCTTCTAAAGAAAAAGAAGAAGCAGGTCAACATTGGCTCTCTTCTTTTCTAGAAAGGAACAAAGATGTCGCTGTACGTCAAGCAGAAGGTTTATCTATTGCAAAAGCCCAGGGAATGAACCGAGAAGAAGTAGGTGCATTTTTTAAACTGCTTGAAGAAGATATGGTAAAGCACGATTTAACTAATAGACCTGAAAATATTTTTATTGTTGACGAGAGTGGAATTCAACTAATAAATAAACGTGGAAAAGTATTAACAGCCAAAGGAGCAAAGGACGTTCATGTGATCACACTTCGTGAAAAAGGAGAAACAATTTCTCTGGTCGCATGTTGCAATGCTGAAGCCCGTTTTCTACCTCCAGTGTTAATAATGAAAGAAGTCAATAAAAAGTCCGAGTTTTCTGATGGCTTGCCAAATGGGTCTGCGTTGGTTTAAGGAACATTATCTACCCAAAAAAACAAATTCGATTTTATATGGCCACACCTCACATTCCAATTCAATAAATCTGTTAGACCTAGCAAATGAAAATGATGTTATAATTATATGCTTGCCGAGTCACACTACACAAGTCCTTCAACTTCTTGATCACAGTTTTTTCAAACCTCTGAAAAGCTACTGAATCAAATGCATGGATGTTGAGAAATAAGAATAGAACTATAACATGACTACAGATTGGATCATTAATAGGACAAGCATGGGGAAAAGCTGCAACCGTGGGAAATGCCACATCAGATTTTAAAGCTTGTCGAATATTCCCACTCAATCCTAATGATATTCCAGATTATTTCTTTGTCATATCTGATTTAATTGAAGTAGCTACTCCTGCCATTCCTCTTGAAAGTGCTGCCACTGCAGCTCTATCTCCACAAAAACCATCAACTTCCAGATGAACATCCACTAGTAAAGAAACTCCTACAAAGAATCTTCACTTCCAAAACTACCTAGCTCGACAGTGAAGCGAAAACAAGTTTCTTGTGTTTTGACTTCCCCTGAGGACGTTTGTAAGAAGACTTCCAATGTCAATTTAATTAAAGGAGCAGCTAAAAAATGGAAATTAGCTAGTGCAGAATTAAAGTCTTCATCTTCTGTCTTAGCATCCACCCCAATCGAAGATGATAACAATGTGTGCGCGGAATGTTGGGAAAATTATTATTTAACAAAAAAAGACTTACTGGATTAAATGTTCTTTATGCCAAAAATGGATGCATGAGTCATGTACAATGTACGCTCCGCGTTGCAATAATTGTGGTAGGGAAATGACCCGCAAAAAGAACCGAAAAAAGGAATAATAACATATCTAGCATCTTTCCCACACTATATGGCATCTCTCCCACAAGTTATGGGAGAGATGGCCTGCTCTCAACTTATAATTTTTATTTTTTATTTCTTTTTGATTTAAGTCTAAAACTCGTTTATTGTAATTTTATTACTTAATGTTAGTGTACCTTTAAAATAAAAAATAAAGGGTTGATTTATATTGCATTTTTTATTTTTTATTTAATTTCTACAAAAAGTATGGCGTCTCTCTCACTTTTACCCTATGTAGTTTCTTTAAAACTTAAATAAAACAGCTAATATAAATTAAGTAAAAATAAAACTTTTAAGTAAATATTTTATATAGGGTGTCCTATGATAACCTCGGCAATCGATTTCTCGGAAAATAGACTTGAAAAAATTTTTAAATTTGACATTTTACACTTTCAGTCTAACCGTTTTTCTATATGATATGTAAAATTTATGTAATGTTTTATAACTGTTTCAAAATAATTCTATTGTATAATTGAAGGCATTATAAAAAATATTATTTCTGCATTAAAACTTAAAGTATTTACCAAAAGTATGTAAACATCAACAACTTACCTACGACTTCTCAAATTTCAAACGCGATAAAAGTGTATCAATATTTCAGAAAACCAGAACATATTGGAAAGCTTTATCTTGGCCCGTTTCTTTTCATTTGGAGCAAACACTTGCTAACAATGTAAGTCGGGAGTAAGTTTAACTTTTGACCTTCCCTGAAAACTTTAAGTAACATGTCGAAAATGGAAGTTGCTTGAGCAATTTCCCAGAACATATTTTCTTTTAGGAAACATTGAAGATTTTTATATGAAATCCGTTGCAGTCCCTGGTTTATAAATCCTATTATTTTTTTAACCCCATTGATATATAAGGCAACTCCTTTAAAAGCGAAAAGCCTTAATAAACTCCTTATAAAAAGTATAAACTTAAGACTTTTTAGTGTAAATTTGTAAATTTAACATAAGCGTTGCATTAATTATATGATACTATTGTTTTTCTATACCTCCAAAGAAAAAATTTCTATGGCTTTGTAATAAATTTTTTTGCATATTTCTTTCCTTTTAAATCTGCTACGCTGGTAGTTTATGCCGAAACCGCACAGTTAAATCAGAAGAAATTTAATAATAGGGTGTTCTTGGATAAATAATAAAGTAAAATCACCAGAGTCCTATTGAAAGTTCGTAAATGCGCCAGCGAGCAAATATACCAAGCTAACTCTATGCCGGAGAGTAGAGTTTGGTTATTCAGGGCGTCACTGCATCTATAAATAAGTTGAATGCAGAAAGATTCCATGATATCATTAGGAACTAGCTTTCAACTTCATTTCTATATGAATTTAAATAATTAAAAATTAAATAAAACTCGCTAATAAATAATAAAAAAATCTAGCTATATTTCTCTTGCATAAATCTAGATATGCCATAAGTAAAATTTTACTGATACCAAAACAGAATGCAAACCCCATATGATCATGGGATAAAACACCGAAAAATTGCGCAACACCTTACGAAAAAAAAAATAAACTTAAGATTTCAAAATTATTAAGATTTTATAATTTAAAATTGAAAATAATAATATATACTAAGTTTGCCTGCTATTCCGAACGTACAGCTGCTAGCTATATGGCCTCATACAAGTCAGGTTGCAATACTGCTAAACTGTGTAGTGGTGTACAGGTACTATTAGAACATCAGTGCTAGTAAATTGAAAATGGGACGTTACTAAAAATCCACGAAAAGGAGGGACACCCAAAAGGTATACGAAAATTAAAAAAGGTGAAGAAGAGCCACTGTGTTAAAGAATTACTTCATCGAAACATACGGAACTCCTGAAATCCCTGTCTCCAGGCTTATCTCAGTAAAAATAACTCAATAAATGGCAAATAGGTAAAAGATAAGGTAACTAAACAACTGAACCGAAGTACTGGAACAGTTTTAACTATTTTTTATCGCAAAGACCCAAAGGAGTGTTGGCACTACTTAAGATGAAAAAATCACAGCTGCTTTAGTTGTCTCAACAAGGAAAGTCAAAGTCAAGGCAAATGGCCTCGGCCTTATATCAAAGATTCATGCATGCGCATAATGCTCCCTACTCAAGAGTGTCCAAAATTTAAAAAAGGCGAAGGCTCAAAAATGCATAATGCGAGTTTCTGAATAACAACAGTCGGTTGAAATAAATGTGTTAAATAAGTCAGTTCATTAACCATTAACATTACTTGTCCAAAATTTAATAAGTAACCCATTGGTTATTTTTAATTTAAAGAAATACTTTTTCCGTTGGCCACTACAGATGCAAATCAAGTAATCAAAAAATATCGTTTTCTTGAAAGTTTGGCAACCCTAGAAAAGAGGTCGACTAGAAACGACAACGGAACGTAAGTTAAGAAACAGGAAGTACAACTTAAGATACTCCTCGATAGAAGTTGTTGGATTCGTGATCAGAAACCCCTAAAACCCTCTTATAACAAATTTTATGTAAATCGGTTGATTTTCAAAAATGTGGTCCTCCATCTTGGATCCGCCATCTTGAATTTCGCAAACCTGACGTGGAATTCGTGATCGGCAATTCCCATCTCCGTATATCAAATTTGGTGCAAATTGCTTGACTTCCAAAAAAATACGGCCAACATCTTAGATCCGCTATATTGAATTTGAGGATTTTGAAAATTTAACCTCAGATTCGTAATTGGCAACTCCAAAAAAATTTAAAAAAATACGTCGACCAAATAAGATCCTCCATCATGAATTTTGCAAATCTGACCACATTTTCTTGACCAGCAACCCCAAATACCACAGTATACCAAATTTAGTGCAAATCGATTCATTTTCAAAAATTTGGTCACAAGATTGGATTTTTGACCGCCATATTAGATCCGCCATAATGGATTATTGTAAACTTATCACGCCAGCTTCCACCATTTGGAAGTAGATATTCTAAGCTTTAAAATGAATATATATATATATATATATATATATATATATATATATATATATATATATATATATATATATATATTCTTATAATTCTCCGTCTTGCTATGATTAAGATATTGTCCCGAATGTGTTGGTTTCCTATACACTAAAGGTTCGTTTGAACGGTTCACCATGACATCTAGGAAGGGCAACAGATCATTTACTTCTTTTTTAATGGTTAATTTAATTGTAGGTCGAATGGTGTTTAGATTACTAAATTCCTGATCATTACCCTTCCATACGATGAAGGTATCAACCCCATATTTCAACCAGACTTTCGGTTTACCGTTACTTGAAAGCAAGCACTTCGCAGGCAAGACTCCAAAAGGTCCATCACCCAGGCCAGTGGTAACGTTGTTCGATCTGATAATGTTGTATCATTTGAAAGTCTAGTTTTGATTATGTCTAGTGATTCCTCTAATGCAGACTTTCCGCATCAAAACTTATTAGTCTGTCGTCTGACATTAAACTGATGCTACTTATAATGTTCACGAAATGAGTGGAATATTTAACATATGTATTCGTCTTACCTTCTAAAAGTTGTATGATTTTTAAAAGATACTTCGCCAGTGCACTTGTTAGGGACCCTTTGTAGCTGGTTATTGGCCTCAATGGTATGTTGGTTTTATGAATTTTCAGTAGTACGTAAAGATGTGGTGGCGTACTGTGGTGTGGTGCGAGCGCCAACTTTGTAATTTAAGTAAAAACAATAATTTTCGCATTAAATGAAGAAAACCGATTTTTCGCTATTAATAGTTAATAAAAAAAATCTACCGAACAAAATTTGACAAAAGAAAATATGCATATTTATCTACTTTAGGTGTCCAAGTATCTCGTTTAATTATCGAGTTTCCTATTGAAATATACTGTATAGTTACCAAAGCCCTATATTTTTACAGTTGGTAATTTTTAATTTAAAAACATATCATTGTCAATGTCTAGCATGTCGGAAATGGATGTTTCCTGAACAATTTTGTGAGGCATGTTTCGTTCGGGAAACATTGAAGATTTTTATATGAAATCCGCTGTAGTCGAAACATGTAGGTTTATAAATCCTACTATTTTTAAATTGCTTGTAAAAATGTTATTCGAGTGAGGTTAGATAGGTTATTATTTCCTCGAAAGCGACTAGAAGAACAATTTCAGATTAAGCAAAATATACAAATACAGTGTGTCCCACGACAAACTGCTGCAATCGATTTCTCGGAAAATAGACTTTGGAAAATTTTTAAAATTTGGCAGTTTGCTAAAATCGATGGGAGGAATTCGGAAAAAATATTTTCACTATGGGTTATACCGGAAGTTGATGCCTTATGAAAAATTATAGATATATTTTATGTATAATGTCCTATATCTAAGTCTAACTGTTTTTGATACATTTTAAATGTTACGTCAAAAAGGCATTTGTAGTCCTAAATATAACTATCAATTTCTCCTACATGAAAACCTTGGTTATTTATTGGGGTTGGTTTCATGGTGATCGAGAATTAACATTAATTATTAACTTGAATAAATTGTTAAAAGGATGTAAACCCTCATTTTTACAATGTTTCGATATTTAACATAAGGATGACTCTATATTTTTGAAATATATAATTTGGACTGCTGAAGCAAAATTTGCGAAAAATGACCTCTTTAACAGATACAAATCCTACTTAAGGCGTGATTCAAACCCATACAGTAAGATTTCGAAATTTTCAAGAAACTTGGCGATTTAATCTATTTTATGTTGCAAAGAATGATGGAATAGTTAAACTTCATTTTTATGAAGAAAATTTAAATGGTAATTTATTATTAATACAAAGCCAATTATGTCCCCATTTTAAATTATATATTAACTTTTGTAGGAGAAATATATATAAATATTCTAGAATAGTAAGACAATGAATATTTATGCAATTAACCCTGGCCGAACAGAGGGAAACTTTTTACCAACACGATGGCGTCTCGCCATACAAAACCGTCCCAGTTACCAACTTCTTACAAGCAACATTTAGTACAAGTGGATTACCAACAATGGATGTTTTCTGTGACCTCCTGGTTCTCCTGATTTGACAGTCTTAGACTATTTTATATAAGAAACGGCCACCCATGGCCAACTAACTCGAAGATGTGAACAATATTTGGAAGTTCAAGATAGAAATTTTGAACTTTTATTAAAGTAAGTTGTGTAGGTAAGCTGTTTAGCATTTTTACAATATAAAAATGTCAAATTACCAATATTTCAAAAACTACAAATTTTTGGAGTCATCCTTATTTTTGATGCTAAATAAGATAACAATTTAAAAATAGGGGAAAATCATGATTCTTGGGTTTAGATCGTGTCAAATTAGAATTATTACCCGATGTTTCACCTACGATTGCACGAGGCATCTTCAGGGATCTTTACTCTACGAGATTAAAACACTGAATAACCATCGAGGAGCAACAGATCGGTATTTATACCCGACTATAATCGATTTCCACGTGTGATGTAGACTGTAATCTGTATCTATACTATTATTATTTGGATATTTACAAATTTCGATTAATTCTCTAATTTTACGTGTAAAGAGACCAGACACTGATAATGGCACATTAGTTTCTTTTACATTAAAGGTGTGACCTGTGCAATGCCGGTGTACAGCTACTGCAGATTGTACAATTTGATTATTTTTAATAGATCTTTCATACTCCTTAAGCCTAGTGGATATAAATCCACCTACTTACACTTTACCACAAGAGCAAGCTATCTTGTAAACGCCTTCTATTTAAAGTGGAGTTTCGTGCTTTGGATACTTCAAACATTGTCCAACTTTCTTACATGTGTTGAAAATTGTCCGAATGTTTGATTTTCAGTGCAATTTGGCAATCTTTTCGGTGATTCCGTGTATGTAAAGTAAGACAACACGGTCCATGTGTGGTACATTTATAATATTTTGTAGAGTAGTTGGGTTTTTATGTTTATTAGTAGAACGTCTAATTCTTCAGCGCAATATCCGTTGCCTCTCAAAGCATTAGTCAGTTTTTCTGTTCCTATCTTCAATGATTGTTCATCACATATTGCGCTGAAGATATTAGACGTTCTATAAATAAATACAAAAACTCAACTATTTAACAAAATGTTATAAATGACATTGACAGTGTTATCTTCTCTTACATATACAGAACCATCGACAAAATTGACAAATTGCTCCGAAAATCAAACATTCGGACATCTAAGGAAACTGGACAGTATCTGAAGTCACAAAAGGACGCAATGCCATCACAGATGGCGTTTATAAGATACCTTCCTCTTGTGGTAAAGTGTATGTGGATGAAATAGGATCCACTAGACTTAAGGAACATGAAAGATGTATTAAAAATAGACAAGTTATACAAACTGCAGTAGCTGAATAC
This sequence comes from Diaprepes abbreviatus, assembly GCA_034092305.1. NCBI lineage: Eukaryota > Metazoa > Arthropoda > Insecta > Coleoptera > Curculionidae > Diaprepes > Diaprepes abbreviatus. The sequence continues at coordinate 7,480,333 of JASJET010000090.1, read as the reverse complement.
CAGCATTGCTCAGGTCATACTTTAAATGTAAAAGACAACTTGACTAAAGCCGTGAAAGCTTTCGTTCCTTATAAAAATAAAGGGTTTATTTTTAAAAAAATTGACCAAGTTTATATTTAATTTCAGTTTTTGATCATCCCGTATTTATTTATTATCAAGATATCAACACAGTCTTCTAAAGTTCCCCTTCTATAAAAAAAAACCAACCTCATTTAAATAATAAAGGCTTTCATACAGAACAAAATGATAGTTATGTTTAGGCCTGCAAACTTCATTATTGACACAAAATTTAAAATATGTCAAAAACAGTTAGACTTAGGTATAGGACATTATACATAAAATTTGTCTATAATTTCGCGTAGAATCTAAAAACGAAATAATATATAAGGTGTTCTGCTTAAAATAAATAATAAGGCATCAACTTCCAGTATAACAGGAACTATCTTGAAAATATTTTAGCCGAATTGCTCCCATCTATTTATAAATTTTTTGCTTATCTGCGACCAGACGCCTTATTCCTTCTGAATTTGATTCAATTTTATTTCCAGCTCTGGAGCTTCTTTTTTATGTGGCTTTTCGGCAGTTCACAGAAAGATTCTGAACCAAGAAAAGGAATTTTTACCTTTTCTTTTGGAGGATGCTCGGTTCCTTTGTGCCCTGGTACCCCCTATCAGATTTACTCTGTTGCCAATTGCTTCAGGACTTGCTGTAGTCCCAAATCAAATTAGACTTGTAAGTGTTTGACTAGAGAACATTGGGTTCTGAACCATGAGAAGGAGTTGTTACCTTTTCTTTTAGAGGATGTCCGGTTCCGCGTTTCCCTTGATTCCTTTGTGCCCTGGCACCCCCCATCAGATACCCTATTGCCAATTGCTTTAGGACTTGCTGTAGTCTCAAATCAAATTAGGCTTGTAAGTGTTTGACCGGAGAGCATTTAGCACTGTTGACTCTATATGTATTTATTAGTGTTTCTATTGAGACATATATATATATATATATATATATATATATATATATATATATATATATATATATATATATATATATATATATATGTATGTATGCTCGAAAGATATTGGCGATGTCTTTTAGGGATTTGGCAAGTCCAAAATTTGGGCCAGATACTCCTGATAATTTTTCACACACAGTCCTTAATTGTGGTTTTCTTTTAATTGGAGGTATGTTTTTCATCTCGTGTTTGCATGTTTAGCATTGTTAGGGCATTGTTTTTATATTTATGACCGTTGAATCTATTCTTTAGTAATTGACTAGTCATACCAGTATATATCTTGGGGTAATTTACACAAGAGATCGAGTATACTACATTTGATTGATTTCTAAGAAAACTTTTCCTTTTTAAATTGTTGTGTTGTTGTGTTTAGATATAATTAGAATTACAGCAGTCCTCAGTTACCTGCGGCACTGGAGCAGGTACGTTGGAGGTTTCGGTAACATTTTTATTACTCTCTCTTGTTCATGAATAGGGTATAGGAACATGTAAGCCTGCGATTGCCCCCCTCCTTCATCCCAAGAGCTCAAAGTTCAGGAAAATAGAACCGATTCTGCCTTTTATATTAGGAATGTGTATTGTTGCTGGCACTCCCCCCCCCCCCCCCGTTGACAATTTGTTTTTCTTGCGATAGTCGCCCCACAAGAACCTTGAGTTCAGGAAAATAAACCCAATTCTGCCTCTTATACTAGAAATGTGTATGTTGCTGGCACTCCCCCTCCCTCTCCAAGAGTTTCAAATTCAGAAAAATAGACCCGATCCTGCTTTTTACATTAGAAATGGGAATGTTTCCGATGTCTACCCCCTCCCTTTTCCCGTCGACAACGTGCTTTCGCTTGCCATACTGTACTTTTCTGATATCACCCCCCCCCCCAAAGAGAGAGGCTGAATCCACTCCTGTCTGATACTTGTTTACACAATCTAAAATGTATTTTTGTGAAGCTTATTTTAATGTAAGTTTTGATTGTATATATTTATTTTTCTTGCATTAAAAGTTATTAAAATATGAAAATTGGAATTTAGAGGTTAGAAATAAAGTAATCAAGGTTGGGTAACAATGTTTTTTACTTGTTTTATTTTAGTTTTGAGCTTATCAATGTCTATGATTACTATTATGTATCCATTCTTGATATATTACTTACATGGAGATCTTTACATTTCTAAATTCAGCAGAGCAGAATTACTGTGTGTCGCAAAGAAATTGACCAACACAAAATAATAAATTCTCGGTACATTAGAAATATTTGCCTTAATAAATCCACTTTTCATCATGAAAAAACGTCTTAGAATCCTTTTTAAAGGGATTAGTAAGCAAATTTCGAAGGAAATCACCATAAAATAATGTTAGTCTAACAACGCAGCCTTTGACAGCGATGATGTTTGCCAGCAAGTGACGTCATGCACTTTGATTGGTGTTTATTGGCGCGTGACTTGAGAGTGGTCTAATTAAATTTTGATTATTAAATAAAAATTAAATTTCTTATAAATTAGAAAAATATTTTGTGTTTTAGGATTTCTGTTAAGCAAACTACTGTTTCGTGGCGTTTCATTTGAATACAGTTGGCATTCCGATTGTAAAAGTTATTTAGGTAAAACCTGAGATTTAACTGAAAAGAGGAGTCTTAGAAGTATTTAATATACAATAATATCATTTTTTTTTCTTTTATGACATGGTGAATATTCTGTCAAAATAAAAATAAATGAAAAAGCCATGATATTAGTTTTATATTCCCAATATTTTTTGGTCTGTTTTCAAGTGGACATCGATTAAAGAAATAAATTAACCTTTATGTAACAATTAAATTTCTTGGGTTTTATGTATCCGCGGAATAAAAAGGATTTATTGCCAAGTTAAATGGCTTAGACTTATAAAAGCACTTAAAATAGGACCACAACTTTAACCATTTTTGCTCTGAAAATGGCAATTTTAGGCCATAAACCTAATTTAATTTATTAGCAAAAACTTTGTAATATGTCCTGTTGACAAACAAACTACCTAACACAGAATTATTAGAGAAGTCATAATATTTTGGTTAAAGAGTATTTATAGCTATTTGGTATAGTATAAAAGTAAACAGGATGTTCGGTAAATATATTTCCTAAATTTCTAAACCGACTTGTAAAATTTAATGAAATTTTAATATTTTATAGAGGCCATAAAGACTCTTTAAACAATACTGCAGCAGATATTTTAGATCATCAAAAAAGTCAGGGACGGATTTGCAGCCACATTGGTTAGGCCTAATTTTTGACAGGTGTCATTTTAGAGAGATGAAAACTGATTTTTTACATACATATTTTATTCAGGGTCATGTCTGCCATGACGTGGAGGTAAAAGCACTCCCAGGAGAGCACGAAACCATCATGTAGAGGAACAAACTTTGCAAGATATTGTTGACAATCCTCAAACATAATAAGAAAGCTCGCGACACAAAACAATGTGACCAAACGGATTGTACATGAAACTCTAAGAACAGTTATTTCACCGGTGCCATGTTAAAAAAGTTCACGCTATGTCTCCAGATGATCATTCCGAAAGACTTCAATACTCCAACTGGTTTATACAGCAACATAACCTAAATATAAATCTTAATTTTTCTAACCTTATTTTGTTTACCGATGAGGCCGGTTTTACAAGAAATGGCATATTAAACTCACACAATTTACATTTTGGGCTCATGAAAACCCCAGACGTTATAATTCAAAACAAACACCAACAAAGCTTTATTGTAAACGTGTGGGCTGGCATCATCGAAACTAACCTTACAAGTCCATTTGTTCTGGAAGTGGTGGTGAGTTTTATTTACAATTTTTGCAACAAAATTTAATTAATTTATTGGAAAACGTACCTCTTGATAGAAGAATGCCAACGTGGTACATGCATGATGGCACTTCATCTCATTTTAACGGTATAGTATGTCAACATGGTTAAAAAACCGTTTTTGGCCCTCGATGGATAGATCATGGTGGATCTGTTTTATGACCACCAAGGTCTCCAGATCTTAATTTCTTAGATGTTTACCTCTGGGGATATCTAAAAGAACTATATTATTCAACACCAGTAAATACCAGAGAAGAAGTACTAGCTAGAATAGTACAGCATTCTAACAAAGTCAGTAATAATGCCGGAATATTATTTGCAGTGCAGCGGGAAAATATTCGAAGAATAATAGAATATATTCAAGTACGTAGAGCCCATATTGAAAATTTGCCAAAATAACATTTAAATGTTTTCAATATTTTTGCATTTTCATAACATTGTAAATTAATCAACCTTTGAAAGGTTTCTGGTCCTGACAATGTCTGAGCTGTAAATCTTTCAGCATAACGTCTTCTTACCTTCTAAGAGTTAGACAACACTTCCCGTAAATTAAAACACATCAGCACACCCTGCATATTTTATTTTTACCTAATTGTGTTTAGAATTAGTAATTTTTGAGTTTTTCGCATAAAAATTGAGTACCTTTTTTGAAGAAGTATGACCAAAGTATTTAAAAAATTAGCTTTCAGCTCTATAAAATGACACCTGTCTAAAATTAGGCACGAATGTTGCTGCAAGTCCGTTCTTGACTTCTCTGATGATCTAAAACTACTGTTTAATAAGTCTTTGTGGCCTCTACAAAATATTAAAACTGTATTAAATTATACAGGTCGGTTCAAAACTTAGAGCTAAATCGCTAGGTACCTGTTTAGGGCTCTGTACCTCCATTAAGGATAAGTTTAGGAATTTTTTCCTATGACAAATAGAGTTTTTTGACCTCCCCTTTCTAGATCGCCATATTATTTCAGCGATATTGAGTTTTCTAAAACAATTTTAGATTCGTTATTTATATTCTCAGAAATCCCCAGTATCAATTTTAAACAAAATCGAGAGATGTTAAATTTTTGGTTATCTACGACCCTGAAAAATCCCCCTTTCCAGTTTTGGAGAAAATCGGACAAAGTTTTTTTTTTTTTGTCTGACCTAATTTCAGCGAGATCTTGAATTTTACACAGCCAATTTCGACCCAAATATTACGGTGCTACCGCAGAAGCATCCTAAATATAATTACAAAAATTTTGTTCTGGTAAAATTCAGGTAAAAAAAGCAAAGTGACCATATACGTATGCGCGTAGAGTTGCGACTTGGTAGATCTGTTGTGCTTCCTACTGCTGCTCAGTCGTAAGTTACCTTATCGGCTAAAGCAGATTCTCCAGTCCTATTTCCCTCAGGAACCTTAGGATGTTGGACGGCTTCAAGGGGATTAGCTCCCCTTCTTCGATTTGATGTGTTCCCAAGAACAGCATCCTAGGATTTTCCAGAACGCTGCACTCTGAAAGGATATGAATAGAGGTTTCGTCCTCCTCCTCACAGAATCTACACTCTTCTCTTTCTACCAGTCCGAGTTTCTTGAGGTGTCCCTTCAGATGGCTATGCCCCGTCAGGACCCCTGTCAGAACTATGAGTTGGTTTTCTCTTAAGCTTATGCATTCTTTCAATCTCTTCTGGTCGTAGTTCTCAAGAAATTTCTTCGCTTGTCTCAATCCTTGCAGCTCCGTTCAATAATTAGATCTCCTGCTTTCTTCTTCTATCTTTAGTTCTTTCAGCATTACTCTGCTACTGATTTCACAGAAAGGCTCTGGCACCAAAAATGGTGTCTTAACCCCTTTCCTCGTGAGCCTGTGTACTATTTCATTTCCCTCTATCGCGGTGTGTCCCACTACCTACATTAGGGTGACTTAATTATTCTTACTCAAATCATTTAGTTCCTTCAGGTATTCCCAGACTATCTTGGAACTGATAACTTGAGAGCTCTGCGCACTGATAGCTGCTTGATTATCCGACATGATGATTATCTCCTGGCTGTGATACCTTTTCGATTTGTTAAATGGTATATATTTCTGTCTGAAAAATGCTTGGTGACTTACCCAAGCTTTCGTAGTGTCTGGTATCGCGTCCATACACTCCTACACCAGTTCCCTCCGTTGTTTTGGAGCCATCTGTATACTATATAATTGATTTCTTGCTGTGATTTTTCAATGGTGTTTCTGTCCCATTCGCTTTTGCGACTCAACTTTGTACTGAAGTTTTTCACAAAGTTGAATTTCTTTTTCATTTCATCTTGGGTTTGAAAATGTAATGCTAAATTAAAGCTAGGTCTTTTTTGGCTTGCATAAAGTCCGAAAAAAAAATAATACGATTAAAAAGATAAATTTAGCATGGAAAATCCAAAACAGAACTCTTTACAAAATCAATAGAAAAAATATTTTACTCTTTCATTTAATTACTTTATGGACTCTACTTAAAAGCTCGAGCTAGACAAAAAAAGCTTAAAGCTAGACAAAAAAAGCTTAATGTCTTTTTTACTTTTTATTGTAATTAAGCTGTTGTACTTTATTGTAAGCCATTCGAAGTAAATACCACAAAAAATCACTAAAGCCTCAACAAGATTTTGGCTGCAAAAAACTTTAACAAAGATCAGCAGTCTGTGGTTCAACGGTCGAGTGTTTAGTTTTTGCGGGAAAAGTTAGATACCGGAAGTTAAATAAAACGAGGCAATATTTGTTACAAAATTCAAATAAAGTTTAAACAAAAAATTTTTCTCCTAGTATTTACTGATGGAATATTTGTGAATATTTCTCTCCTATCACAATTAATCATCTTCTTAGGTAAAAGATAACATCAAGTTTTGTGATCGTAAAACTTATTCTTAATTACACAAGTTTACAAAAAAAAAGGTGAATTCATATTTGACCAGATCATTTTATTCTTATTTAATTAGATGCTCTGAATCCCAATCTGAAGCCTGATAAACTCTATCATGTCAGGTTTAATGTAATTCCAAGGTCAAATGGAGTAAAATTCACTAAAAAAATCTGAAGAAGTAGATACGTAAGTTTTTGATGTAGTTGAATCCGAATTTGTGATTTGTGTAATCTCTCAAGGTCATACAGAGGTCATTTCAGGGTAATTTCAAAGTAAAATTGAGAAAAATCTACTAAATAGATCTGTAAAAGAAGATTTCTGGAGGCAGTGACTTTGAATTCGTGGTTTATTTAAGACTTCAAGGTTAACCAGAGGCCATTTCAAAGTAATTTCAAGGTCGCATCTAGATCGATCGCCGTTGCATAGCAGACAGGCAAGCGGATCGAGTTTTTGAGCCGAAACTGAAGCTCCCAAAATCACGTACACTACGCGGGCACGTGAACGGAGCGAGTTTTCATGGCGAAACCTAAGCTTCTAAAGCCACATACCTCTCGCGCAGCTATATCAATATCCGTTACATAATAGCTGGGCTAGTGAACCGAGTTTTTACAAGTGTATAACACAAACCTCCAACTCTCATATATGCTGTGCCTTCGGTATATGGTTTTCGGAGGACTTGAGTTTTATTTTATATACTCATAAATCCTTGCTTTTCGTCTCAGTCTGCAGCGTAAAGGGGAGTGATCTCGTTGTGCGTGGGTTATGTGGTTATGAGAGTTTATGTTTTGGCATATTTATAAAAACTTGGTCCGGTCGCCTGTCTGCTGTATAGTGGCAGTCAATCTAGCTGCACGCAGAGTGTGCGGTTTTGGCAGCTAGGGTTTTGTCTTAAAAACTGGATCCGCTCTCCTGTCTGCTGTATAATGGATATCAATCGAGCTGTGCGTGGGTTATGTGAGTTGGGAAGCTTGAGTTTTGGATTACTATTTCACAATAACTAACTCTGCTTACATATCTGCTCTGTAACGGATATCAATCTAGCTGTGTGAGAGGTACGAGGTTTTGGGAGCTTGAGTTTTGGCCCAAAAACTTGATCCGCTTGCCTGTCCGTTATGTAATGGATATTAATCTAGCTGCGCGTCGGTTTTCTTCTTTTATAGATTTATTTAGTGAGTTTTTTCAATTTGACCTTGAAATGGCCCTAAAATAACCTCTGGGTAACCTCGAGGTATCAGGCAAACCTCGAATTCAGACTCAGCGTCCTCAAAAGTCTTCCTTTACAAATCTATTTAGTCAATTTTTCTCGATTTGACCTTGAAATGACGCTGAAATTACCCCTGGTTGACCTTGGGGGATTAAACAAGCTACGAATTTGGATTTAGCGACCCCTAAACCTACATTTTTTTTTTCAGATTTATTTAATGGATTTTTCTCAATTTGAGCTTGTAATGACCCTAAAATGACCTCTAGTCAACCTTTGGGGATTAAACAAACCACGAAATCGGATTCAACGACCTCAAAAACATATGTATATACTTCTTCAGCTTGATTTAGTAAATATTATTTCATTTCACCTTGAAATGGCCTTGAACCTGACGTGATAGAGGTTAGCGAACCTCAGATTTAGATTCAGGGCATTTAATTACAACATTTTACTCTTAGATTTGTAAAGAGTATTTTTTGGAACGCCGAAGTGAAAATGTATTCACAATTTTCCGGAAAATCGCCGATATACGCATTTTCCAGGGAATCACCAGCGATTCATACTCAGCGGTTCAAAATACGTGAAAAAAGTTTAGGTGAGCGACCAGACCTCAATCGGCGATCACCAACAAGGACCTCTCTGTCACACCTACACTAGACGTGGAGAATCAGTGAATTTTACAGCGAGGAAAAAAGTTACCAGGATAAAAAAAAACTAAACTCGAACAAGAAAAATTCAAAAAGCTTCAACAGAAACCGAGAAAAAATACTTCAAAATCGCTTATAGCTCGAAAACGAAGCTTTTTTCGAAACAATTACAAAAGGTATTTATTTTTCCAAAAATACAATATAAATGAATTTCGGTAGCGATTTTTTTAATTGTTTTTGCTGCAAGTTTTTTGTTATTAACAAATTACTGACCATCGGGCACGAAGAAATGCCATTAAGGTTTTTTGTTCGCAACAACTCAATGCATCGATTAGATTTTGATACCCCTCCATGGTTAGTCAACTTATTTCCGTTGCATCTTTTTAGGGATGAACTGCTCGCCTACATGTACCTATTGTTGCGAAGTAGTAGATATCTGTTGGACTTTCATTGTCTTTATTTTTGTTGAATATCACGACGTTTCGGCTAGTAGTTATCTCTAGACCTTTTCAATTGAAACTAAATAAATCCCTTAGCTACGTGACTATTTATACTAAAAGTAGATGCAGTAGAGTATGATTGAGATGGGTGCAGTCATGCCTGCTATGGCAAAATCATATTTTCTTATGCTGCATTTAGTTTTAGTTTACAATTACTAAGAAGTGTTTTCCACACTTCTCTTATATTTGATGGTTTACTAAAACAACTCGGGTTCTGATGTATAACCGCGGCTTCTTTGAATTTCCGTTTTCTCCAATGTTGTTCTCGGTGTAGTATTTTAGCTTCAGACCATTTTATGTGATGTTCATGAGTCCAGGCATGATTGGCGGCACCAAATTTTTCTGTTTCTCTTCGAGATGTGCATTTTTGGTGTTCTTTGATCCTTACGTCAAGAGGTATCTTTCTTTCGCCAATGTAGGAATTGCCACATTCACATGGTATCTGATATACACAGTTCTTCATGTCTCTTTGAGTTGTTGGTTTGACCCTAGTGAACCGACTTCTCAGAGAGTTATTTGAATTGAAAACAACGTTGATTTTATATTGTTTTCCTATCCTTCTGACTTTTTCTGAAATGCCATTAACAAAGGGGTTGTTCAATACTGGTTTTCGTTCTTCATTCGTTGTCGATATTGTCCTATTTCTGCGTTGTTCAAGAAATTCATCCACTAGATATACTGGGTATCCATTGGCTATCAGATCATTTTTAATATAATCTATCTCTTTCATCAAGTTCTCGTTGGAATTGCAGAGAGTTGCACATCTCGAGGAGAAACAGAAAAATCTGGTGCCGCCAATCATGCCTGGACTCATGGACACCACATAAAATGGTCTGAAGGTATAATACTACACCGAGAACAACATTGGAGAAAACGGAAATTAAAAGAGGCCGCGGTTATACATCAGAACCCGAGTTGTTTTAGTAAATCATCTTTAAATATAAGAGAAGTGTAGAAACCACTTCTTAGTAATTGTAAACTAAAACTAAATGCAGCATAAAAAAATATGATTTTGCCATAGCAGACATGACTGCACCCATCTCAGTCATACTCTACTGCATCTACTTTTAGTATAAATAGTCATGTAGCTAAGGGATTTATTTAGTTTCACTTGAAAATGGCTAAAGATAACTACTAGCCGAAACGTCGTGACATTCAATAAAGACAACAGATATCTACTACTTCGCAAGAAACATCATTGTCTATGACCTTCAAACAAACATGTACCTATTGTGCTGTAGAAATGTATACATGAATACTATTCACTAATTATGACCTAGTGTATATAGTACTCAACTGTGCCGAAAAAGCGAGTTAAATTTTTAAAAATATTGAGAAGTTTACTTTTTATAAAGATACATTTTATCAGGTTAAGTTTTTAAACAATTCAATATAAATATTTTGCAAATAAAATAGGAAAAATCGAAGTTAAGCGGATTGATGTTATTGCCCTGTGAATTAATTTTACTGAGAAATACAATATATCTTGGTTTTATCAAATTTGGGTAAAAGGAAAGAAACCTGAAAGGGACGAAGTATGTACAAATTTGATTTATCCTTAGAATGTAAAAATACATGGAAAACATATAATAATTTTTTTGGGAAAAACGAATTTTTGGCACCTTTTTATCGAACACCCTTTAAAACTTACTTATAACAAACTGCGTTAAAATATCCAAAGATGTTTTAATGTTGTAAGCACTTGAATACGATTTCTTGACAAGCAGTAGTTGTACGTTACTTGACAAGGGTTATGTCTAAAAAAAAGTTAACCAAAATTTTCTCTACAAAATTTAACTTCGCATATCACATATTATTAGTTAAATTGAAATATGATATTTATGTCAACCCTATAAAATAGATCAAAGAAACAGTACATTACACATTTTGATAATGTGTTTGGTACCGGGTAGTAAAATGACACTTGGTCAGTATGTTATAAATATGTTATTTTTATTCAGAGCTACTTACCAATATTTCATGCTGCTTCTACAATAAGTGCTTTCTAACATATCTGAAAGGGAAAATGATCTAATATTAGTACATTGGCTAGTTGAAATTAGTAAACGGCGTATAATGTGGCTTAATATTATTTACTAATATTTGTAAATAAACAAGTTTTCGGGTACAAGATTGTATGATGCTAATTTCGTCATCTCTACTATCTGAGCTGATATGGATTACATATATTGAAAAAGAAACAAGGGCTAAATTTTGAAAATCTGTATAGGACACCACATCGTAAAGCAAGGTTTAATTTATTTTTTGTAAAAAATCCACAGCCTAGCTTTACTTATAATGCCATCTATAGGCTAAAAACCGAAGCGACATTCTTAAAACATGTGATTTATATTTTATTCAAAGGGATCTAAGCAACTTAACCTTTTTAATGAAAAACGTAGCGTCATACTTATCTTCTGGTAAGCCTATCATGTTTCAACTAGTAAATAATATAGGTGAACTAACAAAATGCATTCTGCTTCAGAAACTAGCTTCCTCTAATTTCAGTAAATAAGAAAGTAACTGTTAAAAAATGCCTTATTATTACAAATACATGTACTATGAATGATGTGGAAATTTTAAGTGAAAAAACAATAGATGAAACTGAAAAAGACAATTTTGTTTTATCAAAAAAGAACATTATTAGCAACTCATATAATCGACGAGCCCATAATTTAGAAGTTGCTGCAAAATGGTTTGCATCTAAAGAATTAAAAAATTATATCGAAGACACAGTAGAGACTGCAATTTTAATCCCGGGGACTTGAGTAGTAGCTCTGAAGAAAGAAACGATGAAATATTGTAGAAAGTCAAATATTAAAATATGATAGAAAAAACAAGAATGAACGTTCTTAAAAACGCAGACATAATAAATTATCCTGGCCAAAATTGCTACATGAAAAAAAATTGAAAGACTGAAACTTAACTCATGGTACTCTCAAGGGACAGCTGAAGGAGAAAACACATTTCATTAATTATAAATGCAATTGTCCAAAGCAATGTTTCCCAAGAAATTAGGAAAATCTTTCTTAAAAATTTCTAAAAAGTTTTATTTTTTTTTTGCTGTAAAAAACGTGCAAAGTATGGTCCAGGAAGATCCAATAGTGGAATTTATGTGCTAGGAACTATTAATGTCTATCGAAGCGTGTTTATTAAAACCTACCAATTATTTACAAAATGTATCAACTATACACTGACTTAAATGCGGAAAGGTCGGTTAAAAGGCGAACGAGGGAAAACAGGTGGTAAAATGAAAATAGATTAAGGAACAATCCAGAAAATTATTGATCACATTAATAAATTTTCAACTTATATGCCCGCGGAAAAACCGAGTCCAAATACTTACCACATAATGTATCAACAAAATGTAGGAGTTGTATATGACATCCTAAAGGTAGTTTTGTTTTTTAAGAGAATATTTAAGAAACATTCTAACTTAAGACGAAAACCGCCTATAAAAGATAGATGTTATAAATTTCACCTTTGCTCTACTAAACTTAAAAACATTTCATTAGAAAATAAAAGTCAAAGCAACACATAAATACCACCTGGCAGATGCAAATTTAGCAGGAACTGCAATGCAGAAAAACATTAAGAATGCGAGTACTAGTCTCCTTTGCTATGATATGGAAAAGGTTTTGAGTTCACCTAAACTCTCAACCAATATTGTATATTATAAAAGACAGTTGAGTATTTATAATCAAGGAATTTATACTGGATCGACGAACACACCATATGCCTTTATTTCGAAAGAAAGAGTTGAGGGTAAATGTGCTCAAGAAGTGGGTTCATTCCTTAACAAGTTAGACATATCTAAAACCAAGGATAGAAGAGTTAATACTTTGGTCCAATAGTTGCGGTGGACAAAACCGCAAAATCATAGTTGTGCTTATGGTAAAAAGTATTTTAATTCAGCATTCTACTTTAAAAGGTTGTGACGCGTTTTTTACGTAGGCGGGGGAGCAGGTCGAGTCATGCTCTTCGGCTCTGCTTCGTTCACGGCAGCGGAACATCGGTCAGTGGATATTTCTCGTGCAGACAGTCATCGGTCAAATGCTCAGCGCAGGGGTATCGGGTCGGCGGTATCTACTTATATTCGGGATATCCCTGCTCTCTCAACTGATCAACGGTTTGACTGCCTGAAGGTCAAAACATCCACTCGGTGGTCGGTTCTCGGGCGCCACCCTCGGGATTCATGTGGTCGAGGGTCCACTTATGCACCGGCAGCTTGTTACAGTGGAGAAACGGCAAGCCAGGGGTCAATTGTGCGTATTAGTGCTGGCTGCCGGCTGCCAATTGTTACATGTAATGGTAAAAATAGGACTAGGTAATAAAACAAACGGTTATAAAACATCCTGTATTCCATTCTTTTATACAAAGACATGGCCTTAAACTAACTTACAATCTAAGATATACAACAAACTAATAATTACATGGTCTGGAGGGCAAGAGTATGTTTTGAGAGCTGTTTACGGTAGCTCATACTGTTCGGTTGCGCTAAAGACGGTAACCCGGCGGTATTATTCACGACGCTATTCACGTACTTTGTACTACATGGTTGCGACGCTATTCACGACGGCTCGTACGCAAATTATCGCTTTTCGTATCTAAAATCCGCATTCACGGTTCACAGCGCTTCGTATTAAAATTCGACCGTCGGCGGTACACGCGGTAACAATAACCCGGCATCGATAGGCGATTTGCGGCGTCTCTACACGGCGACAGCGATCTCTACACGCGGCGGCGGCGATAAGCGTCGGGGCGGCAGTTGTTTAGCGCCCTTGTTAACGGACATCGGAGGGCACCTGGCGGTAAAACACATTCCTGGTCAATACGGAAACAAAGATAATATTGACGGCATTTAGTGCGTGTGTGTATCGGTGACGGTAGGAAGGAACGAAAGGAACTGACGCTGCCTGTTCTTATAAGGGTCCTCGACAGCGTGAGCAGGATGGAACGACATTGCCCGTTCTTAAAAGGGTCCTCGACAATGCCGACCAACAGCGGTAGGAAATTAGGAAAGAAACCGACACTGCCCGTTCTTAGAAGGGTCCTCGACAATGCTGGCCCTTAGAGGGGTAGGACGTAAGGAAGGAAGTGTATGGTAAAACACCATATACACACAAGCCTAGCCTCACCTACATTGCTAGACCAGGAAGGCGTGGTCCGGCATGCGACCCAGTCCAGTCCGTTTGGACTGTTGACCCGGGTGGAGAACGTGTAGTTCTCAGCGAAATAATGGTCTGCTCGGACTTAAATAGACGGCCCGAGCTCCCACTACGCTGACGTGTGACGGCGTGCGGTGATCGCGCATACAATACTGCTGTATGCGGCGCGCGATTACTATGGTTGGACGCTCTGAAAATCCCGGAAAATGATATTTCCCGGCATAGCGCGGCAAATCTAATTATATTCCGGTAATAGTGATACTTTAAGCAATCTTTCCCGCAAGAATCAGATTTTTCGGATGTAAAATAAATAAATTAAATCCCGACGAACATACTCATGCCCAAAAAATTAGTAACTTCGTTGCAAGGTATTTAATTTAAATTTTTGGAGTCTATGAACACTTCGGTTAAATCGAGAGGGCAAAGAAATACCAACCATTGGATGCAAGAAATTTTTACCAAATGGCTAATATTGCCAGATTTCAAGACAATATTGATGGATTTAGCCAAAACTTGAATTCTGAAATTGAAACAGATTAATTTAAAAAAATATTAGTAAATAATAGGTACTATGAGAATGTATTTTATAAGTTTGTGAATTTTCTTATACATTAAACAAATTTCATTTGATAGTCGCTTTCCTTACACATTTTTTTAAATGGAACTAACTGTAAAATTGTAACTTGATAACTTTTTATATCACAAAATTCATTTTGGCTGTTTTTTTAAAAGGACCCATTCACCAAAAATATTTAAAAAAATAAATAACTAATGCTTTTATAACTAACTTATGATGTCCAGATTAATATCTCCAATTTCCTTTTATGACTTTATAAAAAAATTGGGGTAATATGTTATCATTATTTTAAAACATCGTCTTTACCTTCAATTGTCATTTTTTCACAATAGTGATGTGGCGCTTACGTCCTTTTCAGTAACCATCATCCATATAGGATTTATTTTTGCTCAATCGTTAGTTTTAATAGGCAAGAATTGCTGTTTCTCGAAAATAAAAAAAAAATCTATTTAGCCGGATCGACAGTAAATGAAAAAAAATTATCCTTGTAAATTCAGGGTTCAAAACTATATTGATTTATTGTTGTCCTTGTCAATTTAAACCTTTTACTGTCAACTTAAACCAGTTTTAAATTTATATCCTGTGGGTTAATTAAAGGATAAATGTAAATTTGGAAAAAGAAGTGTGAACTTTTAAACAAATTTAAAATCAACTTTGATGTAACTAAATTCTTAATCTGCCAGTCATAAGCTTCGCTACAAAGAGGATATATCTTGCGGCATTGCAATTTGCATGCTTTCGAGGTCCTTTACCAACGATGTCCTTACGGTCAGCAAACCGCTTAGGATACATTTAGATTGGTTACTTTGAATATACCCTTTTCGTCTTAGGACACACTAACCCATTTAAAATGTCAGGCACAATCAGATTACTATACTCACCCAATATACCCTTATTTGTCAAATAGCAGGAACATGTTTAACTAATCTTATTTACGAGATGCATGTATATATAAAGCTGAAATAACAACAACTTAAATTAAAATTATTTAAGTCGAAGGAAGTACGATATTTTATTTACCTTGGTTGAATAGTACAATTCTAATAAATGGTAATTAAAAAAGAAATAATGGCGTTAGAAACAAAGTTATATTCTTCTACGGTCACACATTACGTTAGTTTTCCTTAGCAATTATTGACGCTGTTAGTTTCTTTGAAATCGGAGAAAAAGACTTTTTTGTATTATTTATTAAGACGTAACAATGGTTTAAAAAATTAGTATTTGTTTATTGCATAAATCGAAAGCCTGACTATTTAAGAAAATGTTCAAGAAATTTCAAAGCAAAATTAGTAGTCCTTCATAAGTTGTACGGGTATGTAACGGAGGATACCGCTGAAAGAAACGATCGCAAGCAGCTCAGGGCCCGAATCCTCGAAAGTGTGATGTGAAAAGTGATGTGAATGGCGATGTGAATTGTCACTTCATGCTTTTGACAGTAAAAGTCGTATTCTTGAAAAGGCCATGTTGCCAGATATGAACGTGCTAAAACCCGCGGATTTCAAAAAATAAAATGGATGATAGATTGAATTGGGCTGTCAGACCAAAAATGTCCGTAATATGTTTTATCGCCATTTTAGGCAAAAGGAGTTTTGGTTCGTCAAATTAATCGTGAAAAGTAAAAAAAAGAATAGTGTTGTTGTTGTTATTGTTGTGAAGTTACTGATTATCATTACAATATTTGTACTTTGCCTGGATTAAATTTGTTTTATATCACTTAACAACCAAGAAATATAGACCAAACCATCAGTCAAATATTCAGATGTAAATTTAGACCACAAAATTATCTTAGATTGATACTCTAGAACTGTTAAACAAAATGCAGACAATAAGTCAAGTACTTTAGGTTTCTAATATATAAAGAAAAAGAGATAATAAGAAAAACAGCAACTCATATATACATAGAAATATACTGACGTCAATTGGAAGACATGCCCCCCTATATACAGTAATTGCAGAAAGCCAGTACTTGTGACAGAATTCGATCATAGACTCTTTCCAATGATATATTGTGGTAGCGTTAACCCTTTCATCTATAATCGTTTTCTGCCCCATAATAATTAGTAACTATTTTAATAACCTATAATTGAATTTCATAGTAATAAAGACACTCTGGAAGTCTGCTCGTTCGACTTCTCTCTTGCAGCTTTAGTACCAAACACTACGGTTATTAAAGCTTACCACAACCATGACTTAGATCTTCAGGACCCAGGAAAGGCTGCTAATTAATTGGTCAGTAGACATCTCTTCTTTTGTCGGTCTCGCAACAGCGCGCCCGCGAGTTAATTCGCGTGAAGGTTTTAATTAAATTGAATCAAACAAGTTTCTCAAAACAACTTATATCTATTTCACAAAAATAAATAAAAAAAAAAACAAACTATTTACAATGAGAAACTTAAAACTAATAATAAATTACAAAAACTAACAAAATTGCTCTTCTCGGCCGTTATTTAACTAAAAACTTAAAACCCAATTTTGAAAAAACACGCATAAATAGCTTAATAAAATATTAAACAGAAAAGAAAATAAAACGCGAAAAACAGCTATTTATATTACTTAATCAAACCGTATGAAAATCGCGAAATGCCCCACTAAAATAACACACGCTAATCTCTTAATTTCCCAAATTAAACAAAAATAACCTTCTTTCCCGATGATTATACCCGCGACGTAATTATTCTACGGCACTGGTACTACGGTACCGTTCTAATCGACATTCAAATTGTGACTAAAATTTCCTATTCCTTAAAAGAATGTCTTCGGATCTTACACCCCTCTCCCTTTGTTTCCAGTTTGTACCCAAATTACAAGATGGAACCCGGTCAACGTCAATTTCTTTCCCTTAAAGTTCGAAGGTTTCGCTCGTTATATGCTGAGGGCGTTAGCTATTTTATATCGGATGCTTGATTCACGAATTGACCTGTGAGCATCTTAAGCTTAATTATTTATATAAAAGAATAGTAAAACAAACTAACCTACGTCTTTCTATAATGAAAAGAATACATGTTAAAGACTATAAAAAAACTATTCACTTTTGTTGGCTGTTTTGGCAATAAACATCTTAAATCATTATTTCTTGTGAATAGAAAAAACAGTGATTACTCAGTATTCTTTTTACAAGTGGCCAAACGATATATTTCTATTATAGTGAATTTATTTGATCATTCTTTTGTTTCCTAATAATGGGAAAATCGTTCAATATTTTAAAACATTTTAACGGTATTCCACATACCATATGTTAAAAACTACCCTTATCACATCTGGTTTTGTTTACTTAACCAGGGCAGGATTACTTAGACAGATTTATAGGCAATTCTAAGAGAGCGTCTTTTAGGTCTTCATATATTAACTGACTTTATGTATTTTTTTTTTAAGAAAACATGTAAACGACAAAGATCATAAAAGTTAAGCGATAACTGATTTATTTTTCCTTTAGACTTTAGTGGATAGTGATAAAAAATATAACTACCCTGTTCCCACGGAATATCTATTCACAGAGTGATTATTTAATTATTTATTTTAACAGAAAATAGTTGACATTGAACAATGAAAAATAATTAACATTTGTTCCATTACATACTCATAAACCTGGAAATTACAACTCTACGTGGTGTGACTAAAAGCCATCATCCCAATTCACTACAGTAACTATCCAATCAGTTATTTATTGTATAAATTCACAAAATATCCATCCTCTTACTGCAAGATGTTCTGTCTTGACAACTAAATTTGAAAGCTGAAACTTGAACAATGATAAAGAAACTGTTTAAGATCAGGGACCGAAACCAAAGGCCAGACAGAAGACGTCCATTAAAGATACTGGCGGATCTCACATTCAACTTTTAATATAGTTTTTTTTTGTATTTTATAAAGATTTGTAGAGGCTTGAAGATCAAATGTACCATAAATAAGATCTTTATGCTGAAGGACCTCATTCGTTGGTCTGTAGGGTTTATATTTATATGTCCCGATAAATTACAATCATAATATTTATTTAATTGTATTGTGGTATAGTTTTTAACACAATCTAATTAAGTTAAATGCTTTAGTTAACATAATTTAAATATAAAATTTGTTACTTATTTACATAAAAGTTTCACATAGCTTATAAATTGTTATTTCTCAAATTTATTATAAGTTGCGTCGTGAAAAGAATTATGTTAGACTTAACTGTTTAAAACTAAGATACTCGGCTGTTATGGACACAAGTATTTATATAAAATAGCAGGCTCCTACAGATGAGTTATGAACAATCTCAGTTCGTCAATATGTTATTTTTTTAATGACGAGTTATTTTGAATAACCAAAAATAAAACGCAAATTTTTGATACTATTTTATTTTTTGAAATTCGTGCTTTAAATCTGTCATTTAGCGGCTGACATTTTATTTGCGCATGTTTTACCGTTCGCTTGCCTTCCATCAGGCGAACGAAGATATGAAGGATGAACGTTTCAAGAATACGCATTCGCCATCTTTTCACTGTTCACTTCACGTTCCCGAGTCCGAGGATACGGCCCCTGTTGGCTTCATACTTACCTATCTCACTTTGTATACATCTGCAGATTATTTTATGGGGCTAGAATCGCTGATTAAAACGTAAACACTTCATCTATTTATTAGTTACTTGAATTTCCAGTCTTCAGTATTATTTTTTTAATTATTTTTCTCGAAATGCTTTATTTCCAATGTACGTCCTCTGTAACTCGGCGCGAATTCTTGACCGATTTTCAAAAACCAAATTTTTTATTACTCCTTATTAAATTATCTGTCAATTGAACAGAATTTTGAGAGAGAGACTCGCAATTTTTCAGTTTTGAAAAATTTTAGCTAAAATATAATTCAGCTAATAAGAAAATTTATAAATAATATAAAAAAATGTTATTGGTTGCTTTCAACTCAAATTATGACCTGCACAATGCACGCAAAAGGTGGATTCTGACGACGAACCTGTATGAACAGCAGCTTATAAATTTGTGATTTTCAACGATAAACACTTAATAAAATTATAAGAAATACTTTAGAATATTAGTAAAATGACCTATTAATTTCATTTAGTCCCAATCATTTCTTCCGCTTCACAAAAATTCACAAAAAAAAGCGTAAAAATGAGCCTTTTAATCTGATTTGTTTCCTTAACACTATCCATTTTGGTTGAAAATATCTACTAAGTATGTTACTATAACGAATTTTGTTACTTTTAGAAGTCTATGGCTAGAAAGTAAAAGGAAAATGATACAATAGCAGCAACTTTGAAGCAATATAATTCACTAAAGATGCAACTAAACAAACTTTTTGAGACTTCTTAAGAGTCATCGATGATGCAGAAATATCTTTTGACGTTTTACCAGAAAATTTAACATACTGTGAACGGAAAGGCAAATATAAAGCTATCTATTTTAAATATGGGTGATATGCACCGGGGTACCTGAACCTATTCACCAGTAACTTGTGACAAACATTGTCAAGGATTTCAGACAAATCTGTCTATATAGATTCTATTTGATATTCTGCATTTCTACCTCCGACCAAAAAACCTTGATAAATAACCAGATTGTGAAACATAATTTCAAATGGGAAAAAATACACTGTTCAAACCCGATATAAATTTTGAAAGCATTAAACAACTCAACAGTTAACAATGTTTTAAATATATTTTCGACAAAATAGCCTGTTTCTATTTCGAAGGGCAGATTTATGGTGAATAAATTACGTGTAAGCGAAACAATGCACTTTTCGATAAAATATGATAATATTCCGTCGTTCCTGAGTTCTTACTACAGTTTAATGAGTCAGTTTCATCTGGAACTTTTCCCCCAGCAAATATGTGGGATGGCAAATGTAGAATCTCATTCATTGGGTTTCTATCAAAAGAGTCTCAATTATTAATCAAAATAGCATTACTTAAAATGTTGAACAGACGCTGCAGCTATTTCAGATGAAGTATTATATTTCATAATCATTGGAATGTCATTCTCGTTACTTAAATTGTTTACGTAGGACCACAATGGTTCTATGTGATTTGGAATCATATGTCTATACCCTTTATTGTTATTACAATCTGTTCTTACTGTTAATTGCTAAGTACCTAGATATATATTATGTGCAAGTTACAAAGTTATTAATAACAGAATATATGATATCGTAAAATTTGTCTATTATATTATCTACATCATTTACAAATGTTATTAATTTTATTATAGTCGGCTTTATCAATAACGTCATTGAATTTAATTAAAAGCGCTAGAGTATTTTATCAGTAGGGTAAGTGTTATGAACATATTTCACAAATTTAATAAAAGATGCGTAGGCTTTAGGTAGAATTTGGGAAAAAATAAACATCATCCAGAATAATTGTTTTAAGTATCCTCCTGTAAAAACCCTGTGTTCTTCAGAATATTTATCTGAATGTTTTTTACACTTTCTAACGTAAAATCACTCAGACTGGCTTCTTTTATGGTCAGTTTTTGCGTAATCCATATCCCGACGAGAAACCTGATAGTGCGAAAGAAATATTTTGCTACTGTTGGCGGTTGACAGAATCAAAACACAGTCAAAACAAGAAAATCATAATTATTGACTAGTTTTAATATGTATATATGCATATATGAAAACTAAGGATAAAAACCTGAAGGTAAAACTTTAAAATCGGTAAGTGCAAAAGTTGTCTCTAGAAGAAAACCGTTTTTCAATTGTCAGTTCAGTAATAAAAAAATGCTTTGTTTGTTAGAGTATTTTTCAGCTGAAATCTTATTGCACTTTTCAGTTAAAAAGCCTTATGGCTGAGTTGGATCATGTTAGTGAATTAAATAGTTTTGTTAGTTTAAATTTCAGAATTAGGCAATAATCTTTTCAAAGTTTTAGAATATTTTTTATAAAAGAATGACAAAAAAAGACTAACTAATTGACGATGTTATAAATAATTTTAGGACAACGAACACTGCACAGCAAGAAACACATTCCTTCTTCACAATTCCGTACATTAAGGGAACGTCGGAGAAAATAAGACGAATTGCGAATAGTTATAATATAAAAACTGCCTTTAAATCAGAAAATACCCTTAGAGCTCATTTAACAAAAACAAAACCTAAAATTACCAATAAGAAAGAATGTGTTTACAAAGTTCCATGTGAGTGTGGTGAAATGTATATTGGACAAACCAAACGACCGCTAGAAGGTAGAATTAAGGAACATAAAACTCATACACAAAAAGGGGAAACGTCGAGATCATGTATTGCGGAGCACTCCTGGGATCAACTACACCATATATGATGGTCTGAGGCTGCGGCAATATATATAGAACCCAATATGAAAAAAAGAAAATTTATAGAAGCAGCATACATTAAAAACAATAATGGAATCTTCAGTAAACCGAGTGTTGAGATACCTAATCTTTGGCAACCACTACTTTGTAACATCAAATCATTGAGGTGTGTACAGTGAAGCGAAACGTTGCACTTCAATGGTCACAGTCCCTATATAAGCTCGTAGTCTTAAGACAAAACATTCAGTTTATACTTGATAACGATTAGAAAAAGACTACTGCTCTATTTTATGACTAGGTCTCCTATTCCTTATTCGGATGATTTAATTCATATAATAATAATTAAATTTTTATTAAATATTTTGATATACTATATTAAGTCATTAACCTCAATTTGTCAAAGATTTTAATACACATGTACCCTTCCTATTTTACATATTGGATCAAAATGTAGATTGAATTTATATTGAGTTTATTATGGAAACATCATTTAATATTTTTCTTCAGAAAATATGAAAGAGCAGTGCAGTGTGATGGTATATTCCGGCACGATATGGTAGGTATTAAAAATTATATATATATATATATATATATATATATATATAATATGGCGGTCAAAAATCAAATATAGTGTCCGAATTTTTGAAAATCAACCGATTTGAACCAATCTTGTTATACGGGGGTTTTGGGAGTCACTGATCACGAATCCGAGGTCAGATTTGCAAAATTCAAGATGGCGGATCCAATTTGGTGGACATATTTTTTGAAAATCAACTGATTTGCACCAAAATTGTTATAGGGGGTTTTTGGGATCGTCAATTACGAATCTTATTCCAATTTCCAAAATTCTTAAGGGCAACAACCGATTTGCATCAAATTTGGTATACGGAGGTTTTGAGGATTAGTAATCACGAATCTGAGGTCACGTTTGCCAAATTCAAGATGGCGGACAACATTTTTTAAAATCTACCGATTTGAACAAAATTTGTTTTACGGGGGTTTTTGGTATCGCTGATCACGATTCCGAGGTCAGATTTTCAAAATTCAAGATGATAAACCCAATATCTTGGATTTCAAAAATCAACTTAATCAGCGACCCCAAAAACTCCCGTATACCAAATTTGGTGCAAATCAGTTGATTTTCAAAAAATTTGTCAGCGATATTGGATAATTTATCTTGAATCTTACAAATCCGACCGTATTCGTCATCAGCGACCCCAAGAACCTCCGTATACCAAATTTGGTGCAAATCGGTTGATTTTCAAAATTCGGCCACCATATTCAATTTTTGACCGTTATATTAGATCCGCGATGTTGGATTTTGTCAACCTACCATACCAGCTTTTTAAGGGCTGCCATCAGCTACAATTTAAGCCAAAAACGATCCGACCGGTTTCAAATTTTTATTTTTACAAGCTTTTTTGGCCAAACACTCTACTTTTCTCCATCTTCCGGCCGCCATATTGGAGCCGCCATATTAGATTTTTCAAAGGCGCACTCGGCATTTGAAAGTAGACGCTCTAGGCTTTAAAATGATATATTTGTGGATTTTTTTGGTTACTTCTGATTTTGATCGTAGCTCTGATCCGGTTGACGCGGATTATCCCATATATATATATATATATATATATATATATATATATATATATATATATATATATATATATATATATATATATATATATATATATATATTTATATTAAAAAATTTGAAACAACAATACACAATGTCTTAAATAATATTTATTTAAATTTTAAAATCTGCGTTATATAAAATGTGTAAAGCTTATTCCTCCTTAAAATATTACTTTATGAAAATTTGTTTAATTTTAATGTTTCGCGAAAATGGTACCAACCCATTTAAAGACACCCTTTATTAGTGTTAAAATTAACACAAAATAAATGGTCATGCACCCTGTTTGCAGATTTTAACCAAATGAAATTAATTAAAGTTGATTTAATTAGAGTCGGGTTTGTTTAATTTTGCTAGGTCAAATTAAGCTCTTGTGCTTTGTAGTAAATTTATCATTCGCTTTAGAATTGAATATATGGTATTGCTTATCAGAATAATCGCATTTGAAATATTGGATATCAAAGCTGGAAACTATTGATAATTTACGATTAACAGCTAATTTTCTATTTTTCTTTTATTTTTAAATCTATTCTAGTTCAACTGATATTTTTTCATATCTTGTATTCCATTTCTTTCTGCCTTAGTTTAGTATATTCTTGCGTAGTTTGCAGGTATTTTCTATAAGTTCTAAATATAGCCGTAACTGAAAAAAATGCTAAGTTCTTCTACAGTTAATAAATTTATTACAAGATAAAACAATTGTTAATTTATTTTTTACTTTTTGGAGCATTTTTGTGTAGTCGATTTTATTTATAAATATTAATAAAATCGACTACAAAATAACGCTCCAAAAAGTAAAAAAAAAACAATTGTTTTTTATGACAATTAATTTAATAACTGTAGAATTACTTGGCATTTTAAAAATTTCTAGAAAATACTTCTCAAGAATATTCTGAACTAAGACAAAAAGTAATGGAATACAAGCTTCAAATAGTGAAGCAGAAATCCGAATAAGTTGGCCATATTAAAATTTTTTTAAGGTCAAATTAATCTATTGTAGAAATATTTTCCACTAAACAAACAGATACAGATGTTAACAAGAAAATTAGCAATCTGATGAAAAAAGAAGATAAATGAATCATATCAACGAAAAAGGAAAAATATTGGAGGAGCCTGATAAGCAAAAAATAAAATAAAACATACATAATAATGAAAATAAATTTTAAAGGAAACCATAAAAAAAAATAAATCCATAAAAAATCTAAGACCAAGTCTATGTTGATAAATATTTTGTCCGTTAAACCAACAAGGAAATTTAATTAGAGAAAACTTATGTGTGCTTTTTCAAAAATGAAAAAAAATAAAACACCCGGACACGATGAAGTTATAGAAGATATATTTATAACATAACGCAAAAAACATATAGAACTAATAATCAAACCATTGAATGAATGTATGCAAAGAGAAGCAATGTCGAAAGTCTTGGAATAATCGAATAATAGTCTTCGCGTATAAAAATAGAAATACCAGAGAATTAGAATCTCATTACTTTACCAAATAATTTAAACAGAAATCTGAGAAACATTACCACTACACTTTCTTTATTTTTATTTATTTTTACGACGTTTCGACTAGGTTGTATCTCTAATTGTTATCAAGTATAAACTGAATGTTTTGTCTTAAGACTATAAGCTTATATAGGAACTGTGTCCACTGAAACGCAAAGTTTCACTTTACTGTACACACCTCAATGATTTGATGTTACAAAGTAGTGGTTGCCAAAGATTAGGTATCTCAACACTCAGTTTACTGAAGATTCCATTATATTTTTAATGTAAGCTGCTTCAATAAATTTTCTTTTTTTCATGTTGGGTTCCATACATATTGCCGCAGCCTCAGATCATTTTATATAGTATTGTTTATCCCTGGCGTGTTCTGCAATATCTAATCTCGACATTTCCCTTTTTTGTGTATGCGTTTTATATTCCTTAATTCTAACTTCTAGTGGTCGTTTGGTTTCTCCAATATACATTTCACCACACACACATGGAACTTTGCAAACACATTCTTTCTTATCGGTAGTTTTTGGTTTTGTTTTTGTTAAATGAGCTCTAAATGTATTTTCTGATTTAAAGGCAGTTTTTATATTATAACTACTCGCAATTCGTCTTATTTTCTCCGAAGTTTCCTTTATATACGGAATTGTGAAGAAGGAATGTGTTTCTTGCTGTCCAGTGTTCGTTGTTCTAAAGTTATTTATAACATCGTCAATTAGTTTTAAAGGGTAACCATTCTGTTGTAAATCAAATTTAATATCTGCTACCTCTTTTTCCAATAAATCAGCATTATTGCATATAGATAGAGCGCGATTATAGAAATTGCGTATAATTTTCCGTTTTGTTACAACAGAATAATTACAACTATGATTAATATATTATCTAGTATGTGTTGGCTTTCTATATACTGAAGTTTTAATAGTTTCGTTTGAACGGTTTACCATGACATCTAGGAAGGGCAATTGATCATTTACCTCTTTTTCCATGGTAAACTTAATTGTAGGTCAAATGGTCTTTAGATATTTCAAGAAATCAATAAGTTCTTGATCATTACCATTCCATACAATGAAGATATCGTCGACATATCTCAACCAGACTTTCGGTTTTACTGTTGCTGTTTCTATGGCATGAGTTTCGAACCATTCCATATATATATATATATATATATATATATATATATATATATATATATATATATATATATATATATATATATTGACGACGACTGGAGAGAGTGAAGAACCCATCCGAAGGCCATCGTCCTAAGCGTAAAACTTGTTCTTTACTTGAAAGTAAGCACTACGCAGGCAACACTGCAAAAGGTTCATAACCTCGTCCAGTGGTAACGCGGTTCGATCTGATAAAACATCATCATTATGTCTAGTGATTCCCTTAGTGGTACATTAGTATACAGACTTTTCACGTTAAAGCTTATTAGTCTGTCGCCTGGCTCTAGATTGATGCTACTAATAGTGTTCACGAAATGTGTAGAATTTTTAACATACGTGTTCGTCTTACCTACTAAAGGTTGTATGATTTTTAAAAGAAACTTCGCCAGTCCATTTGTTAGGGATCCCCTGGAACTGGTTATTGGTCTCAATGGTATGTTCATTTTATGAATTTTTGGTAGTCCGTAAAGATGTAGTGGCTTACTGTAGTGTGGTGTGAACGCACCATATAAAATGATCTGAGGCTGCGGCAATATATATGGAACCCAACAT
Source organism: Diaprepes abbreviatus (assembly GCA_034092305.1). NCBI lineage: Eukaryota > Metazoa > Arthropoda > Insecta > Coleoptera > Curculionidae > Diaprepes > Diaprepes abbreviatus. The sequence continues at coordinate 7,453,433 of JASJET010000090.1, read as the reverse complement.
GAAAAACGAAAATTTATAGAAGCAGCTTAAATTAAAAACAATAATGAAATCTTCAGTAAACCGAGTGTTGAGATACCTAATCTTTGGCAACCACTACTCGGTAAAATCATTGAGGTGTGTACAGTGAAGCGAAACTTTGTGCTTCAGTGGACAAAGTCCCTATATAAACTTGTAGTCTTAAGACAAATCATTCAGTTTATACTTGATAATGATTAGAGATATAACCTAATCGAAAGATCGTAAAAATAAATAAAAATAAAGACAATGTAAATCCGACAACCACATTTTAGTCAATCTTCAACATTGTCTACAACCTTCAAACAAAAATTACCACTACACCCTTAACTGAAAAACTAGATGAATATTAATCACTTGAATAAGCTAAGTTTAGAAAAAAAAACATTTAACAGTAAACCATAGTGATAGTGAAACTAATAACTGAAAAAGCTAACGAATATAATATATTCCGGCATAGCGGGAAAATTTATTACGAGAACACTTTCGTATACAATAGAAACCTGTGAAGTACACTGCAAAAGTAGATACACAGAACTATTTCAAATTATAGCATTTAAGAGAATATCAACAAACTGATTCCATTAGAAAATAAAACCAAATTATTTACCCAATTTTTGGAGATGTATTCAGGGTACTACACCGGACACAAAAAGAGATAACATCAACAATAAAAAGCTGAATCGTCTTTGATATAGCAATGATGTGTAGTTAATTGCAACGAATGAGCAGTATTTGTCAGAAAAACATTACATCGAATGTGGGGTTGAAAATAAATGAAACAGAAAGAAACATAATGTTCAATGGCAACCAAAGAATATACATACAAAATCGGACAATACAAAAATAATAAAATCTAGGACAATCAATGATATCTGGAAGAGAAAACCAGACAAGCGAAATAAAATGATGGTCCCGACAAACTTGAACGGCATTCAGGATATTAAGTTTTATCTTAAAAATTCACTATATAATATATACAGCAAAAAATAAAAAAAAAATTATATAAGAGTTGTAGAAAATTAATATGTCTATATTCCAAAATTATTTTTGGTTATAGAGGGGCATATGGAAAAGTAGGAGAGCAATAAAATATAATGTTTTTAAACGGGACACACTATATATTTTTACATATTTGGACTCCCTATAAAATTCTCTACACAATTCTGAAATTAGTTTTTACATTTTTTTTTCTAAGTTGCCAAATTAATGAGAAAAATCTCTCAATTTTGTAATATTTTCCACTGAGAAAATAAAAACCTCTAGTTGCTGTTCAAATTCATAAAATAAATAATATTTCACAAAATTGAAAACCTATTTTACTATGTTTTTTCAAACCGGACAAGTTGTATTTATCTAGTTTATTATGAAGATATCTAGATTACCTTTCATTTTTGTTCAGCCACTTTGAAGAATGTTGGTGTATTTTTAATTTTATTAAAGGCTGCCAGAGAGTTGGGTAGGTTGTTCAGGGCGCCACTGCATCTGTAGCTAGGTTGAATGGAGAAACCTTCCATGATGTTATTAGGAACTGGCTTTCAACTACACTTCTTTAAAAATTTGAATAAATTAGATTTGGATTAGAATTGAAATACAAATACCCAAGTGAGCATGTGAGTTAAATAAAACTTGTTAATAAATAATAAAAAAAAGTCTTTAATTGAGCAATCGAAAATCTAGCTGTGTTGATCTAACATAAAGCTAGATATGCATTAAATAAAATTTAATATATTACAGACTGCAGTACCTGCTCGTTCTTAAACAAAACGCGAACTTTAATTTCTACAATATCATATATAGGCCAGATGATAATGTAAATAAATTATAATATTAAAATTATTATTTAAGAATTAGAATTTAATTCAAACTAACTTTTAACTTTACAGTAGACTATAAACCCTATTAGTATTTTAGATGTTTTATTTTTATCTAAACTCCTTATTCTTTCTCTTATTTTCTGTCTTTCTTCCCCTACCTCCTTTTCACATTTGTTTTCTTTGCTTACTCGAATATACATCATGGATCTGCTTCTCTGATTACTCGAGTAGTGATTTGAGCCACTTATGATACACTGTAGACCAAAATTACATCAAGGGATCAGATAAGATTTTATTGAGAAGTTTTTCAACTATTGGTTAAGTAAATTTTAATATTTATTTGGTTTACTGGTCTCTTCGATTTCAATAATGGCTTTTAATTAAATAATTTATGATCTCAGATCAAAAAATTTAATTTGTTTAAATTAACTCAGCATGAATTTTAAATAGGGTAGAATAGCGACAGAGCGTGATCGTGATTTGGCAAACATGGTAATTAAACAATTAGATTTTGCCAACCTTGTTATTGAAAATTTAAGTTGTTGTTATTTTTTTTTGTGTTTTATGTCACGCAGGTGTAACATCTTGCTAGTTTGCTTAGTATAAAGTACTTTGCATCTTTAGAGACGAGTGTCACATTTATTTGAATACTTCCTACTAACTACCAAATTTACTTTAATTTATTTTACTTTTTTTACATCTTGGAAGCACCACGAGGTCTCCTCATATTCTGAAACTTTCTGTGGCTATTTTTAAAATGGACTCCAACCTTATAGTGAGTTATCACGAATTACAAATACTATGTTAATTTTATTTGAAATTTTATTTTTAGTGAGGTTTTTTCTTCATTTAAATTCATAAATTATTTATTAGATAGTGTAGAGAAAATATCAAAACCACCAATGGCAGTTTGCAGTTCAACTAAATTTATTGGACTTCCTCTAGCTGAGCTATAGGAAATTTGCTCACCAACTGAACTTCTTTTCTAACACGGCAACTTTTAGTTAACTTCATTTGTGAATTTCATGAATTTTATTAATTTTAAATATAATCAAAATACTGTGCTACGCCGACGATGCAGTGTTAATAGCTGAAAGCGAAGACGATTTGCAAAGACTACTGCACCAATTTAACATAACAGCGAAAAAGTTTAACATGAATATATCAGCGTCAAAAACTAAACCCGTGACTACATCTAGAACACCACTCAGATGCAAACTAGAATTAGACAACAAAATTATACAGCAGGAAATGAAGTTCAAGTATCTCGGAATAGAAATATCCGGATACGAGGATGTTGAAACGGAGGTGAGGGGACAAACCATGAAAGCAGCAAGAACAGCCGCATGTCTTAACAGTACCATATGGAGCAATAAACATATAGGAATCGAAGTTAAATCCAGAATTTATAAAACAGCAATAAGACCCATACTAACATACACTGCAGAAACCAGACCAGAAACCTCGAAAACAAAACAAATACTGGAAACAACAGAGATGAGAATGGTGCGCAGGATAGCTGGCAGGACACTAATGGATCGGAATAGGAGCGAGGATATGAGAAGAGTGTGGAAAGTCGATAACATAAATGACTGTGTATTACACAGAAAAAGGAAATGGAACGAACACATTAACCGCATGACCGATGACAGAATAGTAAAGATCACGAGGGGCAAATCACCAATAGAACGAAAGAGTACCGGAAGATCCCGTAAACGATGAAATGATAACCTCGCAATAGACTAAAACCAGGCTAAGAGACGACAAATAACAAGCATATTGCCTACATGTACGAAGGAGGAAGAAGAAGAAGAAATATAATTCTATATCCTCCGCTTTCAAACTACGTATGAAAAAGTTTTCCGCAAAATGGATACAATAAAGTGATGGGGGAAAATCAAAACTTTATTTCAATTAAAGTGCCAATAACTTGGATTTGGCCTAACAGAACTGAACCAACTTAGGCTCCTTAAAAAAGACTCTTCTTGCTTTATTTTCCCTATTCTGTTTATATGTGTATGGCCGGTAGAGGGCGCTGTTATTCTTTAGTCATTAAGTGACCGATTTGTATAAAGAAGGCTGTTAGATATTAAATGAGTTATTTAAATTGCTTTTTTATGTCCATTACTACTGAATGTTAAAAATAAAAGAAAACAAAATGGCAATTTTTTTCTTTAATTAAAAAAGTAACATTTTTCAAAACTTTCATTTAAAAACCTTTCTAATAAGTCCGTTGTAAATTGCTTAAAAAAATTGAACTTAAAGAAGATTAAAATTACACGATTATCCCAACATTTATTTTGTCTACATTACTCAAGAGGGATTAATTAAATAAGTTGCTGGCTATCTGACAATTTAAGTAAGCCACGGCTTGTAATCCACTTGGGTCTAAAATTTTAAAGTCCTTAGTTTTCATGAAACCAAAAAGGCCAAATAACACAGAAGCCATGTTAAATTTATCTCTGGTGTGGACTAACAGAATAAGGACCGCAACGGATAAAATACAAATGGATTACATTGAGTTCATTCAGGAAAAATGGTTAAAAGTCGTTTTAAATGACTACTAAAGAATCCTTTTAAATTTTATTTGCTTTTGATTCTCTGATAGCAGTTACTAGGAATGGGTGGTATGTAATTTTTTATTTTAAACAAGTTTCTGACTCATCAAAGTGCAATCATTAAAATTATACAGGGTATCCATTTTCTAATCCGGTATTCGACTGAAGCTATGTCGTAAACAATTTGACAGGCGGAATGTCACTAGAAGTAAAGGAGTTTGTTTTAAAAATAATTTAGCTAATACGTTTTTTTTCAAAAAAGGGTAGCGTATTTTTTAAAAATGTAATAACCTATTTTCTTTTATCGAAGTTGACACTCCAACTAATCCTCTCTTTAACATTACATTTTTGCCTTAAAATGCGACGTTGCCAATTTCACTTCAATTTTAATACCAACACTTCAATTCATAACTTTATTAGACAAATTGTAAAGAATCTTAGCAGGTAACATTTTATCTTTTAATAGTCCAATTTTTGCTATTTTTTACACAGAGTCTCCAACAGTGTGTTTCAAATAATAATATTTTCACACCCTGTAGTTAGCAGAATATGTCGACAGAGTATTTATTTATCTTAAAATTGATATCAAGCAATTTGTCTCCAATAGTCTCTTTAAAAATTGCTATTAAATTTAAAAATGGCCGATGTATTGCGACTTTTACTCGAAAAGAAACGAACTATGGACGTATATACTCGTAATGTTAGTAAAAGAAATTGCTCGATTTAGAAACTCGTTCGAATAGTAATTTACCGCTAATAGTCGGTGATACATGGGATCATAGTTACGAAATAAGGACCCGTATTGAAAAAGCCAGAAGCGCTTTTGGTCGCCACAGAAGAGTCCTTTGCAACCTCTCTCTAAATATCAATATACGCATAAGAATTCTCAGATGCTACGTCTTTACCGTTCTCCTCTACGGGGTAGAAAGCTGGAGTCTTACAGAAGCTGCCATCAAACGCTTGGAGGCATTTGAAATGTGGTGCTATCGCCGCATCTTACGAGTGTCATACACACACCACACAACTAACATCACGATTCTCGAGAGGCTCGGAAAAGACAGGGAAATTATCACCACTATAAAGAACAGGAAACTGGCTTACTTCGGCCACATTATGCGTAATGATAAGTATCGATTACTAAGATTAATTCTACAGGGCAAGATCGAGGGCAAGAGAGGCCCTGGACATAGACGTATATCCTGGCTGGCCAATCTTAGAAAATGGACTGGCCTAACATCAACTGACCTGTTCCGAACTGCAGTGAATAGGATAAGATGGGCTAACGTGGTCGCCAACATCATAAGAAGATAGGTACCTTAAGAAGAAGAATAGTCGCTAATTACTAATATATGTAAAGCAGAATATATAGATACTGCAAATACAACTGTGGTTCCCTCTCCATACGCGTTTCGACCGCTTTGTGGTCTCGTCAGTGGAGCTGTATTGAACCGAGAGCAACATTCCTGGGAAACAACTGTCTATATAAAATTATATATATATATATATATATATATATATATATATATATATATATATATATATATTATTGTGTAAACTACATCTTACCGTCAATTCCCGCCACAATTTAAGTTCAAATATCATAATTAAATATTATATAGTACGACAACGGGTGTCTGGGAGGGTGTCAGTCGAAACCCACTGAGGAGTCCTAAGGCTAGTACCGGGACGAAACATCTCAAATTTTTAGATTATTCGTAATTCTCGCTAGGTACAGAGACTTTAGCGGAATACGAAATGGAATCCCTGGACATGGGAACGTGCACTTGTGGCGTCAAGTAGCATAGGTGCGTAGCCGCACCGAGTCCGCGACGGGGTGTTAGTCCCCGCAGTTCTCAGGCCCCAATTAACAATCACACCTTCCTTGTAATCGGGATCCGGAGTACAAATCTCCGATTCCCAAGGAAGGTTGATTGTCTAAAGGCGGGGGTGTTGTGTAAACTACATCTCACCGTCAATTCCCGCCACAATTTAAGTTCAAATATCACAATTAAATATTATATAGTACGACCAACGGGTCTTTGGGAAGTTGTCAGTCGAAACCCACTGAGGAGTCCTAAGGCTGACACCGGGACGAAATACCCCAAATTTTTAGATTATTCGTAATTCTCGCTAGGTAAAGGGACCTTAGCGGAATACGAATATATATATATATATATATATATATATATATATATATATATATATATATATATATATGTATATATATATATATATATATATATATATATATATATATTGGTAGGATATTAAAACCTACCAACTTTCCGACTTCACCCATCGAACGACAGCTATATATTCACCAGAGTAATGTGAAACTTTAAAATTAATATTTCATTAAGAAATAAATAAATTTATATTTCTGTCCTGTTTAAATAGTTGCCACTACATATGTAATCTCCTTTCAAGCAGATAAATACAGAATACATATATATATATATATATATATATATATATATATATATATATATATATATATATATATATATATATATATATATTGGATCTAGTACCAGACACCACGAAAGTTTGGACAAGTCACCAAGCATCTTCCGCCATCAGGAAATACTCTTAATTCAGCAAAGGAAAAAATATCTCGGATCGGAGACAATTATCATGTCGGAGAGTCAAGCAGTCATCAGTGCGCTGAGTTTTCAAGTAATCAGCTCCAAGATGGTCTGGGAATACCAAGAGGAACTAAACGTATTAGGTACAATAATACACCAGGGTAAAGAGAAAAGAAATAGTAGAAACACTCGCAAAAAAAAAAGGGCTGAGACACTATTTCTGGGGCCCCAACCTTTCTGTGGCATCAGTAGCAATGTAATGCTGGGAGAACTAAAAGCAGAAGAAGAGAACAGAAGATCCAGTTACTGGACGGATCTGCCTGGAATGAGACAAGCGAATATACTTCTTGGGAACTACGTCTAGAAGAGATGCAAGGAACACAAAAACCCTAAGAAAAAACCAACTTACAATTCTGACAGGAGTCCAGATGAGGCATTACCATTTGAAGGAACACCTCAATAAACTTGGATTGGCAGAAAGAGAAGATGTTGGGAGAAGGAAGACGAGACCTCTATTCACATACTTTTGGAGTGCAGAGCTCTAGAAATCCCTAAGTAACGGTTCTTGGGAGCCCACCAAATAGGAGAAGTAAAGCTACCGACTTTAAAGTCGTTCAACATTTTAAGTTCCTGAGAAGAATAGGACTGGAGGACCTGCTTTAGTCGGCAAGGCATCCCTAACGACTTGGAGGCAGAAGGGGAATACAATAAATCTACTAGGTCGCAGTGTGCAAATCTCCACACAAACACATAATTACTTAAACACGGTAGAAAAATAAATTTATTTTTTTCTTACTGAAATCTTAACTCATAATGGATGTTTTGTTAATTTGATATAATAGCGAAACACCTAAGTCCACTGTTATAATAAAATTGTTTATAACAACAAATAGCCAGCTCGGAATCTGTCACTAATTTGCAGTGATAGAATGGCAATGTACGAAATGCAGTTGACACTGATTCACAGTAATTTTTGTTCGCAAATAATTTCTGAAAAAAGGAAACGATAAGTCATCCCCACTCTCGCGGAAAATTTCGAACGATGATTAAATCTGTAGAAATAATTAACTAAAACTAATCGCGATAGATTCGGATGCGCACGGGAATTTTCATGGTGAGTGCGAGTACAGAATATCAAAAACCACCACTTGGTGATCTTTTGCTAGGATAAAGGAAAATGTGATTTTCCGTTAAAAATTTCTCGATCTCTACGACTAACTGGACCGGAGTGAATGGTAAATTCACAGGTTTAATTCGCGTGCCATCAGTGAAGTAATGCCCTTTCCGACTGGTGTTTTGCAGCGAGTCCCCAAAAAATCACTTCTTTCGCATATAAGTTGGGAAATTTCATCGCGGAGAATTCCCTTATTTCAAAACTACATCACCTGTTATGGATGATCACTAACAAACTGATTTGAACCCTCCACAGGCATAGAAATATATATCATATACCACGTGACTACAAGGACGACTTAACAATGAATTCTAGCAAAATAATGGAAAAAGTAGTGATGAAACAACTGTTAGAATTCATAGAAGCCAAAAAAATTATAAATAGTATGCAATCTGGTTTTCGGGGTAAGCATAGCTGTGAAAATGCAGTGCAGTATGTACTTAATGACTGGAAACACAGTTTTGATCAAAATCTTACTACGGGTGCTGTATTCTTGGATTTGAGGAGGGCCTTTGAGACTTTAGATAGGGAAAGACTACTTAAAAAATTAGAAAACGTCGGTATATGGGATGAAGTGTTGAAATTTATGAATAATTACTTAACTAAAAGAAAACAGAGATTGAAATTGAATGGCGTTGTATCTGACGAGATTAAGAGCAGCATGGGTGTCCCACAGGGTAGTGTGCTAGGTCCATTATTATTTATTATATATATGACGATATAGTAAATACATCTGGTGATTGTTGTATACATCTTTTGGCAGATGATGTTCTTTAATATTTCGCATGTTTTGATCGTATTCAATTAGTTGACACACTTAACTCTACATTACAAAATTTATATTGGTGGTGTTCTTGTAACCAATTAAAAATAAATGTGGAAAAAACCAAATTTATGATAATCTGCAATGAGAATGATTACAGAACTTTTTCTCGTGGAGATCTTATTATTAAAGTAGGCAATGAAACAATTGAAATGGTGGAAAAGTTTAAATATTTAGGAGTAATCATAGATAAACAACTTAAATTTAAAGAACATGCGAATAACTTAATAAAAATAATCTCTTATAAAATTAGCTATATTCAAAGATGTTCTAATTTTTTGACAAGGTGGATTAAAACAATCCTGTTTAACACTCTGGTATTGCCGCACTTTGTTTATTGCTCCACAATTTTGTTCCTTCTTAATCAAAATGGAAAGGCAAGATTTCAAAAATTGCAAAATAGAGCCATGAGAGGTATACTCTCAGGTACAAGAAGAACATCAATTAACTACATGTTGAAGGAAATGTAATGGTTGTCGGTGGAGGACTTCTTTCAATATCAAACATTGATCTTTATTTTTAAAATCATATCGGGTAGTTCTCCTGTATATTTACAAAATCATATTAATTATAATAGAAATATACATGCATATGACACTAGATCGAAGGAAGACTTTTATATTCCTCCAGTATTAAAGAAACAAACACAAACCTCTGTATTCTTTAAGGGTGTGTCTGAAGCAGTATTTTTAATAGGGTCAATCCTTAAGACATGAACTTTCTTTGTTTTTTTTTTTTGTAGATTTGTGTCAGTTTAGTTTAGTGTGTCATTTCTGCAAAGCTTGACGATGTTTGATTTTTGTTTGTAATTTTAAAATATAAATTTAATTGTTAAGATTTGTGTGTAATTATATTAGTCTATGATTAAATAAAGGATATATATATATATATATATATATATATATATATATATATATATATATATATATATATATATACATAAAGAAAATTACAATGGGTTTTCTTATAATAGTAAATAATTATCCGAACAAGTTTACAAAATCGCAGTGATTTTTTTCCAATTGGTCTTTGAGCTATCGAAAATATCCTTAGGTATAGACAATGATAGTTTCCGTAGAATTTAAGTTAGCACTTAGGAGTTAGGAGACAAAAGATATCGAATACTATGAAATGTATTTTTTACGAATTTTTCGCTTTAAAATGTCGCAGTGCAATTTGAATTCCGCTCGATAATTTGCTCCTAGTGGTGGTACCCCTGTTGCTCTTGTGATCTCTTCTCGATCTTGCTTTTACACAGCATATTTGGTAGAGAAATTTAATGGAATTATCTCGGAGGCCATCTAGGTTATATTTTATTATCTGTATTTCTTGAGTAGTGGTGGTGAGATTTTTAATTTTGCTTGTTGTTTGACTTTAATTTAGTCTATGCTTGACTTTAGACCACAAGTGGGTTGAACTCGAGTGTACCGATGTATATCCCTATGTTTACATTAACAATTGGTTACCTTTAGAGATTGGTGTTGATACAGTTCAGTAAGACATTCTCCATTATTATTTATGTTGATCTCCCTATATTGTTCAACTATAGGATCATTATTACGGCTCCCTGTCCTTCCATTTATGTCACCTATTATAACTACTTTTTTCCGATTACTTACTTTATCCATTAATCCGGTCTACACATGGGCACTACACAGTGGTCGAAGAACGAAAAAAAAACAATTTTTTAAGTTGATTTAAACTCAATTTTTTTTGTATTTCTGTTATTTACATTAGTTATCTTAAGCATTTCAAAAGTTAAAGTGAATAAACACCGTTCTCCTGAATAGCATGAGCGTTTTAAGTCAGAAAATCTTAGTTTTTTAAAAGATTTTCGTTATGAATTCATTCAGTCCAGTGAACCATTTGAAGTTGTAAATAAACTTCATTTTCATTTTTTTCAAGTTCACTAACATCAAAACAACAAGAAAACATTTTTTTCAATTTTTATAAAAGGTTCTAAGGCTTTTTTTAACTCATTTATTGCGAAATGTTTTTAACTTCAAAATGCTTGAAAGTGGCTAGCGCAGTCTTGTGCCAACTTGACCTTGGTCTAGATACTCTCAGTAGGAAGTATACTAACTACAAATCTAAAGAGCAGGTGCGAGAAAGTGCGGCAGGCCTCTTTATCTCAAATAAGCCGTATGGAAAATAACGAGTTATTGCCAAGTCAACTAGTGGGTCGCTCAGATCAATATATCTTGTGGCTTATGGTCATCTAACCCACTAGTATCACTCATCTTCCTTTGTTGCGACATGTTACCGACTAAAGATAAGTCAATAGGAGCCCAATGAAATAAGGATTGGGTTCAGTGCATTTATTACCTTTTCTGCCGTTGTTTCACTGTGTTTTAAGATGAACGAATTAAAGTTCTTGAACGGCAAGTTAGCTGAACTTTTTTTGGAGGGTGGTCGGAAAATCCAAAAACTTGTGGGAAAATCGGAAAATCTCTACGTTGACAAGTACCAGTAGTACTACATGCCGAACACTGTACATAAAATTTTATGGAATTCAATTCTTCCCGTGGGGATGTTGACAGAAGAGGCACAGGAAACTCAAAACAAGATTTATCGCCTCTACCGCCAAGCTCACTCTCGAAAGTGCTCTCAAATTTACACAACCGAAGATGTTTTTAATTTTCCTTTAGTTTCTTCAGTGCCTTTTATTTATACATTGCGTGCCAATCCCGAAACTACTAAAAAGGTAACAATGGACGAAAAAATTTTAAAAATTCCTGTTGTAAAGCGTATATTCATCAATTTGTATATTTACTAACATTTGTAGTCATTGATTTAGAAGAGGTAGTGTTATTTAATTATTATAAAATTAAAATTAAAAAAAAAGAAAAGATACACGATTATAAGTAAATTTCCGGCGGTGACTCAAATGTCTTCGAAAGCGTGGTGGAGAGGTGTCCATCACTCCCCATGTGGACAGACTACATGACGCCGCTTTTAAAACCCAATCTCTCCCTGGAGATATTTCTGCCAAGTAGAGAGGATTGGGAGGGAGAACAAAATCTTCCGAAAAATGGATCCTGGTGGTATACTGATGGATCTCGACAAGATGAAAGAGCTGGAGCTGGAGTATTCGGTAGGAGCACAGGAGTCAGAGAGTACTACCCTCTTGGATAATGTGCGACAATTTTCACAGCGGAAATTTATGTTATTCTGCACTGTGCCCATCTCTATCAGAGGGACATAGACAAGAATAGAATAATAAATATATGGTCAGACAGTAACTCTGCGATATTGGCACTGAAGTTGAGAGTCGTAACTTTGCGACTGGTGTCTGAGTGCAAGAATGTACTAAATGGTATGACAAGGAAAGGCTGCACAGTCAGACTCGTATGGGTCCCGGGTCACTCGGGCATACGCGGAAATGAGAAATCAGACTGTCTGGCAAAGTATGGACCCCAACCAATATTACCTGTCCCAATTGCTATTGGCAAAAGGGAATTAAAATATCGTTGCTGGAAAGCAAATTTATTGAATCGTGGCGGGGTGCTCCTGGCATGAGGTGTGCTAAGGAACATATAACTGGGTCTAGTCCACGGTGTACTAAGGAGCTTCTCTCCTTGGGAAGGAAAGAGCTGCGAATTGTGGTGGAATTGTTAATATGACATTGTCACCTCAGGAGCCATGTTCATAGAATCGGTATTGAGGGCGACCCGACATGCAGCTGGTGTTTGACGGAAGATGATACTGTTGACCATGTTCTCAGAGAGTGCCCAACACTCAACGGACTGAGACAGAGATATTTCGGAGATGCAGTTTTGTTACCGGAAGCAGTTAGACAAGTTCAACTAATGAAGCTGCTTGGATTCGCAAAGGCTATCGACCTCGAATAACCTGCAGATATGGTGGAATATAAAGGGCTCAGTGGAGGTCTAGGCATCGATGATCTAGTATCAGCACCCCTTTTTCATTCATTCATTCATTCATAAGTAAATTTAATTGCATAGGTACTTAATTTACCTTCTAACTGTAGAATATACCCTCTCCAGGTTGGCGGAATTCACCGATACGATGATCTGTTTTATTAACATCGCAAAATAAGAAAAAACCCTCATAATACATCTAGTACTTGAAAACTATTTATCCTTCGTGCTTGGAAATAGTCGAGATCGATTCAGCATGTCAAAAACCTAGTGGAATGACCGTTATTCAGAAAATTTTGGGATAAATGAAGCGTGTCTGGGATTTTTCCTGTTTCTAGGTTATTTCCGACCATTGGTGGCGTACATAGCTACAAATATTATCAGTTATCCTTTGATATCTAAATTGACTTGAAAACTCGATTATTTATTTCTTCCTATGATTTAATGTGTTTTTTGTGCCGTTACTTGATAGCCAACGCAACTCCTCCAGATACTCGCCCGTCCGTGGAACTATATGTGGTTCGAAACTCTTTGACTACCGAATATTTCACCACTCATCCTGAGCTTAAGAACAATATTTTACAAAAATTATCTAGGGGTCATAAGCGTCTATTTTTTATTCAAAAGGATAAAAGCACTTTGTGTCCAACAGAATAAAGAAATACATAAATAGATAAGTTTTTTTCTGTGTTTGGATACACTTGATATAAAGAATTAATAACTTTTAACTAATTAACTAAAAATCGTACTCAAAACGAAAGCTCGTTATAAAAGCAAACTGAAGTATATTCGATCGAAATTTCAATGGAAATTATCCATTCCGTCAAATCCATAAACTTATCAAGACTGTACTTTGAGGGCAATAAAATTTTACTGGTCCATAAATCAAATACAATTTGAGCAATTTCAGGGGACATAAACGGACTTGAAAGGCTAATGTGCCTTACAACACCGGACCTTACATTTTAATCAAGGAAATATATCTAGTGGTATTTGTATTTTGTATGCAGTCCTTTGTAGGCAATGTTGGGCCGCCATAGTGCCTGTTAGGAATTCAGACGGACAAGGATAATTTATTTAAAATGACAGTCTATGTAGTTAATCTGATGCGGCCTTTTGTTAAATAATTTCATCAAGCCCGGAAAGCTGAGTAAAACATTAATGACTACGTAAAGCAACGTTATATTTGTGAATAAAACCTAGATTTTTTGTCATTTTGTTTTATAATTTAATGGTTATACAAAGAACAGTTAAATATTTTTTAAAATGTAGTTTTCTGAGTGAAATAGAGTAAATTATTCATAACTTTCCTATAAAATAAGATAAAAGTAAATAAGAAATCAATTTTACTATCTTACAAACCATCTACTTCCTAGCAAATTTTATTTCCAACTCGATTGTTTTATTTATCTTCCTGAAATTTGCCTGCATTGTTACACTACAGAATACAGTTTAAAGTTAATTTTATTTTCAGTTTGACCATTAAACCGATATTCTTCTACACTTTGTTAGTTTGTTTTTTTTTTATTTAGATGACGAATTTACTTTATAGATTTTTTATAGATCTCGATTTTCTTGCCTACTATTCGAGAGAGAAAACAATAAAATATTCTTAATAAGGAACACAGTCGCCTAAAAAAAAGTTTCACACAAAAGCTTGCAAAATTTATGTGGAATGCCTTGTATATTATTGCATATTTTGTAGAGTCCGACAGAAGCTCATTTTTTGGCCTAACCAGAACCCAATGGGTCGGCTCTTGCCATAACCTTCGGCCGAAGCGGAAAATAAAATCATATTTAGAAATTTTAGGACACTGACCAAAAAGTACGCATAACAGTAATAATTCTGTACTGTTATTTTTTTATGCGTTGAAAATATATACCTTAAATAATTGTACCTTTCCAATAATGGTAAATTCAGTTTGATTCAGTTTATTGAAATAAAATACGAGTATAACCCATAGTATCAAAACAGATTTTGAACAATGCAATTTAGCTAAATTAAATACTATTATTTAACAACAAAATAAAAGCAAGTTCTAAAAAAAATTAACAGTAACAGTTTTACCTAGATTACAGTCAGTCTCTTAGACTAAAGTTATAAATTTAGTCTATCGAATACATATTATTTTGGTCTTTAGCTTATATATAGTAATATTGGCATTTTTATTTGATGTAATAAAAACAAGCTTCAATCATATTACTCATTATTAAATATTCTATATGCTTCAAATATGAGATTTTGCTGTCTAAATTAGTCTCACATATGAAAATATTAATCATTTCAAGGTTTAGTCAATTAACAGTACTTTATTTATTATTTAGCTATGGTTTTTAAATATACTTTTGGTAGTTTTAGGTTAACAATTTTATTCCTAGATAAATAAAAAATATACTAAATATAAGAGACATTAGTGTATATGAAATTAATCATAACCCAACATGTAATTAAATAAAATACGACTTAACAATCAAAGTTAAATAGCCTAATGTTATGTGCTGAAAATAAAAGTTTATCGACATTTTCACCATGTAAATTAGCTCTTCTATTTATTGATTATTGATTATATGTCATCTATGTAAGGAATAACAACGTCAAGCCATCAAAAATCTACTTTTTAAAAAGAAATTGCACAATATGTATTCGCTACAATCCATCATCTCGCAGGCAGATGCAATGCCCTGATGAGTCCCATATGAAGACGAGACAGCGCTGTTGTCATTTTTTAGACCCGGAGTTTCCTCATTGTCTTGGAGTTTTCCGGAATTTATAACGCGAAAGTAATATTTATCAACAACTCCTATGTCGGCACAACTGAGAATTTTCTATTTTATTTTAAAACTACACCAACGAAAACCTCTCTCTCTCTCTCCCTATATATATATATATATATATATATATATATATATATATATATATATGAAGCAAAATGCGAACAGTAAATGCTGCATATAGTTGTATGTTTGCTGAATGTGATTTCAGCATTACAACGGCAAAATGTGGATATATCCATTGCTATTGCATCTCACACGGAGGAATCCGTGAAAGCCGCATAAACATATATATATATATATATATATATATATATATATATATATATATATATATATATATATATATATATATATATATATATGTATATATATATATATATATATATATATATATATATATATATGTAGAATATTCCCTAAAAAATATGATGTGGTCCAATTTGTGAAACATTCCGTACAGTAAGGAATATTTTAGCAAGAATGTATTTTTGTAGAAATTTCTTTGAGTAACCAAATTCACAAGTTTTAAGCACGCTGTATGTCTCATAATAATGGAACGTTTTAGTAAAAGGACTATCTTGCGGCATTCGTATTTTGTATGCAGCCCTTTGTAAACAATGCCAGGCAAGTCCGTGAGAAATTCCAATAGACAAAGTTAATTTATTTAAAGTGTCTGTTCATCCTCTGGAGTTGTAAAGGCATTGTATGTAATTTATGTAACAATAATATTATTGTATTGAACGATTTTTGTAGTTTTACTCAATGTCTCTAACGTTAATGCTACATGCAACTACTGGTAAGTCGGGCAGTAATGCAAATGTAATAAAAAGTCAATACCATTTCAATTATCAAGTATAACCTTACTTTTTTCGTCTATGTCTTGATTAATCAAAGCATATAAAATAGCAATGATTCGTAATTGTAAATAATAAAGATAACTCAACTATTTCTCTCTCTCTATGTATATATATATATATATATATATATATATATATATATATATATATATAAAACGTATGATATTTTAAGAGGATATTCTCATCTATTGACTTTTAAGAGGGTTTATTAATTTTTAATAAGATTTGGGTAAATATGGCTCAGGTTACTTATATCAGTTCGTATCAGTGGTTAACTGCGTTCTTCTCTTTTTTTATTTCTACTATCATTTCCTTTACACTCAATTTGTTTTATTTGTGGTCACGTTCAGGTACTGTTATATATATATATATATATATATATATATATATATATATATATATACATATATATATATATATATATATATATATATATATATATATTTATGTATATATATATATATATATATATATATACCAAAAAAATTTAAGCTAAATTGGGTCCGCAATATTTCATTCGCCATTTTGAATTTAAAAATTTTTTATTTATGACTTCAAATTCGTCATCAGCAACTCCGAGAACCCCCAAGAAACAAGATAGGTACAAAAATATGCTATTAAGAAATTTAATCAAAAAAGAATCGCCTAATTTGATCCGCCATCTTCGACTTGAAAATTTTCAATTTTGATTTCGAATTATTGAATGTAAGCTAAAATGAGTCTACCATATTTGATTCGCCCTTTTGAATTTGAAAAATTTTTCGATTTACGACTTCCGATTTGTGTTCAGAAACCCCGAATAGTGAACGAAAGTATGCAAAAATGGGTCCGCCATATGTGAACAACCATACAGGATTTGAAAATTTTAAATTTTTGACTTCATATTTATGATCAGAGACTCCGAAAACCCCTTAAGAAACAAAGTTGGCGCGAAAAATATGATAATAAAAAAATGTAAGCAAAAACGGATCCGGCATATTTAATCCGCCATATTGACTTTGAAAATTTTCAACTTTTGATTTCAGATTCGTGACCAGCAATCCTGAAAACCCCCAAAAAACAAGGTTGGCACAAAAAATATAGTGATAAAAAAATTTATAATAATTTGACACTTTTTTGCCAATATGGCGCCCTATACTGTCGCATGACCCTTTATTTTCTGGAAATTAACTCTAGTTCTGTCTCTATATGCTCGACTACCAGTTAGTCTCATCAGCCGAGCTTAATGAATCAGGAGCGATATTCAAGAAAACAACTGTTTATTTAATATACCCATTCCCTAATGAAGCGGCAAGATGTTACACATGCAGATCGAAGGCTGGATTTTAAACCATCAAAAGTCAAAACGACATCTAAACTTCTCGGGGGTATTTTGTAAAAGTTTCTTTTAATAAAATCGTTCTAAACTGGTCCTTATATTGAGTCGTGCAGTTTCTGGCATTTGCCGAAATAGTTATGTAATATTAAATTTTTATTGGAGAAACCAAACGAAAACTAGAAGTTACAATTAAGGAACATAAAACTCATACACAAAAAGAGGAAACGTCGAGATCATGTATTGAAGAACACGCCTGGGATAAACAACACTATATAAAATGGTCTAAGGCTGCGGCAATATATATGGAATCCAACATGAAAAAAAGAAAATTTACAGAAGCAGCTTACATTAAAAACAATAATGGAATCTTCAGTAAACCGAGTGTTGAGATACCTAATCTTTGGCAACCACCACTTTGTAACCTCAAATCATTGGGGTGTACACAGTGAAGCGAAACTTTGCGCTTCAGTGAACACATTCCCTATATAAGCTAGTAGTCTTAAGACAAAACATTCAATTCAGACTGGATAACGATTAGAGATACAACCTAATCGAAACGTCGTAAAAATAAATAAGATTAATGACAATGCAAGTCCGACAACCACATTTTTAATTAAATTTTTAATTGTTAAATAAAATTGAATGTCTTCTTTAATAAAATACTCTTAAATAAATATTTTTCCATTATATACTTTTATCTAAACTTTAACCGAAACAAGAAAATACTTCTAAGCAACATGTGGGAATTTCTAAAAAGATACCTTCATATATTTTTATTTTAACAAACTACCCTCCATACATCCACAAACAAAAAAGGGTCTTTATTATGTAAAAAGCCAAAATCACTTAACAATTTTTCCCTGAGCCTTATCGATACCATCCATATTTTAAAGAAAATATATTTTATGTAAGGAAAAGTTTTCCAACGGAGCTTCTTGTAGTAACTTTTATCTAAAATAATAAGATATTTGGTTATCAGTAAATTTATATTTTCTTTTACCTAAGTGAAGTTAAAGAACGAACTTTATATATAATGATGTCGTTTTAAAATTTGTTAATTTTAATAATTCGTCATTTTAAAATAAATTAATTAAAAAAAAAACATGGCAGATATTTGTAGCAAAATTACGACATCAAACACGCTTTATTTATCTAACAGAAACTTACGTTTAGCAACACCAATAGCTAAAAACGTCAGTATCTTTTAAATTAAATATCAGCAATTATATATTAAAATATCATCATCATCATCATCATGATATGCTGCTATAGTGTCCATCGTCTGACGTAAACCTCTCTCTATTTTCGCTATTCCTCCCAGTTTTGGGCCTTCCTTATCTAATTTTGTCTAGCTAGTTTCCATATGTCACCGAACTATCTTATTTGTCCTTCCTGTTATTTGTCGTGACCATCTGTTGTCTAGCATTCTCGCCTTATGACCCGTCAAGTTCAATCGCGGTCCGCACATTCAATTTACAATGTCTGTAAGTATTTATTCGTTAGATACTTGGTCTTGCAGATTAATTTATCTATTTCTCTATTAGGTATAAAGGTCTTTATTGTATATGGAAACACGCACAATATATGAGGTGTGGCGAGAAAATAACGAGACTGATACTTCTACAGCCATTGCGATTGCTAAAACTGTTGAGATTGACAAATAATGTGTATAGCAAACTTTACATAACAATTTTAACATACAAAAAGTGTGTGCAAAAATAGTGCCTAAAATTCTGACAATTGAACAAAAAGAAGCTCGAGAAAATGTTTTTACTGATACTTTGAGTGACACTGAAAATAACCCGTATTTATGAGAGTGAAAACATGTGATGAATCCTGGTCTATCACTTATAATCTTAAAACTCTAACACCCTTTTATGTATTGAAAACGCTTAACTTCAGAGAGAGCTAAAAATATTCAGAAAAACAAATCAAGATTCAAAGCGATGAAGATTGTTTTTTCGATATTCGATGAATTGTGTACCTTCATTGTATTTCTGAAGGCCAAAAAATTAGTCAACATTACTGCCTTGAAGTTCTTGCCCAACTCCGTGAAAGAATAAGGGAGAAACGACCACAATTGTAGAAGAATAAATCATTGGTTTTTCCGTGAAGAAAATGCGCTTACTTATTCTGTATTCTAGCCAAGTACAATATCCCAGGGTTAAACTATCCACCTGACCTTGAACTATGTGACTTTTATCTATTCTCCAAGATCAAACCTGCATTAAAAAGGACAAAACTTCGGTGTGTTGCAGCTATGAAAGAAAGATCGGCATGCGTCATGAAGAAGCACACAAAAGACTTTCAGAACTGTTTCAAAAATGAAAAATTCGAATGATGGTTTGTGGAGATAGAGGAAGTATGTATATTGAAGGTGATAATAACCAAATATGTATAAATTTAAAACGAAATGTTGTCCACCATTTGTCTCATTATATTATAGCCACACTTTGGTCAAGCGTTCGTGCTTTTAGTGCTATTTTACAATCTATAAAAGATTTCCAAAGGATATGGAGACGGGCTAACTGCGACTTTCAGGAGGTCCATTTCAAAGGAAAAAAATTAGGGATGTTAACGGGGGCTCTTGACAGTGAAACACCACAATTTAGGGATTCCGTGAATGTCATATAATGTACCTACCAAAGATTAATTTATGAGCATTCCAGTACTGTAGCACAAAATGTGGATAAACATGCAGAAGCGGGATACCAAACAAAACCAGATTGTTCGCAAGCTACGTTGGTCTAAAAACTTGAATTAAAACTGAACTGACCGAACTAACTTAAACTGACTTGAACTAAACGGAACTATATTAAAATAGACTTAATTTAGGTATCCCGATTCTGTTTGATTGGCGTTAAAGCTAACTACATTTTGTCCATCTTAGTCGACTACAAGTTATTCTAAGGTATTGCCTGCCACAGTTGGTTGTGGTTATTTTTTTTTTTAATTCGATGATTGTTATTTTTTTGTATTTTTTTAATGTTTTATTTTCTACAAGCTATTCTACATACTCTAGAAGTAGAATAATTACCTGTCTCAATCTCAATATTATTTAAGGAAGGGTAGACTTAATCCGCGTTTAAAAAAAAATTATTTTGTGGTTAGAATATTTCCTCCTAAATAAATTATCTGCTAAATAGCCAGGAAAATGAGATTCAGGACGACCAAATTTCGTAACATTTCCACGTAAATCCTTTCAGATTGTGTCAATATTTTGAGTATGAGTTTTAGTATCTGAGTCGACAAAATTTTTGGAGTGATGGTATTCTATTCGTAGAGTGTTAATTTGTCACATTTTGGACATCATAAAAATGGCATTCAGCATGTCATGCGTATACAAAAACTTTAATACCTTATCCTTATTTTTGAAGTATACACTATTGAATGCAGCCTGTAAAGCCGCGTCCACATTAGTAAAAATTTACGTTGTGTGTGGCATGTGGAAAAAATTTGTGCGTTCATATACAATTTATACGAGTTCACATCGTAAAACTAAAATATGTCACTTCCAAAATCGTGATGAACATTTAAATTTTTTTTTCAAAATAAGGACTTAGTTTATTGTAATGATATAAATTCAGTCATGGGCATTTTCTAAATAGAATTTGATTCCTCTCAATGGAGATCGTTTATCGACTTAGGCGAAACGAGATTAAAATCAGTTCTACTATATAAAGATACTGCACTTTCTTCTGTTCCTCTAGCAGGCGCTTCTAATATGAAAGAAACTTATGAGAACATAAAACTATTACTTGAAAGAATCCAGTACAATACATATTATTTTAAAATCTGCAACGATTTAAAGTTATTGCTCTACTACTTGGACTGCATTTGAGTTATACTGAATTCTGCTGCTTTCTATGCAAATAGAACAGTAGGGACACAACAATTCACTATAATAAAAAAGTATGGCCTGTGCGTAGATCTCTAATTCCTGAATAGAGAAATATCAACAATTATCACTTGTAAAGCTATCTGATATATTTCTTTCGCCATTTCATAACAAATTAGGTGTTATAAAATTTTTTATAAAAGTGACTGGATGGAAATGGATTTTTTGTATTTTAGAGAGAAATAAGTTATGCTAAATTAAAGAGGGCATTTACGTAGGACCTCAAATCAGGGAGTTAATAAAAGATCCAAAATTTGAAGAAAAATTTAACTTTTTGGAAAAATCAGCATGGCATTGCTTCAAGAACGTGATTGCGAATATTTTGAGTAAAATAATTACATCTATAGAGAGCTTTTATTGACATATAATGCTTTGAGCAGCAATATGCTGCTTAAAATTAATTTCCTGAAAACATCTGGATTGTTTCCCTGAAAATTTGGGGGCTGTAAGGGACAATCATAAAGAAAGATTTTATCAGGACATTTGAAATATTAAAAGATATTATTAGATTAGGTGAAGTCCATGAATGTTGGCCAAATACTGTTGAACAATTAAGAGATGCCAAACGGAAGCCAGAAAATCTTCAATTTATAAAATAAATGTTTTATATGTGTTTCTTGATAACTATTATTTTCTTTAAAATTTATGTTTCTTTACCAAATAGAATTTAGATGTACGAAAAAATGTAAAACTACTTATTTTTATTGACCGCACCCTATATTAAAAACAGTAAAAATGTTCGTTTGATATGACGAAGTTTAAATTTTGTTTACCAGTGTTATTTTGATCACTGATTTAGCCGGTTTTACAAAGAACTGGTATTAATTCATATATTTTAAATTTATGGAGCACTATTTTCAAATGTGCCTTAATCTGAATAATTTATTGAAAGGCGTAAATTAGATTAAATGCCACCAAAAAATTGGAAGGTAATTCCTTTAAACTAAATGTTTATGTAAAAAAATCACTTTGATCGCTTAATTAAACTAAGTTTGATTCTAGCGGCACGTAATGCATGTAGCATCATGTAAGATCAGCTCGCTTCTATCTTAGAATTCTGATTATAGAAAAAGATAACATATTTTTCTTCTTGCTCTTTATCCGTTCCGAATGTAGTTTATCATCATAGCAATTGGAATTTTGTGTACAGCGCTATGAAACCCCATAAAATTCTCGTAGATTAGCTAACCAGCAAATTCACCTTCCACCGGGATCTCTCTTACTATCAACTTTGCCTTGAATTATATTCTGTAAAACGATACTTTTCATTTCGCAAGATATGCCCATTTGAATATTTTTATGATTTCCGATTGATATCTCATCTTATATGTAACCATTTTAAACACCTCGATTCGTCGTTCTGTATCTGCGGTCATTGTCCACCCTTCAACCCCGTACAATGGGGTGGAAAATATATAGCAATAAACTATTTGGTTTTCAGTTTCATTTTAAGATCTCTAAAGTACAACAGATACTTAATTTTATTACATTTTCAATTTGACAATGAATTTCAAAAGAATAATCCAAAGTGCATTCCAGAAAATGAAACTTTTCAAGTATTTTCAACGTTTACCGTCCAATTACAAGATCTCCTAACTGCATACTAAAATATACTACGCCAACATTTTATTAAAACATAAATTTAGAAAAAAAAAATTATAATGTACTAGTTTTATATTGACAATTACTTGGAAGGGTGAATTATGCTCCCATTTAACACAACACAAGCATCCAATTTTAACTATGAGGGGTGTAAATAAGTTTAATCTATGCATTCTATTCTTTACCTTTTATCACATTACAATTTAAATTTAAACATCAGCATTAACGCTAAGATATGATAATTTGCACTTACTAATTTCACTATTTCAAATACAGGAAATCCGAAAAGTAGGACATTGCTAGTTGTTTGCTTCATTATATCCCGAGAAATACCGCAGGATAAATGATAAACTGGTTTTCAGGAAGGTCTCACTTAAGACATGGCAGTGTAAAGACACATTAGGCTGTCGGCTCGGGTTTATGTTCCTAAAATTTGCGCAAATATCATGTGATTTATGGTTGTATATGATTGTGGGGTCACAAATACGCTATCCGTTAGGCGTAGGAACACTGTTAGAGTACAAACAGATGTTTCGATTTATTTGGTTAAAATGTAAACCAATGGAAGTAACTTTTTAAATTAAATATAAAAAATGTGTACAATAAAACTGGACATGTAAGCATAGATTATATTAAAGTTATGAGTATTTCTGTAAGTTGACTAGTAAATAAATTAGGGCTTAACTTAAGTATATTAATTATATTATCAATTAATCAATAATCGAATTTTATTTTACTTTTAAAGTTTTTTAAATCAATACCCAGTAAAATCCAATTTAAACATTTCACTGCGACAAATTATGAAATAGGCAAAATCACTCCAACATAATGATATTTTATCGAAGGAAGGTAAGTAGATAAGGATACATACATACTTAAAACGACGGAACGCGGACCGACAACGGTCCGGGAGCATCATCAATCCAGTCCGTGATAGGTCAAATCTAAGTAGTTATAATTTTTAATCCGAAAATATAAAAATCAGAATATTTTGGCTTTAGATATGATCTGGTCCTTGACAGTCAGACTGTGGGCATTAACAATAGTTAATTAATGATTGTAGAACATCCCATCAGAGATGATCAGTCAGACAAAGCGAGACAAAATAGATATCTGACGTTTGAATTTGAAGATCTATGTGCCTATGCTCATCTATAGATATTATTCATGTCTACATAATTATATACATAAACGTAGTAACCTAAAATGATAGAAATTGCCGTCTGTATAAGCGTGACCCAATGTACACCACATAGAGGTTGCTAGAACGGGCTTAGCACATAATTTGGCCGTGAAAAGATCGATTTTAACTCCTCATATTACGAGGATTAATAAAGATGATTTTAATCCTGCACTTAAATATTAATATTCTCTTCAACTTCATGTTCTCTATTACGAGTATTTAAAGTTGAATTTAGTAGGGAGTCTTCTGGATACCTTATATTATGTTGATGACGCGCATAGCCTAAAATCCATATAATACAGGTGATATGGGCGCATATGCACAAAGTTCCGGCTCCAAATTGATATAAAGAAAGGTTGCAGTAACAACGTGCAAGTTTTGAAACACAAAATAGTGAAACTTTAATAATCTATACCTTTAAAAAATCAATTTTTTGGACTTAGAAACCATTGATACTTTTCATCTACTAATCAAAAACTACCGAAAATCTAGCGATTTCAAAGAGTTTGACCGCAAGCGATTTCTCATAAGATTTCTGCGGGATCCTCTCTAGTAATGGTGACTAAATATTTTTCTTTAAAAATATCGCTTCACTGCAAATTAATCATTTAAATTTGAAGTTCTGCGGTATCGGCATTACAAAGATTTTGAAAAATTTTGAAATCGTTGGCATCTGAACCAAAACCTTGAAAATCGACACTCAAAATGTATTTTTGGAGCTACCAAAACTTCAGTTGCGAAATTTAGCAGAAATGGAGACTCAGTTCGCTAACTGAATGTTTGACATATGTATATCAAAATGTGTGAAAAATTTGTTGATTAATTGAGATTGAAATGAATCAATTTTTTATCGAAAGGACTTAATATGAGTATACAAATCAGGTTCTCCTTATAATTTAAATTAAGATCATTCATATGTTTACATAAAATGATAATTTTCACGATAACCCATTATTATTTAACTAGGCAATAACACAATTCCTTTCATTCAAAAAATGCAATAGAACGTTTCCTCAGCTAACCAGCATACTATAGTATAATATGGCAAGTCATTTTCACCAGTCTTCAATAAACTCGTGGAATTGAATCTGCGGAAAAAAATATCGATCTTCTCTAATCACATGATTCAGATATTGCAATTTTCTTATTGTAATAGTATTTATTATTTCCCCTACCTTTTTCATTATTCCATCACCTTAATATGTGTTACCCTATCTACCAAAATTAATTCTTAATATCCTTCGATATGCCCCCATCTCAATTCCATTCGGTCAGAAATTTATTTCTTTAATATTCAAGTCTTGATTTTTTAAAAGCAGCACGTAAAACACATAGAAACTCAATATTCTCACTTTAAGTAGTAAACAAGTCACTGCAACAGAATATTCTTGTAATTTTATTAAATACTACTTTAAATTGTCCAACGAGGGTTCCGTTCACGGAATTCTTGCAACTCTTCTAGCGTCTCTAAAATTAGTACAATGTCGTTAGCGTATCTAATGTTTTTAATAGGCCTTTTATTGACATTGAGTTAAATTGTTGTTTTTCTGGTACTTCCTGAATTATTTCTTCCAAATATAAATTAAATAAAAGTTGTGAGGCACATAACTTAATCTTACTCCTCCTTGTAACTTCATTTCCTCAGAGAAATCATTTTCTACTTAAATGCTAGCGGCCTGGTTAAAGTATAGATGAGTTATTATTCTAATATCCTTCATATCTATATTTTGGTCTCTAAGCAGCTGAATAAAGCAACTGAGCACAGTGGAAGGTAAAAAAATGAAAATAGTATCACTAAAAATGTAGGGAAAAGTCAAAAAGGATCCTGAAGCTTCAGATACGCTTTTTTGCGTCTCAATGCAACATCACACCATCATCCTTCTCAAAAACAATGCGTCATAAACTCTTTGGTTGAACTGAAATCAGAAATAGGAAATCTGACTAATGTTGTCAGAGGCAACGGATATTGCACTAAGATATAAGACGCTCTATTAGTAAATATAAAAACCCAACACCTCCACAAAATATCATAAATATACCTCCTATGAACAGTATTGTCTTACCTTACATACATGGAACCACCGACAAAACAAATATTCAGACATTTTCAACACTTGTAAGAAAGTTAGATAATAATTGAGGTCTCCAAAGGATACAATTCCATTTCAAACAGAAGGCGTTTACAAGATACCTTGCTCTTGTGGTAAAATATATGTAGATGAAACAGGACGGCTTATATCCACTATGGTTAAGGAACATTAAAGATCTATAAAAAAGAAACAAATCACAGGTCACATTTTTAATGTAAAACAAACTAAGGTGCTAGCATCAGTGTCTGGTTTCTTTAAAGTTAAAATTAGAGAATCAATCAAAATTTACAAATGTCCAAATAATAATAATAGAAATATAGGTTACAGTCTACAGCACATTTGAAAATTAATTGTAACGCTGGATCACGGTTCGCTGAGCACCAAGCTGTTGCTCCTCGATAGTCATTTAGTGAAGATGCCTCTTGTAATTGTAGGCGAAACGTCGGACAATAATTCCGATTTGACGCGATCTAAACCCAAGAACTATGATTTTCAATTTCAAAGAGTATTTACTATCTGGATTTGTGAGTATTTATTGATTTTATAATGTAACAAAATCTCACTAAAATAATTAAGCCTGTTTAAACGCTATCACTCACCAGTCAAATCAGTATATACCCCTTTTGGACCCCATATCTATATTATGGGGCATCATGGGAAAAAATAATAGCTAGGGTTAGTTTGATGCTTTCTGTACATTGCCGAAAATTTAACATATACTTATCAGACACGCTGTATTAATTCATACCGAAAAAAATCATATAATTTCAGGGTACATTTAGAGTTAAGTGTAAGAATAACTCTCGCTTTATTGTATTTTTTAATATAAGAGATTATTTACTTTATTCACTCAGTTATTTATTTTTTCATTCAAAATTATGCTTTATTACTATTTAAAATATAGATAAATATTTAGCTACATAAAAGTTTACATAACTTTGACTCACATTTATTATCTTTACAACCAGAAAGAAAATATGGTAAAATTTATGAGTAATATAACTGTATTTTCTATGCAGTTTCACACGTTTAAAGTTTTGTAATAATAAATTTTTAAACGAGATTTTTAGAAAAATAATTTTATTGCGCAATATATTTTACACTTCATTGCATTTGAACACAAGAATTTAGCATTTTCTCGTTTAGTATCTATAACATGCAGCATTTTTATTATATACTCTTTCGCGTTCGTGCAGTTTTAGAAAGTACCTACCTTTTATGCTATATGTTCAAAACTATAGCCATTGTAATATTTTGTTTGGCTGCACTACACCAGGGAAACGAAAATCGACAACGAGGGCTACAACACAAAAATTGAGTGTGACTTTGTGGCATATCATATATTACCTTAGGGAGTCAACTTCATTTTTATGTTGTAAACGACTTGAGATCTTCGTGAAATATAGTATCGCATACAACAGTAAGTTGACTATCTAATTTTAATTATAATTATAGGTAGTAAAGCCGGAAAATCTGCGAAACCGAAATTGTGCGAGTAATGCGATATAATTGCGGAACAACAAAATAGGTCACTGAATTAACGAAATTAATCTTAATTTCTTTTAAATATTTTTTCTCATTATCGCAAAAAGTTTAACTAAATCATAGCAAAGTCTCAAAAATTTAGCAGTATTTAATAGAGAAAATATAAAACCAATATTACTTTATATCGTTTTAAATAATTTTTAAGACGCTAGTTTAGAATTAACATAAAAAAATATCTTCTTTAATATTATGTGGTGCTGGTATTAATGGTGGGTCATATGTTTAACGGTAGTGAAATTCGTTTCTAATTATAGGACAAAATTGTTTATTAGTTTTTTAAATTTGATTAGGACCACGGGGTTATCTTAGATTTACTTAAGACTGCTTACCTTCTAAAAATACCCTGTTTTATAATTTAATTTCAACCCAAGGATTAAATATACAGAGTTATGATAAAGATGCGGATAAGTATCCTTAGATGGAACATCATTTATTTGTTGAAAATCGTTCAGGATTCGCAATTTATTGGTTTACAAAAAAAAATATAATACGGAGGAACAAAATTATTACGTATCACCCAATATCTGTTTGAAGAATTATATTGTATATTATTACATTTTCAGAATTTAAAATTAATTCTAGATATTTTTCATAGAATTTGCCTGATACCTACCTTCAAATGTTGTCGAAATATTTATACTTTTCTGTTTTAAAATGAAATAGATAAACAACAAAATATGAGAAGTAAATATATCGGATGAATGAATAAGTGTGGTGATATTCGATCTTCAATGCATAGACATCGTTGGATAAATTACATTCTACCATGACTGTAAGTCATTCAAATTCATTTTTATGTTAAAAACGTCTTGATATGTTCATGAAATAAAGTGTTATACAGTCAATTGACTATCTAACATTAAATATAATTATTGGTAGTAAAGCCAGAAAATTTGCTGCTTAGGACGAAAGCCGAAATTGTGCAAGCGATGTGAAATAATTATGGAACAACAAACATAATTCAAAAACAGGTTACGGAATAACGAGCTTAATGTAACTACAAAGAATTCTTAAATAAACTAGCTGATTTCGTATATTTTTTGTATTTGATAAATTCTTAAGGAAATTAAACTTAAGCCCTTTTAAATATTTTTTCTCAATATCAAAAAAAGTTTAAAATTTAACAACAAAAACTAAAGATTCACCAGTATTTAAACAGGGTTTTATCGGATAAAATTAGAAGCTTTATTACTCTAAAAAGAACGATTTCTATAGTTCTAAATAATTTGAAAACATTGGTTGGTAATTAAAATAAGAATTTATTAGCTTTGCTAAAATTATATTGTGTTGGCGAAAATCCAACCGCCAACAGCGATGTTTTATCATAACGGTCCCAACTTATTTTGGCTTTTGTAGATAATATAGACATTGTGGGAAACAGCACGCTGGATATCAAGACGACCTTCAATAACTTCGAAAAAAGTGCGAATAGCATTGGGCTTAAAATTAACGAAGAGAAAACTAAATATTCTACTAGAAACAACCAACACAGAGGCAGACTAGGCCAAAACATCACAATGGGGGACTATAACTTTGAACGCGTCAAAGAGTTCAAATATCTGGGAACGATGCTTACTGAAAACACTGATGGAACGACAGAAATTAACTGTAGAATCCAAGCAGGTAATAGGTGCCTCTATGCAGTAGAAGACCTCCTAAAATCCAAGTTAACAAGAAGACGTACCAAGATAAACATATACAAAATAATTATAAGGCCTGTAGTGATGTATGGGTGCAAAGCTTGGACATTAACGGTAACAAATGAAAGAAGAATTCTTAAAAAAATATATGGCTCAACAGTGGATGAAACAACAGGACAATACAGAATCGGTACCAATAAAGAACTGGAGGATCTATATGGAGACACGAATATTGTACGAGAAATAAAATCTTGGCGACTGCAGTGGGCGGGACACGTAAGAAGACTACCAGATAGTCGCACAGTCAAACTTGCGTGGGAGGAAGTACCGGTAGGGAAAAACCACTGGGACGCCCTCGCCTCCGATAGAAAGACAATATTGCCAAAGATCTAAAGGCAATGAATATTGATAATCCGCTAGATGTCATAGCAGACAGGCAGCAATGGAGGAGTATTGTGAAGTTGGCAAAGACCCACCCAGGGTTGTAAGCCAAAAGTAAGTAAGTAAGGTGTTATAGGTAGGTCATGTATTCAACGCTAGTGAAAATAAATTAATTTGATTAATTTTTAATAAAAAAAAATATTTATTAATTTTTTTAAACTTTATCAGGACTGAGTGCTTCTTTTTTATCTTCTTTAAACTGCTCATCTTTCTAAAAACACCCTCTATTATATTTAAAATTCAACTCCAAGATTAAATATACATAGTTATTATAAAAACACGGATAAGGCTTTTTATATACAACACCGATTATTATTTAAAAAATCTCTCAGGTTTAGAAAAAAAATACCCTATGGAGTCTGAATCGGAAAAGCGTGACGTGTAACAACTGAAAGTTCTTGGATTATACATTATATATGATTACATTTTTAGAATCTACAATTAATTTTAGTTATTTTTCATAAAATAAGCTCTATCACTATCTTCAACTGTTGTCAAGATATTTATACTTTTGTGTTATAAATTAAAATAGCCGCACAACAAAATTTGAAAAACACATATTCTGAATGAATGAATAAGAATAGTGATATTCGATGAATGGGCGTCATTGGGCCAAACACATTCCACCATGACCGAAAGCCTTTCAAATTATCTTTTATGCTGAAAACCATTTAATATATTCGTGAAATAAAGTATCATACACAACAATAACTAATCTGTCTTTTCTTAAATATAATTATTGTTAGTAAAATCACCTTATATTATATTTTCTTTTCTAAAGAAAATGCATTGCAGAAAAATAAAATTGACGAAATGAGGAGGTGTTCCAAATCAAAGGCTCAGTTTAATTATCACAATTATGTATGTTCATATTTGTTAAGAAGCTTATTTGTCAGAATTCATTTAATCTTTTAGTGAATCTAGGTATATGCTGATTCTCCCGAAATACGACTTTCTTGATATTTGACAGTAGTTTATATATCCAATTTTATATTTCAAACTTTTGTAAAAAAGTTATTTTCATATAAAATAGTATACTTTTTTATTACTCCCCAAGGGGTTAAATTTCAAATTCAAAATAAATTCTTATCAGCGTTTTTATCAAAAAGGAGCATTTTATTTCCACCACTCGGCTTTTCATAAAAACATACACATCTTGTGGAGAGACATTTTCTTGCAATTTATGTTTCATCTTTTTGCATTTAGTCTATTCTGACGCCATTGTTTACATTTAAGACAAATTTATCATCCTCTTCGCCATGAGACATTCGAATATTATAAGTAAACACATTAATATTTTGTAAACCTATTTATTTTGAAAGAGTAAGGTTAGACTGCCTCGGAAATGCATATAAAGGGTAAAAACCCTACATTGCCAAATCGCACACTAGTTACAACTAGCTTATTTAAATGAGCCAGTTTAATTAAATAATTATTTTTTACAATATTTTCTATTTCAATGATAAATGCCTTGCAAACTATCTATTTTTAAATTATATTATTTTTTATTAATATTTTAATTTAATTTGTCAAATCTTGCTTACTACTATTAATTTGACTGCAGCGTGAACCTCCTTAATAAAGCAGTGTCGGAATATTTACCGAACCCTGTATAATGATGATTGAGATGAAATGAAAGATAAAAACCCTGAGATAAAACCTTGAAATGGGTAAGGGGAAGAGTTGTCTCCCAAAAATACAGTTTTCGATTTTTTCCAGTTTGGTAATAAATGAAAATTATTTTTTTATCGTTATATTTTTACACTAACATGGTCTATCTTCAAAATTATTCTAAGTTGAAAATAAAAGGTTCAATTGGATCTAAATTTTGAACCTAAAAAACACAAAACAAAAAAATCGTTTTTTTTTATATGATCAACGCGATGAAAATGGGAAATTGTGTTTATTTTCGGGAGATAAATATTCTTTTTATCGATTCTTTATCTCTAAGTTTGTATGTTTTATTTTTCCATAGAACGGTTTGTTTATTAAGATCGAAATGAAAATGGTCAACTAAAAGATCTAACTTCTATGGAAACAGGTCGGGTTTAAAAGTTAATCCCTATTAGTGAATCTGAATGTTGAGATTCCAAACTTGGTTTCAATTTTCGTTTTCCCAATATTGTATTTAACGCGCTTGTAGCATTTAAATTTACCAGTTTGCATCAATGCTACATGTTCTTTGATAATATGACAAAATTTGTATATTTTTACCTGATTCAAAGTTAATTATTTATCCTGTAATTTAAAGTTTGTAAACATGGAATTCATTTTTGATTCACAACTCTTTTGAGACTTATAATTTATCACTCTTTTTTCTTAACAGAGTTTGTAAAATACTGTCGTTTATATATCACATTATTTGATATAAAGTAGAAGGTAATACTGAACGAAACATTTTATTTTTAATAAATTCCGATTTATTTACATTCCATAAAAATGTTAAAAATGCCAGGTTATAATCAGTAATAGTTCAGTTAGCATTGGTTGTGAATATACATCCGATTCTTTTGATACGAGCACGGCATGTAGAGTCTGATCATTTATGATTAAGTATACAGTATGGAATTTGTAACATTTTTCGAAGTATGTTTTAATCATGATTAGTAACTGGCTGTTTTGATCATAAATTGCTTCTTGATAATTTTCCATGACTTGCCAATATTTATTTTATTACCTGCAAACCTGTGTAAGTTCGGAGCTAGGTGAGAGTGCTCCAGGTTGAGAATAAGGTGGGCAAAAATTTAGAGCAAATATCCCTAAAATTTACCATATGAGTGTGCGAGAAGGATTTTCTTTTTCGTTTCTTTATGGAACGAATTTTTTTGCATCCATTCGCAAATAATATGATATAAATCTATTCACATATAACATGATATAAATTGTAAAAACATCTAAGTAATTTTTTTTTGTAAAGACTACTTTCCATGCTTGTGGCAATTAAAAAGTTTCTAGAACGTTTCGCGGCCCATTTTCTACAGAATGTTTAAAAATTAAATAATTGTAGGTATCCTTTTTGATGTATATATATATATATATATATATATATATATATATATATATATATATATATATATGTATATATATATATGTTTATGCGGCTTTCACGGATACCTCCGTGTGAGATGCAATCGCAGTGGATATATCCACATTATGCCGTTGTAGTGCTGAAATCACATTCAGCAAAACGTACAACTATATGCAACTCCGTCTATGAATGAAGTAGAATGCGAACAGTAAATGCAAACTTCGTTCCAACCATATCTTTTCCATGTTAGAGGTTGCACAGTTTGGACAAATTACGAAGGAACACAATTTATCCTATTCCTCCACCATCGAGATGATGGCCTACCTGTACCACCATACCGAGAAGAAAGTCAAAACTTACCCTCCCCGCCACAGTGATACGGCAGAGGTACATGTTTCGTCTCTACTAGACTCTAACACGGAAAAGATATGGTTAGAACGAAATTTGCATTTACTGTTCGCATTCTACTTCATATATATATATATATATATATATATATATATATATATATATATATATATATATATATATATATATATTTACTCGGAATAAAATAGAATTTTTATTGTTTTAAATTGTCGTTTTATTATGGATCTGTTTTCCTGTTTTATCATTAGGTAAGTACCACAAACAATGTAAAATAGGTGGCGCCTGTTAGGTAATCAAAGCAAAGCACAACTATCCCCTAAAGAGATCCGGACATATTGAGCTGCTGTACGCATCCGTTGCTATAACCTATAAGAAGATAAAAATGCGACACGCTATGTTTCTTATGTGTTTTCCTAGTTCTGTAATATATTTGTATTGCATTTTAACTTTATTAGGTACAACAGATCACCTTACCGTTTTTCCGTAATAAAAGTAGTTTTCCTTATTGCCTTTTAGTGTTCTTTTACTTTAAGAAATTGCCTATCTTTTGTCCCACATGTTCAACACTTGGGTCGTATAAATAATTTATTTTGTGCAATAAATAGGGGTGGTGAAAACAAATGTTCAGCGTCTGTTCATTCTTTTGTTAGAAGCGACTTAAGCGCTCTGCAAAAACTACTACTACCCCAATAAGTCTCTAAAAATGTTTATTTTTTTCGGAGATTAAGTTCCGCCTCTTAGAATATTTATTTTTCATTATGAGATAACACCTAAAAGCTTAGGGAAGCTTTGTGCCATTTAAAAGCTTTTTTTGATAAAAATTTATAAGCGGATAAATAAGAAAAAGCTCTGTATTACGAACTTTAATTAGGAGAAATAATAATTTCAGAAGGCAACCCGAAAGTATACAAGAAAGGTACCTCAAGTGTTCGGCTCCAATTTTGATGAAAATACGAGAGCAAACGTAAATAAGAGATTAATATTTTTTTTTATAAGCGGACATTCATTTTAAGGTGGTGAAAGTCACGCCTAAAGTTTACCCCCTAAAACAGTTTTCTGGAAATATAGGTTTTTAATACCTTTAAAAATAATTCAAATATATAAACAACATTCAGCGATCGGGTTTTTTTGAGGCGATAAATCCAATTATAAAGATAGTCTTGCTCTGAGTGTAGAAAAGTAGTGGCCATCACCTATGTACTTTTACACTTTAGTGTATCATTCTTATAAAAAATATATTATTCTTTCTAATTTTAGTAAAAAATATATAATTTGTTAACGTCGTCTGAAATAACAGTTTCTCTGTTAGGGGACCTAAATAGTAGAACAGATCATCAAGCTCATCAAGTGGTAGGACCATTTGGTGAAACAGTCACAAACGATAATGGTGAAAGACAAATTCACTTCTGTATAACTACCGATCTTAAAATGACCAACGGATTCTTCCAACAGAAAAAAAAAAATCCACAAATTTACTTGGGAACAACGCTCATGATAACAGAAATCCATTGTTGACTATTCTTATTCTTCTTCCAATGCCGTGTCAGATCCCCATAACGTTATTACTATTCTCAGATATTCTAAATAGCTGTTCAGCAATGTGTATTCCTGTCCACTCTCGTATGTTCCTAAGCCAAGAAGTCTGTCTACTTGTGAATCTGATTACTATCCATTAATATCGGAAATATATTTACCAAGTTATAACAGTATTTTACCAGAGGAAATTAATATCGATTTGGATGGACAGACAGCGAGTTACTCCAAATGCTGTACAGCTTAGATAGAGGTTATTTTGTATTCAATGCAGTTATCGATTTATATTGGTATTTTATTGATACCTATCATGGATAATAAGTATTTTAAACAATTAAATTATAAATAACAATTTTGCTAATCACTTGACGAAAAAACAAGTTTCATATTAGGACTCAAAGGAAAAAAATACATCAAAAACACTTACTTGCTCTTGTGGACCTAAAAGGGCCATGAAAACCGCCTTGGCTGCCAAACTATACTTATAATAAACTGTTCAAGTTATAGTGTTAAAGTTAAATTATGTTTATTGGTTACGACTTTTGCTGCACAGTTTACGTGGCCGATAAATTTAAAGTATTGAATAAGTGGCATAGAGCAATAAAATCAATGTTATTTAGATGAATATGTCTTGAATATCTAGGGGGAATATGTCATACATCATAAAAGAAATTGAAAGCTTACATTAATGTTATTTGCGTCCATTCTTAAAGATTTAGTGAAAAATAAAAAACAAATTTCCTAAATATTTGAAGATAAAAGTTCTCAGCGCAAAATTCTATTAAAAATGTTTAAGTTTTACCGCTCATAAAGTTTCAAGTATCGCCCTTACGGGTAATAAAAACAGATTTTAAATTTAAAGTAAAACGTTTACGATTTATGTTTAGGAGACAACAAATTATTTATATATCAGCTTTTTAAGTTTACTAGCACGATAAGTAATTTATATTACCTAATTTAGGAAGTAAAACAATATATGCGATTTTTACTTTTATTTATCCAATTTTAAAAATTTTTAACAATTATTTTTACATCACAAGTGTGAAAAACAAATATGGTTGAACATAATATTCTTATATTTGGAAAAAATTACAAGTCAAAAGGGTTGAGATATTTACATTTTATATTAGTGGAATTTCTTAACAATAAAATAGGTTTAATAATGGTGAATTATCTAGATCCAGTTGGTCATTAAGTAGGAAGCCAGATAATTTCAGTTTATTTATTTCTAAAGATTCTACCTAATCTAGTTTATGGCCTTTCATTTCAACACATTAGATTCTAAAATTGCCATTGAAAATATGATTATTCTCAAGTAAAGGTTTTGCATAATTAGAATTATTTTTATTATTTAAGAAACCATTATTTTCTTGAATGATCTTCCTGTTTGGCCAATATATGTTTTTCTGCAAGAACTAAAACTTAATTGACCTAAATTGACACCTGAATTGTTTTCTTTTTAACCGACTTCTAAAAGAAGGAGGTTCGCAATTCGTCGAGCATGTATATATTTTTTTTATGTATATACACCGATTACTCCGGAACGGTGGCACCGATTTGAATGAAATTTTTTACGTTATATTCAAGAGGTTGCTGCGGTGGTTTCTTATTTTTTGGACGAAATTGATGCAGTACCAAGATGGGTCGTACACAACGAATCTGAAATTATTTTTCAAAAATTCAATATGGCAATTAACTTTCTCCAAAATTGGTGTGGGGGAGTTTTCGGGGTCGCATATAATGAATCCAAGATATTTTTAAAAAATTCAATATGGCGGATCCAATATGGCGGACAAAAGATCAATTTGTCCGATTTTCTCGAAAATTGGTACGAAGGAGTTTTCAGGGTCGTACTTAACTAATCTGATAATGAGATATTTTTAAAAAATTCAATATGGCGGATCCAAGATGGTGGATTAAAGATTCTACATCTCCCGATTTTGTCTAAAATCAGTATTGGGGTATTTTTGTTAGTGTTAATTATGAATTTAAAATATTTTTGAAAAACAATCTGGGAGATTCAATATGGTACCCTAAAAATTTTACATTTTTCGATTTTCTCCCAAACTGATATAGGGGGTTCTTGAGAGTGTAAATTATGAATTTAAAAGTATTTTTTCAGAATTCAATACGGCAAATCCAAGATAGCGGACAAAAAATTTTACATTTTTCGATTTTGTTCAAAGGTGGGACTGAATCGTTTTTGAGGATGTAAATAGTGAATATAAGTCTAGAAATTTTAAATTTCCAGATTTCATCCAAAAATGGTACTAGGGGGCTTTGAAGGGTTTAGATTTAGGTTAGATTAAGACTTAAAAATTTTTTTTGAAATTCAATATAGCGGATGCAACATGGTGGGTTGAAAATTTGACCTTATTCGCATTTTTTCAGATTTAGTATTAGAGGGTTTTCGGGGTCGTGTATTCCGAAAATGAAGTTAATTTTTTACAACTATTAGGTTGATAAGTTGCAATATGCGAGAGAGAAAATTTTACATATTCCGATTTTGTCTAAAATTGATATTGTAGGGTTCTTGAGGCGTATTCAAACTCAATATGCAGAATAAAATATATAGAGCTAAGAAATTTACATCTTAGATTCTTTAAATATTGAAAATTGATATTGTGAGGTTGTTGAGGCGTATAAAAACTCAATATGCAGTATAAAATAAATCGAGATAAGAAATTGACTTCTGATTCTTTAAACATCGATATTGGAAGGTTTTGGGACCTATATTACCAATCTAAAATTAATTTGAAATTTAGGATAGTGGATTTACAATGACAGGCTAAATATTTGTTTGACACAATTTTACTAGTATTTGGAAAACTCTAAGAACCAAAGAATTTTTAGTGGTTCATTTTAGGGTGATTTACAACTTAGGATAAAATGGGTGCTTTTTTGCCACCTTGAAGTCATTGAGAGGAACACGAATTTCGATTAGTACTTAGTTCAAATAATTTAAGGATATCACCATGAATTCCAAAAATTAAAAGTAGAAAAATAAAATTTTTATAAAAAAATTCAACCGACTTCTAAAAGTGCGCTAAAAAGTGAAAAATAACTAGAAATTCTTATATGAAATTGAACTTTTTGAAGTCGGCGCCAAATTATCTGTAAATGAAAGAAATAATTACTAATTATACATATATAAATTATGGTAAGAAAGCAATTACAAATAAAGTATATTTAATCTGTTTATGCAAATCACATTTTGTCGGGTATTAGTTTGGCACCGACTTGAGAAAGTTCAATTTCATATAAAAATTCATAGTTATTTTTCACTTTTTAGCGCACTTTTAGAAGTCGGTTGAATTTTTTTATGAAAATTTTATTTAGTTTTACTTTTATTATTTTTCATCAATTTACCTAAATTAGTGCGGAAAGCAATTTTAAATCCTTATTTTTTAAAAAGCTTTGTTACTTGTGAGAATCCTTGTACTATATGTGAAAATAGGTAATTGGAAGTGCTGTTAAAGGTTATATCAATATGGAATGGTTTATGGTCAATTTTAAATTCATGCTTATTGTTTTACTGATAATTTTAAGGTCTAAAAAGTTGATTAAATTGTTGTTTTCTATTTCAAGAGTAAATTTTATATTATTATGTACATTGTTTATAGAGTTCAAAAATATTTTTAGCCGTCTGTCTGTACCAGTGAAACAAACTAATATATCATCAACATACTTGTGCCAATAAACAAATTATTTACTAAGCTGATGTTTGTGAAATAAATTTTCTATATCAACCATAAATTTTTCCATTAGAACTGAACTCAACGAATTGCCCATAATAAGACCTTACTTCTTTATACGAAATTTATTATCAAATTTAAAATAATTTTGATCCAAACTTATTGAAAGGCAATGTATGTCTTGTTTGATTATTGAAATATGCTTTTTTTACGAGATTTTTTACTAAACTAAGTACTTCATAAGATGAAATACTAGAGAAAAATTTTTGTACATCAAATGAAATTAGTTCAGCATTATTTGGAATGTTCATATATTTTATGTATTCAATTAATTGGTAACTATTTTTAATACTATGTGCATTAAAATTACAGTATTTAATAATTAGATTGACAAGATTATTCGATAAGTTGTATGCTGATGCTGTCATATAGGAGACAACAGATCTAATAGGTAAATTGTTTTTGTGTAGTGTAATAATGGAATATAACTTGAGAATTTA
Source organism: Diaprepes abbreviatus (assembly GCA_034092305.1). Taxonomy (NCBI): domain Eukaryota; kingdom Metazoa; phylum Arthropoda; class Insecta; order Coleoptera; family Curculionidae; genus Diaprepes; species Diaprepes abbreviatus. The sequence continues at coordinate 7,414,106 of JASJET010000090.1, read as the reverse complement.
CGTATTCATTGTTATTAAATTTCTTTTTTCAAAATTAGAAAAAATATTTATGTCATTTATAATGCTTTTAATAAGTTTTTGAAACATTTCTGTTGGATCAAAATTAATTTGTTCAAATTTCTCAGGGTTTAGGAAGTCAAGTAAAGGATGTTTTGCCTTTATCAGCTCTCGTGAAAACTATATTATTTTTCAAACTGTTATCCTTTATGTTTTTAACTAAAATGTATTGACCGGAAAATTTACCTTTTATGTTCTTAGATTTATGTGAGGTAATGATTTCTGCAATAAAATATTCGATAGTATCATAGTATCGGGATTTTCTAACTTTCTAGTTATTACTTCACACTCGACTCCTAAGTACTCCCTATTTGTTTTATTATCGATTGGCTTAAGATTATAACTAAAACCCTTTTTTAACAAATCAGTTTTTGATTTAGAGACGTTAGCGTGGGTAAGATTAACAAATCTGTCATAGAAGGTATGATTAGAAAATTCAGGTATAATCAGTAGTATTGATTTAGAATTTTGTCTCAAATAATTTTTGTTTATAATGTCCTTAATGTGTTTCCTGGTGTTATAGTCCATATTGTAAGAAACTTTGTCCCTATCAACGACAGAAAAATGCTTCTACAATTAAACGCCCACCCATTTAATATTAACTTCTGGCAGATTTACGCTCCTACATCAGAGAACAAAAACGACCACGACGTTGAAGTATTTTACCAACAACAAAATAACACAATAAATAGCCTAAAACCCAACGAAATCACATACATCTTAGGTGATTTTAATGCAAAATTTAGCAAAGGTTCTAGAACTGATTTGGAGGAAGAACATGGCTTGGGTGAAAGCAAAGAATTCTGCCAGGATAATGACATGGTAATAACAAACACATGATATAAGCTGCATAATCGAAAATTGTATACGTGGAAAGATCCGGGTGATAATCCGACACATATTGATTAACAAGAGATTTAGAAACTGAATCAAAAAGGTTACAACATATTCAGGTGCTGGGTCAGACCACAATCCAATTGCCGATATTAATGTTAAGTTAAAAAAAAATAAAAAAAAGAACCCAGCTGAAAAATTTTAATATAGCAGATATAAAAAAAGACCATATGGAAACAGACATCAATAATCAGACTAAAGAAATTAATTTTACCAACAATACAAACGAAATGTGGAAATTATTTCATGATCTAATCTCAAGGTTAATGGAGAAACATGATATCAATAACACCAAACATAATGAACATCGATGAATGACTGAATAAATATTAGGACTCATGGAGGAAAGGAGAAAGTAAAGAACAACATAGAGGAATATAAAAAAAAATAAAAAGAGATAAAACAAAAGATTCGTGCAGCTAAGGAGAAGTAAATAGGAGAAAAATATATTAAAAGGGAGTAACTAGAGAGAAAACATGATACTTTCAAGATGTATAAGAAGGTTAGAGACGTTTCTAGATCGTTCGACAGGAAAACCCCTAATATACTAGCAGACACAACAGGCAATCCTCTAATTGATAAACAAGAAATTTTTAATGCTTGGAGTTCCTACATAACTGAATTATTTGAAGACCAAATACCAAATATATCAGGCGATGTGCATGGAGCTGAAGGACTGAAAATTCTGAAGTCAGAAATGCATAAGACATGCATAACTCCTCCAACTGATTCATGAAGACAATATCAATATACTGGTTAAGTTTTTTTAATTTTGTGTATAATACTGGAGATTTACTGAGAGACTGGCAGAAATCGGTTTTTATAACTCTACCAAAAAAACAACGTGCCAAAAGATTCTGAGTAATATTTACTGTAGAATAAGAAATAAATAGGGTTGATAGATAGGGTTTAGAAATGCCTTTGGTACTAGAGAAGCGCTATTTGATCTAAATATACTTCTCCAAAAGTATCGAGACCAACGTAAAGACATTTTTGTATGCTTTATCGATTACGAGAAAGCCTTTGACAGGGTACGGCATGTGAACCTCATAGATATACTGAAGAATGATGGTGTGGATGGCAGGGATAGACAGATTATAATGAATCTGGGGCATTAGAGGGCAGTGGTCTAAGTTAATGGTAAGCTCACCAAAGAATGTCAAATTTAACGAGGCGTTAGACAGGGATGTATTCTTTGTTCACTGCTGTTTAATTTATATTCGGACAAAGTTTATAAGGAAGCCCTACATAACAAAGTATTTGGGGTTAAAATCAATGGCGAGCTAATAAACAAGATTCGTTATGCCGATGATAGGGCCATCATAATTATAATTATTAAATTTTAATAAATATTAATAATAAGAAGTTAAATGCAGAATCGAATCAGCCCGCATAACTTTTTTAAAGATGACATTGCATGTCTACAATGAAAATCTTAATTTTGCCAAAGGATGGCTAAATGTTACATCTGCTCAATGTTGTTGTATAGAGCAGATGTGTGGAGACTGAAGGCTGCCACAATTAATCGTTTGGACGCATTTGAGATGTAGTTGCATAGGCGAATGCTTCGAATATCCTGGGAAGCTATGCAGACTCATATAGAAGTTTTAGATCGGGCAGATACCACTTGTGGATTACTGACAACTGTAAAATGCATAAAACTAGCATATCTTGGCCATATTCTCATAGACGATCGGTTCAGAATTCTTCAATAATGAAGGATAAGATCAAGGGTCGTAGAGGTGTTGTAAGGAAGCAGTATTGGGTAATCCATTTCTTCAATCCACATAGTTGTGCTGTTATGGCTGATTTACTTCTGTTGTTTGTTTTTCAGTTCCATGTATTTTGGAAAAACTCTATTTTTAATGCACTCGTTGTAGAATCATACGTTTTGCGTACACATACGACACTTAAATGTTAATTTAAAATACAACAGGGCTAAAAAGTTCATCGACGCTTGCATCAAAAATCGAATAAAATTAGCCGTAACTTCATGATGAAAATCCATTGTAAAATTTAAGAAGTAAAATAATACATGTGATTTTCATTTTTATTTAACAAATTATTTTAACAATTGTTTTGACATGAGTGTGTTATATTCAACCATATTTGTTTTTCACATTTGGTATTTATATTCTGACGAAGACACAGTGATGTCGAAACAATTGTTAAAAATTTTTGATTTGGTTGAATAAAAGTGAAAAGCACATAGATTGTTTTACTTCTTATATGTTACAGTGGATTTTCATCAAGAGGTTCTATTGAATATTTATATTACCTATTTTAAAAGCTCAATAGTAAAACTTACAAACACAATAATTTTCTTAAAAATGAAAAAGCGTACATAATTCCCCATTCTCCATGAAAAATACGGGGCAAAAAGATAGAATAAAGAACGTTATAGTAAAAGGTTTCTATATATAAGTGTCGGAAAACGCTTTGTTTCCAAGATACGGCTCCTTAAAGATTTTATCGGAAGGATAAATCTGGAAAGGACAAGTGAGGGATATCATAACACAAAAAAGTGGAATTGTATCAATGCCCATTATTTATTCTTTAAGCTGGTGTAGCGCTGCATTACAGAAATAATGTTTTTTTTAATATAAGATAGAATAGCTTTGAACAAAAATAAGTATAATAAAATAAAATGTATTAATAATTTTAGACAAAAAATTATTTATTTTGCAGGTCATAGTATGGGCACATAATAACTAAATTATCTATACATTGCTATCCATTGTTAAATTTAGTTAAGTATTCAACGACGTTTTACACTTCAGATGTGGAATATTATTTTTCAAAAATTTCTTACAAATTTATGAAGGCTGACGATAACCATACTCCATCCTAGCCTTAAGTTATATCATAGTATGCCCTATCACTAAATAATTAATAAAAAGTTCCTATTATTGGTTACAGGCGCAGATCCAAGGGGGGGGGCGGTGGGGACAATCGCCCCCCCCCCCTCCCAAGAGCTTTGAAATTTTCCCGATTTTGCCTCTTATACTATAGTTTATTCAAGAACTAGAGAGAGTAATAAATCATTTTTTACCTTTTTTTTTGCAAACTACCTGTGTTCTTTAGTCCGGTCTCTTTTGCAAAATCTGTTAGACACATATATTTTTCATAAGAATGAGTTAGATATTTTATAATCAGAAATACTGGTCTATAATAATGTACTATTTGGGTTGGATAACAATAGATATTTGGATGTGTGAAGTGTTAAAAAGGATTTTAATCCTTATCATAGGCGTCGGAAAGAGGTTTATTTTATCACTAAATATTTATGGCATAGAATATTATTTCGGCAATAAACTTAAAATAAAAAGTTATTGTAATATTATTTTATTTCTTATGATTTCTTAATAATTCACATACATTAGAAAATATAGATAATTTTGACATATTTAACACAAATCACAACTGTATTTTTATTATTTTTAATTTTGGCATAGAAAGCGTTTTAGGCACATTCAGACTAAAATGTAGCCTTTTTCTCTTAAAAAATTTATATTATAGTTATAATTTAAATACTTACAAGATACCCATTGTCAAAAATACAAGAAGTTAAACATATATAAAAAAATAAATTCGTCCATATAATATTAAAATTGTTTTGGGTTATCGGTCATTTTATTATTAATTAAAAACATTTTTAGGATATTTGATGTTTCAGTTTATTTATTCTTGAAACCATCTGCAGAATTACAATTAAACACTAAAAAGGGATTCAAATATAAATAATTTTTATATGTTACAGAAAATTTAAATAATAAATTGTGTTTACGCTGGTAAACATTACGTATTTAATTTGTAATCAAAGTCAGTGAAGCTATCTTCGCTCAAATTAATTATAATTGGTCCCTCTACCTCACCGATCATGAGATCGAGTTTCCACATTTTCTTTTATTCTTTTATTATATGGATTTTTCCCAATTTCCGACAGTAATTTTATTCAAAAAAATCTTTGAAAAGTTCAGTTAAATTACTAATTTTGTAAGTTATGTTGTTTCTAGCAACTCTACCTTTCACTTGAGAGAGATATTTCTTTCTCCAGCGGACATTTTCCGAACTATTTATATGAATGGATTTCCTATCTGTTTTTCTCAGCAAAAATTGGGTTCTCTGAGGAATTTCCAGACCTCATTTCTTTTAATTTCAGGTAAATGCCGGTTTTCATTGATTTTAGTTAGAATTTTACCGACGGTTGGAACCTGCTTCTCATAATTAAATGTATGTACAACTCTTTTTATTGCAGTTTACATCTCTTCTTCCAACGAGGTTGTTCGTCTGCCTGTGATCGAATGTGACTTGGGAGTACTAACAATTCCAGTCGTTTTTTTCTCCTTCAGTATTCAGTACATAGTAGATTTTCTAACTCCTGTTATGTTGGAACCCATCTCAACAAAGCTTTTAATATTATTATCTAGATATTGATATCTTAGGGCATCGTAATAAGTTTTACGTTGAGGAAAAAATGCCCTGGTTTAACGATTTTGGAATAGATATAGATGTGGAATTCATATCTTTTGGGTATCTCATTAATCTCAAATAATATATTAAAACAAGCACAAACAAGATAAATCACTAAGGGTACACTGTAGGGTGTGCTTTTCTCACTGACAAATTAAATTGAACTATCAGAAATTTTATTGTTGCAGTAAATTTATAAAAGTTAATAATATTTAAATATAATTAGATTTACGGCAGTCCTCAGTTACCTGCGGCACTGGAACAGGTACGTTGGAGGTTTCGGTAACAGTTTTATTACTCTCTCTAATTCTTGAATAGAATATAGGAATGTGTATGCTTGCGATCGCCCCTCCCCTTCCTAAGAGCTTTGAATTTAGGAAAATAGAACCGATAATGCCTTTTATATTAGGAATCTGTATGCTGCTGGCACTCCCCCCCCCCCCATTGTCAACTTGTTTTTCTTGCAACAGCCACCTCTCAAGAGCTTTGAATTTAGGAAAATAGACCCGATTCTGCCTCTTATACTAAGATTGTGTACGCTGCTTGCATCCTTCCCCCCTGTCGACAACTTGTTTTTTCTTGTGATCGCCCCCCCATCTTCAAAAGCTTCAAATGCAGAAAAATAGACCCGACCCTGCCTTTTACTAGAAATGGGAATGTTGATGGTGTAGGATGCTGGGAGGTGATGCTGCTTGCGTATTTAATCTGTCATCGATATATAGATCTGCTCGAGATTAGATATTCAAATTACGTGGAATGCTGGGAGATAGCACTGCTTGTAATGGATTTCACTGTGCTGACGAAAATAAATTAGCTTAAATCCGGACTGCAGGTAGAGGTGCACTGTCATGGGAGAGGTTTGCACTCTTTTCTGATATTTTCTTTCAATCTGAGATAGTGCTTTATATCCAACTGTGTAAGATGTCATTTGACTGGCATAGAAATCGGTAGGTTTTTAATATCCTACCGACACATTTTGGAACTTATATGTTATATAACAATTGTTTCCTGCGAATGTGGCTCTCGGTTCGATACAGCGTATGGAGAGTGGACCAGTTGTATTTGCAGGAAACAAACTGTTTGTATATATTCTTTCTTTTCTCTGCTTGAAAGGAGAATACATATAAATAACTATTTAAATACGACAGATAGATTTCTCTATTTCCTACTGAACTTTTGATTTTTAAAAATTTCACACTATTGATTATATAGATGTCGTTTGAATGGCGCTATTTTTCAGTCTGGCATCGAAGTCAGCTCGTTTTTATTATCCTACCGACACACTTTGAAATATTAATTTTATATAGCATTGGTTTCCTGCGAATGTTGCTTTCGGTTCGATACAGCTCCACTGACAAGACCATAAAGTTGTCGAAAGGCGCATGAAGAGAGGGCCATAATTCTATTTGCAGGAAACTAACTGTTTGCATATATTTTTTCTTTTTGTCTGCTTTAAAAAAGAATACATATAAACAACTAACATTCCAGCAAGTTCATAATGGCGTGTGGTGGTAGAGATGTTCTTTATGCTAAAGTCTGGTTTTCTTCAAGTTTCTTTCTTATGAATTAGTGTAGAGGCTTTCCAAGTCAAAGCTAATACAAAGGTCTTCTGGTTGCACATCCATTTGGCGTATAATTTCTGCGAAATGTTGCGAATTTTTAACCCAGGAGGATGTATTTCTTCGCAATGGTAAAAAACCTGAAATATCCTTTTCCTAATTTTTCACTAAATTTTCTTTCTTTAAAATGTTTTCCCATTTTTAGGTATAAAATAGTGCTTATTCGTCCTTGAAAATATAAAAAAGTAATTGTCAAGAGTACAACGCCGATGGTCACACCCGGTCATTTTAGAGGTGAGTCCCGCTCGCCTATAAGGCGTATTACACTTTAGGCTATAAAATTTCTGCATACTGCTTTATAACCCTAATAAGCAAAGAGACTATACCATAAACTTTATGAACGAGAGCAATTTGAGCAGTTTTAAGAGTATTTGGTATTTAAAACTTCCCTGTAAAAATATGTGTGAATCGCAGAAAATTAACTTTTATTTGCCATTAAATTTTAATGAACATTGCACCTTACAAATAAAATTTTTATTTTCTTTATTGAAAGAAGAGGTAAAATTCTCCATAATTTTAAGTTTTAATCGACAAATAAACCCTATAATAACATGTTTGTCCACTCTATCAGATCAGTGATAAAACATTGTTTTTTTTTCAAAGGATAATACGCAGCTCAAATGAGCATGAACTCACCCTTATATATGATTTGTTTAAAACTTTTGACAGATGTCACACTATGCAAATGAAAACATTATTTTGAGACGCCTTCAAAAAAGATACCCTCCATTTATTTCGATAACACGAACTGTTTTTAAGATAAACTTTTAAGTAATAGCCGATGAAGGTGCCCTCAAGAAGTCTTCAGTTGAATAATAGCCAGACGTATTGTCACAACCGTAAAAAAGATGGTGGATTTTCTGTCTTCCTTCGCTACAGTCTGAATAGAGGGTCAGCGCACATTCCAAGTTTGTGTGAAATTGGTATGAGCTGCTCCATATTTTGCTAGGCCAAGTGAAACCAAGTAGTGTTTGTTTGGTGGGGAGGACATTCTTGAATATGACGTACACTAAAACGCCAGTATAAATCCTATTCAGCAGTTTGGATAGAGGTATTTTGCAAAGTAATTTATCACCTAGTTAAGTAATGTCTTCGTGAATTTTGAGTTGCGGGTTTTTCTGGACTTTTCTATATTCGCTGCACAGAGCGTTTGAGCGATAAAGATGCAGGATGGAATTTTGCCCAAAGTAGCAAGTAGAATGAAATTTGATGGTTTCACTCATGATCAGCTTAGAGTTATTTAGTTGCACACCCACCATCCTCGTATGTGGGCTGTTCATCCATACTGAGGAGCAATACTCTGCCGTTAAATATATCAATTCGACGACAGAGCACCACAGTATATTGGCCATATCTCCCCAGGAGGTACCACGCATTTTAAAAATGATGGTATTTCTATTTCATTGGCGATTCTGTTTTTTAAATGCTCATTGGTGGAACTTTTGTGGGACTCGATTTATACCGCAACACCCAAACAGCTGATTATTGCTTAGTTTTCGGCTCAAACAAATATATCCAAGCTTCTTTACGTATTGTGATGTTATATATGGATTTTGTAGTTCCTAGGTCGGATTTTTTTAGCATATCCTTCCACATATTAATAGAAGATTTTTTTGAACTTCGGTCAAATTATGCGGAATCCATATGGAACAGATTTTTCCAATGCTAAATATTCACGCAAAATTGAATTTGTTGCATTCTTCGATATGCCTAAGGATACCTCTACATTGCCGTAAATGAGATGCCGATCTTCCTGAATCATATTGCGTACAGATCGATTAGAAACTTATTTTGGTCGATCTTCACCAAACTCATCACTAGCAGACGCACGGCCATGACGAAATTCTATAAACCAATTGTGTATAGTCTTTATCTAAATTGAATGAAGCGATTCTATGCATTGCTGAGTAAGTTGACGACTTTATTAAAGTCGTAAAAATCATCCAAAAAAAAATTCATTTAAAGTTTAATTTTTTAGCAAGAATCCTTTTTTTAACGCTTATTGTTAGTAAACTACTGAGTCAACTCCTAACCTCCAAGTCGTTTCACAATTACAAATATCTAATTCTACTAAAATGCTAATGAGATATTTCATTAGCGCTACTTATTGGTCATCTGTAAAAACTTGAAAGTTGCGCTTGAAACTCCCTGGCAATAAATTTACCTTGAAAATATTTTTATAGGATCACCTCGCAAAATACTTGAGTGTATTTTCGTATCTTTGAAATGTTCCACAGATAAGGTAACTATTTTTGCTACTCTGCAAAAAGATCTTTAAAATAGAAGTTTTTATATAACTTTACAACACTGGTACTTTTAATAAGTGAACAAATTGTAAAAATGGACTTTTTAATGAAAGAAATCGAAATCGCGATGAAAGTCACAGGTATGTTCTTGATTTGGTGGCAAAGTTTTCAGATTGTGTTGAAGAAAAGAAATAATCGGCCAGTACCAAATGAATAAACTCAAATTGAGTTTTTGGGAACATGTGTTGCAAAGCCCATCAGTTACTTAAGAACAGAAACAGGACAGATGAGAATGTCACACGAGATTATAAGAAAAACACTGAAATTACATAAATTTCATCCCTATAAATTACAAATACTTCAAGAGCTTCATGAGAACGATTCTGATAGAAGAATAGAGTTTTGTGAAGCCATGCTAACCTAGTCGTCGCAATCTTCTCCAAATATGTATTTTAGCAATGAATGTATTTTTTTCCTAAATAGCAATATAAGTAAACAAAATTGTCGCTATTGGAGTCACGAAGATCCACATATTTTTCGAGAAGGGTATACATAACGGCAACAAGAAGTTAATGTTTGGGCTGGTATTCTTGGAGATACCATAATTACTCTTTTATTTATTGAAGAAAACTTCACAAGCGATCTTTACCTTAATAGGCTTGAAGAGACTATCGATCCTCTCGCACGAGCTAGAGACTCAAATTGATGCAGTAAATAATTAATTCAGTTTCATATGAAGATTTCAGAGAGATGATACTCCTCCACATTATTTTTTTCCCATTAGATAGGGTTTAAACGAGAAATTACTGGGAAGATAGAATGGAATGGCAGAAGGGGAGCAATTGAGTGTCCTCCAAAATCACCGGATTTAGCTTCCTTAAACTTTTTTCTGTAAAGACTTCTTAAATCATTTATTTGACGAACCTGCTGATATTGATGATCTTGAAAGGCGAATTACAGCAGCATGCTGGTCAGTTCTCTTTGAAGTTGTCCAAAATGTAAAAAAGGAATTCGAAAACAGACTTTGTTGCTGTTTAAAGCATAATGGACAATCTTTTAAACAGTTTATAAGATTGTGGCTATACGGATCCTATCTGTTTTATTTTTGAAAATTCTTCCTCGCAAACTAAAAGCTTTTTTCTAAAAGTAAAATAACTACAAAGTAAAAAATCAAACTTCTAGACTAGACTTCACTCCTGATCAAGGATTGAAACTAGTGTCACTCAATCATCAATAAACTTATCCACTAAAAAAAATCTAAAACTAAGTGAGCGTGTATGAAATAATTATTACTAAAAACAATAAATCCCAGTGTAGGTAAGTTCTAATTATCTCTGTTTTGAAACGCCATTTTTTTGGAAATACTATTCAGAAAATAATAAATTAATGGAAAGAGAATTAAATGGGCTTTAAAAGTATGCGCTACTTGCAGAGATCGACAATAATAGTGGATGATATTATCAATAGATTTTGTAATAGATGATTTAAAAAATCGGAGTGTTAATAAACGATAATTAACTCATAAAGGAGAATTGTTAATTACTTCATCGATAGATAATTTAGAACATAATATTAATATTTAATAGAGTAATTGATAAATTGATTTCAAAAATTATCAATTAATAAAGTAATTGGTAATTTTATTCCCACAATTACCCATTAATGAAGTAATTGATACTGTCCTTTTTGAAATTATCATTTGACGAAGTAACTCACAATTTTAGAAGTAAGATTATCAATTACCAGAGTAACCGGAAATATCATGTTTCAAATTACCCATTTTAAAATTAATTAATAGTTTATTTTTACATATTATTGTATTATTAATTGCCAATTTACCAAAATTAAATTAAAAAATAATTTTTTATTGAAACACTCAATTTTCTTAAATAAAGTAAAAGAAAATTGACATTAAAAAAATTGGCATCATTTAATTCTATCGAAAACGTATTTTACACCGCTAAAACAAATAAAAAATAATAGGATTCTAAATTGTCGAGAAATTTTAAATTTATGAAAAATTTTAACACTCCTTTTGATTAGAATATTTTGAGTCCAACGCGTCCTAGTTCAAACTAGCCCATTTTATTCACGGAATGATTCTAATATAAATAGGAGTTTCATACATAGTCTGTTCTTTATTAAAAATGAATGATAATCATAATCGCACAACCTCGATAAATCATTTTAGTACAGAAAAACTACCAACTAATCATTCGGTAATTTAAGAAATTCAATTTTTAATCACCTTGGTAATGAAAATTTCAAAATTGAAGTTTTCAGTTACTCTGGGAAAGAGTAATATTATTTCTAAAATTATTAATTACTTCGTAATTTGAAATTACAAATTACTTCATTAATTGGTAATTGTGGGGATAAAATTAACCATTATTTTAATAATAAATAATTTAGGAATTAAATCTTCAATTAATTAATTAATAATTTAAGGAAAAAATTTCCTAATTACTGCATCAGTTGGTAATTTTAGTTTCAAAATTATTAATTGATAGGGTAATTTATATTCTCGATTTACTGATTAATAATTTCCCTGTATAAATGGTTAATTATAATTTTGTTCCGATCACTAGCTACTTGACATCCATTTCTATTTAAATTTTAAGGGTAACATCATTAGTTGTTAATTGTAGGGATAACATTAACCATTGCTTTATTAATAAGTAATTTTAAAAACGAAATCTCCAATTAATTGATTAATAATTTAAGAGAAAAAAAATCCCATTTACTTCATTAATTGGTAATGTTAATTTCGAATTTATTAATTGATAGTTTCAATTTGCCGATTAATAATTTTCCTGTATCGGATTAATGGTTAATTGTAATTTTATGGCCTATCCCTAGCTACTTGACATCCGTCTATATTTAAGATTTTGAGAGCAACATCATTAATTGGTAATTGTGGGGATAAAATTAAACATTACTTAATTAATAAATAATTTAGGAATGAAATCTTCAATACATTAATTAATAACTTAAGGAAAAATTTCCCAATTACTTCATTAATTGGTAACTTTAATTTCGAAATTATTAATCGCTATAGTAACTGATAGTTTCGATTTGCTGATTAATAATTTTCCTGTATCTAATTAATGGTTAATTATAATATTTTGCCCATCACTAGCTACTTGACATCGTTTTCTATTTAAGATTTTGAGGGTAACATCATTATTATTTCCCCCTGTTCTTTTCGCAATATCACTTAGTATATTTCACACCAGCACGGTGTATTAAATATAATTTAAAAGAAAAACTTAATTAACAAATTTTGATTCAATTCCGAGTTTCTCGGAGCAGATATTATAAAACGAGGGATTCTATTCGCAATATTGTAGGAAAAATATGTACCTTTAAGTTTTATTTTACTAAATTTATAGATATAATCTTCGAAAATTTACCTTTATTTCTCAAGTAATTTTAAATTTTATTACATTTACACCATAAAAGCTTTCGAATGGGCTATACTGTTGTTGTTCGTATTTAAAAATTAACACCCAGAGAAGCCAGTTAAATTTTACAGTTTATCTTTTATACAGTTGTTTTAAAGCAATTACTTGTTTCGTAATACGGAGAAACGCGTCCGAAAATTGATCTGTCAAAGAAAAGGAAAAGGACTTTTTAACTAGATGGTATGTTAATACGAGAATTATTCTTGTTATATTTCGGAAACAGACAACACTAACATTGCTAGGTGCCATCTGGCATATTTATTGTAAAGCATGACATTTTTGGCAGTATACGTACTCAGTAAGTTTTGACATACGTGTCAAAGTAAGCACTCCTATCCTCCGGAATAACCCCTAGTATCATTTCGAAAATCCAAACCACACATGACCCTGATTGTTCTTCGGTGTAGCACAAAAAGTCGCTAGGCACCAGCCACATGGCCCCAAGTTAGAATTGCGTAGGAAAAATGAGAGTGGAAAGTCGTAAAGTATGCTACCCTGAGGATTCGCACAGATACCTCCTCCGCTAGGTTTCGGAATAAATAAAGGTCTTTAGAAAACTTAGAAGCTACCGAATTTATATGAGTATTCCACTGCAACCTTGGGTGAATATACACCTCTAGAAAACGTGCGTGCTCAATGAAGATCCCATCGCCCATTTTCCTCATTGAAAATCCTAGAAATAATGACCAAAGAGCTCTTAGAACTTTTCTATGAATCAAATTATTTACTAATTATTTTCTAATGTATTTTTATTACGTTGGTTGTGTTCCACTTCAAGACGTGGAAATCTCTGTATGCTAATTTCTTACCTTGATAAACTAAGTGACACCATAAACTTTATGAGCAGTATACATTTAACGTTTCAATAGAACATTGTATTGAAACGTTTTATCTTAATAAATTTAAAGCGAGTAACTTACTTTTTATTACTTACTAAATTTTGAACTTTATTGCATTTTGGACGTAAAACTTTTACATTTCCTTTATTGAAGTACAGTTAAGAACTTTAAGAGAAATTTTTATATTCAAGACTACCTAATTGCTCATGCAATAAAAAATTTTAGTAATACTTTAGTAATGATTATTGTCATTAACTAAGTACATTTTCAGGATAATTAGCACATAATTTTTATGTTTCAACGAATTATATGAGTGTAGTGGAACAAACAATGATTATTTTATGCTAATTAACGTGAAGCAAGTTTATTCCACTAAAAGGATGAACTAAATAATCACCCTGTAAATAGATTTTCACCATGGGAACTGAGACAGTCTATGTCTTATATTACCACTTAGAAAATCTAAAGGAAAAATAAATCAATTATCGTACTTAAGCCTAAACTGAGTTTTATTACTTTTGAGCCGTTTAAATATTTTCTTAAAAATATATAAACTCATATAATTTATGACGACATAAACTAAAAACGTCGTCCCTCTTTTAATATTTATAAATAAAAGGGACAAGTACCGAGGGTAGCCTTAACATATGGCAGCTGCAAATACCAATAAAATGTATTGAAAAATTGAACTATTTTCCCATTTTTAGGAAGCAAAAGAACAGTTAAATAAAATCACTATAATGCGATATATTCGTTTGAACATGTACAGAAAATTCATATAGCAACTGTTTCTCCTGATTGCAAAAAAGAATGATTTAAAACCATTACAATAAATCAAATGGTGCTCAGGTTCTTTCACGGGTGCTATCTATTTTTTGAGTTATAGGAAAACGTAGATTAGTTTAGTTAACTCCTTTTTATATAAGGTTAAGATGCTTAGAGGCCAAATCGGGAATCAAGTATCTAGTATAGGATGGCTAATGCCCTCTACGAACGAGAGGATCGAAACTATCGATCTTTTGGAAATGAAATTTACAGGTACAGGGCTGCAAGGTGTGTGATAGGTACTTAAGGGATCAATCGCGGGGAGTCCGAGATGTAAAGGTCGAGGGTGCTCCTGTAGCAATGATAATCTTTAGTTACAATTTGAAACTCATCAAATCGGAGTTAGGGAAGGTTATTTTTTTATTAGGTTTTTCATTTATTTAGGAGAAATTAAGCGACTATCCTGTTTTATTTCTCCTGAGAAAAGGTCGACTTTTGTACTGTTTATTTAAGCAATATAAATAGCTGTTTCTCACGCTTTTATTCTTTTATAGAAGCTTACACGCGATTTAACTCGAGGGCGCAGTAATGAAGAGCTTCAATACAAGTGGCGAGATCTGACTAGCTAGATAGCATTTTTCCTGAGTTCTGAACTTATGTTTTGGTGGTGGTAAGCCCTAAATGATCTGTAGTTTTTAGTACTAAAATTGAAAGAGCCAAGAGGAACGACCAGACCTCTAGAGTGCCTTTGTCACAATGATATTTATTTATAGGTGTTTCAGAACAGCTACTAATATGGGGCAGCAGTAAATCTTAGACGAAACGGCCATACGCTAACATAATAATCCGTTTTTCGTAGTATATGCTGTCACATGAGGGTAGCCATTTATATGAATGATTTAGAAACAAATACAAAAAACTCAGAGTGCTACTTGTTACTTTCTCATAAAAAGATTTACAATGTGTCATCCAAAAATGAGAAAAAAACTCGGTTAGGTTTCTTGGTTTTTAGTCCGGGAGCCCAGTATATTTTCGTAGCCTAAGCAGAGACATAGTTCCACCTAAGTTTGTCATATATATTTTGATCTTCTGATTACGAATATCGAGTTTGAACTCCTGAAAGATGGTCAAGTAATTTGTTATAACCAAAATTTTTAAATAATTAAAAATTGCTTGTTTGCAAAATAAAAAACATTTTCGTGTTCCTCAGACCATTCTAAGTAAAAAGTGTATGTTGCAATTCTGGATTCCTAAGTGAGCGCCTGTAACTTGACTTCCATTTTTTGATTTTTGAAATATTTATTTAATCAAAAGTTATTTATGTTGAAAAGTAGCAGAAAACGACATTTTTTAAATATTTAACGAGTTCTAACTCAAAAACTATGCGTGGAAAGGAAAAATCATAAGAGATGATTTTAGCTTAGAATCATTCGAGAAACACGAAAATGTATAAAAAACATTTTTTTAACTATTAATAATTTTATTGTTTATAACAAATTACCTTATCATTTTTCCGAACTCCACCTTCAATATTCGTAATCAGAGGGTCAAAATACATATAATAAACTTAGGTGAAGCAATGTTTCTTCATCAGCTACGAAAAATCCCTGAGCTCTCGGACTAAAATCCCAGAAACTTAACCCAGTCTTTTTTTTTTAATTTTTGGATGACACGGTCCGAATTTTTTTATGAGAAAATACCATTCTTTGAGTTTTTCTGGATATTTTTTAGAAATCATTCATAGCAGCGGCTTTCTTCATATAATTCGCTGAACCATAAAAATTATGTGCTAATTATATTGAAAATATACTTATATAATAACAATAATCTTTACCTAATTATTACTAAAATTTTATATTACATGAGCAATTAAGTAGTCTTGAAAAATAAAAATTTCTATTAAAGGTCTTAACTGCACTTCAATAAAGGAAATGTAAAAGTTTTACGTCCAAAATGCAATAAAGTTTAAAATTTAGTAAGTATTAAAAAGTAAGTTTCTCGCTTTAAATTTATTAAGATAAAACGTTTCAATACAATGTCCTATTGAAATGTTAAACGTATACTGCTCATAAAGTTTACGGTGTCGTCACTTCGTTTATCAAGATTAGAAATTAGCATGCAGGGATTTCGCCGTAATAAAGTGGAACACAACCAACGTAATAAAAATAGATTAGAAAATGACTAGTAAATAATTTGACACATAGGAAAGTTATAAAAAAGCTCTTTAATCCAGAAAAGTGACTTAAATCAACCATAAATTGTGATACAAGAAATTATTTTTAGGATTTCTGTACTAACCAGAAACTCTTGAAATTTAATTTCCGCTTATCTACAGGGTGTCTCTAAAATATCGGTACAAAACGTTAGCGCGAGTTGTTAAGGCTATAATATGAGGATCTAGCTCAATTTACCTTGATCTAAAAGTTAATAGAATAATGAAGGACTAGGAGAACTTTTTGACGCGCCCTTGTAAAAATTTAATTTTTATGCGATGAATCATCTTCATTAAAATGTAGCGAAAGAAACTCTATATCGATATTCTAGTAGATTCTATAACTATATAAATACGGATAAGATGAGTGGTGAGTTTAGTTGTGATTTAGCTGTGCAGTGTTAAGTAGTGATTAATATAGTATTGGAAGTAATTTAGTAAAAAGTGTTGTGTTTAATTTGGAACCAGTGAACAACTATTTAAGGAGAGGAAATCATAACAGTTGGTGTCAGAAGCGAGGATTATCACCAGGTTTTCAGAAAATTCTAATTGTAACCTGTAGAGATAAGAAAAAATTTACTGTTAGATTTATTATTAAGTAAGAAGATAAGACTAATTTTTGCTAACGTTCTATAACCTTCTGTTGAGAAACTAGAAGAGATAATGAAAAACTGACTTCACTGTCGAATTAGTCATTAATAAGGATGCTCAAAACCGAATATTTGACCAAGTTACTGAACATTCTATTTAAAAATTAGAAAAGATAATGAAAAACTGACTTCACCATCGAATTTGTTATCAATTTAGAAGCTTAGAACTGAATTTTCGACAAAGTTCTAGAACATTCTATTTGGCAACTAGAAGAGATAGCGAAAAACTGACTTCACAATTGAATTTGTCATTAAGAAAGAAGCGTAGAACCGAATTTTTGACCAGATTCCAGAACATCCTATTTGGAAACTAGAAGAGAGGGCGAAAAACTGATTTCACCAATAAATATGTTATCAAGAAAGAAGCTTAGAACTGAACTTTAGACAACGTTTTAGAATATTGTTTTGAAAAGTAGAAGAGACAGTGAAAAATATAGTTCACCGTCAAATCTTATATCAAAAAAGAAGGTTAGAAACGAGTTTTTAAGAATAATGTAGTTTTTATGGTAAATATTAGACAGCAGGCAGCCAAAATGGGACACATAAAAAAATATTGGCTGATTTTATGGAACTTATAGAAAAACATCGCCTTAAAGACAAGCAAGAACAAGAAGAACGGCGCCAAAAAGAACAAAAACTTCGTCTGAAAGAAAAACAGGAAAAATAAGACCGTTGTTTAGAAGAGGAACAACGTCGCCTAAGAGAAAAACAAGGAGAAGAACGGCACCAAAAAGAAAAACAAGAAGAAAAGTGGCACCACAAAGAAGAAAAACACCGTTGGAAAGAAAAACAGGAAAAAGATAAACGTCGTCTTAAAGACAAACAACAAGAAGATGAACGTCGCCGAAAACGAGAAGAGATAAACTTTGCAAATGCACAGAATAGGACATAGTACAGGGAAAGTAAAAATTCAATTAAATTATACTTAGACAAATGAAAAAGTTAAGAAAGAGATAGGCGAAGCGCGTCAAGACATGGAAGCAGACGAATCAATTGTGCGACAAAACATAGGAGAAATGTGAAAATAAGTGAAAGAAATCGTAGATGGAATAAAATAAAAAGTTCACAAAGAAGAAAAATCTAAAATGCAGAACCTTCAGAGAGAAGTAAATAAAATAAAGAAGCCTGGCCTTTTTGATAAAGTAATTAACACCCGACAGAACATCAAACCCTCAACTTACGACGGTCAAACATTTTGGATAATGTAGAAGCACCAATGTGAAGCTGCCGCTAGTGTAAATAACTGGAATTATGAAGAACTGGCTACTGCACTAATAATGGCACTTCGTAGACTAGCACTGGAGTTATTGCAAACCATTCCTGTAACCTACAACTCGATACTATGAAACCTTTATTGCTGTATTGGGAAGAATATTCAGAGATCAGCATCGGCGCAAGTTATATCAGTCACAGATCAAGTAAAGACCGCACACATGACACGGTCATATACAATGAAAGCTTGATTCATGACTGGCCAAACAAATCACAATTTGGTATCCAGAGTACCGTCGAAGAAGAGTAAGACCTAAGAGAAATTGGACGGAAGGAATAAGGAAAGCTATGAGTGCTTGTAACCTTCAAGATGGGCTGTGGCAAGAGAGGAAAGGATGGAGTATCGAGATCTGATAACGTCGCCGAACGTTTTAAACCGATGTCAGTGTAATGTTCGACTATAGCAAGATATTTAAGAATTAAATGATAAATTTTTCAATTAAACGAAAAATGTTTGTCAGATTGAATCAATTAACAATAATCTTTTGTAACAAATAATGATACTTATCATTATTAGCCCGTTGTTATGTAAAGGAGGGGCGGATCCAGCCTCTTTCTTTGGGGGGAGGGGCGGTGATATCACAAAAGTACAGTGTGGCAAGCGAAAGGAATTTTTCGATGGGGGGAGGGGCATCAGCAACATTCCCATTTCTAGTGTAAAAGGCAGGATCGAAGAGAAGCTATCACAAGAAAAAAGAAAATGCCGACAGGGGGGAGGATACGGGCAGCATACACAATCCTAGTATAAGAGGCAGAATCGTGTCTATTTTTCTGAACTCAAAGCTCTTGGAGGGAGTGGCTACCGCAAGAAAAGCAAGTTGTCAACGGGAGGGGAGTGGTAGCAGCATACAGATTCCTAATATAAAAGGCAGAATCGGTTCTATTTTCCTAAACTCAAAGCTCTTGGGAAGGGGAGGGACGATCGCAAGCATACACATTCCTATACTCTATTCAAGAACTAAGGAGAGTAATAAAACTGTTACCGAAACTTTCAACTTACCTGCTCCAGTGCCACAGGTAACTGAAAACTGCCGTGAATCTAATTATATTTAATTATATTTAAACATTACAAGGTTTTTTACTGCAACGATAGAGTTTCTGATAGTTCAATTTAATTTCTGACAGTGAGCAAAGTACACCTTACAGTGTGTCCTTAGTGACTTATTTTGTTTGTGCTTGTTTTTATATATTATATGAGATTAGTGAGATACCCAAAAGATATGGCTTCCACGTCTATATTTATTCCAAAATCGTTAAACCAGGGCATTTTTTCCTCAACGAAAAACTTATTACCATGAATGTTTATGATGCCTTAAAATATCAATATCTAGATAATAATGTTAAAAGTTCTGTTGAGATGTGTTCCAACATGACAGGAGTTGGAAAATGTACTATGTACCGAATACTGAAGGAGAAAAAACGACTGGAATTGTTAGTAATCCCAAGTCACATTCGATCTCAGGTAGACGAAAAACCTCGTTGGAAGAAGAGATGTAAGCCGCAATAAAAGGAGTTGTACATATATCTTATTATGAGAAGCAGATCCCAACCGTCGACAAAATCCTAACTAAAATCAATGAAGATCGGGATTTACCTGAAATTAAAAGAACTGAGCACTGGGAATTGCTCAGAGAACTTAATTTTTGCTGGGAAAAACCAGATAGGAAATCTGTTCTTATAGATCGTCCGGAAAATGTCCGTTGGCGAAGGAAATACCTCTCTCGAGTAAAAGGTAAAGTTGCTAGAAATAACACACCTTACAAAATTAGTAATTTAACAGAACTTTTGAAAGATATTTTTGAATAAAGTTACTGCAGAAAATTTGGAAAAATCCATATAATAAAGGAATATAAGAAAATGTGGAAACTCGATCTCATGATCCGTGAGATAGAGAAACTTGGATTACGAATTAGATAGGTAATGTTTACCAGCGTAAACACAATTTATTATTTAAATATTTTTAATATATAAAAATTAATTACATTTGAATCCCTTTTTAGTGTTTAATTGTAATTCTGCAGATGTTTTAAGAAATAAATAAACTGAAACGTCAAATGTCCTAAAAATGTTTTTAATTAATAATAAAATAACCGATAGCCCAAAAAAATTTTCACATTATGTGGACGAAATTATTTTTTTATATATGTTTAACTTCTTGTATTTTTAACAATGGGTAGTTTGTAAGTTTTTAAATTATAACTTAGAATTTTTTGGGAGAAAAAGGCTACGTTTTATTCTGAATGTGCCTATGCCAAAATTAAAAATAATAAAATACAGTTGTGATTTGTGTTAAATATGTCAAAATTATCTATATTTTCTAATGTATGTGAATTATTAAAAAATCATAAGAAATAAAATAATATTATAAAAATTTTTTATTTTAAGTTTGTTACCGAAATAATATTCTATGCAATATATACTTAGTGATAAAATAAACCTCTTTCCAACGCCTATGACAGGGATTAAAATCCTTTTTAACACTTCACACATCCAAATATCTATTATTATTCAACCCAAATGGTGCATTATTATAGACCGGTATTTTTAATTATAAAATTTTTAACCCATTCCTATGAAAAATATATATGTCTAACAGATTTTGCCAAAGATACCGGACTAAAGAACACAGATGTTTTGCGAAGAAAAAAAAAGGATAAAAAATGATTTATTACTATCTCTAGTTCTTGTATAAACTATAGTATAAGAGGCAAAATCGGGTCTATTTTCCTGAACTCAAAGCTCTTAGGGGGGGGGGGGGGTCGATAACCGCTACCGCCCCCCCTTGGATCCGTGCCTGATGTAAAGTTTTATTGTTGTTGGACCGTTGCCCCTTACACACTCTCAATCACTTAGACCAATCCTAAGCCTGAATGAAGTGTCAAAGAGGGCTACGATGGATCTCACTACGCAATAAAACCTTTAAATTCGATTATCTGAGATACAACTGGTCGAAGCGACATCTACTAAATCTAACTTTTCTTGATAAAAGATATCAAGGGATAAGAAATTTTAATTAGTCATTTAATATATCAAGGTAGAAAAAATTAATGAAGCTTTAGATATAGGCGAGGTGCTGCCGCTGGCGCCCCCTGCAATGTATCATCATATATTAGTTCCAAAAATGTTTGTACAGATCTTTTAGACATCCTGTATATGTCAAAACGTTTGTAACTTTGTAATTTTTAACTTTTTTTCCGATAAAACTTTGTGGACACATACTTCCAATTACCACAAAAACAGATGTGAGCTAAAAAATTTTGCCGTATACTCCAGCGAGTGGAATGTCGTAAAATAGGGTTTTAAAACTGCAATTAATTATCTCTTCAAACATTTTTAATTTAGTCGTATCATTAACGAAATATGAGTCTCTAGAGTGGCTCGCAATATGTCCATCCCCTCTAATTTTCCAACGCCAGATTTTAATTATCGGGAAAAAATCGATAATAGCAGGAAGCAAATACTTTCAATAAAAATACTCCAATCGATGGATAATAAACTGGAATTAATTCACAAATGGATGGAATTTACTCTGCTATATAAAAAGTGATGAAAATAAATTCTCCTATATATTTTCCGGCACAATTTTAATACAGAGGCTGTGCTACAAGCGCCCAAAGTTACCAAAACGTATCTTTTTGAATCTATAAACCATGAATTAAGTACAACAATTATTTTAAAATAAACCTATGGATTAAAAGACCTTTAATATGAGCCAAAATAGATTAAATTTCATTAGTTATGGCAAAAAATATGTAAAAAATCTCGAAAAATATACTTAAATTACATTTTAAATAATTATAGCAAATAAAACTTTTTCTTTCTTT
This sequence comes from Diaprepes abbreviatus, assembly GCA_034092305.1. Taxonomy (NCBI): domain Eukaryota; kingdom Metazoa; phylum Arthropoda; class Insecta; order Coleoptera; family Curculionidae; genus Diaprepes; species Diaprepes abbreviatus. The sequence continues at coordinate 7,391,791 of JASJET010000090.1, read as the reverse complement.
TTTGTTGCTTTGAAAAAAAAGTTTTCGAAACTCTAAATAAATCCTATTTTTAAATTATCTCGAATTTGTTATTTACTGAGATATCTTAATTTGTTTATCTCGAGACACTTATCACAAAATGAAAGGTGCTCTTTTTTAATAAATGTATTCTGGTATTCGAGAGTGTCACGGTTCAATTTTGCGCTTAAGCTCACTACGGCTAATTTATTTAATTTAACCTTATTTTGTAAATACTGTTGTTATGGGCAACACAGTATCATTTTCCTTAAGTATTTCCCAGGGATTTTTTGAAGACAAGCATTTCATTACACTGTGCTTAGGTATTTTCTTGCCAATATAAAATTTACTGCTTCCTTTTTTCAAATAGGTCTTGTTTTTTGTCCTACCATTTATATTTACATTCGAAGAGATTGTATGTATCTTGGGCTGCAGAAATGAGGAAATTTCAATTGATGTAGTAATGTATATTTCTTGAATTTAAAAATAACTACTGGGATACTTGTCCGATTTATTATTTTTGTTTTGACTGGAAAATGCTAATGATTAACGAATTGGCTTAAGTAACAAATGTATTTTAGCGATCTGTTGTTTCCCGGTGTCTTTCATTTTGAGCTGTCATTTCTTTCACACATGGTAATTGAGCGCACCTATCGGAAGTCGATTAATGCGCAAGCAGGGCCATGGTTATAAATGGATGCCGTTTTACCTTAATTTTTCACTTTTTTCCTGGTTTGATTCTGCCGAAGCAGCTGCAGACTTCCACCTCAATTTTTAGTTGCCAAATTTTTGGGATTCTGAGATGGAAAGTCGAAGACTATCCCGGTAATTTTGTTGAGTTTTAGTGTGCTGTATCTTTTGTCAGGTTGGCAATTATGGTTTTTTTCTTATCGGGATATACCTGGAGACAGGAATTTAGGGCAGTTTGTGCAGGACATCGAAAAAATCAGTCTGACCCCAGAAGATCGGGGTCCACCATTAGGGATACAAACAGCAGTCCACCCTCGGAGATGAAGAATACCCATGTCCACAACTACTTGTCTCTTGCAGTGCGTTACCTCTTTTTTTATTTTTAATATTTTGTGCAGCAAATTGCCTTTACTTATATTTTTTTTGTGTGGCGATTTGAGAGCTGAGTTGAACCTACTCTACGGCATAAAGGCTACTTGGCGCTTTGCTTGCTGGTGCCGCCTCTAGCCTTCAATTCTGCTCTGCTCTCACGAGTTAACCTTCACTAGCGCATTTACAATAAATACCAGCGTAGCAAGAGCTTTACTTTCATAAGGGAAGAAAATGTAATCGAAAATTAAATAAATAACCCACTATTTATGGATTTAAAAAATTAAATTTTTTTTATACACAAATAGAACTGGAGAATCGCTCGGTAGTCGTACGGCTTTCTAAGTTTAGTATGTCGAAAGATCACCGCACTATACAAATTTTAAAGGAAAAAAACAGTGATCTACTACCAAATAAGAGCCGAGTTAGAATTCTTTTTTCAGTTCATCACAGCTACTTTATTTATAATAATTGAGAAACTAATCTAGTAGCCTTATACAGCGAAAAGCTTATATTTTCCATATAAATCTATTATTTTAACTTTACTGTTCTCATCTCTAATTATCAGAATCAGAATCAAAAGACGTGATGGAGCATCTTAGATTAGTACATAAGCCAAGACTGTGCGGTCCGTTAATATGGCTACTTATGTGCGAAATAGAGGGAAAGCTATTTGCTATATGAAGTAATATATGCAGTGCTATGTACAGTGTCATGTGTTGCACTAAGTGGGGGTTAACTGCGGTGCGCCATTGAGGGCAGGCCTGTTTTTAGGAAGTTTTTTAATTTAAAGTTAAGAATTCAGATTATCTTTTTCATTTTAAATTCATAACTCCAGAATTAGGATCTGCTTTTCCACGTATTTGAGATGTTTTGTGGATCATCTCTGGTTAAAGTTTTGAATGCTGTCTATTTGGAGAGTTTCTCTGATGATGCGCATTCTATAGAACGGACGAGCTGAAAAGAGGCACAGACCTAGGAAAGCGAGGAAACCAACCAGGCAGAACCAAGGTATAACTGCGCAAGCGCCAAACTACAAAAAGGCTCACAGAGGACCAGCACGCTCATTCGGGTGACGGTCTAGTAAGCATCACTTAAAATGCCATCTGATATGTTGCTGAAACGTCGTGAAGATGTTTCATTAAGAGTGGCCGGGTACCATATCTCAGCAAGTGAAAATCCAGGGAATTTCGAAAAAAATTCCGTTAAGAGAAGTGGCTAACAGAAATCGCTGGAAATAACTTTTAATTTTCTAACTCTGTCGCTAGGGCAACATAGATTTTATATCATATTTGCAAAGTAGAATAAATTTGCAAGAGAAAATGTAAAAAATTAATTCGATATCTTTATTTGTTTCGGAATTATAACTAAAAGAACAACTGATATCAGGTTGACGGAAAAAAGCAGTTGGTTCCAAAGGTCCGCGGTCAAGCGTGCCATGAAAAATAAAAAAAAAATCTTTTTAAAGTTTTCATAAGTGTACATTCTTTCAATTTTTGTTTCATCACTATTACCGAAACGATATGTCACTTGAATGAAACTCTGATAAGACAAGTATCTCGTCAAAATTGTGTCTATATATATATATATATATATATATATATATATATATATATATATATATATATATATATATATATATATATATATATATATATATATACCTGTGTGTGTGTGTGTACGTCAAGCGCCTTCGTTTTCAGAATAGTTCTGGCCAATCAGGTTGCGAGACCTGCTGCGCGTCATAGGCTCTGTTGCCAGTATTTGTGGTTGCGTTGCCGAGTTGTAATCTGTTTCGTTACTAAGTGGTACTGGTTGATGTTTGGTAAGCAGATTTTTCCAAGTATTAGGCACTGGCTGGCTATCATCTATGCTATTTAAAGTGTTGGGTCTCTCTGCAATTTCGATGAATTGTCTTATAACTCTTGTAGACAGGTTTTCACATCTAGATAACATTTTGTTCCTTATGTCAGAGGCACCACAGACAAAATCACAAAAATTCCCAAGAGGCACAAATATTGAAACCATTTTCCTTACAGACCGTAAAGTAAAAGCTCTCTTGCCAACACCCAAAGAAAGAATCCCTCTAGAAAACCAGGGAGTGTACGAAATTTCATGCGGAGATTGCAGCTCATCTTACGTAGATTAAACTAACCGTAAAATAAGTGCCATATGAGATGCACATATAAACGCTATCAAGCAAAAGCAACTTCTTTTGCACTGGCCCAATACTGGTTAAACACAGGACATAGGATAAATTTCTCAGGAAAAAAATATTATCGAGATGTAAAAACCTGTCTACAAGAGATAAGGGAATCCATCGAAATTGTAAAGAGGCCCAACAACTTAAATAACAGAGATAATAGCCAGCGAGTGTCTAATACTTGAAAAATATGCTTACAAAACATCAACAAGTAGCACTTAGTAACGAAACAAATTACAATTCGGCAACGCAACCCCAAACACTGGCAACAGGGACGATGACGCGCAGCAGGTCTCGTAACCTGGTTGGCCAGAACCATTTGGAAAATGAACGCGCTCGACGTACACACGTGACCGACAGCACCCGAGTCGCAGGCATGAGTTCGCTTGTGGACGCCATACAGTGAACTTTGAGGATAATGAATGAGATTTCACCGAAACGTCAGCTGCCTTACAGTTCTGAGAGGGACTCAGCACATACACGGGATGCCCGAAAACCTTCGATTACATATATCTACATATATATATATATATATATATATATATATATATATATATATATATATATATATATATATATAAAAGGAAAAGTCCTGACTGGCTTACTGATATACAGCAGTAAAACTTAATATTCTGACGTTTTGTCTTTGAGTTTCCAAGTCAATTATATTTCATCGATAGGAACACCAGTAAATTATTTCATTTTGATATAGTTTAAACCCAGGACTTATGATTTCCATCCCCTACGTATCCTTGATAAACAGTTTATGTTTGTCTCTAACTTTGCAATATTGTAAAGCATGTCAGGCAAGCTAATCAAATTAGCTAGAAATGGGATACAAACACCAACATAAACTGATTACCATATTAAGCTGAACATCACTAATCCAGTATTATATTTGTTTTCTAACTATATTACGATATGTTTATTTTATCGTCCGCTATTCAGCTTAATAAACAAATATGTTTTTTTTCCAATCCGATTTGACCTCAAAAATTGTTAATGTTCTATGTAAGTTCACAAATCATCTTTTTGCCGATTGCTTAACAATGTGTTTTCGATTGAAAGTCTGTATGATATGAATCCATAATCTGCTAGAAGGTTACCCACTGAGAATAAAATTGAAAACAAAATCCAGCGAAACATATTTCTTATTGAACATCACTTTATTTCGGTAGCAATATATGGTTAACAAAAATTTTTTATTCGAGTGATAATAGAGATCGTTTTTTAATTAAAAACTAATTTTTGATATAAAATATTTCTGCAACAATTATATTAATTTTGTTAGGTAGGTAATACTATTGCTTTGGAATAAATTATAAAAAAAACAATTCAACATATTATTAAATGCTATGTTCTGCAAAAATATTTGTTTCTTTAAGCAATATATTTTTCGGAAAGTTGTCCATGGCTTTAAATAATACTCATTTAAATAAGTAATTTATTAGAGTAAGTTTTTTTTTACAGATATATCTGCTCTCGGAACAAATGGTTAATTAAATGTGAAAACTTTATACAAGCGCACAAAAGCTTGAACGGCTTTGGTTAAGTTGAAAACCATGTTTCTTGGGTTTAGACCGTTTCAAATTGGAATTATTATACGATTCGCCTACGATTGCAGGAGGTATCTTCATGAATCTTTCCTACACAAGATTAGAACACTGAGTGATCGAGAAGCAACAGCCTGTTATTTGTGCGCGATTGGTGCTCAACTAACCATGATTCAGCATTACAATGGATTTTCATGTGTGACGTAGACTGTAATCTGCATTTTTATTAAAATTATTTGGATATTTACAAATTTCGATTGATTCTCTAAACCTGGCACTGATGCTAGCACCTTAGTTTCTTTAATATTAAAAGGTTTTCCTGAGCAACGCTGGTGTTTAGCTAATGCAGATTATACAATTTGTTTCTTTTTTATACATATTTCATGTACCTTGAGCATAGTGGATATAGACCATTCTGTTTCACCTACATACACTTTACCACAAGAGCAAGGTATCTTGTAAACGTCTTCTGTTTGAAATAGAATTGCATCCTTTGGATACGTCAATCATTGTCTAACTTTCTTACTTGTGTTGAAAACTGTCCGAATATTTGATTTTCGGAGCAATCTGGCAATCTTGTCGGTTATACTGTGTATGTAAGGTAAGACAACACTATCCATAGGATTTACATTTATTACATTTTGTTGAGGAGTTGGGTTTTTATATTTATTAATGAAACGTCTTATATTTCAGCGTAATATCGGTTGAAATGCTATGTATTCTCAACTCTCTTATATGGAGCAGAAGCCTGGACCCTTACCGATGCTTCATGTAAACGTATAGATGCATTTGAAATGTGGTGCTACCGCCGCATGCTTAGGGTTCCTTGGATACACCACGTATCAAACGAAAACATTTTACAACGTATCGGTGGAGAACTGAAATACCTTACAAATGTCAAACGCAGAAAATTGGAGAACTTTGGACATATCATGCAGAATAAGAAATATCACCTGCTCCCCCTTATCCTACAGGGGAAAATAGAAGGCCAGAGATCAGCTGGACGAAGACGAATATCATGGCTGCGCAATCTACGAACATGGACTGGAATGACATCAACAGGTCTGTTCAGAGCAGCAGTGAATAAAGTAATATGGACCAATGTGATAGCCAACATCCAAAGAGGATAGGCACTTTAAGAAGAAAAAGAAGAATATCGGTTGCCTCTCAGAGCATTAGTCAGTTTTTCTGTTTCTGATTTCAGTAATAGTTCATCACATATATTTAAAGTGGTCTATGTACCAAAAAGTTTATGATGGATTGTTTTTGAGAAGGATGATGGTGTGACATTGCATTGAGATATCGATTTGTACATGCTTTAATTAGTTCTTTTAGGGTAGAGTCCATGTTGCTTTGCACACTTAATCGTCTATAGGAACATTTGTGTACAGGGATTCTACATCAAAACTGACCAACATGTCTCCGGGCCCTAATCACATGGTTTTTAAACTTTGGACAAAATATCCAAGGTTTTTAAAAAATATTCTGTTTTTCCTGTAAATGGATGTAAAAGTTTGGTCAGATATTTATCTATTTGGTAGAAAAAGGACGGTCTATATCCACTAGACATAAGGAACATTGAAATATAATATTAATAGAGAGGCAAGTCACAGACTACATCACAGGTAAAAATCGATTTTAACGTTGGATCACGATTCGCTGAGCACCAGTCGGGTATAAATACCGGGCTGTTGCACCTCGGTAGTCATTCCGTCTACTAATCTCATACAGTAAAGATCCCTGAAGATACCTCGTGCAATCGTAGGCGAAGAGTCGGATAATAATTCTCATTTGACACAAGCGAATTTGCAAAAATGTGCACTTAGCTTGTCAGTCAGAAAGGGGACAAAATTAACCATTAAATGAACTTTTCATGAGAAAGCTATATACAGTTATATTCCTATAAAATAGAAAATAGTAACGTAAATCTTTTTAATTTATACTTCCATATTGTTAATTGATAATGAAGCCTATTGCCCTTAAACGAATATTTACAAAACAGGTAAATTATGAATATTGTTTAATTAAAATAACTCCTCCAAATATTCATAGTAGTGGTTTCTTAAAATAATTGGTACTCAGTGGCGTAGCTAGATCTGAAGGCGCCGGTTGGCAAGAGTTACTTTGGCGGATTGAGTCTAATCCCAATACGATACAAGTACCAAATTTTTTTTTATTTAGCTATAAAAAGAAATTATACCAACTTGTTTTAAATTTATTTTGTCAATACTTTAATCGAAAAAATTCATAATTATTATATTTTATTTCCACTTTAATTTCTTTAATATTTATGGTCGCATAATAATAAAAATTAAAGTGAAATTAGGTATTTCATATTTTTTAATTATAAAAGTGTCCAAAAATCAGCCCTTAATTTTTTTTTAACAAAAAGTCATAATCTCTCATCTTAGGTTCTTAATCCTTAATCTTACATTTACTTGGATATTACATATGTAACAGGAAATATCTGTTTTCACTCAGGACATACTAGTACGTCCCAAGGCATATCCAAAATGGGTAATTTATTGGGATGGCAATGCTAGGACAACAGGTTCATTTAATTTAGTTGTTATTACTAAAAATTCAAAATAACCCGAAGAAATGGGCCCAAGCGAACTGCGAACATATGACAACCCAGTACTCAATAAATCACCAATTTTGCACATGGCCTAGCGCGTACTAATATGTACTAAAAATTGACATTTCCTAGAACATAATACATATGATGATCTTTGCGGTTCTTAATGCTTGAAAAAGGTTCTGTTTGGAAAATTACCGCTCAGCAGAAGCCGATGGTATAGGAAAAATTAAAAATATTAATAGTGCGGTATACACATTGGGAAAATTTGATAAGTTGGTGTGATTTTTGCAAAACATAAAATCAACTAGCTCATCTACTGTTGATAATTCTTTTTAATTTTCACAAAAAGCTGAGCGAAGACTGAAAATTTCGGTGGCAAAATTATCAGATTGGTCATCATTGTATTTTCTTCGCTTGTACTCGCCAGGATCGTTTTCACGTTTCAGGGTACAACAGTAATCCGCTGACATGTTTGAGGTCCATTTTCCACTATACTATTTTTCTATTTAAATAATTTGCTGGTAAATTGGTTCGTCTGAAACTGCATCTGAATTATTAGGAAGGAATTACAAATGGGACTGAAGAAAATGCAATTTAAGTGACATGTTGCAACTCTAGCTTTTTGTAAGATCGGATAAGTTCTTCAACTAAATCTTTGTAGTTCTCCAGTTTCTTTTTACTTAGAAAGTTTCTACATACAATTTTAAAGGCAATCCATGCCCCATTTTTATTACTTGAAAGTGTAGTTTCAAAATTTTCGTCTTTAAAATTTCTCGTATTTCCGGCACAACGAACATTCCTTCTTTAAGATTTGCCTCACTTATACACGCCAAATTCCGTCTCATATAAAGAAAAACATTTTCTTTTCTATTTAAGGCTTTAGCAGAATTTTTTATAAGCTCTAAGGTATGCAGACGAATAAATTTTTTGCTGTTCTACTAGGGGTAACGACCATTCTTTAACGACATAGAGGTGGTTTCTAGCTCTTCTGTCCCGCTTGCATAAAAAAAAATTGAAGAAGCCACTCTGCAGTCCTGTAAGTAGCGCAATAACTTGATTTATGATTTTCGTATCTTATGCTTTGAAATAATATATGCATATGTTTTTGTACGTTTTCGCCATATTTACACTATGACCCCCAGGAACAGATGGTTGTTTATCTCCATTAAACAATGATACTGCCTTTAGAATCAAGAAACAGCCGCCACTCGGTAGGTTTATATGAAAAGCCAAGTTTGTTGATTAAACCCGAAATATCATGACAGGAAACTAAGTCATTTGCCATTGAGAGAAATACTGCTAACTGCCTTTTCCGAATCATGGAAATTTTCACTCCTTTTTTAAGAGATTGCACTGCTATACACTAGATTCAAGCAGCTGTGACTTTTTTTTTGGAAGATCCAAATCACGAATAGATCATTGGGCTCTTCCTAAGATATAAAATGGAGCTGCTAATTACTACTACATTCCTAATCGTCTTTCTCTTTAAAACTTGGACCAGCTTTTCGTTAAAAATCATTTAGTTCATCCAATTTCTAGTCGATTTCTTATTTTCTGAAGGTTTAAGTATGCTAGAAGAGTCACGAGGTACAAGTCTCATGGCTGAGGGGAAGTTAAGATATTTAATTTTATGTTTACTTTAACAGAAAACCCGAAGATTTTAATTTAGCAAAAGTAGCAATCATCAACATGATTCTAAGGTTCCCACCATATCATTGACACTCCAAAATTCGTAGACTAGTGAGTACTTAGTAGCCATCCTGCTAAGGTTCTTGAGCAAATGTGGCAGCAAATTTTGTGAATCCAAGTTTTCTCCATCGCCAATTTGGTACCTAAAATATAGCTAGCAGACTTTTCTTACAAGTGGACTCAAAGTTTTTTCTTGAACTTTCAGGGCTACTTCACCACACATATAACAGACACTGTTCGGTTTGTTTACACAGGATCGCGACGACATCGTTTATACAAGGCAAAAATAATAGTACTACTACAACGCTATCATTGAGCTAGTTCTTTGCAGTTCGCTAATATATCCTACACTATTCCTCCGACGACCGACTGTCTGCTTATATACCCATTTTGCAAATCTTGTGTTTTCTAGAAACATTGTGTATCCTGAGAATCTGAAGCGACGACATAATTCCCATATACAGGTGCCCTTCGATAAGCAGCTGACTGACGACTACAGGGTATGGTGAAATTTGAAATTACATGAGGTTTCATGAGCATTTCCATTATTTTAAGCCTTAGGGGGTTGAGACTTTGTAGATGGGAGGTCATTCTTAAATGCCTCCCCCCATGCGGTATTGTTTAATTGTGTATAATTACCCTAAACTTAGAGAAAACGTTGATTTGACAACGTCGCACCCCAGTATTCTATAGCAACTTATAGGCCGACATATCTTAATACCTACTTTGTAATCAATCAAACCATATTATCGATGTTCTCTATATTTTGGTATGTGATACGATAATTTACAGGTCAGTATAAGAATTTACACACAAGTAAAAATGATCGAAATAACACCTTAGTTTGACGGAGAGGATTTTGATGCAGAACTGTGTAATTCTAACCATGGTCTACTACCTACCACCGTTAAAGATTCCGAAAGGTTAATTTTCTATCCACCTTTTAATGTTTATCAAAATATGGTAAGGTGTTAAAATATAAACAACATTAGTGGAAATTGGTTCTAAAATATAGTATTTTATTTTTAATATTTGATAATAAATTTTATTCTATCATTCATAAATATTTCTTTTTGTCTAACATTCTAGAAATATAAAAGGCCACCCCATAGGATTGAAACTAATTTAAAAAATTTGTCCTAAAACACAAAAAAATTAACTTTTGGTCAGGTAATAAATTTCAGTTATACATCAACATTGCTTTCCAAATCATTCTGGTTAAAAAGTCATAATTAAAACATTTAACTAAATTATACAGGACAATTTAACTCTTTAAGGTTAAAACCACATTGAACGTCGCAACCAGACCGGCTAATGCAAGATATAGTGACCGCAGTGTCAAATTCAATGATAAATTGGACAGTCGCCATTGCTCTAATTTGGACTGCGACGTGATTACAAATTTATGGAGTTAAGGCAGTTTTTACGAATATTTTTCAATTGGATGGCATATCTGTAATAAATTTCTCGGCATAACGAAAACTATATTTTATATAATAAAAAGAAAATATGAGAGTAATTTTAAATTTTTGAATTAAGGGAAAAAGTTTTCATATAAAAATAAAAAACATACCTAACATATTTTTATTGGAAACGGGAAAATTTCGAAAATTTTTAAATTTTGTGATCTTTTTTCTTTTTAAATAGAGTCAGTATATGATATTTTTCATTGATATTTCGAAATCAGCCATTGATACATTTAAAGATATCGATATATTGAAACTTTAATTGCAGATATATTATGAAAATTGTTCCAAGACCTTTTTTCCAACAAGTTTCCAATTTGCAACTATGAGTGACTAGGGTATAAATTGATAATTTACCGCATTCCGGAAATTTTTTAAATTTTGTGATCTTTTTTCTTTTTATATAGAGTCAGTATATGATATTTTTCATTGATATTTCGAAATCAGCCATTGATACATTTAAAGATATCGATATAATGAAACTTTAATTGCAGATATATTATGAGAATTGTTCCAAGACCTTTTTTCCAACAAGTTTCCAATTTGTAACTATGAGTGACTAGGGTATAAATTGATAATTTACCGCATTCCGGAAATTTTGTAAATTTTGTGATCTTTTTTCTTTTCAAATAGAGTCAGTATATGATATTTTTCATTGATATTTCGAAATCAGCCATTGATACATTTAAAGATATCGATATAATGAAACTTTAATTGCAGATATATTATGAAAATTGTTCCAAGACCTTTTTTCCAACAAGTTTCCAATTTGCAACTATGAGTGACTAGGGTATAAATTGATAATTTACCGCATTCCGGAAATTTTTTAAATTTTGTGATCTTTTTTCTTTTTAAATAGAGTCAGTATATGATATTTTTCATTGATATTTCGAAATCAGCCATTGATACATTTAAAGATATCGATATAATGAAACTTTAATTGCAGATATATTATGAGAATTGTTCCAAGACCTTTTTTCCAACAAGTTTCCAATTTGTAACTATGAGTGACTAGGGTATAAATTGATAATTTACCGCATTCCGGAAATTTTGTAAATTTTGTGATCTTTTTTCTTTTCAAATAGAGTCAGTATATGATATTTTTCATTGATATATCAAAATCAGCCATTGATACATTTAAAGATATCGATATATTGAAACCTTAATTGCAGATATATTATGAGAGTTGTTCCAAGACCTTTTTTCCAACAAGTTTCCAATTTGTAAGTTATTGGTGACTAGGGTATAAATTAATAATTTACCACAATTATAAAATAACATAAAATGAAATGAAGAAATACATGTTACTCATTGATAATTGATGTAAATAAGGCCGAGGCCATTTGTCTTGAATTAATTTTTCATGTTTGAAGGAACTGAACAAAATGTAGATTTTTCCATGCCAATTTATATGGCCCATCCTTTGAGATTTTGGGATGGAAAACAGCTAAAAGTATTCGGGTAATTGAATTTAATTATTTAGTTACCTTATCTTTTACCTTTTTGGTGTGTATTGAATTATTTTTACCAGAATCAACCTGGGGACAGGGATTTTAGCAGTTCTGCAAGTTTCAATGAGGAAATTCTTCTAGCTCCAAATAACAACTTAGAGTAAGATCCATTAATTGTACTTTATTAAAACAATCTTCTACAGATTTATGATATATTAAAGCTCAAAATTAATTCTTTAACGTCAAATTTAAATCTAGCCATAGTATGCTGTGGGCCGTTTTTCTTGAATTTTCTAAGGATTTTTTAGCTGCCTTAGTTATTGCTTTTATATTAGTAAGAGCTAATTTTGATGATATAAATTTTCTCTCTGGGTGTATCATAATAGACCCAATTTATCGAAGAATTAATTAACCTTACATATTTTAAAGTATATCTGAATTACATTCAATCTCTTGGCCCCACTCTGGGTTTCAAACTGGTGAAAATAAAATAATATAGCGTCGTGATATCTCTGGTAGCTTCAATTTGACTTCAGTGTTTGTTTTTTGTGTTCGACTAAAATGTTTAAGTACTTGAGACTGACCACATTCAGTTAAAATTACAAAGATAATCAGAAAAAGTTTATTTGTTATTACTATTTAAAAATTAATGCTATAATGTATATCCTGGCCTTCTACTTAGTATTATGGTAAATGTTGTAATTATATTTTGATTCATTATTTTTGCTTCGGATATTAAATAAAACTGCATATATTTTTGCCTGATTGAAGCTGATTTATTAATACTAAGTAATGTCAATTAATGTCAATCAATGGTCTGAAATCCTAATTATTATCTATTTTATTTTATAATTAATTTCAATTATGTGATGGTTAATTCAGCTGAAAAATTAATTATTCTGTAAAGTAAATATTTTTTTATCTTATATTAAACTAAATATTGATAATCACTCAAAGTCAGACTGGACTTTTATGGTACGTTTATATATTTTTATTTTAGCTTCCTATAAATTTAGTAGTTCTACACAGCGTCTAACTTTAAATTTATTCTTCGCTGAATTATTACTAAATAGTTATAGATTAAGATTTAATTTTCTTATAATGCTTTAACTTTGTGATCACCTTCCATAACTTTTTTTTCCAAGTACCAAATATTCTAAATTTAAATAGAAATTACTTAATAACTGATGAATATGCTGGTCTTTTTGGAGAAGATTGATTATAAAATTCGTTTTAATTTAATTTTTGGAAGTAGTTTTAGGCATCCTCTTTTTCTTCTGTTTTTTTTTACTACTGGTATAATTCTTTTTGGTTCTTCCTCGCGGTTTTTTCTTTCCGTTTTTGTTTTTGGTTTGTCTTTTGCGTTTATCTTCTTCATCAGAATAACAGGCTAATTTAGTATTATTTTATATTATTATATTTTGAATGATAACAAACCTATTAATTTTGTAAATTTAAGTTTATTCTATTCTTAAGGCATTGCGTAATTTTCCGGTGTTCTATTCCATGATCATGAAATATACAGAATTTGTTTCGTGTTAAAATCTATTTGATTTTTTTTTATAGTATAACATTACTTTGTTCACTGGTCTATTTCAATTTATTTTCTTCCTTGTTTTAAGACATTTTACAGTTTAATAGTTATAAAGTATTGAATTTTAACTCCAAGTTAATTTATTATTCTTTTTTCTCAAAGACGAAAATTTTGAAGTTGAAAATTGTGTGATTAATTGAACTTGATAATTTTATCTATAGCATTTCTAGCTTTATGCTAGAGCAACACCCTTAGACACTTAATTAAGAATTTTATTATTATTATGATTTCAAGCCAAACGGATTCGCACTCCCTACAGGGAACATTGATTCATACCAGGTACACAAAGATACCAAAAGTATGAAGCTCTGTGGGAACCTTTTCCATGTTATCGGGTCCTAGATGACGTGGTCTACTGTATTTCCTACGAACTTTCGGACGGTTTTCGCGGTTGCAAGGAGAACTGCTTTCTGAATCGGCTTATACAGATGCTCACTTAGGCCCAGTCCCTTGATGTTCTGCAGGAAGTTCTTTGATATTACTCCAGTTGTTGATAAAATAATGGAAATCATTTGGACGCTGTTCATTGCTTACTCTCTTCGGATTTGCACCTCCAGATCTCTGTATTTGGCGATCTTCTCGTTGTATTTTGGCCTCAGGTTGTTTTTCTTAGATACAACAATGTCGATTAGTGTAGTTTGCCTAGAAATTTTATCTGTTAGTATAATGTCTGGTATATTATGAGCAACTGTCTAACCGGTTAGAACCATTCGGTCCCAACATAACTTGAACTAGTTATTCTCAAGAATAGGCTTCGGATGGTATTTCTTATGAGATACTTTTCTTACCTGCAGTAGATTTAACTTATCTGTTAACTCTTGGTGGAGTATCTTAACGGCTGAGTCGTGTCTTTCTTTATACTCAGTTGCCGCAAACGCTTGGCATCCTCTAGTTACGTGCTGGATTGTCTCTGATGTTCGACAGCCATACCTACAGTGGTCATTTTCTGTTGAGGGATTTCTGATGATGAATTTTGAATAGTTCTTTGTCGGAATAACCTGGTCTTGGATAGCTAGTAAGAAGCCCTCCGTTTTTGGAAACATCTGTCCTGAAATCAACCATTAGTTCGACGCTGAGTTGACGACATTGTCCTGATTGAACTCATTTAGATGCCGTCCTTGAGGTGGTTTCTGTAGTCAAGTTTGTAACTTCTCTTGGTCTGTATGGTGGTGAGAAGCAATATCCTGTTCCCTCAGCATATTGCTCGATGTAGTGTGGAAGAATCCGCGAACCTGTGAAAATATGAACATAAGTTTATTGTTTGTTGGTCGAGCTGCTTACCAATATCCACCAATCCTATTCCTCCTTGATGTCTTGGAAGCATTGTACGTTACTCCGAGCATGCTGTTTTTGTGCTTATTATTATTACTATTATTATTATTTATTGACGAGTTTAATTCGATCCACGTCCTCCTCCTCTATGAGATTCTAGCGTGAAAATACCAGCCCAGTATTAAATCCAATAAGTAGCTTTTGTTTATCTCTTCAATGTGAACCATAATAAAGATATTTGTCATTTAAAAATTGATAGCAAATAAAACTTTGGAGGCAATTATTTTTCCCCTGTTCAAATACCAGAAAATTCTGAAAATAAATTGGATTTAATTTAGGAATTTTATTATATCGATGAATATATTTAATAATTATGAAAAACATGTTATTTGCCAGTACAACAAACATCGTTCTTATATAGAAATATTTTTTTCGGATTAAGTTGATATTGATCTTTCAAGCTTTCGGTATAGCTTTATTGTATCTTAGATTACACGTTTACTATGTTTATGCTAAATAAGTTCCATATTGAAAACACAAACACGGTAGAAAACAATTTTAGGCGGCATTTGTAAGACGATGATAACGTGCATTCGCGTGGATATGCTGAAAATTGTTTTTCTAGCAAAATCATTTTTGAATACAATTTGGGGTAGTATTTCAATGAAGGGTGAATATTTTCTTATAATATTAAAACCTTTATTCTGTTTTCGGAATTCTATAATAAAGAGGTAAAGTTTGTTTGTTGGTTTGTCTAAGGTAATCTTCGAATAAAAAAAAATATGTTTTTTTGTTGAAAATATATTCTTATCTGAAGATGTTTTATAACATTTATATAGACCCAATATTTTACTGTCTATTTTAAATAATCTAATTTTATTACTGTAAATCTAGGAAGATCAGAATTATGACGACGTCAAATATCTATCTAAGTCTTGTTGATCATTTGTAGCCAGATATGGGTAATTTTTTTAAAGATTTTTATTTCAAGTTGCTCTAGTAGATTTAATCATATGCTTTTGTTTTTAGAATGGGTTAATATAATGTTGTATTTTTCTTCTTCTTGTTCTTCTTATTCAACCCTTTAACGTCCACTCCTAAACATTGACCCTTCCCAATTTCTTCCATTCATGTCTATTTTGTGCCATCTGTTGCCAGTTTCTACAATGATCAGCTTTATATCATCTGCTCATAATAGCTGTGGGGATCTGCCTACACTTCGCTTTCTTTGTTTCCCTAGGTCGCCATCGAGTGACTTCTGTTGTGCAGCATTAGTCTGGCTGTCTAGCAACATATCCCGCTCATTGCCATTTTAATTCTGCAATCTTTGCAATGATATCTTGGACAACAGCCATCTGAGGGATTCTTTCGTTGCGAATTTTGTCTTTAGAGATAGATCTCTCCAATCGCTCTCTGCGTTATGTCTAATTTGCACAATTAATTATATATATATATATATATATATATATATATATATATATATATATATATATATATATATATATATATCCTGTGTATGTACAGTGAGCTTTGACGTAGTCGCGACTGACTAGTCAAGAAACAATATTCCAATATAGGGATATTGGGGATGCAGTCTGTTTAAATTTGTAGGCGTTGGTATATCAATCTTAGGCATGAAAAATAGAGCTGTCAAACTAACAAACCCGAATTTTAGAGCAGAGGCATTACGCCAACTTAATGATATACTATTTAAGAACTCTTACCCTGACAACATTATTAAAAAATTTCTTTATATTACTAAATACAATATTCCGGAAAATATCTTATATAGAAAATCTTACTGACAATTGATGAATAAAAATACAGATATTAAAATAGCTAGAAAACGGTTACTTACTGTCTCTAAAATTTATTCTAAAACCAAAACGCCGTTACAGCTAAATGAGACGTCCTGTATAGTTTATAAAGTTCCCTGTTTCAACTGTCAATTAGTTTATATAGGCCAGACTTCCAGAAGCCTCAAAGGCAGACTCACTTCCCATCGTAGTGATTTAATAAAGGTTTACCCTCTTCTGCTCTGGCCTAACATGTTGTTCATCAAAATCACAATATTAACTGGGACGGCACTGAGATTCTAGAGAGTTCCTGCTTATGATAAATGGCTCTTCCTTGAAATGATGCATATTCACCAAGAAAGTAACACCATGAATAAAAAAAGTGACACCGAGAGTCAGAGTACCATTTACAGTTATATTTTAAAGTTGGAAAAAGAAAATTATTTGAGCCTCCTGGACAGTCCTTCTCTAGATGAATAGTTTATCTAATAAATTCTCTTATATTATGTAAAAAATATCAAACAAGTAATTTCTTACCTTTTTTTTCTATTTTTGCTAAATCTCTTACTTGACTACGCCACTGTTTACGAATCCGTATTTTCCCCCACTACTCACACCACACACGACACTTCTCGGTTCAAATATGACAGGTGTCACTATAAAATGATGGAATAGTTAAATAGGATGTTTGGCTGTTTTCGAACTTTCCAGAATTTCAACGAATTTTTACAATTCTATCAAAATAAGCCTCTAAGTACAGTTAAAAATTGCTAATGTTGGGTTTTTTCCCCTGTTTTTCAAAAGTGTACTTATTTAATATTCAAACTACATTAGTGAGTTACTTAAAAATTATAAGTTAGGTTAATACTCTAACTGTTTGATTAATAATTGAAGAGATAAATTCTGGAAAGCTTGACAGAATCAAAAAAGGGTTTTTCTCCTTATCAATGCCTTACAAATTTAAACAGACTGCATCCCCAATAACCCTAGTTTGGAATATTATATATATATATATATATATATATATATATATATATATATATATATATATATATATATATATATATATATATATATATATACTTACAACTTACACATATTCAATTTATTTATGCATATAGTTTCACAATCTAAATTATTTAATCTATAACATATTTTAGGATTAAGTTGTGGTGTGTAGTTCACAAATTTGTAGTTAACTTTTCTTGAGTTTTTAACTCTATGAATTCTTTTCTTAATAGTTTATCATTGTTTCTTGCAATTTGCTTCATAAAAGAGTTCTTTATCATAGTTTTCTATACTTAACGAAAATATGGTAGCTCTTTGTATTAAACTATGAAAGAGAGCTAATATTATCTACCAGAACTGGTTCAATATATGATTTTATGTCCGTAGTTGTGGGTTTTCTATAAATGTCAAATACTAAAGAATTATTTATTTTTCTGATATTAATACCTAAAAGTAATTTCATTATTTTTTTCTTTTACTATTTTAAATTGAATTTAATTATTAAATGAGTTGAGAACGCATCAAAACTTACCCATATTCCTTTATGGACCATCCCAAATACAAAAAAAAAGTCTACATACCTTTTCCAACAAAAAGCTTTTTCGATGTTGAATTTTTTGAATTAAAAATTGATTTTTCGAAATTGATCACCAAAATTTCCGATAATATTGGCGATATTAGAGAGCCCATCGGGCTGCTGATAAATTTTATTATTTAATTCAAAATAATCTTAGTCCATGCAAACTCGTAATCCATTATGGAGTTCAGTTGTTTTTTTTACTATATAATTCTCTGAAAAATAGGAGAGATAAATACAAAATGACGTTGAGCATATTAAAGGGATTGGTAGAGGAAAAATTGTCAAAAACCAACAATTAAAAATGTTAGTCGAAGGACAGAATGTCCTTCTAGATAAAAAGAAAATATTGTATTTTTAAAATACTCATTTTTCAAAAATTTATGTTTAAAGTGTAGACCCAAGCATAGCATCACAAAGTTGGTGTAACGCGTCTGATAAATTAAGAAAATTATACTTAAAAATCCCAAGTTTACTTTTCCAAGGAATTTCATCATCTTTCGTTATAATAACTCACATACGTAAATAACAAACCTTCCTCGCTTTAACTGTCAGAAAATATTTCCGATTAAGGAGAATCTTTTTATCTAAATGTAGCGAGTCAAGAGTTTAAAAGAATCTCGCTTTGTATTGTAAAACGAAATACGATTTTTCTCTAACATGTCAGCTTTCCCATTTCTTGAAGCAATATAGTATATGTACAAACAATGCTATTTACATCCGTATGCTACCGATGAAAATAGTTGCGACAAAATTATAAATATGCTTAAATTCTAGGTTAAATGTTCGAGGAATTTAATAATTATATATATACAATAAGTCATTAACTAACTAATTCATAATTTATCAGTAGATTAAAATAGTTTGCCCGAAATATTCTAAATTATTAATTAGTATAGAGCCAAAAACAAAGTTTTCAACTATTAGAACTCTACGTAATTTTCGTAAATATTTTGATGTAATTATTAGTCTATTTTGAAAGGTGGATATTACAAGCAAATTTTAATTGATGTTGTTTTGTATTGATGAAAAGGTAAACAAAACTTTTCCTATGTTTAAATATATTGATATTCACAAATTAAACTTCAATCAGAAGAGTCAAAAATCAAAATTAATAAAAAATTATTTTTACTCATCTAGAGACAATAAATATTCGGTTTTATTCAAATCGTAAATTCTATTTGTTTGGGTCATACCATTAATCAATTTTTTATCCTCTTTTGTCGACCCTATTCTCCTTAAACTTTACATACTTACATATGTTCAGTCACCCTATTATTTTCTATTAAATTTATGGCCATCTACGCATTTTTTTTGACCTCCTTAACCCCCGATTATGATAATGATAAAAAAACACTGACTAGTGTTAGGTACAGGGTATCGCACAACGAACTCCTGCGGGGGCAATTCGACTAAAATGTTTTCAAGATGGTGGCACTTCTGGTTATACCGGAAGTTGAAACTTTCTTGCATATTTTAAATGAAACACCCTATATGTTTATGACATCGAAGTTGGTAGATAGCAGGTGTAATATCCTGCCGACATACCTTGAAATGTATGGTTATTTCCTGCTAATGTTGCTCTCGGTCTGATACAGCTCCACTAATGAGATCATGAGGTGATCGAAACGCGTATGGAGAGGACCAGAGCGATATTTGCAGGAAATAAACTGTTTGTACATATATTTTTCATATTATCTGCCTGAAAGGAGAATTACATATATAACAAACTATTTAAATACGGCAGAAAGATTTCTTTATTTCTTACTGAAATTTTGAATTTTTAAAAATTTCACGTTACTCCGTTGATTCATAGATGTCGTTCGATTGGCGATATTTTTCAGTCTGACATCGAAGTTGGTAGATAGCAGGTGTAATATCCTGCCGACATACCTTGAAATTTATGGTTCATATATCAGTTATTTCCTGCTAATGTTGCTCTCGGTCCGATACAGCTCCACTGACGAGATCATGATGTGATCGAAACGCGTATGGAGAGAGGACCAGAGCGATATTTGCAGGAAATAAACTGTTTGTATATATATTTTTCATATTCTCTGCCTGAAAGGAGAATTACATATATAACAAACTACCCTATATGTTATTTCATTTTTAGATTCTACGGACAATTATAGATATATCTCATACATAATGTACTATACCTAGTGTTTTTGACATGTTTTGACATATTTTAAATTTTATATCAGAAATGGCGTTTGCAGGCCTAAACATAATTGGGATTTTGACTGTATTCAGATAAAAATATAATTTTGGCTTGAAACTGTAGTTTTAATAATAGATATCCTTAAAAACACAATATTTTTGTTTATTAATAGACTTCTAAAAGAAGGAGGTTCTCAATTCGTCGACTATGTATTTTTTTATGTACGTACACTCCGGAAGGACGGCACCGATTTGTGTGAAATTTTTTACGTTATGTTCAGGAAGTTCCTGTGGTGGTCCCATATTTTTTTGGACGAAATTGGTGCAATAAAAGATGGCGCTGACAATATGGCAGCCAAAAAATTTAATTTTGTCCGATTTTCTCTTAAATTGGTTTGGGGGAGTTTTCGGGTCATTCACAACGAATCTGAAATTATTTTTAAGAAATTCAATATGGCGGATACAACATGGTGGACAAAAAAATTAAATTGTCTCCGATTTTCTCCAAAATTGGTGTGGGAATCAAAAATATCTGTAAGAAATTCAATATGGCAGATCCAATACGATGGACAAAAAAATCAATTTTGTCCGATTTTCTCCAAAATTGACACGGAGGAGTTCTCGGGGTTGCATATAACGAATCTAAAATTATTTTTAAAAAATTCAATATAGCGTATCCAATATGGCGGATAAAACATTAATTTTGTCGTATTTTTTTCAAAATTGATATGGGGAAGGTTATGGAATCGCACGCAAGTATTTTTTCAGGATACAATATGACGAATCCAATATAGCGAACTAAAAATTTTACATTTTTTGATTTTATTCAAAGGTGGAACTGAATCGTTTTTAAAGATATAATTAGCGAATATAAAATTATTTTAAGAAAATATAATATGTCAGATGCAACATAACGGTCTAAAGATTCTAAATTTCCAGATTTTATCCAAAATTGTTACTAAGGGACCTTGAAGGGTTTGGATTTAGAGGACTCTAAGAATCAAAGAATTTTGAGTGCTTTATTTTAGGGTGTGTTTTATTTTTGGATAAGGTGGGTACTCTTTTATCACCTTGAATTCATTGCGAGGTTCACTAATCTCGATTAGTACTTAGTTCAAATAATTTATGGATACCATACTGAATTCAAAACTAAAAATCGAAAATAAAATTTTTGTAAAAAAAAATGACTTGACTTTAAAAGTGCGCGAAAAAGGTGAAAAATAACTATAAATTTTTATATGAAATTGAACTTTTTGAAGTCGGCGCCAAATTATTTCTAAATAAAATAAATAACTACTAGTATATACAAATTATGGTAAGAAAGCAATTACAAATAAAGTATTTTTAATCTGTTTATGGAATCACATTTTGTCAGGTATTAGTTTGACGCCGACATCAAAAATTTGAATTTCATATAAAAATTTACAGTTATTTTTCACTTTTTAGCGCACTTTTAGAAGTCAGTTCGATTTTTTTTTAAATTTTAGTATTTTATTTTTTAAGAAATTCAATTTTTTTTAATAATCATAATGTAATTTAATCACCATCGAGTCACATGATAACGAACACCAATCAAAGCGAATGATGTTATTCCATACTAACGTCATCGATGGTGACGTCGCAGAGATAAAGTGACAAGTATTGTGGTTTTGGAGGGAAATTTGAAACAAAATTTAAAATTTATAAATTTTAAAGTATAATTTGTATTTAGAAAAATGTTTAAATATTTTGGGCTGCATTAGGTACTTATGGATGGTTTTAAGTACTTTTCCAAAAATAGTCAACATCCCAGTTATCAATTTATTCTATATGAAAGCTTTTACTACTTAATTGGGGTTGGTTTCCGTCTAGAAAGGGATTCACTTTAGTGTACTGCGTCGATATTTTGATAATAAATAAGTACAGGGCCATCAAAAACTAACATAAAATAGTAACTTGAATCATTAGTCAATTTTTTAAAATGTAAATCCACTATTTTTATAATGTTATCCTATTTAGCATTAAAAATATGGATGACTTTGAATAAGATTATTTATTCAAAAAATATTTGATTTTTAAAATATTGACAATTTAACATTTTTGTATTTTAAAAACGCTTTTAAGTTTTT
The DNA here is from genome assembly GCA_034092305.1 of Diaprepes abbreviatus. Lineage (NCBI taxonomy): Eukaryota > Metazoa > Arthropoda > Insecta > Coleoptera > Curculionidae > Diaprepes > Diaprepes abbreviatus. Next base: position 7,369,274 of record JASJET010000090.1, on the reverse strand, counting down.
TTATTCGTTGGCCGTGACAGTGAAACGTGATGAAGGAAAACAACAGAGCACTACAGAAATGTCACTATTTTTTGCCATTTGAAAATTATCATTAAAAATCATACCGGAACGATTAAATTATACGCATGAAGATTATTTAAATTTTATTTATTATGTATAGCACGAGTTCCCAAAGTGTGAGCCGCAGCGCCCGAGGGCGCCATGAAGAGTAAACAGGGGCACCTCAAGCCGCTCATGTTTTCATTTTTACGGAATCTAAATTTACTTATATTCGCCGATACAAAATAAACAATTCAAGTCGCTTTCCCCGTATAAATCGTTCGTTACGTAGGTAACACCGACCGTCATTCACTCAATATTGTTACGGGGGACCAGTTCCCCGTAACACGGAGTTTTGGTTACACTGCTGGCCGGGCGCTAGAGAGAGCGGAGTATATTCTAGTAGCCGGCATTCGACCGTCGATGGGAATTTTCGTGAGCGCTCAATGGTAGTATATAAGCAACTGTAGGCCAGTATATATATATATATATATATATATATATATATATATATATATATATATATATATATACTGCGTTGAAAAACGTGATGCGGGACCTAACGTATATCGTCAGAGGTCTATTTTCGTCGCCCACACACGCTTCAAGCAACTGCCCGAAGAGGAATTCGAATACTAAAATTTTGAATATTTTGTTTTTTTTTTTTTAAAAAAATTTGACAAATTGGTGAATGTGAATTAAATAAGTTTTCTCTTGCTCTAATAAAAATATTCTAAACCACGATATGTATTTTTAATTTTTCCTTGAGCGCCCAGTTACTGTATCCTATCTAAGATAAGATAACAGCACTGTATTTATTCTTTGGATTAACTTAAAAATACATATATTATTATTAACAAAATTTTAATAAATCTATTTTCTCTTTTAATTTCCCCTTAATATAACTAGCTCGCTTCCCCTGAAACTATCCCAAGTGAGTTCAGATTCTCATAAGTTGAAATTACCTTTTATCTACTGCCAATTAAAACCACTGAATTGTATAAACAATCAACATAAATTTATTATAAATCAAAATGATATTAATACGGTTTATAAAATTATTTTGAAATACCTATTATCTAGATCAGCTTTATTAAAATTAAAAATCAATTGCACCTTATCTCTACTGTTAATTATAATGTCACTCCACTTAACTGTCAAGAGTTGTTTGTCAAATATGATGGTCTCGTGTTCAGTTGAAATTTGTATGACTTTTATTTATTTTAAAAATTAAAAAAAAATGTGTAAAGTGCGGATTATTAATTTTAACAAGTGATTATAAATTAGTTCTAATGATTTTATAATGTCTAATATAAATGTGGTAATATTATATTTTAAAATACCTTCATCCTTATGTGTTTGTTTATTTATAAACAATTAAAAAGGTATATTTGTGTTTCCTTGTCTTCTTTTACCATCAAATTGGATTGGGATAATTGTTTAAAAATACCTACTATCAAGTAAGTAGATATTCTTTATTAAACACTGTCTTAGTTATTTTTGGAAATGTCCAGGAATTGTCTACTTCTAGGAAATGTTGGTATTTATACCAGCCAGGTATAATTTCTTGAACTTTTATTTGACACAATCGGGTTTTACAAAATTTTCTTGATGTTAGTTGGAGTTGCTATTTCTTAATGACATTCAATTTAATTTAAATAATTTTTTTTTTAAATATTGATTAATTAAACTTTATTTAATATTTATTTACTTTCATAACCTTTTTTAAAAATATTTACTTAAAAAAAAACAAAAGATCTCGCACGTGGCTTTATGATCTTGTCGTGAAAATTTTAAGGTTATGTTAAAATTTGTTTTGAGGAGAAACTTTTCTTTTACACCTCTCAGTAACAATACTTTTTTGTAACTCTCGAATTTTTGTGATTTTTCTTTCTATAGTATGCCTCCAGCTGACTTAATTAATCATTCTGATTGGCTCAGCAGTTGAAGGCATCGGGTTACTTGATGAAAAATCACCCTTTTCTTGGCATTCTTGTCAAACAAAAATGGCTGTCAAGAATTTTAAAATTGATGAAAATTTTCCAATTTTACCATTTCCTGGATTTATCCAATCATGTGCATGACAATAAATACTATAAAATTAAACTCTATTATTTTACCTATCTAATTATACATAATTTAGCCTTCCTAAAACAATTTTTAATATTAAAAATTATAAAACAAAATGGTTTGACATGAAAATATTGAAATCTATAATTAACTAATTATTGAAAATTATTGTTTGAAGATGCTAAATTATGTTTTCTTAATATTAAAATATTAAATATTAGAATTTTCCTTACATTCTAATATAACTTATTTTACTCCACTACTTAAAATTAATTTATAATATCTAATTTTAATGTCAATATCAAACATTTTCTTAAATTTATTCTATGTTCTTATCTGTTTTAATTAAAATTATTTTCTTAATACTACTGTTAACTGTCTAATTTATATTAAAAACAATTCAATGAACCTTATTTATTATTTAAAAGTACTTTTCGTGACTGGTTTCACACTATGTTCACCTTTTGTTCCTTTTCAAAACATTATTGTTGCAAAAACCGATCGTTATGTTTTTTATTTTACTTGAAAATTTTCACTCTTCATTATCACTTTACCTTCACTATCACATCTAATGTTTGTACCTTATTATTCTTATGATCAATTTATAATATGATCTTATTGTATTAATATTTATATATTGTTTATTTTACAATTATGTCTAAAAATTCATTATGAATTTAGCATTATATATGATTTTTATAATCATGTAAGCTTTTAATTATGCTTTGGTCCATATTATTTGTAAATATTAATGACTCTAATTAATTAATATACCTACTGACTACTTATTACTATCTAAATAATAAATTTATATTGTATCTTAGATATTTTAATTGAAATTGTTTAGACTAGTCGAGTATTTATAATATGGTCATTAGGTCATCTTGTGTCGATTCCTATTCAATACATACATATATATATATATATATATATATATATATATATATATATATATATATATATATATATATATATATGTATGTATATAAAAGCGTCAGATTTTATGATTTTACAAAATTAATTGAATTAGCCATAGTAAACTTAAAATGATATTCGGATCGTGACAACGAGTATATCATATTTTTGAATGTACCTCAAATAAAAAATCCGTACACCATCAAAAAGTTTCTCATAAATTTGAAATTTGGACGGTAAAAATAAGTTATAGGCGAAGAAATGAACCTAGAGTGTCCCTGCTTGCACCTTTATAGGACTCACTAGAATATTTTACAACCTTAGGATTAATTATCAGCCATATGACAAATGTCTTTATCTACTGATTCCTTCATATTTTTATCATCCTGTAGAAAAGTAACAATGTCTCAAATAAACATGTTAATTGGGTATAAATAAACGAGTAAAACAGCTATCTTCTGCAGAGCCAAAGCATGATAACGACTTACCTAACCCAAAATAACAACTAAAGCGATTTAAATAATCTGGGTCTCCAAACCAGCTTTAGATTACAAACTGCAGACAATATAATTTGTTTAGTAACTATTATTTATTCATTAAAAATGATACCACTATAATTAGAATAAATACGAAATTTGCAGGCTAAAAGTTTTTATACAGGATCTTAACTATTTAACAGTAACAGTATTGCTATTTCCTAAAAGGTAGAAAGTTAGTTAAATTATAAAAAAGTAAGGTTATATAGATCTCTCTAATATACCGTTTTAGAAAATGGGAAAATTTCGTTCGTGAAACGATTAGTTTGAACTTAACATTCCTTATTACCAATTTAAAAATACATGTCTACGCTCGAAATCCTTGGGTTCGGATATAATTGCTGATATAGTGTTTTTTCAGGATTTTTCTGGAATCCTCTATGAGATGAGCCCGCATTCACTTTCTGTGAAGATTTTTTAAATAAACAGATATATATATATATATATATATATATATATATATATATATATATATATATATATATGGGACATTATCTCCCAACATTACACCCCTCCTGCCCATATTCTATTTGATAAAAAAATGTTCAAAAAAATATCAAAATTATCATGAAATTACAAGCTTTCGAATGGTGTATGGCAAATAGATTTAACTAATAATAAAAGTTTTCATATTTTCCGACAATTTTTTAATCAAATAGAAAATGAGCAGCAGGCGTGTAACGTTGGGAAATATTTTTTCATATATATATATATATATATATATATATATATATATATATAAAAGAGCGAGAAGTTTTTGTCCATGTAATTTTAAAATAAAATAAGAAATTCTCGGCTACGAGAACATAAAGAAAAAAGACCTCTAAGAAAATGGAAAACTTCGGGTCCGAAAAATGACGACAGCACTGTTCGTCCTAGCATGGAACTTATCAAGCAATTGAGTTTGATACAAACCATCATTTCGTATCTGTGCCCCATAAACAGTTGTTGTGCATGAACTGATAATGCAAGGTAGTCATGTAACATATTGTGAGTTTGAGGCATCCCTGGGTATTAATAACACCATTGACTAAATAAACACAGGACTGTTACTCCAATGCTATAATGTTGACGCCTATAAAATGGACACAACGATAGGACACAACTCATTCATCATTACAATGTTATGAATGATTGAATATCAGTAACAAAATGTTATATACATGCTTTTGTAACAAGTATAAAAGAATTTAAATTGTTGGATTTCCGTTCAAAAGGTGGCACAATTGCGTATTCCTTCTTACTGACTAAAGACGATAAACACCTCCTTGTTACCGCCCGGTTGCCACTTCCTACTTATCAAGGAATATCTTTTATTTCATTTAAAAAATTTACTGAAAGTTGGATGTGTTTCGAAAAAATGTAAGAAATTTCGTATGAGAAATATAATCCCGAATTATCTTCAAGTTTTAGTAGGAATGTGTATGAGATAATCGCATCAAGATCCAGAAAATTTCCAAAAAACGTAAATGTCATGATTACAAATTTAAAACTGACCAAGTTTTGCAACTGATAAAAACAAATATTGGCTAAACGCGAACCAATTATTTCAGTATAATCTTTTATGGACAGATGAAATGACATTGTTAATACAAATAACAAACATTTTCATGCAACAAATAATATAGTAGGTATAGAGGGTATTTTATTTGAATTTCTCGAGGCAAGTATCCCGTAAACATTCGTGAATCGTTACCTAAGAAGCGTTCATCAGGAATGGAGATGCCAGAAACGGTGTATAATCTTGTTAAATAAAACTATTCAAGCCCATATCATTCAAGAAAATATGGTCATTGCATTTACACACACACACATATATATATATATATATATATATATATATATATATATATATATATATATATCCATAAAACTCATCAATATAAATATATTTATATCGTCTGATTTATGACAATATTTGCTTTGTAAATTTAAATGAATTATAAACGGAGGGATTAAAAACTTATACCCGTTTTTAGATTTACTATCCAACACGGCCACACTGGATCGTCTCATGTCTTACTTTTTTACTACTGTTTACTATAACAAAATTTAATGAATGAGTTGGATTTAATACTTGGAAATTCTCATCTTGCGCTCTCGCCAAAAATAGCAAAAATAGTTGCCAAGGCGTCCATAACGATTTTCTACATTAAAAGAGGTGGTCGTTACGTTCAAAAACCAGGCTGCAGATACCTTCTTTACAGTGACAATCATGTTTTTCGGATTGGTTCAAATGCATTTAAATTTACCAGTTTGCTACACGTTTTTAGTAATATGATATAATTTATATATTTCTACCTGATTAAATTAAATCATTTATCCTGTAGTTTAAAATTTGTAAACATGGAATTCGTTTTTGATTCACAACTCTTTTGGTCTTATAACTCTTGTTTCTTACTAGAGTTTGTAAAATGCTGTAGTTTATATATCACATTATTTGGTTTAAATTTGAAAGTAATAAAATATGTTATTTTTAATAAATTCTCGTTTATTTTCATTCAATTTCAGTATTAAAAAGATAAGATTATAGTCAGTAATACGGTTCAGTTAGCATTTGTTGTGGATATATACTTGATTCGTTTGACACGATCACAACATGTAGGGTCTAATCACTTAAGGTTGAGTATACAGTATGGAATTTGTTACCTTTTTTGAAGTTTGTTTTAATCATGATTAGTAACTTTAGGCTGTTTTGAACATAATTTTCTTTGGCTTGTCATTATTTAATTTATTACCTGGTAATAATAATTGAAAGGGCAGACTGCCCCGTGTTTTTTTGTTATAGCCGACTAATCAATGAGGTAAGATTTTGCCCCCTTCTCTTTACAAACATGTTGTAAAAATAACAAGTTTTGTTTCAGGGCTTCGGCTTCGTTTCTTTTCTATTCCTGCTTTTTCCCATTCTCTAATCTATTTCGGCTCTTCAAGTTTTCTGATATTTCTTACTGTTCTGGCTCTATTTTTCCTGGCCGTGTTACCGCAACGATTTTGACTTTCACGAATAGGGTAACCTTGCATTTGGTTGGTGAGTTGGGATTGGCCTTGTGAAACTCTATTTATCCACAATCACCATCAAGGATTCAGATAACAGCGCTAGATAAAATCAATAAAAGTGGTATCGTGTACATAAGCAAACACAAGGTAGGAGAAAAATTTAATTTAGAGAATAGGACCTAGACATCGTTTTTTTTTTATACATCCATATAGAACATAATAAAAATATATTCAAATATAATATAACATAAACTGTAAAAACATCTTGGTAACTTTCTCTATAAAGATAAATTTCCATGTTCTTGGCTATGAAAGGTTCTAGAACGTTTTACGGCTAGTTCTTTACTTAACCTTTAAAAACTAATAGCATCCATAGTTATCGAGAAAGGGTATAAAAATAATTGTAGGTACCATTTTTTTTATATATATAATTTTTTGGAATAAAATGGAATTATTGTTGTGTTCTAAATTGTCGTTTTATTATGGCGCTATACACCAGCAGTCAGTAAATTAAAATCATTCCTGAAAACTATGTGTTTTCCTATTTTATCAATAGGCAAGTAATACAGACAATGTAAAACAGGTGGCGCCTATTAGATAATCAAGGCACAACTATCTCTAAAAGAGATGCAGAGCCAGCCTCCGACATTGAGCTGCCGTACGCACCCGTTACTGTACCCTAAAAGAAGGGAGAACGCCACAGTATATTAACTATCGTGAAGAATATTTTAAAAAACAATTAAATTATTTTCAATGATAAATATTGGTTTTTGTTAGTTATTCCCGAAATACAAACGGCTGCCATCATATTAGGAATTTTTCTCATTTTCTTATTACTACTACTCCTCCAGTATTTTAACCTACAAAACGTGAGGTTATATTTACAGTAGAAAAGCATAATATTATTAACACGTATTGCCAAGGATTCCATATTTCCGGTAACAGTAAAATAGTATTTTACAGTCTATGCGCCTTCTGCAATTCTAGAACGTGACCCTTATAATTAAGTTATGTCGATATTAAATTCAACTCGTAGCCAATTTGATTAATTCTGCCTTACGTGTTTTATGAAATAATAAATTTATAACATAAAATAATTCATTAATATCATTAACAGGTTTCTATTTTAGAACTGAGGCAAAAATTTTCATTCAAAGAACGTAATTTGGTTGCCACACATTTTTGGAGTAATGTATATACCGGGTGAGTCAACGATTGGATGAAGTAAGTTTGTGCCTTTTCGGTGAAATTAACAAAGAAACTATATTTATTGTTTGATACAGTTTATTTTTACGCAGATTTTGAAAATGTTTAGGACTCTACAGGGTGAGCCAAAAAACTAGGACAGCATAAAGTTGTATTTTTTTAAATAAAACACCCTATATACGAATCGTATTTTCGATTTGGCTTATAATTTTAAATCTTTTTTATTAAGGGTTTACTATAACAAAACTTTATAGTTTCTGAGATAATTAAGTTTAAAGAAAAAAAGTCACATTTTCAAGCAACAATTCAATCCTAAATAACGTTTTCAATTTTGTGACAAATATATTCAAATTTGGAATTTAGCAAGGCCAAGGACAAGTTAATATAATTTTTACCTAATATTTGCAATAAAAGCTACAGGGTGTTGAACACATCGGCTCAAATTTGAACAAGTTTAAATGAATAAATATCTTTTTTTTTAATGGTACACCCTGTATATTTTTATGTTATTTAATAGAGTAATAAAAACCCTAAAAGTTTTGTTCAATATATTCTATACCTATTTATAATAGTTTTTGAGATATTTCAGTTTTTCTTATTTTCCATACTTTTTTACAGAAATAGTCTTCATTATCATAGTAGCCATGTAAAATAATAAAAAGAAACTACAGAAACAAACAGAATGTGGTTAAATATGATGAAATACATTATTCGTTATATTTCAACGGCAATAGTTTAATTAAACATAATGTGAAAAAATTAACACAACAATAACGACAAGGCAAATACATATTTACTTTTATACTAAATTGAAACAAAAAAATTACCTATTAAATACTGAGATTAATTATTTCTTTTTAATAAGTGTTCGAATAAACGACCCTCTTGTGCAATGCACAAATTTAGTCTTTTTTGCAGATTTTCTCGGACCCTGGACAAAATTAGTGGCGTTATTGTTCTAGAGGTATCCCTAATCCTATTTCGCATATCTTCCACTGTTGTTGGTGGATTAACATACACCTTATTTTTAATATAACCCCATAGGAAGAAATCTAATGGGGTGATGTCGCAAGACCTTGGTGGCCACTCAATGAAACCCCCACGTCCAATCCATTTTTGCGGATATCGTTGGTCCAAAAACGCACGAACTTCACGATGGTAATGCGGAGGCGCACCATCGTGCTGGAACCACATACTGTCGAGCTCATCCCTATCGAGACCTTGAAGCAGTTGGGGTAGTTCTTCTTGTAGAAAGTTCAGGTAACTATGGCCATTTAGTGGTTCATTAAAAAAGTGGGGTCCAATAATTCTATTATGATGAATACCACACCAAACATTTAATGCCCAATGGTTTTGATGTTGCACCTCTCTAATCCAATATGGGTTTTCTGTGGCATAATAATGCATGTTGCGTCTATTTACGGCACCATTACTTCTAAAAGTAGCTTCATCACTAAACATTACCTTGCATAATAAATTTGGATTTAATTGAAAAGTTTACACGACTTTCAAAATCCTGTCCATGCAATTCTTGGTGTAATTCCATGTGATATGGATGATACCTATATTTCTTGGTAGTACGATTAGCGGTGGATTGTGATGTTTCACATAATGTTGCCAACTGACGGCTACCAATATAAGGATTTTCCTGAACATTTAACAATACTTGTAGTTCTTTTTCTTCATTAGTTACTGGTTTGTTGACCACTTTACGTTTTGGATAATCAACAGTACCAGAAGAATCAAATCTTTGCATTAAGTTTTGAAAAGTATGGGTATTAGGCTGGCGTCGATCAGGATATTTCATTTTGTAAATTCTTTGAGCAAGAAGGCAATTTTTTTGAGCCTCTCCTATTGTATTATAAGTCATATCTATTAACTCATTCTTTGGAAAATTCATTTTACAATATAAGATGAATGCAAAAAAAACCAAACTACACTACATAAAAACCAAAAGAAGCGATTGCGGTTATAAATTTGACACACAGAAAAATGTTCTTTTACATTGTTTTTGCCATGGCTACTATGATAATGAAGACTATTTCTGTAAAAATACAACTTTATGCTGTCCTAGTTTTTTGGTTCACCATGTAGAGTCCTAAATATTTTTAAAATCTGCCTAAAAATAAACTGTATCAAACAATAAATATAGTTTCTTTGTTAATTTCACCGAAAAGGCACAAACCTACTTCATCCAATCGTTGACTCACCCTGTACACTGTGACCAGAAAAGTCCGCATCATATGAGATTTTTTTTTTAAGAGCTATATTCAAAATTTGACTTTGGTAACAATTTATGCTTCGATCGAGATGAAAATTAACTAAAAAAACAGTAGTGACGTGATTAGCATTATCTGTCAAATTTTAATTTTTATCCAAAAAAAATCAAAAGTGGGGTTTTATTTCAACATATTGAAAAAATATATCAAAAAGAGTTTCTCTAAATGCAATTTTTAGCCTATATGCAAATTTCAGCTGTATGAGATAATTTAGATTTTTTGATCACTTTTTGTAAATTGCACCACTGTTGCAAAATAAGACTCAACGCAATCTACATAAAACTTCTTAGTTTTGACAATGCTTCATTTCAGACATATGTTTTTCTATAAAATCCAAATAGAGCAATTAAAATTTGGTCACATGTTATGCAAAGTTTATTTGTTTTTGACCCTGTATAAGGTAACTTCATAAAATAACTATTTTTAAAAACGTAGTTTGTGTCTAAAAGTAATACACATTAATATTAAGAAAATAGCTTAATTGAAAAGACTCGTTGAAACTAGATAAACTTTACGTTAAGTTAAATAAAAATTAATTTTCCCCCTTATGTAGACTTTACTGATAACACAGTGTACTTGTTTGTCTTAATTAAAATGTGTATTACTTTTAGATACAAACTACATTTTCAAAAATAGTTATTTTATGAAATTACCTTATACAAGGTCAAAAAACGAACAAATTTTGAATCACATGTGACCAAATTTTAATAGCCCTATTTGGATTTTGTAGAAAAACACACATTTAATATGGCCCTACGTTAAACAAAATATCTCTAGGATAAAGCATTGTTAAAACTAAGAAGTTTTATCTAGGTTGCGTTGAGTCTTATTTTGTAACAGTGGTGCAATTTAAAAAAAAATGGGCAAAAAATCTAAATTATCATATAGAGGTGAAATTTTGTATATGAGCTTAAAATTGCATTTAGAAAAACTTTTTCTAATTATCTTTTTCGATATTTTGTGATAAAAACCAACTTTTTAATTTTTTTGAAAATAATTAACTAATTTTCATTTCGATCGAAGCCAAAATTGATGCCAAAGTCAAATTTCGAATAAAGCTGGTCACATTGCAGAATACCCACTTAGTATCCCGGTATTCAGTTACGGCCATGTAATGTTGGCAATTTACGAGAACTTTTAGCTGGAATCATATTATTTCACCACAGTACAATACTTAGTTTTTTTTTATACTGGGTGCCCCATACCGTTTTTTAACATTAATATTTTGTGTTACGTTTTAAGCCATTTTTTTAACAAAAGACTCTGTACTGAATGATCAATAAACGTCGCAACTGACATATACCTAACACAAATAAATAAATAAATGCTTTATTAATGGTTAAACCAATTTAAAAATTTATACCTTGTATTTGACAAATAGACCTTTAAAACAGATTAAAATTTCCAAATAATAAAACAAATCCGAAGTAACCATTTAACTGCAGTACGCTCAAAATTTAAAACTACCTGAAGAATAAAGAAATAATTATAAGAGTTAACGAATTAATTTTTTACATGCTTTATTCAGGGTTAGTTTTGCTACGACGTGGCGGCGAGGGCTATCCCAGGATAGCACGAGACCCTCACGTAGAGGAACAAATTTTGCAACATATTGCTGACAACCCCTCAAAGAGCATAAGAAAGCTCGCGACACAAAACCATGTTACAAAATGGAGTATACTTGAAACTCTAACAAAAAAAAGTTACCTCACCCGTATGACATTGAAAAAGTACGCGTTATATCGCCGGATGATTATCCCGCGAGACTTCAATACTCCAACTGGTCGATAGATAGGTCGAGGTGGGCCTGTTTTATGGCCAGCAAAGTCTCCAGATCTAAATTCCTTAAAATTTTACCTCTGGGGATATCTAAAATAACTAGTTTATTGAACACCAGTAAATACTAGAGAACTACTAGGGAGAATAACACAGCATTCTAACGAAATCCGTAATAATGCCGGAATATTATTTGCAGTGCAGCAAATATGTGGAACCCATATTGAACATTTGCCTGAATAACATTTAAATGTTTTCACTATCTTTGCATTTTAATTTTAGTAACATTGTAAATTGATTGAGCTAAGGTTTGCATCCATGAGACAAGTGGATCCTGAATATCAATAAATTTCAATTTAGTCAAGAGACAAGAATGATTTACCCCATCAAATGCCTGGAAAATATCAGTATATACATCATCGACCTGGCAACGGTCTTCTAAAGCACATAATAAGGAATTAACATAAATGTAAAATTTTTAACTCTGGACTTCCCCTTACAAAAACCATGTTGTCTCGAAAATATGTAATTTATAAAAACAGTTGTTAATCTATCCGTCAAAAAAAAACTGAATATTTTTGAAAATATGGAACGCTTGGAAATTGGCATATACTTTTTCTATATACTTTATTTGAATTTTGATAAATAGGGCTCACATAACTCCTTTTCCATTCATCTGGAAAAATACCACTTTAAAGTTATAAATTCTATACTTTGCTTAATATAAATGAGAAAATACATTGGCATCGTTTTATAAACAACATTATTATGTTTTCACGATCACAGCCCAATTTGCCCTTTAATGTGTTTACCTTGTTAAAAAGTTCCTCGAGTGAAAATTTTTAAGAAGAAAAATCATCATTATACGCATATTCTAACATAGAAAGAAAAAAATTATGTCTGTATATAGTGGAATTTGATTTTGTTTACAATCATAAATTAATAATCATTCCGAGGAAATGAGAAGGGAATTTTAAAATCATTTTTATTTAATACTATTGCGCATTCGTCATAAACCTTAAGCATACATTTGGGTTGATTAGCTTCGTCTGATAAAGATCATTCCCGTGAATCGCCCAACCGTGTCACTTTTATATCATTATTATTTCATTCGAACAAATGCGTTTTTGTCGAAACTTGAATTCTCCCGATCTTTTATTCCAAATATAACGTGGCAAATATCGAAATAGTTCTCGTAAAACGAAGAGTAGACGAGCGAAAAAAAACGACCCATAGGGTTGAAAGTCAAGTCCCAGGTTCTGTTGTGAAATTTTAATACCTCTCATTTTTCCTTATAAGCTGTTTAATAAATGATGGGGTAAAATTATGATAATTAATTTCCTCATCTCATATCAATCACCAAATTTTCTTTTCAGCACAGCACTAAGAATGGCATAGTCTTGTTGTTGAGTTGTAGAAATGGTTTGCCATGACTCCAGTGCTGGATCACGAAATGCAATTACTATTGCAGTAGCTATTTTTTTGAAGTTCCAGTTATTTGCAGTAGCGGCAGTTCCAAATTGTCGTTTGTACATTTTTCAAGATGTTTGATCGTCGAAAGTTGGGGGTGTGATGTTCTGTTCGATGGTTACTATTTTATTAAAAGGGCCATGCTTCTTTATTTTATTAAATTCTGTTTAAAGGTCCTTCATTTTAGGTTCTATAACATCTACCACTAAGCATATTGTTGATTCTATCTTGTCTACTATTCGATTCAATACTATTTACTTCTTGGCCTACTTCTCCTATGTCTTGTCGCAACTCGTCTATCTCTTTTTTTGCGTTTGTCCCAGTATAATTTAATCCAATTTTTGTTGTTTCTCTTGGATCCATTTGCAAAGTTGATCTTCATCTTTAATGCGACGTTTTTCTTCTTTTTCTTTTTCTTTTAAAGGTGTTATATTTTCGACGACGTTCTTCTCCTCCCTGTTTTTCTTTCGACATTATTCTTTTTCTTGGCCACGTTTTTCTTCTTTTTCCTGTTTTTCTTATAGACAACGTTGGACTTCTTTTTGGCGTCGTTCTTCTTTTTGGCGACATTCTTCTTCTTTTCACTTGTCTTTAAAGCGACGTTCTTCTTTCAATACGTCTCATAAAATCAGCCACTGTTCTATTTAGTTGTCGAAAATTCGGTTCTAAGCTTCTCGCTTGATGTTTCTTCGCCAATTTTTTGCGTTTCTAAATAGAACGTTCTAGAATTCTACCGAAAATTAGTCTTATATTTTTACTTGATGACAAAGCCAATAGTGAAGTCCATTTTTCTCTATTTTCTGGTTTACTAATAAAATTTTCCGAAAGTTCCATCATAATTCTCGCTTCTAACTGCAATTGTTACGATTTTTTCTCTCTTTTTATGCTTTTTCACTAGCTTCGAACAAAAACCTTACCTTTTACCAATTATTTTTCCTTCTTTATTAACTATTTGTTATCCCTTTCACTGGTTAATCACAACTGATTAACTTTAATCCTGTTTACTTATTTATATGCTCCTATGAAATATACTTTATTAAAAGTCTAGAATTCCACTAAAAACATGACTAGTAATGATGACTAATTGATATACTATTTTTATGACATATCTGAACTCAGACAGCTGTTCTTTACAATATTTTTATAAAGACACGTCCGAATTCAGATAGTCCTTCATTACAACACATTTTTGTTGACAAATATTTGTCTTTGTTCGTTACTTCCAAAAATAAAAGAGCCACCCTCGTATTTTAGTTTTTAATATTATTGATATTATTTACACACGCAACCAATTTTAATTAATTAATTTTTAAGTGGCTTGAAGAAACTGGTTCATTTTTAACGTATACTTTGTTATTCTACACTCATAAGAAGTAGAGGGACCATAGTATTTAAATTAAATAATGATTTACTTTTATTTAACAAGAACTTATTATAAATAAACTTTAAATAAATGAATTTGCTTTTTTAAATATATTAATTAAGTATGAGTATAAGCTTTTAATGTAAGTAAAGCTTTAATTTATTTATTGTTACCTAAGACAATACAAAATGTGGGCTCATGTAAGATATATATCTTATCAAACTATTTAAAAGACCAATTCAGCGCAAGCAATTTTAGTAGATTGTAATTTCTTTTATAATGGGTAAACTTGTAGAAGACTCTGGCAAAGACTGGCCCCAGATTCTGGCAATTGTTGTAGGTAAGTTCATTTATTAGTCTCAGTTATTAAAACGGCCTGGAGAGAAATTTCTAACAATTTTTATATATTTTTTAGTGTTTTGAACTGAAAAAGATGCTTTTTACGATTAAAAAATACCGCAAAAATATATTTTCTTTAATTTAGATAAAAATTAAAGTTTATGAAATAATTTTTTTTATTTGTAGTTGTTTGTTTTTTAATTTTATTATTGTATATATCTAGTCAGGGAGATATATTCATATGGATTGGGGATATTCACTCATAATTATCATTATGAAAATTTAAGGTACCAGGAAGACACTTGATCAGACGTTGTACAAAAATTTTTTACAAGTAAATAACTTTTAATAGTTTTCCTATAAATTATATAAAATTTATGATTTTCAAAATAATAATAAAAAAAATTGTTTTTAGGTAAGTGGTCACATAAATAGTTTTTTTTTTAATATAGTAGGTAAATAAATTTTGAACAAAAAAAAATTGTTAATATAATATTCAAAAACGATAAAAAGAATAGTGAAACTAATTTTTCCAACTTATGAGGCAATATTCCCTAGCTAAATCAGTTTTCACAAATTTTAATGTAAAAAGTGCCACATATTTGTCAAAGTGTTTCTTAATTAATTGGGTTTTAATTTAAAAATAAAAATATTCTAAGGACGTTTACAGTCACTTATAATTTGGGAATTCACGAATTGCATATAAATTAAACTGTATTTAATAATAACGGCTGGTATAGGTGTTTAAAGAAAACGTATTTAATTCAAATTTTTTTTTGTAGCATGTATACCATCACTAACAAGTGCTTTTTTATTTTCCTGGCCATCGCCATTTTTATTGGTGCTTATGAATGACAAAGCTAACTACGATATTAGTGAAGATGAAGCAAATCTTTTACCGGTATTATTACCAATAGGTAAGCAATTTCTTTTATAATCAGTTTCATCATCTTCATCATCATGAGCGCTGCAATCAATCTATCGTCGGATATAATCTTCCCTTAAATTTGTCTATTCATGCCAATCATTTGTTCTTTGCATCTAGTTATGTTTTGCTATTCGTTTGATACCATTAGTCAATTTGGTTTGGACTCTACAACTAGTTTTTTTATGTTATCTCTGTCTCCATTTGATAATTCATCGTATCCATCTCATTTCATAATTAACTATGCGATCCAAGAGCCTGAAGTCAAGTATTTTTCACTTCATTTGTGTCGCCTGAAGTTTACTAACTCTTATTTAGTGCCAAAGCTTCTGTACCATATGTTAATTTGGGCAGTACATAATGATCTAAAGTTTGTGATTTCGTTTTTTGTAGCCATCCGAATGCTGATCAGACTAGGAAAAATCCGCTCTTATTTCGATTTTTTGTCCCAAATATAAGTAGGATTCAGTTTGATCTATCTCGTTTCCTAATTAGATTTAGTCATTGTGTTCTGCGATGATATTTGTCGTATATTTTCCCATCCCAACTTTATCTTTAGATCTTTTTAGTGCTGTTGACATTCAGTCCTTTCTTACTATTTGCTATCAAGGTGACATCGTCAGCAAGTCTTAAATGATTTGATTTTTCTCGATCTATTGTTACTTTTTTGTCTTCTTATTGTAGTGTTCAAAACATATCTTCCAGAGCCAAAGTAGAGAATTTTGTAGATATCGAATCTCCGTGACTTATTCCGCTATGTAATTAGATTTTTCCTCCCTTCAGTCGTGTTGTAGCATATGCATAATACGTTTAGATTTTTTTATAATAATAAAAATATTAATATTATGTATGAACAATCAAAAATATTATACCGAAGTTTTATTCGCAAATAGTGAACTATTATATTAAAGTGTGCGTATTTTAAAAAGTATTTTCATTGATTTATATTTCAGTTGGTATAGCGACACTTAAAAGATAATAATTAAAACAAATTGAAATATGGATTTGTTTTTGGCACATAAAAGACTGAGAATATTAAATTTAAATATAGTTAAATAAAAATAATACTAATATTTTAACTACGATAAAAATGTTATTATGATGAGATTAAATGTTTGACTAAATTTTAAAATTATCAGAACTAGTTAGGAACTAATAGAAGTTTTATTTTATTATTAGGATAATATCAGTTTCTACACTATATAGAGTGTCCGGTAAGTACCTCCTGATTTTTCGGGAGGTCAAAATAATCTTACTTTGTCATAGAAAGAAAATTTATAAAGTGCCCCTTAACAGAGATACACTGTACTAAAAGGGTACCCAGCGATTTACCTTATCGGCTCTGTTTTGAACCGACTTGTATAATTTAATGAAATTTTAATATTTTATAGGGGAAATAAGGACTTAAACCATACTACAGTTTTTTAAATTCTTTGGTTATCTCTCTTCAAAAAGGGTACTGTTAATTTATTTCGATAAAACTGGCAGTTTTCGAGATAAATCGATTTTTATGCAAAGCATGCAAAAGTTACTAATGCTAAACATAAACAGGTAAAATTCAGGTTGTTCTTGTTAATACCTACATAGCGAATTACCATTGACGGAACTTGTCAACACCGCCTTCGCGTAAAAATACGCAGAGTATGCTGATATGCATTTAATTTATGGTGAAGCGCTGTCAAATTGTTCGTAGGCAAGAAGACTTTATGCTGAAAGATTTCCAGCTCTAAAATTGACAAGTTCAAAAACCTTTCAAAGGGTTGCTCGAAGCTTGAGGGAAACAGGTAAAAGATGATTAGAAAATAATCATTACAGTTAACGAATTAATTTTTTAAATGTTTTATTCAGGGTCATTTTTGCTGCAATGTCGCGATGAGTGCTCTCCTAGGAGAGCATGAGACCCTAACGAAGAGAACAAATTTTGCAAGATATTGCTGACAACCCTTCCAACAGCATAAGGAAGCTCGCGACACACAACAATGGTACAAAATTGATTGTACATGAAACTCTAACAGAACAGTGTACACTCGTACCGCGTTGAAAAAGTACACGCTCTCTCGGCATGATTATCCCGTAAGAATTCAATACTCTAACTGGTTTATACAGCAACATAACCTAAATCTAAATTTTTCCAGCATAATTTTGTTTACCGATGAGGCCGATTTTATAAGAGATGACATAATAAACTAACACAATTTACATGGGTTGATGAAAAACCCGCACGCTATGATTCCAAACAAACACCAACAAAGGTTTATTGTAAATGTGTTGGCAGGTATCATCAGAAATAACCTTATAGGTCTATTTGTTTTGGAAGCAAGATTCAATGGTGAGATTTATTTGCAATTTTTGCTGCAAAATTTAAATAATTTATTGGATGACGTACCTCTTGATAGAAGAATGCAAATATGGTAAATGCATGATGGTGCTCCACCTTATTTTAACCAAATAGTACGTCAACACCTAACAAACATTTTTGGCCCTCGGTAGACAGGTTGAGATTGGCCTATTTTATGGCCACAATCAGCACACCCTGCATGTTTCATCATTACCTGTTTGTGTTTAGCATTAGTAACTTTTGAATTTTTCGCATAAAAACCTATTTATCTCGAAAACCGCCAGTTTTATTGAAATAAAGTAAGAGTACCTTTTTTAAAGAGAAATGATCAAAGCATTTAAAAAATCAGTTTTCAGCTCTGTAAAATGTCATCTGCCAAAAATTAGGCCCCACAAGTGTGGCTGCAAGTCCATTCCTGACTTCTCTGATGATCTAAAACATCTACTGTAGTTTGGTTTAATGAGTCTTTATAGCCTCTATAAAATATTGAAATTTTATTAAATTATACAAGTCGGTTCAAAACTTAGAGCCGATAAGGTAAATCGCTGGGAACACCTTTAGCGCTTTGTATCTTTGTTAAAGGACACTTTAGGAATTTTCTTCTATGAGAAAGTAGAATTATTTTGATCTCCCCCGTATGCTCCCGAGAATTAGGTGCTACTTACCGGACACTTAGTATCTGTCTGTACATGATTTTCTCAGTAACTATCAAATTTACTTTATTCCGATTCTTATTGATGGATAGATTGTTTTACGAAGAGATACAAACATTGACATAATAACAGCAACTCCCATGCGATGCATAGAGAATTTTTTTGTTTCTAAAATTTGACACCCAGTCAAATATGTGAAGTCAAAATCGCTAGCATTTTAACTCTACTTTGATGCCAAACTCTGTTATTTTAATTATAAAATTCAGTGGAAATCAATAGTTGGTTAGTCCAAATAAGGACAAAGAGTTTGAACCAGTTCATGTAACAATGAATCATCACCCTTACAGGAAATGAAAATCGGAGTTGGTCAGTACCGAAGACCGTAATACAAATCCCATTATCATGTTGCCAGTAGCTGGTCTCATTAACTTTATCTTTAGATTTGTTACAATTTATTTCATGTATATTAATAACAATTATGCTGGATTATAGTAAGTATATTTTTCTTTGATTGTGACGCCCGCAAGATAAATTAATTTCAAGGTTTGCTGTGTAATTTATCTTGCGGGCGTCACAATCAAAGATGAATGTAATTACTATAATTCAGAATAATTCCTATTAATATGCATAAAAATAAACTATATTATATTTAAAAGTAAAGTTATGTTAATGAGGCTATCGGCATACAACTTAATCTTGGTGTAACGAATTCCGAGTTTATTGTTGTTAAAGTGCTGATTCATTGTCACAGGAATGGGTTTATACTCTTTGTCATTACTTGGACTTATCAACTATCGATACTTTTGATTCTTGCAGATTTTTTTTTAATAGTCACCAGGACAAGATTTGGATTTGCATTGCGTCATGATAGGGTCCCTAGTAACTCTGAATCTTATATGGTTCAATTAATATTCTAATTACACTAGTCAACAAGTACAAAAAAAAATTGCTACTGATATTAGAATGGTTTAAAACATCCTGACTGCGAATTAATCAAAGAAAAAATTTTCACCACATACCCTGTTTTATTAAAAATTAACAAACTTTTTTATTTTTCTTTATTTTACAACTTTTTCAAGGAAATTTTGTACTACCCTGATTTTTTTAATTTCAAAGAAGTTGGGCTCCACGTTGGGCGCCAATCACGACGATAATTGCAAAGGAGCTACACTTAACTACTTGCGATTACCCACAAAGTGTCCATAAATAAATCTAGAATACTTTGTTGTTATTTATAATTTTGCAATGTTGACTTCTGTATCTATATTTTCAATTTTGAGTATATTAGAAAAATTTAATTCAAATATTAGTATTTATTGCGTATATATATGGTTATATTTTGTTGTTGTTGAGAGCTAGGTAATATTTTACCAATTTGAAATATTTTTACCGATTTGAAATATTTTCAAATTTTCTAACTTATCATCAAATTAACCTTCCAATATATATAACCATACATTTTTCAATGTATCAGTTATTTTTAACCGACTTCTAAAAGAAGGAGGTTCTCAATTCTTCGAATATGTATTTTTTTATGTATGTACACCGATTACTCAGGAACGGCCGCACCCATTTGAATGAAATTTTTTACGTTATATTCAGGAAGTTGCTGCGGTAATCCCATATTTTTTTGGATGTAATTGGTGCAGTAAAATCCAAGATCGCGCTGACAATATGGCGGCCAAAATAATTAATTTTGTCAGATTTTCTCCAAATTTGGTATGGGGGAATTTTTGGTGTCGCACACAACGAATATGAAATTATTTAAAAAAAAATCAAAATGGAGGCATATGGCACACAAAAACTTTTAATTATGTCCGATTTTCTCCAAAATTGGTACCGGGGGGTTTTCGGGATCGCACATAACGAATCTAAAATTATTTTAATAAAATTCAATCTCTGTGGACAAAAAAATTAATTTTATCCGATTTTCTCCAAAATTGGTACGGGGGAGTTATCAAAATTCATTTGCGGGAGTTTTTAGAATCTGAAATTATTTTAAAAAATTAAATATGGCGGATTCAAGATGGCGGATTAAAGATTTTACATCTCTCGTTTTTGTCTTAAATCAGTATTGGAGGATTTTTTTAGTGTTAATTAAGAATTTAAAATATTTTGTGAAAAAGTCAATTTGGCGGATTCAATATGGAATCCTAAAAATTTTACAATTTTTGACTTTCTCCAGGGTGTAAATTATGAATCTAAAAGTATTTTTTCCGGATTCAATATGGCAAATCTACTATAGCAGATTAAAAATTTTACAATTTTCGGTTTTGTTCCAAGGTGGGACTGACTCGTTGTTGAGGATGTAAATAGCGAAAATATTTTATTTTGAGGTGATTTACAACTTTGGATAAAAAAGGTACTTTTTTGTCACCTTGGAGTCATTGCGAGGTACACTAACACGATATTTTAAGGATAACAAGATTTTTTACAAAAATATACTTGAAAATACATTTATTGTAAGTCTTTTTATGCATAACTTTTTGCAAATGTTGACTTTCGTTTATATTCCTGATCACTTTCCCATCTATCTTGATAGCGCTGCTCCATTGTTAAATGTCTTGGTGGAACCTTTCTCCTTGCTCGTCACTAACCGCGCCCAAAATTCCCTGAGAAAAAATTTGAATGAGAGTGCAAGAAGTGTATTTTAAGAGAAATGAGACAGCCCATTTTACAGTAGCTTTCAAGTAGTTCTTCTGCAAGTTTTTTGTAGTTTTCTAATTCCGAAACGATTTTTTAAAAAGAACACAGCTGATTCAACATCACTTAATTTTTGATCAGACTGTTAATCCGTTTGTATTTTTCTTATTTGTGGTCCAACAAATATTCCTTCCTTAACCTTAGCATCACTTAGTTTAGGAAAAATTTATTTCGCATCCCCATTTCTATCTAATGCTTTACAAAATATTTCATTAATCCCAGTTTAAGGTCTAATGAAGTTTACAATACTTTTTTGAGATCAACAAGAGGTATATTCTTTACGTTAGCTTGACCTGGAATACACTGATCTCTCGAAAGTCATTCTTTTACTTGGTAATGGCTCGATGTTGCTCTACTGTCCTAAAGAAAAAAGCAATACTTCGTAAATTCACCCTTAAGCCCTAGTAATAGTCCTACAACTTTTAGGTCACCACATCTTTGTTACTTATACGTATCATGGCTTATGATATTTAGAATAACTGACATACCTTCTTATGTTTTCTTCATCTCAACTACATGTGCAATATTTTTATATGTTTTTATTTCTAGGTATGATGGTTTCGTCAATTTTCTTTTTCAAAATTCATGACTTTATTGGACGAAAATACACATTAATTCTTTTGAGCATACCACATTCACTATTTTGGATTATTACCATTTTTGCCACAGACATTTATATACTTTATGTAGCAAGATTTATCTGTGGTATCGCAGATGCCGTCATATATGCTGCGTTGCCTATTTACATTGGAGAAGTGGCAACCCCTAGAGTAAGAGGAGTATGGGGAAATGGACAAACGTTTTCGTTCAATGTTGGATTTTTGTTAATTAATATAATTGGTAAGTAAATCATCACCATCAACAATTCTTAAACTAAAAATATAGAAACTAGTATTTATAAATGTTGTTTCTCTTCACAATCATTGAATTTTTTTAATTGCTAATTGTTTTGTTCAATTTTAAACTGGAATAGCTTGTAACATTTTTTAAAGCTAACTTCAAAAAAAGAGGGTCTGATAAACTGACTCTTCAAAAAGGCGAGTCTCGACACAACGCCTAACAAACACCCTGAACTCAAGATTTCTTAGTCTGACCGAAAACCAAGTAAAAAAAAAAGAAATATTATACAGAAAAAGAGCTCTAAAACGAAATGACTACAAACACTCAACTATAAAAATAAATAACGCAATGAAATTGCAACAAAAATCCACTCAAAAATAAGTTTGTCTATTAATTAAGCTGTTTGAATTAAATTCACTTCCCGAAATTAATTTTATAGAGAAACATTAAAATTTTTCTAAGATTCTGATTTTTGTTTTTTAAAATATTTTTATTTCTTTATAATTTGACCTTATTTGACCAACTTTTGGAAATTTTCGTTGCCATACTGCTGAAACTTCTTTGAAATAGTTATTTATTTTGAAAAACTCTTATATGGCTCTCATTCGGAAACGAATTTTATAGACAAATCCCCATACCTCCATACATCAAAGCCGGAACAGATAGAATCAGCATATTGTTCCGAAAACATAACATCTTTTGGAAACACAATCCACAAAACCTATCTGGAAGATCAAGATTTATATAAAATCGAGTCCACTGAACTTGAAAATAAAGGTATCTTGAATGCATCTTAATTGTCCTTCTACTTAGAAAACTTTGCTCAGGCCGGTCCATAGTACCGATTAGGCGCCGTAGCTCAAACTGACACTAAAACGACTCTCAAAAAGAAGGCGGACTTAACACCAATCAATAGGTACGATCTACGACTGTGTATCGAAACATGCTGCACATTAAACACCCTCGATTAATGTTCAATCAGCAAGCCCAGATGATGCTAGTTCCCCATATTAATAATAAATCACATGTTCCCATCTCTGAAGCAGTGCTAAGCAACCGTTTATTTATTTAGTTCTTGTAACCAGTTTACAGAGAGGACCTTTAATACTAAAAATGTATTTTTTTTCTTTACAGGTAGCTACTTAACAATTCAACAAACAGCATACTTTTGTTTATCTTTGCCAATATTATCTGCGATACTGTTTATATGGATGCCAGAATCTCCCCATTATTATATTATGAAAGGCAAAGATGACAAAGCCCGAATATCCCTACAATGGCTATTAAGAAAAAGAAATATAGAGGTTGATTATCTACAACTTAAGTCCGATGTGCACAGACAAATTTCGGAAACGGGAACTTGGATAGATCTATTAAAAATTATCAGTAACCGAAGAGCTCTCACTGCTTGCATATTTTTACGAGTAGCACAACAATTCGCAGGAATAATAATTTTTGAAACTTATATTCAGTTTATTTTCCAAAAATCTGGAAGTGCTTTAAGTCCACAAATCTCTGCCATAATTTTTTCGGCACTGCTTCTATTTATTATGTGGATTTTTATTCCTTTCTTAGATAGAATGGGAAGAAAAAAATCGTTTGCTTTCTCAGCATTAGGTTGTTTTGTAGTTCTCTTGGCAGAAGCCATATACTTTTACGTAGATGAATTTAAAAAAGAAATAGATTTGTCCAATTTCCAGTGGTTTCCGTTGGTAGGATTAGTAGCATATGTAGTAGCTTATTGTGCCGGTATAGGTCCTTTAGCTGGCCTAATGGCTGGTGAACTATTTTCAGCTAGTATTAAAGGCAAAGGCCTTGCTGTGACTAATGTCATGTTAGGATTATCATTATCTTTAAGTACGTTCATGTTTAAAAGCTTAAATAGTTCTATTGGGCTATACGCTCCTTTTGTAGTATATTCAGCATTATCTTTTGTAGGTTTTATTATAGCTTTTTACGTGATACCAGAAACAAAAGGTAAAACTCTTGAAGAAATTCAGCAAGACTTGAAATCTAATAGTAAGCCTAAAACGATAGATATTATAGAGTAGTTAAAACTGAAATATTGTTAAGTTACTACGATTTTTTCATATATTAACGTTGCATCAAGGAGTATTTTAATGTACTGAAATTTTGCAAAATTGTTTGAGGACTTCTTTGTTACTGAAAAAACTACATATACACTGAGGACGTAAACGTAAATTTTTTCCAATATATTAAATCATACAAGGTGAAGCTGTCCTCTAATTAACTTTAATTTGTTAAATAGTTACCTTCAAGTTTTTGCACACTTTTAGACCTTGCAAAATTCTGAAAATTTTTTCTATTACATGTCTTATACCTAAACATTTTTCATTTATTAACAGTTAAAACTTAGAATGAGGTATTTAGAGTTTTTCATTATACTGAATATTTGAAATGCCTTTTTTTGGTTAATTGATTGCAACATAGTCCATTTGTCAATTTATTCTGAACATTTATGAATATTTCTGTAGAATATCAATTAACCATGTTTCTTGATAAATCAGATTCTTTAAGTCCTCTAAGTTAATTTGCTTAGCTTCGAAAACTTTACCTTTAAGGTAATCCCATAAAAATCAAAAGAGTTTAAATCGGGAGACCTCGGTGGTCAATAATTAGATTTCTTTCTTCCAATCTACCTATTTGCGCAAACATCACTAAGAAAGACGCGAACGTCTGATGTGTAATGTGGTGGGGCACAGTCTTGTTGAAACCAGATATTTTGATGGGATAAATCTGGACCAAGAATAAGATCTTTAAGTATTCAGTTTATCAAAAAAGAACGACCTTACAATGAAATTATTCACGATTCCAGCCCACGCATTTACTCTATGTCTAACTGAGCGTGTGCCCCGCATTCAATTTGGGTTTATAGGTCTCCTCGACCAATACCGATAATTTTGTTTATTGACATCATCATTTAAATGTATACATGACGAAAAAAAAAATGTTTTTAATAAACATGGTATTCCAAAAATAAATTTCTTGTAACAATTTCACAAAAATGAAGACCCTTCATAAAGTTCCTGAAAAACTTGCATTCTGAGAGAATGGTACTTATGAGTATGCTTTCACAAAGTAGAGGTTTATGGCTAACTCCATTTGGTAATTATGACGGATACTTAATAATACGTCTATATATTTGTTAGGGTTATTTGAATATTTGAAAATTTCAAGTCGAAAAATCTAATTTTCGAGTTTTCTATCAAACTGAAATTTTCAAATAAACTCGAATATTCGAAAAAAATCAGAAATTGAAAAAAACTTTGAATAAAAGATTAATATTATTCAATCTGTGCGGAATCCTCAACACTCAGATGGAAAAATTTGTAGGTAGACGAATTAAATAATTTTCATTGATTAATATAAATTAAATATCTTTCTCTCTTTGTTTAAACATTTCGACCATAGGTTAATGGTTCGTTTCATAAGACCAAAAACAAAATACTGGTATGGAAGTTTTTTTCGAATATTCGAGTTTGTTTGAAAATTCGAGTCTGTTCGAAAACTAGAAGTTTGGAGTTTTCATTCTACTCTAGTTGAACTCAGCGAGTAGAATTTTTTTAAACGAACCCGAATTTTCGAATGTGTACACACCTCTAGTCTTCATGCATCATTAATTGCTAGGCGGTTGCTTCTTAGGCATCTCGAACATGAGCATACCTTTGAAATTTATGCTCTGTCAATTGTCAAATTGGCAGAAGATTAGGATATTTTTTTTAAAATTACTAACACACTACTTCTTGGATTCTTACCCTATCACCATTTCCTATCGTTATAAGAATTTCTATCCTATGTGCCTCAATAAAATTCACTTTTCAGTTAAAATTAACTCAAAGTGACAATTTAACAAAATGCGACAAAGAAAAAGGTCCTTGAATCAGTTATGGTGGTAAATAATTATTGTACTTCATTTCAAGTATCAGTTACATTTAGGAATATCTAAAAGAAAAAATGTTTAGAATTTCACAGGAAGTCTAAAAGTGTACAAAAATTAAGAAGATGATAATAGTACAGTTCCTTTCGAATCCCCATGTATAACTATACATGGGGACTTAATAATTAAATTAATATATTGAAAAAACTCGTATCAAAAACAAAGTCGACTTGTCGTAACGATTTTTCAGAAAAAAGTGTTTTTATATAATGAATTTATCCTAGACTTTATCTCCTCGTTGGAGTAGATGATAAATTGATGATCCTCAACATGTCTTAGTTTATTTGTGACCGCTAATTATTCTAACTCACCACATTTTTATTTCAATAGTATATATCACTGAAAATGTTTGCTTTAAGATTGTAGGTAATGTTGTATATTGACTAAAATGTGGTTGTCGAACTGGCACTTATTAAATAATAAAAAAATAATAAAGACAATGCGAGTCCTATAACCCCATTTTAGTCAATCACTGGTAATGTTAATCTATTAAACAAATGTATATATTTATTTTTTAAATATTATCTGTATTGACAAACGATGATCACGTGTAATATAATTAGTACCCTATTTAGCTAAATTTTTTATATTTTTGTGTTATGCCAGGAACTAAGAAATTACGCTTGAAAATATTGAATAAGTAATTTTTCTAAATAAATAATAATTTCTGTAAAGAAATGATGTTTCATTTCAAAAATCTTTAGCGGTAGGTCGGTCAAGTTTTATAAGTTATTGCTTGAAATATTTTACATACAACATATTTTAACCTAAGATTTCGGAAATACTAGATTGCGCATTCCCATTACCGGCCGTTCCCACAGTGCGAAAGAGGAGGAAGAATGAAAACAGTAATCTCTTCTCTTTTTTATTGGCTAAGCATAGAATGACTTGATTTCAAACCCAAATAATACTCTATATATAGTTCTGTGCTTTGCCCATTAGCACAGAGGGAAATTATTGTTTTCACTCTTCTTCTTCTCTTGCACTGTAGTGACATCAGGCATAGAGGACGCGCAATCAATTATTTCCTAAATCTGCGATTATAACTAATAACTATCGCTAGTAAAGTTACATGTTTTTCCAATAAATATAAATAATCTGGAAGTGAAGAGTGTTTTTTCAGTATTTTCTGGCAAATAAGGAAAAAATTTTAAAAACTAAAGCCACAATGGCGTTCCACAACCTGGAGTAGGGAATATGTAAGAGAAATGGTAATTATCCTAATTACTAACCCAAAAAATTTAAAATACAAAAAAAATTCTTACCAGAAATAACAAAAAATATATATATTTTTTAATAAAGTAAAATTTTTCATTTAATATATAATGGGGCAGAGCTACTTGCTTTCATACTTTTCTATTGGTCGCTCAATCATCGCCACGCAACATATATTCATACTCATTTCAATATTGCGCCCCGAAGTCGTTTTCTTTGTCAACAGTCGCATGGGTAAACAACTTCAGACAAATTGATGATGTGAAAAAAAACCTGGACTTCAACGAATAGCATAGTCACATCAAGATATTGACATTCATTCTGTTTTGCGTTCATTTTGTGAGGCGAATTCATCATGAAGAACTAACATTTTATACCTACAAGTCGGCCGTGGTGCAGGAATTTAATCCATGCGATTTTGTAGCTCGAGAAAATGCATGTGAAGCCCTCCTAGGCCCATATCCCACATTTGTTATCTTCAGTGATCAGGTTCGCAATCTATAAATAAGCAGAACTTGTAACTGTTTGGTGTGCACTATCGCAAGTTGAAATAACTGGTCCATGTTTTTTTAAAGAAAATGAACAGGCAGTTTCAGTCACATCTGACCATTACGTCCACATGATTTAGAAGTTTTTCCGGCCCACACTCAACGAGATGGATGTAAGAGAAGTATAGTTCCAACCGATCGATGCCACGGCACACAAAATACATGTGTCGGTGACCGTTTTGTAGCAACACTTCCCAAGACGCCCCACCAAACCCATCTGCTTGGTGGGACAATCTGAACTCACCATCATTTTTTATGGAGCTACCTAAAATCACTTGTTTGCAACGGTCATCCTAGGACCCTGGCTCATCTGAAAAACGACATAAGTCAAGCTGTTGATAATAGTTTTCAAACTATCACCTACATACCCCTCGATATGCTGGAAACAGTTGAATGAAACTACCAAGTTTCATTAACACAGTGAATGAAGAATAATATACACCATCTGCCTGATATCATCGATGGATCATCACATTTTTTTTAATTCAATTTGTAAATAAGCAAGTTGCTCTACCTCACCCTGTATAAGAGTTTACAGAAAAACACAATTTTTCAAATTAGAGGGCAATCGGGTAAATTAGTAGATTAGAATCTTTTATACCGTTTGAAATGTCTTACAAACATTTTGTATATGTTCAAAACGAATTCCGGCAACCGACAAACGCAATCAAGTAGATATGTCACCTGTCAATGTTTTGGAATTGCAAAAGGAAGGCCAATTTATAAAAAAAGTTAATTATCAGAAATATCGGAAACACCGAATTTTCTGATGATTTTTTGCATATTCTTTATTAGTATCGTAAAATACGAATCTGGAATTTTTTGGGGGTTTCACATAATTTTCCCAAAAATAAATTTTCACTTTTACATATATAAGTCGTGTTTTTCGATCACTAACTATAAATTTCGCCACTTCTAGTAAAATACACAAACAGGACATTACATTTTTTAACAAAATTTAATTAAGGAACTGCGAAACTCTCAGCTTATCGATTATTTTTATTTTTACATTTGACTTCCATCTTGAAAGTAGGAAACAAGAAACAACTATTGCGAAATGCAGATTTGTCAATTATTTGAAAAATTTATTGATGAATGAATGAAACAAAGGGTGGTGATATTAAATCATCGATGCCTAGGCCTCTATAGGGCCCTTTATATCCTACCGTAGTTGCAGGTCATTCAAGGCCGATCGTCTTTGCAAATCCAAGAAGCCTCGTTAGTTGAGCTTGCAGTCCGTTGAGTGTTGAACACTCTCTGAGGACATGGTCAATTCATCCCCCTCTAAACACCATCTGCACGTCCGGTCATCTTCGACACGAATCTTATGAGGATGATCCCTCATATGACAATGTCCAGTCAACAATCCCATCTCATTCCAGGAGCTCTCCTCCATGATTTAAAAAATTGCTTTCCAGCAACGATTTTAATTCCCTTTTGCCAAGGGCAAGATCCAGATGGTTCAGGGCGTTGTTTTCTATGTATAAGTGAAGCGGAGGCAAGTTCACCAGTATTTCAGGAGCCCTAGTGGGAGCAGTCCTCATCACACTCAATATTCCCACACAAGCCTTCTTTGAACTTTGTCAAGTTGAAGGCTATGTTTGCGCTTTCTTGTACTACGCCACCATACAATAGCGGCGTACAGATCACCATAGTGTATATTCAAAATAGCATAGCACTCTAGGTGTCAGCCCCATGTGCACCCAAAGACTCGTTTACAAGCCCAGAAAGCACACATGGCCTCCTTGGTTATAGTCCCAATATTATCATTCCAGTTCACTCGTGATTTCAGAATTACTCCCAGGTATTTAACTGTCCCCTTGTATTGAAGAATCCTTTCTGCCAATGTAGTTGTGGGAAGTCTCTCTATTATCCCCTTTTTGGCAAAGAGTACCACCTCGGCTTTATCCGGGTTTATTCCGAGCCCTTCCCTGTGGCACTAGCTTTCCGCGACCCGGAGGGTCCACATCAATGGTCCCTCCAGGTCCCGGATATCGCGACCATAGCACAGAATAGGTCTGCGTTTACAAACCAGCATCAGTCAGTTCACTCAGCGGGCGATCCACCACAAGGCTCGACAGAAAAGGCCATAGAACTCCTCCCTGTGGACAGACCCTACTTGACACTGCTTTAACAGTTACATGGATAAACTCAGCATATATTATTCTAGTAGTCCTAGGGATTCAGTATTCCCCCTACTGCTGCGTTTTTTCAAATAGGATGTGTTGGTGATCTAACAACTACACCTCCGAACCAACTTCTTACTTCTTCACCAAATTCTGCAATCACATGGAGTAGAGGTCTAAAGATAATTTTTATGCCATGACTAACTTAAGCAAAATCGTTTTGTTCTATAATATCCTCGAGATTATGTGGTTGAAATAATTATTGTCACATATATTATATTCCAAAAATATTTAGTAACTCTGGAAATACATTCTTGGACTTTCTTGGAATCATTTTCAACTAATCTTATATTTACCATATCGTTAAAGGAGAATTTTTAATATACTTTAATGGCTACAATACATACTCAATATTACAAATATTTTGATTAAAAATTACCGTGGTAGGAAAAAAAACCGACTAGGCAAGAGTCACAAAAGGAAATTAAACACGTATACAAAATAACTGTACAAACTGTATAATAAAATGTACCTAAGAGGAAATTTATAACCTGATGATACACAAAATCTTTTGTGTTTTAATATTATGTATTACTTTATATGATGAATCAATCTTAACATATTTGTCTAAAAAAAACAGAATAAAGCATTTAAGGCAATTTTTTTTTAATTATTATCTTATTACAGATTTTTGCAGCCATATTGTTGGTATTGTTAGTATGTAATTTATTTGAATATAAGCTTAACATATTCAGATAGCGTTTATCTAAAGATCGTAAGTAAATTTAAAACTAAAATAATTAAATTCAACAGAAAGAGGATTATAATGTCTAGTTTTCATGAATCCGTGTAATAACATAACAAATCAGCGCTATCCTTATAGAAGTTGTTCGTAAAAGTCATGCTTATAATAGAAGAGCTAATGAACTCTTGATGTAACGATCTGCGTGTAAGGTTGCAAATTTATATAAGGCCGTTTTAAAGATAGACAAACCTAAAAACTCTTTGCTGGCAGGCCTCCTCCGGTTACTATTCCACCTTCCGTATTTTTGAAAATGCCAAAAAATTTATATTTTTAAACTTGAAGGTATAGGGTTGACATTTGGATATGTTTTAGTTCAAATACAGTAGATTATAGAAAAAATGCCAGCCCGCTCAGCCACTCACGAGTACTTGCCAGACAATATAAGGGTAAAAATAAAATTTGTCGTTTAAAGTTGAAATTTTAACACAAGTTTAAAAATAATATTTCAAGACATTTTCCCAAACCCAGACCATTTTAGCTGTCACAAGTAATGCCAGGCTACCAAATATTGTCGTTGTGGGACTGCGAGAAAGATAGCGTTATACAGGCCTGGAAATGCGACTGAGATAGTTTATCGAAATTAGATGGAGAAGGTAGATTTCATAAGGAAATATTAATAATTTTAAAAAGATTTTTTAAATAAGTTTAACTATTAAAATTTTGTTCACCGAAGTGACTCTTATTTCGGTTGAGCAATTGTGACGTTAATTAATAATAATGAGAAAATAAAAATTAATTAAAATAAAAGATTTTTTAAGGAGAACCATATAAAGGTGGATAATAATTAAGTTATTATTTGCATATTGTGTAAATAAAACAAATCTTTGAATTTTTCATTTTGTTCTTCGTTGTCGTTTTCGTCGCCGCCTTCATCATATTCTGAAAAACAAACCGTATTTTCTTTTTTAGTTAAATGTAAGTAAATTTAAACACGCTTAATAAAATAAGGCCCTGTTTATTCTCATTAAATCTAAAAATAGTAAGTTTCCTAAAATTCTTTCTTCAGTATCTGTAGATTGATTTTTGCCAATGGATTACTTTGATACTATATTATAAATTGATTAAGGATTGCATTTCCTTCAAACCAGTTAAAAGTGTAGTACCCTTCACTTAAAACCCAACCATTATTTTCAGGACGATATATTAAGGAATTTTTTAAATGAGCATTTTGCCATATATTTGTGATATATAGAATTCTTAATAATCGTTGTTCGAATTCACGCTGGCACGGATGTCAATTGGATGAGTCATAACTGAATTTTTTTTTATTGAAATTATGAGCATCAGTTGTGTTATACATTGCAAACTCTATAAACGAGGTTTGTCCCAAAAGTATCGAACCTACCTTCATATCTCCGCATTGGTGTTATTCTTTATCATTCGGTGAGTGACATCCTTCAAAGTAGTCCCCATTTAATTGAATAACATGTTCCCAGCGGTGTTTCCACCTCCTGAAGCAGTCCTGAAAGTCAGTTTTCGGAATTGCCTTCAGTGCATTCATCGCATTAGTTTCAATCGTCTCTTCGTCATCGAACCGGTGTCCTTTGAGTAGCATTTTTAATCTGGGAAAGAGCGAAAAGTCGCAGGGTGCTATGTCGGGACGTACGGAGGCTGACAAAGCTATACGACTTGGTGCTTTATTAAATATTGCTGCATCAAGTTCGATGAATGCGCTGACGCATTGTCGTGGTGAAGCAGCCAATCACCGCTTGTCCAAAGCTGTGGCCGTTTTCTTCTGGCCGCGTCACGGAATCTTTTCAATACTTCAACGTTGTATTCTTTGGTGATCGTGTGACCTCTCGGAGCATATTCGTGGTGCACAATACCTGCATAATCAAAGAATACAGTCAACATTATCTTCCCTTTGCTTCGACTTTGACGTCCTTTTTTTGGTCTTGGCGATTCAGAATGCTTCCACTGTTAAGACTGTCGCTTTGTTTCTGGATCATATCCGCAAACCCATGATTCATCACTAGTAATAATCTTCTCGCGTAAATTTTCATCATTAGAAATCATTTCAAAGCGAAGATTCTTCTGGTCTGCCGTTAGCCATTTTGGAATGAATTTCTCACACACGCGAACCATTGACAAATTCTCGGTTAAAATTCTCCAAACAGTAGTTTTTGGTATTCCAAGATCACGTTCTAGTTCGCTTACAGTCAACCGACGATCTCCTTCAATTACAAGTCGCACACGCTCGACATTTACTGGTGTTCTTGCTCTCGAAGATCGCCCAGAGCGAGAGTTACTGTCAACTGACTTGCTGCCATCTTTAAACAGCTTGTACTACTCCTTTATTCTTGCTTTACTCATACACTCCTCTCTAAATGCCTTATTCATCATATTAATTGTTTCCGAGCAAGATTTTCCAAGATTAAAGCAAAACTTGATGCAAATTCGTTGATCTTTCCGTCATTTTTTACAATAACTGCGACGAACGGAAAAAAGACACTGTAAACAAACGCACACCGTTCACGAACTAACACGTCCAGTCGGTGACTGCGCACACCAATGAGTTCGTGAAGACTTACTGGTGACGCCCATGCCCCACAAAGGTCGCTCGAAAGTTTTGACGCGGAGATATGAAAGCAGGCTCGATACTTTTGGGACAAACCTCGTATTACAAGTATCTGGTAAAACGCTAATTTAAAAGATCCTGCAACACTTTACCCTGAAAATAATGGTTAGATTTTGATAGATGGGTAATACACTTTTAATTTAGATAGAGATACAATGTCTTCCTCAATTTATGATATAATATCAAAAAAATCCGCAGATACTGAAGAAACAATTTTAGATGATCTGAAAGTACTTGCGATGGCCAAAATGGTCAGGCTTTAGGCAAAATGTATTGAAATGTTATATTTAAACTTATGTTAAAATTCCAACATTACACAATTTTATTTTTACCCTTAGATTGCTACCCTTCGAAGTCGTCTAGTAGGTACTTGCGACTGGCTGAGCGATGTGACAATTTTTTTTATAACCTACTGCATTTAAACTGAAACATACACAAGTGCCAAGCTTACATGGTCAAATTTGAAAATATTAATTTTTGGACAGACGGGAGGTGGGATAGTGACTGGATGAGGTCTGTCAGACCAACGTTTTTCATTTTGTATATCTTAAAAATTGTCCTATAAAAACTGTCATATACGCAGTTACATCAAAAGTTCACTAGCTCTTAGACTATTATTTATCCATTTATCCATTAAGAGCAATAGAATAATTTCCTTTATCATCAGTGGTATCCATAAAATCCTAACAAATTTTTATAAACAAATTAAAACAATATTTATATTACAGATTTTACAAATCTATAAACAAACTGTAGATTTTAAGATGGTTTTTATCTATTGCTTAATATAAATTTGTTTGCAAGTAATAAACACATTTGTTAACGGGGGACAAATATTTAATGTCTTATTTTTATGTATCTTACTATTTGTAATGCATTATAGTACTTTTCGTTTTCTTTGATTATGACGCCCGCATGATATATTAATAGTAATTTCAAGGTTTACTTAATTTTAATAGACGGCGATTTTATTGTTCTCGTCGCATCACTGGAAAATAAAATATGAAATTAAAATTTTTGAAATCGGCGAAAAATTAACACCTGATAAAATGTGATCCCACAAAAAAGATTGAGAACTACTTAATTTGCAATTATATTCTTACCTTTTGTTTATAGATCTTGTGTTTGTAGTTATTTATTTCATTTAGTAATAATTTGGCACCGACTTCAAAAATTTCAATTTCATATAAAAGTTCCGTGGAGAGAAGTTCTTGGAATGAGATGTGACATAAAACTAGATCTAGAGCATGGCTTACTAGTGAGCTTCTCCCATTAGGAAAGAAGAGCTTGACGGGCCATCATTTTGAGCAAAATCGGGTCATGTTAAATTTCCCCATATTAGACCTGCTATATTGAATTTCTCTAAAATAGTTTTTAATTCGTACTTTACACCATCAGAAATCCCCCTATGCTAATTCTGAACAAAACTGAGAGATCTTAAATTTTTAGTCCACCATATTGGATCCGCCATATTGAATTTTCTAAAAATAATTTTAAAATAGTAATTTGGATCTTCAAAAACCCTCTAAACCAATTTTAAACAAAATCGAGAGATGTAAATTTTAAGTCCGCGATTTTGGATCCGCTACATTGAATATTTTAAAAATAATTTTAGATTCATTATATACGGCCCCGAAAACTCTCCCACATCAATTTTGGGGAAAATAATCAGTTAGTTGATGAGTCAGTCTGAAGTGAGTCAATCTAGAGTTGGTAAACCTGTATGGGGCTAATCAATGACCAGTCCCAAGCGAGTCTCCAATCAAGAACATGTCGACCATCTGTGAACCTAGTGACAACCCAGTATAGAGTGCTAGACATGAGTATAATTTAAATGTAAGTTAAAGACTTAATTTTAATAATATACAGCTCAATATATCAGGATTGTTGGTCAATTTTTTATAACCGTCCAATTATGAAATATATTTTTAAATTTTTTTCTATATGACGTTCAACTTCAAATTTTTGAGATAGTGAAAATATATGGAAATTTATGTTTTTGAATATTTTTTTATATTTCAAAAAGGTTTTTATATAACAAATGACTGTTTTCGAACTGAAATCTATTTAGAGAACTAGCAATTTTATTTTTATTCAAGAAAACCTGTGAAATAACTATTATTTAATACGTCTTGATATCAAACCGTTGATCCGTCTTTGGTAGGTTTTTACATTACCCATATGTAAAAAATTATGAGATATCCTATTGGCAGTTGATTTGGAAATGGGTTCCCATTAAAGGAAAGTTTGACTGAAAAGGTGGGTTAGGGGAAACTGGGGATGGTGGACCAAATTTTAGTTAAAACGCTTGTATTTTTATTGTTTTAGTATATATTCTCGTTAAAAACAATACTTCTGATCGATACTCTATTAAATTTTGCAAAAAAATTCCAAATTGCTCGCAATTATTAATTATGACATAATGTATAAGTTTGATCTAGTAAAATACGAAATACGCGTCAACCTACCCCATGTCTGGGGCTGGTTGACTTTCCACTAAGCGTAAGTTGACTTATCAAGTAATCAGTGCGAAATGTACGGAAAAATAAGATAAAAGACAATAAGTAATTGCAATTATATTTTTTAGTGAAATAAAGATAATAAACTTCAAATTAGAAAAAACAATCAGATAATCAAACATTTGACAAAGAAAATACTTAACAGATAATACTTTTATCATTAAGTATCTAAAACAAAACTAGAAAATTTTTCTTAAATTTAATCAGTTGGTAACGATCAGTTTTAACTAATAAATCTGACATTCTTATCAACATTAATTATTTGCTAACAGTCTTGATTTAAATAACTAATATAATTATTGCTCTTAAAGAAATAGAATATTTTTGAGATGAAACTTTCAATTTAGTCTTCTAAATCTGAGGTGCAATTTTTACATTCATAAAACAATTGATTTTCATTCACACATTTCGTATGGGCCTATAATTTGCAGATAGTGCGTTGAATTAATCTTTCCAGTGATACCCAAATGATAGAATTCAGTGCACTCTAAACAATAGGCTTCATCCTCATCACTGTCATCATCTTCCTCATTCTTCCTCTTATTTGTCTCACGAAGAGCTTTTTTTCCATTTCCTTTACTCTTGCTAGTCCCTTTAAATTTTCCTTCAGCTACCTTTGGTTTCTTTGTTTTCTTGTTCAGATTGTTATTTTATTTGAAGCGCCTTAAGATTTTCTTTTTCAGGTGTGTCCATATAAATAGTAAGAAATAGACGGATTTTGTATTTCAGTGTATATTTTTAAATTATTGCTATCGGCCAAGCGCTTTCGGTCTAACTTAGACCATCCTCAGGGCTCAGACCCTAGAAACAAGAGAATATGGTCAGCAAATAAGCTTACTCAGTACTCACCAACCACACTCACTCGTCAAAGGGCACACCTTAACTCTGCCAGTTTGAGAACAGTCTCCAGTCGGCAGCATAGCCTCCACACAGAACAAATCGTATACAATTAAAAAAATTTTTTAAAAGTTGTCACAAATTAAAATTAAAACTAAAACATTCAACATACTAGTGCATTAACATTATTAAAACAATAAACCTTTTTAATAACAGCCCAAGTGAGGTTATGCCACACACAGTCATAGCATAGTATAGCAATAAAACTGTCCAAAAATTAAAATTATATACAAGTATGTGTAAGCCTAAGTAGAGATTTTCTGTATGAGTTTTATTTTTTAATTTCTTGTCAATTTGTATTTCAAATCAATAATTCATTGATAATGAGCAAAAAGAGAACAAAGGGCAGAAAGAAAGGGCAGTAAAAGTTTATGAATCTACTGCGTTACTGTTATCGGTCATTCTGTGATATATTTCGAATACTTGGGTTCCGTGGCGTGAAATGATTTCCATTTTTGTCAAAAACTTATTCACATAAATAGCACTTTTCGTTTCCGGGTATTTTTTTTTTACTTTCCAAATGTGGTCCAGGTTTTAGAAAAGGTCTAATATCTTCAGGCAAAAAAAAACAAGTGCTGGACATATAGATTTTTTTCAGGAGTTTTGAATTCTTGATCTGCATTAGTTCCTGAGAGTGCGTTGAAAATAAAAGGCAACTCACAAGAAGCACGTGAAGTAGAAATTGATATGACATTTTCGTCAGTTATTAAAGACGCAAGAGTATCATCCTGCTTCAGAAGTCAATGGAGCAGCACCGTCAGTAACTGATGCTGATGGTAGTGCAATAGTAGGTGAGTTTGATATCAGTCTGTCAGTCACATAAGATTCGCTAAACTCCGAGTCAGGCAATATAGTTTCATTGAGTGGTGATATCCCAGCAACTCGGAATCCGGATTGTATATTATCAATCGTAGTGATGTTTTCATCAACTCAGGAATATCATAATTTATAATATTCTTTCGTGGGGACTCGCTAACCACTTGTCGCATGATTTGTTGAAATATATTTTTAGTGTTCTATCTAAAGGTTGCAGCTTATGGCTACAGTGGGGAGGAAATACTAAATTTATATCTCATTTTCTTTAAAATAACGGAGTACCTCAATTGACAAATGCGATTCGTGGTTGTCTAGATGTAATAGAACATGCGTTTCTTCACTGGGTTTAACGTAATTTAAGAAATGTTTTGCGAATTTTTGAAAATTATCTTCTTTCATTCGCCCAGAAGAATTAGCATCGCCATCTAAACCTAGAGGGCTACCTCTAATAAAATATTCTTTATAGTAGACACGTGTTAGAACGAAAAATGGTGTAGCCATGTTGCCAAGAGATGAGATTGCAAACCGCAACTATTACCAGTGTATCTCGTTCAGCAAAAGTCATTTTTCGAAAGTTTTTAATTCCTCGGCGAGCTATCAGTCTATTAGAAATATGTAAAATTGTCAGTTTCATCTACGTTAGAAATATTGCCAGGACTTAGATTTAAACGGTGATAAACGGTTTTCAAGTCGAAGAACAAATGCACATTGTTTTTATTGAAAGATGCGGCTCGAGATGTACTCGTTGCTTGAGGAGTTCGTAGTGGTGTGTGCTAGGTGAGAAAGAAATTTCCTAACCAATCTTCACCAGCAACCAGTTTTCTGTTCCATGAGTCAGGGATAGATTTATTTTTTTAGCAAACTTTTACGCAAATTTTCGTATTTCTTAAGGTGTAAATCCATAATAAATAGCCTTCTCGAGGAAACTTTCTAATACGAATTCTTCCTGGTAACTAAATATTTATCTATTTTTTGTGTAGCCAGCGCTTTCCAAAGTCGATTCAGATCTTGTCAATTTCGGATTATTTTCTACCCTTTTCTTCATTTTTCCACGTGTCGTTAGAGTGTTTTATATGGAATAAAAATTCCTTTGTTGTAGAATTAATGCTTTTTTTACCAAAGATAATTTGTTAACATGCTCCAGCTAAGACATCTTTGGGTGTACTTCTTCGATCAGTCTTTCCTTTGTATATCCTCATGTTCTGAAACAATAACTTTTGGATAAATTTTAACAAAAAACTGACTACATTTTATGTAAAGTATATCCAGACTACTATAGGATAGGTTGACTAGGTAGTCAACCAGTCCCATTAAAAATTAGTCGTAGTAGGCGTTATTACAAATAATATTACGAGGAAAATAATTGCTTACGTGTTTTGTTTTTCGATAATATGCTCTTTCTACTAAACGACGTAAGTAGGCGATGTCGCGTTCCCAGTGACTCAGGGGGGGGGGGGGGGGGAACGACGATTTCTCGTACCTAGTTGGATGACGCAATACTTTCGAGTAGGACGAGTTTTTGATAATTAGTCAACCTGCCCTTATAGTCAACAATCCCCGGTCTCCCTTATTTATTAGAAGGATCTAAGTCTATTTCCGTATCCTACCATCGTTAGCAGAGTAATAAATTATATTTATCTTATCCGAATCATAGTATTTTGTTTCGATAAGTATTATTTTACTCGATAATAAAAAGGCTAATACCCAATACCAAAAAAACTCATTTTCCTGTAGGATGGAGGAAACAAGGGCAGGATAAGGATAAATGTATAAGATTATGTTCCATGTTGTATAAAAAATAAAGCAACGGGAATTCTTTATCATTATTTTCTTCATAAATTTTAATTTATTCCAAACTCACTTTTTGCCAAATTATGACGTACTCCATACCTGAAACAAAGGGAAACTTTATTATGCATGATGCGTTCAGTGATTAATCAAATCAGCTTAAATTTCCACAAAGAGATATTTAAATTTCTTAAAAAATACGTAAAAATATTATGAGCCATTCTAACCCTTCTAAATTACAGTGTCAGCAGAATTTATGTTAAAAATGTATCATTTTTTTATTTAATGCGTAACAAAGTAAGAATTTTAATTTACGATAGCAATAAAGTTCAGCAAAACATTTTGCTTTGTGCTTATTACATGTCAGTCATATTTGAGAGCCTAATTTATATATATATATATATATATATATATATATATATATATATATATATATATATATATATATATATATATCGTTTTTTCTTTATTTTGTCTTTTCTTGGGTTTAGGTTTTTAAGTTAACAAAAAATGCAAACAATTGACATTTCGCCCTCTATTTAAGGCATTTTCAAATTTTGAGTTTATTTTCCTGCCTAAAAATATTTTTTATATAATTAAAATATTCACACAAGAACATATCAACAATTTTAAAAAACAAACACACACTTTAAAACAGTATTTAAATTTTTTTTTTAAATATTTCATTTTATCGGTACACACCTTGACATTTTGTTTATTAATTAATAATGAAATTCAACCTTTACATCGACTATTTAGGTACTGAGGATACATGGAATGGGAATTTGTTTTATTTTGTATATATTTTTTATATTTTACAATGCACAAAAAAACAAAAAAAAACGCATACATTTAATTTTATATCTAAGAGGATATTCAATTTTTCATACTTATTAACAGGATACAATATTTAATATTTTTGTTTAAAATAGATTGGTGTAAATGTGGCTCAAATTTCCTATATCCGTTCTATCGTTAACAGTGTTTTTATCTTTTTATCATTTCTTTTATCTACAGTTTTTGGTAATTCATATCTTTGTTTTTTATTATGATACTGTTATAATCAAATGTACATTTTTCATCCTGTGTGTGTTTGTTCAACGCTGTTGAGGCATTTTTCGTATATTTATGGCCATTCCATCTGTCCTTTAGCAAGGGATCGAATATACTACATTTGATTTATTCATGAGAGGATTTTTACTTTTTAAATTAGTGAACTGTGTTTTTAAATGCGTGTTTTTCTACAAAATCTAACTAGGGCTATTAAAATTTGGTCACATGTGATGCAAAGTTTATTTGTTTTTGACCTTGTATAAGGTAACTTCATAAAATAACTATTTTTAAAAACGTAGTTTGTGTCTAAAAGTAATACACATTAATATTAAGAAAATAGCTTAATTGAAAAGACTCGTTGAAACTAGATAAACTTTACGTTAAGTTAAATAAAAATTAATTTTCCCCCTTATGTAGACTTTACTGGTAACACAGTGTACTTGTTTGTCTTAATTATAATGTGTATTACTTTTAGACACAAACTACGATTTTAAAAATAGTTAATTTATGAAATTACCTTACGCAAGGTCAAAAAACCAACAAATTTTGAATCACATGTGACCAAATTTTAATAGCCCTATTTGGATTTTCTAGAAAAACACACATTTAATATGGCGCTACGTTAAACAAAATATCTCTAGGATGAAGCATTGTTAAAACTAAGAAGTTTTATCTAGGTTGCGTTGAGTCTTATTTTGCAACAGTGGTGCAATTTACAAAAAATGGGCAAAAAATCTAAATTATCATATACAGCTAAAATTTTGCACATGAACTAAAAATTGCATTTAGAAAACCTTTTTCTAATTATCTTTTTTAATATTTTGATATATGACCCAACTTTTTAATTTTTTTTGAAAAAAATTACCTAATTTTCATTTCGATCGAAGCAAAAATTGATGCCAAAGTCAAATTTGGAATAAAGCTGGTCACATTGCAGAATACCCACTTAGTATCCCGGTATTCAGTTACGGCCATGTAATGTTGGCAATTTACGAGAACTTTTAGCTGGAATCATGTTATTTCACCACAGTACAATACTTAGTTTTTTTTTATACTGGGTGCTCCATGCCGTTTTTTAACATTAATATTTTGTGTTACGTTTTAAGCCACTTTTTAACGAAAGTCTCTGTACTGAGTGATCAATAAACGTCACAACTGACATATACCCAACATAAATAAATAAATAAATGCTTTATTAATAGTTAAACCAATTTAAAAATTTATACCTTGTATTTGACAAATAGACCTTTAAAATAGATTAAAATTGCCAAATAATAAAACAAATCCGAAGTAACCATTTAAATGCAGTACGCTCAAAATTTAAAACTACCTGAAGAATAAAGAAATAATTATAAGAGTTAACGAATTAATTTTTTACATGCTTTATTCAGGGTTAGTTTTGCCACGGCGTGGCGGTGAGGGCCATCCCAGGATAGCACGAGACCCTCACGTAGAGGAACAAATTTTGCAACATACAAAACCATGTTACAAAATGGAGTATACTTGAAACTCTACCAGAAAAGTTACTTCACCCATATGACATTGAAAAAGTACGCGTTATATTGCCGGATGATTATCCCGCAGGACTTCAATACTCCAACTGGTTTATCCAGCAACATAACCTAAATCTAAATTTATCCCACCTTATTTTGTTTACCGATGAGGCCGATTTTACAAGAGATGGCATAATAAACATACAATTTACATTTTCGGACTTATGAAAACCCGCACGCTATAATTCAAAGCAAACACAAACAAAGGTTAATTGTAAACATGTGGGCTGTCATAATCGGAAATAATCTTATAGGTCCATTTTTTTTTGGAAGGAAGACTCAACAGTGAGATTAGATTACAATTCTTGCAGCGTACCTCCTGACAGAAGAATGCAAATGTATGCTGTATGATGCTTCACATCATTTTAATCATATAGAAGGTCAGCATTTAATAAACGTTTTTGGCCCTCGATAGATAGGTCGAAGTGGGCCTGTTTTATTGCCAGCAAAGTCTTCAGATCTAAATCCCTTAGAATTTTACCTCTGGGGATATCTAAAATAACTAGTTTATTGAACACCAGTAAATACTAGAGAACTACTAGCGAGAATAACACAGCATTCTAACGAAATCCGTAATAATGCCGGAATATTATTTGCAGTGCAGCAAGTATGCGGAACCCATATTGAATATTTGCCAAAATAACATTTAAATGTTTTTACTATCTTTGCATTTTAATTTTAATAACATTGTAAATTGATTGAGCTAAGGTTTGCATCCATGAGACAAGTGGATCCTGAATATCAATAAAATTCAATTTAGTCAAGAGACAAGAATGATTTACCCTATCAAATGCCTAGGAAAAATCAGTATATACATCATCGACCTGGCAACGATCTTCTAAAGCACATAATAAGGAATTAACATAAATGTAAAATTTTTAACTCTGGACTTCCCCTTACAAAAACCATGTTGTCTCGAAAATATGTAATTTATAAAAACAGTTGTTAATCTATCCGTCAAAAAATAACTGAATATTTTTGAAAATATGGAACACTTGGAAATTGGCATATACTTTTTCTATGTGCTTTATTTGAATTTTGGTAAATAGGGTTTACATAACTCCTTTTCCATTCATCAGGAAAAATACCACTTTGAAGGGATAAATTCTATACTTTGCTTAATATAAATGAGAAAATACATTGGCATCGTTTTATAAACAACATTATTATGTTTTCACGATCACAGCCCAATTTGCCCTTTAATGTGTTTACCTTGTTAAAAAGT
This sequence comes from Diaprepes abbreviatus, assembly GCA_034092305.1. Classification (NCBI taxonomy): domain Eukaryota; kingdom Metazoa; phylum Arthropoda; class Insecta; order Coleoptera; family Curculionidae; genus Diaprepes; species Diaprepes abbreviatus. The sequence continues at coordinate 7,325,744 of JASJET010000090.1, read as the reverse complement.
TCCTCGGGTGAAAATTTATAAGAAAAAAAATCATCATTATACGCATATCCTAACATAGAACGAAAAAAATTATGTCTGTATATAGTGGAATTTAATTTTGTTTACAATCATAAATTAATAATCATTCCGAGGAAATGAGAAAGGAATTTTAAAATCATTTATATATATATATACATTTGGGTTGATTAGCTTCGTCTGATAAAGATCAATTCCGTGAATTGCTTAACGGTGTCATTTTTATATTATTTTTATTTCATCCAAACAAATGCATTTTTATCGAAACATGAATTCTCCCGATCTTTTATTCAAAATATAACGTGGCGAATATTGAAATAGTTCTCGTAGAACGAAGAGCAGATGAGAGAAAAAAACGACTCATACGCTTGAAAGTCAAGTCCCAGGTTCTGTTGTGAAATTTTAATACTTCTCATTTTTCCTTATAAGTCGTTTAATAAATGATGGGGTAAAATTATGATAATTAATTTCCTCATCTCATGTCAATCATCAAATTTTCTTTTCAGCACAGCACTATTAATGGCATAGTCTTGTTTTTGGGTTGTACAAGTGGTTTGCCATGACTCCAGTGGTGGACCACGAAATACAATTACTAATGCAGTAGTTATTTCTTTGAAGTTCCAGTTATTTGCAGTAGCGGCAGTTCCAAATTGTCGTTTGTACATTTTTCAAGATGTTTGATCGTCGAAAGTTGGGGGTGTGATATTCTGTTCGAAGGTTACTATTTTATTAAAAGGGCCATGCTTCTTTATTTTATTAAATTCTGTTTAAATGTCCTTCATTTTAGATTCTATAACATCTACTACTAAGCATATTGTTGATTCTATCTTGTCTACTATTCGATTCAATACTATTTACTTCTTGTCTTACTTCTCCTATGCCTAGTCGCAACGCGCCTATCTCTTTTTTTGTTCTTTCTCTTGGATCTATTTACAAAGTTGATCTTCATCTTTAATGCGACGTTTTTCTTCTTTCTCTTTTTCTTTTAAAGGTGTTAAATTTTCGACGACGTTCTTCTCCTTCCTGTTTTTCTTTCGACATTATTCTTCTTCTTAGCCACGTTTTTCTTCTTTTTCCTGTTTTTCTTAAAGACGACGTTGGTCTTCTTTTTGGCGACATTCTTCTTCTTTTCACTTGTCTTTAAAGCGACGTTCTTCTTTCAATACGTCTCATAAAATCAGCCACTGTTCTATTTAGCTGCTCCATTTTAGCTGTTTGTTGTATAAAATTTATCATAAGAACGTCTAGAATATTGTTGAAAGCTCGGTTCTAAGCTTCTTTCTTGTTGTTAAATGTGATAGGGAATTCTGTTTTTGCTATTTCTTAGAGTTTTAAAATAGAATATTCTATAACTTTGTCGAAAATTCGGTTCTAAGCTTCTCGCTTGATGTTTTTTCGCCAGTTTTTTGGGTTTCAAAACGGAACGTTCTAGAATTCTACCGAAAATTAGTCTTATATTTTAACTTGATGACAAAGCCAATAGTGAAGTCCGTTTTCCTCTATCTTCTGGTTTAAAAATAAAATTTTCCAAAAGTTCGATCATAATTCTTGCTTCTAACTGCAATTGTTACGATTTTCTCTCTCTTTTATGCTCTCTCACTAGCTTCGAACAAAAACCACACCTTTTACCAATTATTTTTCCTCCTTTATTAATCATTTGTTATCCCTTTCACTGGTTAATCACAACTGACTAACTTTAATCCTGTTTACTTATTTATATGCACCTATGCAATATACTTTATTAAAAGTCTAGAATTCCACTAAAAACATGACTAGTAATGATAACTAATTATTATACAATTTTTACGACATATCTGAACTCAGACAGCTGTTCTTTACAATATTTTTATAAAGACACGTCCGAATTCAGATAGTCCTTCGTTACAACACATTTTTGTTAACAAATATTTGTCTTTGTTCGTTACATCCAAAAATAAAAGAGCCACCCTGGTATTTTAGTTTTTAATTTTATTGATATTATTTACACACGCAACCAATTTTAATTAATTAATTTTTAAGTGGCTTGAAGAAACTGGTTCATTTTTAACGTATACTTTGTTATTCTACACTCGTAAGAAGTAGAGGGACCATAGTACTTAAATTAAATGATGATTTACTTTTATTTAACAAGAACTTATTATAAATAAATTTTAAATAAATGAATTTGCTTTTTTAAATATATTAATTAAGTATGAGTATAAGCTTTTAATGTAAGTAAAGCTTAAATTTATTTATTTTTACCTAAGACAATACAAAATGTGGGCTCATGTAAGATATATGTCTTATCAAACTATTTAAAAGACCAATTCAGCACAAACAATTTTTAGTAGATTGTATTTTTTTTATAATGGGTAAACTTGTAGAAGACTCTGGTAAAGACTGGCCCCAGATTCTGGCAATTGTTGTAGGTAAGTTCATTTATTAGTCTCAGTTATTAAAACGGTCTGGAGAGAAACTTCTAACAATTTTTATATATTTTTTAGTATTTTGAACTGAAAAAAGTTGCTTTTTACGATTAAAAAAAATTTTTAATCCTTGACAAATACCGCAAAAATATATTTTCTTTAATTTAGATAAAAAAATAAAGTCGATGAAATAATTTTTTATGTATAATTATTTGTTTTTTAATTCTGTTATTGTATACATCTAGTCATCATTATTTTCATATGGATGGGAATATTCACTCATAATTATTAGTATGAAAATTTATGGTACCAGGGAGACACTTGATAAGGCGTTGTACAAAAATTTTTTACAACTAAATAACTTTGAATAGTTTTCGTATAAGCTATATAAAATTTATGATTCTCAAAATAAAATTTAAAGAATTTGTTTTGAGTAAAGAAATTACATAAAAAGTTTTTTTTTATATAGTAGGTAAATAAATTTTGAATTAAAAAAAATTGTTAATATAATATTCAAAAACGATAAAAAAAATAGTGAAACTAATTTTTCCAACTTATGAGGCAATACTCCCTAGCCAAATCAGTTATCACAAATTTTAATTTAAAAAGTGTTTCTTTATTAATTGGGTTTTAATTTAAAAATAAAAATATTCTAAGGACGTTTACAGTCACTTATAATTTGGGATTTCACGAATTGCATATAAATTAAACTGTATTTAATAATAACGGCTGGTATAGGTGTTTAAAGAAAAAGTATTTAATTCAAAAATTTTTTGTAGCATGTATACCATCACTAACAAGTGCTTTTTTATTTTCCTGGCCATCGCCATTTTTATTGGTGCTTATGAATGACAAAGTTAACTACGATATTAGTGAAGATGAAGCAAATCTTTTACCGGTATTATTACCAATAGGTAAGCAATTTCTTTTATAATCACTTTCATCATCTTCATCATCATGAGCGCTGCAATCAATCTATCGTCGGATATAATTTTCCCTTAAATTTGCCTATTCATGCCAGTCATTTGTTCTTTGCATCTAGTTATGTTTTGCTATTTGTTTGATACCATTAGTCAATTTGGTTTGAACTCTACAACTAGTTTTTTTATGTTATCTCTGTCTCCACTTGATAATTCATCGTATCCATCTCATTTCATAATTAACTATGCGATCCAAGAGCCTGAAGTCAAGTATTTTTCACTTCATTTGTGTCGCCTGAAGTTTACTAACTCTTATTTAGTGCCAAAGCTTCTGTACCATATGTTAATTTGGGCAGTACATAATGATCTAAAGTTTGTGATTTAATTTTTGGTAGAAATCCGCTCTTATTTCGATTTTTTGTCCCAAATATAAATAGGATTCAGTTTGATCTATCTCGTTTCCTAATTAGATTTAGTCATTGTGTTCTGCGATGATATTTTCCCATCCCAACTTTATCTTTAGATCTTTTTAGTGCTGTTGACATTCAGTCCTTTCTTACTATTTGCTATCAAGGTGACATCGCCAGCAAGTCTTAAATGATTTGATTTTTCTCGATCTATTGTTAGTTTTTTGTCTTCTTATTGTAATGTTCCAAACATATCTTCCAGAGCCAAAGTAGAGAATTTTGTAGATATCGAATCTCCGTGTCTTACTCCACGACGTAATTAGATTTCTCCTCCCTTCAGTCGTGTTGTAGCATATACATAATACGTTTACATTTTTTTATAATAATAAAAATATTAATATTATGTATGAACAATCAAAAATATTATACCGAAGTCTTATTCGCAAATGGTGAACTATTATATTAAAGTGTGCGTATTTTAAAAAGTATTTTCATTGATTTATATTTCAGTTGGTATAGCGACACTTAAAAGATAATAATTAAAACAAATTGAAATATGGATTTGTTTTTGGCACATAAAAGACTGAGAATATTAAATTTAAATATAGTTAAATAAAAATAATACTAATATTTTAACTACGATAAAAATGTTATTATGATGAGATTAAATGTTTGACTAAATTTTAAAATTATCAGAACTAGTTAGGAACTAATAGAAGTTTTATTTTATTATTAGGATAATATCAGTTTCTACACTCTATAGAGTGTCCGGTAAGTACCTCCTGATTTTTCGGGAGGTCAAAATAATCTTACTTTGTCATAGAAAGAAAATTTCTAAAGTGCCCCTTAACAGAGATACACTGTACTAAAAGGGTACCCAGCGATTTACCTTATCGGCTCTGTTTTGAACCGACTTGTATAATTTATTGAAATTTTAATATTTTATAGAGGAAATAAAGACTTAAACAATACTACAGTTTTTTAAATTCTTTGGTTATCCCTCTTCAAAAAGGGTACTGTTAATTTATTTCAATAAAACTGGCAGTTTTCGAGATAAGTCGATTTTTATGCAAAGCTTGCAAAAGTTACTAATGCTAAACATAAACAGGTAAAATTCAGGTTGTTCTTGTTAATACCTACATAGCGAATTACTATTGACGGAACTTGTCAACACCGCCTTCGCGTAAAAATACGCAGAGTATGCTGATATGCATTTAATTTATGGTGAAGCGCTGTCAAATTGTTCGTAGGCAAGAAGACTTTATGCTGAAAGATTTCCAGCTCGAAAATTGCCAAGTTCAAAAACCTTTCAAAGGGTTGCTCGAAGCTTGAGGCAAACAGGTAAAAGATAATTAGAAAATAATCATTACAGTTAATGAACTAATTTTTTAAATGTTTTATTCAGGGTCATTTTTGCTGCAATGTCGCGATGAGTGTTCTCCTAGGAGAGCATGAGACCCTAACGAAGAGAACAAATTTTGCAAGATATTGCTGACAACGCTTCCAACAGCATAAGGGAGCTCGCGACATAAAACAATGGTACAAAATTGATTGTACATGAAACTCTAACAGAACAGTGTACACTCGTACCGCGTTGAAAAAGTACACGCTCTCTCGGCATGATTATCCCATAAGAATTTAATACTCCAACTGGTTTATACAGCTACATAACCTAAATCTAAATTTTTCCAGCATAATTTTGTTTACCGATGAGGCCGATTTTATAAGAGATGACATAATAAACTAACACAATTTACATTTTTGGGTTGATGAAAACCCGCACGCTATAATTCAAAACAAACACCAACAAAGGTTTATTGTAAATGTGTTGGCGGGTATCATCGGAAATAACCGTATAGGTCTATTTGTTTTGGAGGCAAGACTCAATGGTGAGATTTATTTACGATTTTTACAGCAAAATTTAAATAATTTATTGGATGACGTACCTCTTGATAGAAGAATACAAATGTAATACAGGCATGATGATAATCCACCTTATTTTAACCGAATAGTACGTCAACACCGAACAAACGTTTTTGGCCCTCGGTAGACAGGTCGAGATGGGCCTATTTTATGGCCACCAACATCAGCACACCCTGCATGTTTCCTCATTACCTGTTTGTGTTTAGCATTAGTAACTTTTGAATGTTTCGCATAAAAATCTATTTATCTCGAAAACCGTCAGTTTTATCGAAATAAAGTAAGAGTACCTTTTTTGAAGAGAAATGATCAAGGCATTTAAAAAATTAGTTTTCAGCTCTGTAAAATGTCACCTGTCAAAAATTAGGCCCAACGAGTGTGGCTGCAAGTCCGTTCCTAACTTCTTTAATGATCTAAAACATCTACTGTAGTACGGTTTAATGAGTCTTTATAGCCTCTATAAAATATTGAAATTTCATTAAATTATACAAGTCGGTTCAAAACTTAAAGCCGATATGGTAAATCGCGGGGAACACCTTTAGGGCTTTGTATCTTTGTTAAAGGGCACTTTAGGAATTTTTTTCTATGAGAAAGTAGAATTATTTTAACCTCCCGTGTATGCTTCCAAGAATTAGGTGGTACTTACCGGACACTTAGTATCTGTCTGTACATGATTTTCTCAGTAACTATCAAATGCACTTTATTCCGATTCTTACTAATGGATAGATTGTTTTACGAAAAGATACAAACATTGACATAATAACAGCAACTCCCATGCGATGCATAGATAATTTTTTTGTTTCTCAAATTTGACACCCAGTCAAATATGTAAAATCAAAATCGCTAGCATTTTAACTCTACTTTGATGCCAAACTCTGTTATTTTAATTATAAAATTCAGAGGAAATCAATAATTGGTAAGTCCAAATAAGGAAAAAGAGTTTGAACCAATTTCTGTAACAATGCATCATCACCCTTACAGGAAATGAAACCCGGAGTTGGTTAGTACCGAGGACCGTAATACAAATCCCATTATCATGTTGCCAGTAGCTGGCCTCATTAACTTTATCTTTAGATTTGTTACAATTCATTTTATGTATATTAATAACAATTATGCTGGATTATAGTAAATATATTTTTCTTTGATTGTGACGCCCGCAAGATAAATTAATTTCAAGGTTTGTTGTGTAATTTATCTTGCGGGCGTCACAATCAAAGATGAATGTAATCCAGCATAATTCCTATTAATATGCATAAAAATAAACTATTTTTAAAAGTAAAGATATGTTAATGAGGCTATCGACTTACAACCTAATCTTGGTGTAACGAATTCCGCGTTTTATTCCTAATGAGGTGCTGATGTAATGTTACAGGAATAGGTTTATACTATTTGTTATTATTTGAGCTTACTAGCCATTGGGACTTTATTGACTTTATGGTCTTGCCGATTTTTTTTAAATAGTCACCAGATCAGGATTTGGACTCGCATAGCGTCATGATAGTGTCCCTAATAACTCTGAATCTTATATGGTTGAATTAATATTCTAATTACACTAGTCAACAAGCACAAAAAAAAATTGCGACTGGTGTTATAATGGCTGTTCGTGGGAGTTTAAAGCATCCTGACTGCGAATTCATCAAAGAAAAATTTTTCACCACATACCATGTTTTATTAAAAATTAACAGACAACTTTTTTATTTCTCTTTATTTTACAATTTTTTCAAAGAAATTTTGCACTACCTTGATTTTTTAAATTTTAAAGAAGTTGGACCCCACGTTGGGCGCCAATCGCGACGATAATTGCAAAGGAGCTACACCTAACTACATGCGATTACCCACAAACTGCCCATAAATAAATCTAGAACACTTTGTTATTATTTAAAATTTTGCAATGTTTACTTGTGTATTTATATTTTCAATTTTGAATATGTAACAAAAATTTAATTAAAATATTAGTATTTATTGCATATATATGATTATATGTTGTTGTTGAGCGCGAAATATTTTTACCAATTTGAAATATTTTCAAATTTTCTAACTTATTATCAAATTAACCTTCCAATATATATAACCATACATTTTTCAATGTATCAGTTATTTTTAACCGACTTCTAAAAGAAGGAGGTTCTCAGTTCGTCGAATATGTATTTTTTTTATGTATGTACACCGATTACTCAGGAACGGCCGCACCCATTTGAATGAAATTGTCTACATTATATTCAGGAAGTTGCTGCGGTGATCCCATATTTTTTTGAACGCAATTGGTGCAGTAAAATCCAAGATGGGCTGACAATATGGCGGCCAAAATAATTAATTTTGTCAGATTTTCTCCAAATTTGGTATGGGGGAATTTTTGGTGCCGCACACAACGAAAAATGTGAAATTATTTTTAAAAAATTCAAAATGGAGGCACATGTCGTACAAAAAATTTTAATTATGTCCGATTTTCTCTAAAATTGGTACCGGGGAGTTTTCGGAGTCACACATAACGAATTTAAAATTATTTTAATAAAATTCAATATGGTGGACAAAAAGTTAATTTTATCTGATTTTCTCCAAAACTGGTACGGGAGAGTTTTCGGGGTCGCACATGACGAATCTAGTTATTTTAAAAAAATTAAATATTTTTTTCAAAATTCATTTGCGGGAGTTTTTGGAATCGCACATTACGAATCTGAAATTATTTAAAAAAATTAAATATGGAGGATTCAAGATGGTGGATTAAAGATTTTACATCTCTCGTTTTTGTCTTAAATCAGTATTGGAGGATTTTTGTTAGTGTTAATTACGAATTTAAAATATTTTGTGAAAAAGTCAATTTGGCGGATTCAATATGGAGTTATAAAAATTTTACAAATTTTGATTTTCTCCAAACTTGATATAGGGTGTAAATTATGAACTTAAAAGTATTTTTTCCGGATTCAATATGGCAAATCTAGTATAGCAGACTAAAAATTTTACATTTTTCGATTTTGTTCAAAAGTGGGACTGACTCGTTTTTGAGGATGTAAATAGCGAATATAAAATTATTTTAAGAAAATCTAATATATCAGATGCTATATAACGGTCTAGAAATCTTAAATTTCCTGATTTCATCCAAAGTCGATACTTGGGGGCTTTGAAGGATTTAAATGTCTTACGAATATGAAGTTAATTTTTTACAACTATTAGGTTGATAAAATACAATATGAAGGACTAAAAAATTTACATTTTCCGATCTTGTCTAAATTGGTATTGCGGGGTTCGTGGGGCTTATATAATATACAGTCTAAAATATATCGGGCTAAGAAATTTACGTCTCAAGTTCTTTAAATACGATATTGGAAGGTTTTGGGGCTTATATTCTAAAATTAATTTGAAATTTAAGATACCGAATTTACTATGACAGATTAAATATTAGATTGACACAATTTCACTGGTATTTGGAGAATTCTAAGAATCAAAAATCTCGATTAGTACTTAGCTCAAATAATTTATGGATATCATAATGAATTCAAAACTAAAAATCGAAAATAAAAATTTTAATAAAAAAAATTGAACCGACTTCTAAATATGCGCTAAAAAGTGAAAAACAAAAATAAATTTTTATATGAAATAGAAATTTTTTAAGTCGGAGCCAAATTATTTCTAAATGAAATAAATAACTACGAATATATACAAATTATGGTAAGAAAGCAATTACAAATAAAGTATTTTTAATCTGTTTATGCGAATCACATTTTGTCAGGAATTAGTTTGGCGCCGACTTTAAAAATTTGAATTTCATACAAAAGTTTATAGTTATTTTTCACTTTTTAGCGCAATTTTAGAGGTCGGTTCAATTTCTTTTATAAAAATTTTATTATTTAATACAAACATTTTTATATAAAATTTATACACAAGTTCAAAACAATAAATAAGCAAGATATTTTAAGGATAACAAGATTTATTTACAAAAATACACATGAAAATACATTTATTGTAAGCCTTTTTGTACATTACTTTTTGCAAATGTTGACTTTCGTTTATATTCCTGATCGCTTTCCCATCTATCTTGGTAGCGCTGCTCCATTGTTAAACGTCTTGGTGGAACCTTCCTCCTTACTCGTCACTAACTGCACCCAAAATTTTCTGAGAAAAAATTTGAATAAGAGTGCAAATAGTGCAAGTGCAGTAGCTTTCAAGTAGTTCTTCTGCAAGTTTTTTGTAGTTTTCTAATTTCGAAACAATTGTTTAAAAAGAACTTCATGCAGTTAATTCAACGTCACTTAATTTTTGATCAGACTGTTGATCCCTTAGTATTTTTCTAATTTGTGGTCCAACAGATATTCCTTCCTTAACCTTAACATCACTTAGTTTAGGAAAATTTTGTTTCGCATCTCCTTTTTTATCTAATGCTTTACAAAATACTTCATCAATCCCAGTTTAATGTGTAATGAAGTTTATAATACTTTTTTGGGATCGACAGGAGACATATTTTTTACGTTAGCTTGACCTGGAATACACTGGTCTCTCGAAAGCCATTCTTTTACTTGGTAATGGCTCGGTGTTGCTCTACTGTCCAAAGAAAAAGAAAACAGCAATTCTTCGTAAATTCACCCTTAAGCCCTAGTAATAGTCCTACGACTTTTAGGTCACCACATATTTGCCACTTATACGTATCATAGCTTATTATATTTAGAATAAGTGACATACTTTGACATACATGTTTTCTTCGTCTCAACTGCATGTGCAATATTTTTATATGTTTTTATTTTCAGGTATGATGGTTTCGTCAATTTTCTTTTTCAAAATTCATGACTTTATTGGACGAAAATACACATTAATTCTTTTGAGCATACCACATTCACTATTATGGATTATTAGCATTTTTGCCACAGACATTTATATACTTTATGTAGCAAGATTTATCTGTGGTATCGCAGATGCCGCCATGTATGCTGCGTTGCCTATTTACATTGGAGAAGTGGCAACCCCTAGAGTAAGAGGAGTATGGGGAAATGGACAAACGTTTTCGTTCAATGTTGGATTTTTATTAATTAATATAATTGGTAAGTAAATCATCACCATCAACAATTCTTAAACTAAAAATATAGAAACTTAGAATTTAACCATTACGGAACAAGTATTTATAAATGTTGTTTCTCTTAACAACCATTGCATTTTTTACTTGCTAATTGCTTTCTTCAATTTTAAACTGGAATAGCTTGTAACATTTTTTAAGCTAACTTCAAAAAAAGCAGGTCTGATGAACTGACTCTTCAAAAAAGGGAGTCTCGATACAAGGCCTAACAATCACCCTGAACTCAGGATCTCTTTGTCTGACCAAAAATCTAGTAAAAAAGGAAATATTATACAGAAAAAGAGCTCTAAAACAAAATAGCTACAAAACAATCAACTATAAAAATAAATAACGCAGTGAAATTGCAACAAAAATTCACTTAAAAAATAAGCTTCTCTATTAATTAAGCTGTTTGAATTAAATTCTCATTTCCTCAAATTAATTTTATAGAGAAATATGAAAATTTTCTTAAAATTCTGATTTTTGTTTTACAAAATATTCAAAAAACTGTCATTTTCGATACTAACCTGAACTAATCTAAACTAACCATAAAAATTAAAGATTCCTTTATAATTTGACCATATTTGACCAAAAATGCTCTTTTATATTCAAATTTCAATACAAAATCCCAACTTTTGGAAATTTTCATTGCCATACTGCTGAAAATTCTTTGAAATAGGTGTGTATTTTGAAAAACTCTTATATGGCTCTCATTCGGAAACGAATTTTATAGACAAATCGCCATACCTCCATACATGAAAGCCGGAACAGATAAAATCAGCAGATTCTTCCGGAAACATAACATATTTTGAAAACACAATCGACAAAATCTATCTGGAAGATCATGATTTACATAAAATCGAATTCATTGGACTTAAAAATAAAGGTATCTTGAATAAGAGAAAGGATGCACCTTAATTGTCCTTCAACTTAGAAAACTTTCCTCAGGCCGGATCATAGTACCGATTAGACGACGTAGCTCAAACTGGCACTAAAAACGACTCTCAAAAAGAAGGCGGGGTCAACACCAATTAATAGGTATGATCTACGACTGCGTTCAATCAGCAAGCCCAGATGATGCCAGTTTTCAAAATAAAAAAGAACTAACGAACGCATGTATTTCCAGATTAATAATAAATCACATGTTCCCATCGCTAAAGCAGTGCTCAGCAACAGTTTATTTATTTAGTTCTTGTAACCAGTTTACAGAGAGGACCTTTAATACTAAAAATGTTTTTTTTCTTTACAGGAAGCTACTTAACAATTCAACAAACAGCATACGTTTGTTTATCTTTGCCAATATTATCTGCTATACTGTTTATATGGATGCCAGAATCTCCCCATTATTATATTATGAAAGGCAAAGATGAGAAAGCCCGAATATCCCTACAATGGCTATTAAGAAAAAGAAATATAGAGGTTGATTATCTACAACTTAAGTCCGATGTCCACAGACAAATTTCGGAAACGGGAACTTGGACAGATCTATTAAAAATTATCAGTAACCGAAGAGCTCTCACTGCTTGCATATTTTTACGAGTAGCACAACAATTCGCAGGAATAATAATTTTTGAAACATATATTCAGTTTATTTTCCAAAAATCTGGAAGTGCTTTAAGTCCACAAATCTCTGCCATAATTTTTTCGGCAATGCTTCTATTTGTTATGTGGATTTTTATTCCTTTCTTAGATAGAATGGGAAGAAAAAAATCATTTGCTTTCTCAGCATTAGGTTGTTTTGTAGTTCTCTTGGCAGAAGCCATATACTTTTACGTAGATGAATTTAAAAAAGAAATAGATTTGTCCAATTTCCAGTGGTTTCCGTTGGTAGGATTAGTAGCATATGTAGTAGCTTATTGTGCCGGTATAGGTCCTTTAGCTGGCCTAATGGCTGGTGAACTATTTTCAGCTAGTATTAAAGGCAAAGGCCTTGCTGTGACTAATGTCATAATAGGATTATTATTAACTTTAAGTACGTTCATGTTTAAAAGCTTAAATAATTCTATTGGGCTATACGCTCCTTTTGTAGTATATTCAGCATTATCTTTTGTAGGTTTTATTATAGCTTTTTACGTGATACCAGAAACAAAAGGTAAAACTCTTGAAGAAATTCAGCAAGACTTGAAATCTAATAGTAAGCCTAAAACGATAGATATTATAGAGTAGTTAAAACTGAAATATTGTTAAGTTACTACGATTTTCTCATATATTAACGTTGCATCAATGTACTGAAATTTTGCAAAATTGTTTGAGGACTTCTTTGTTATTGAAAAAACTACGTATACAGTGAGGACGTGAACGTAAATTTTTTCCAATATATTAAATTATACAAGGTGAAGCTGTGCTCTAATTAACTTTAATTTTCTAAATAGTTACCTTCAAGTTTTTGCACACTTTTAGACCTTGCAAAATTCTGAAAATTTTTTCTATTACATGTCTTATACCTAAACATTTTTCATTTATTAACAGTTAAAACTCAGAATGAGGTATTTAGAGTTTTTCATTATACTGAATATTGGAAATGCCTTTTTTTGGTTAATTGATTGCAACATAGTCCATTTGTCAATTTATTCTGAACATTTATGAATATTTCTGTAGAATATCAATTAACCATATTTCTTGATTAATCAGATTCTTTAAGTCCTCTAAGTTAATTTGCTTAGCTTCGAAAACTTTATTTTTAAGGTAATCCCATAAAAATAAATCAAGTCAAACGAGTTTAAATCGGGAAACCTCGGTGGTCACTAATTAGATTTCTTCCTTCCAATCTACCTATTTGCGCAAACATCATTAAGAAAGACGGGAACGTCTGAAGTGTAATGTGGTGGGTCACAGTCTTGTTGAAACCAGATATTTTGATGGGATAAATCTGGACCAAGAATAAGATCTTTAAGTATTCAGTTTATCAAAAATGATCGACCTTACAATGAAATTATTCACGATTCCAGCCCACGCATTTACTCTATGTCTAACTGAGCGTGTGCCTCGCATTTAATTTGGGTTTATAGGTCTCTTCGACCAATACCGATAATTTTGTTTATTGACATCACCATTTAAATGTAGATATGGCGAAAAAAAACAATGTTTTTAATAAACATGGTATTCCAAAAATAAATGTCTTGTAACAATTTCACAAAAATGAAGACCCTTCATAAAGTTCCTGAAAAACTTGCATTCTGAGAGGATGGTACTTATGAGTATGCTTTCACAAAGTAGAGGTTTATGGCTATCTCCATTTGGTAATGACGGATACTTAATAATACATCTATATATTTGTTAGGGTTATTTGAATATTTAAAAATTTCGAGTCGAATATTAGATTTTTCGAGTTTTCTAACAAACTGAAATTTTCAAATAAATTCAAATATTCGAAAAAAATCAGAAATTGAAAAAACTTTGAATAAAAGATTAATATTATTCAATCTGTGCGGAATCCTCAACACTCAGATGGAAAAATTTGTAGGTAGACTAATTAAATAATTTTCATTGATTAATATAAATTAAATATCTTTCTCTCTTTGTTTAAACATTTCGACCATAGGTTAATGGTTCGTTTCATAAGACCAAAAACAAAATACTGGTAAGGAAGTTTTTTTCGAATTTTCGAGTTTGTTTGAAAATTCGAGTCTGTTCGAAAACTAGAAGTTTTGAGTTTTCATTCTACTCGAGTTGAACTCAGCGAGTAGAATTTTTTTAAACGAACTCGAATTTTCGATTATGTACACACCTCTAATTTTCGTGCATCATTAATTGCTAGGCGGTTGCTTCTTAGGCATCTCGAACATGAGCATACCTTTGAAATTTATGCTGTGTCAATTGTCAAATTGGCAGAAGATTAGGATATTTTTTTTGAAATTACTAACACACTACTTCTTGGATTCCTACCTTATCACCATTTCCTATCGTTATAAGAATTTCTATCCTATGTGCCTCAATAAAATTCATTTTCAATTAAAATTAACTCAAAGTGACAATTTGACAAAATGTGACAAAGAAAAAGGTCCTTGAATCAGTTATGGTGGTAAATAATTATTGTACTTCATTTCAAGTATCAGTTACACTTAGGTATGGGATATCTAAAAGAAAAAATGTTTAGAATTTCGCAGGAAGTCTAAAAGTGTACAAAAATTAAAAAATCGAAGATGATAATAGCACAGCTCCTTTTGAATCCCCATGTGTAATTATACGTGAGGACTTAAGGATTAAATTAATATATTGGAAAAACTCGTACTAAAAAACAAAGTCGACTTGTCATAACGATTTTTCAGAAAAAAGTGTCTTTATATAATGAATTTATTCCAGACTTTATGTCCTCGTTGGAGTAGGTGATAAATTGATGATCCTGAACATGTCTTAGTTTATTTGTGCCTGCTAATTATTCTAACTCACCACATTTTTATTTCAATAGTATATCACTGAAAATGTTTGTTTTCAGATTGTAGGTAATGTTGTATATTGACTAAAATGTGATTGTCGAACTAGCACATATTAAATAATAAAAAAATAATAAAGACAATGCGAGTCCTATAACCCCATTTTAGTCAATCACAGGTAATGTTAATCTATTAAACAAATGTATATATTTATTTTTTAAATATTATCTGTATTGACAAACGATGATCACGTGTAATATAATTAGTACCCTAATTAGCTAAATTTTTTATATTTTTGTGTTATGCCAGGAACTAAGAAAACACGCTTGAAAATATTGAATAAGTAATTTTTCTAAATAAAAAATAATTTCTGTAAAGAAATGATGTTTTATTTCAAAAATCTTTAGCGGTGGGTCGGTCAAGTTTTATGAGTTATTGCTTGAAATATTTTACATACAACATATTTTAACCTAAGATTTCGGAAATATTGAGCGTTCCCATTACCGGCCGTTCCCACAGTGCGAAAGAGAAAAAAGAATGAAAACAGTAATCTCTTCTCTTTCTTATTGGCTAAGCATAGAACTACTTGATTTCAAACCCAAATAATACTCTATATCTAGTTCTGTGCTCTGCCCATTAGCACAGAAGGAAATTATTGTTTTCACTCTTCTTCTTCGCTTGCACTGTAGTGACGTCAGGCAAAAAGGACGCGCAATCAATTATTTCCTAAATCTGCGATTATATCTAATAACTATCGCTAATAAAGTTACATATTTTTCCGATAGATATAAATAACCTTGAAGTGAAGAGTGTTTTTTCAGTATTTTCTGGCAAATAAGGAAAAAATTTGAAAAACTAAAGCCAGAATGGCGTTCTACAACCTGGAGTATGGGATATGTAAGAGAAACGGTAATTATCCTAATTAATAACCCAAAAAATTTAAAATACAAAAAAAAAATCTTACCAGAAATAACAAAAAATATATATATTTTTTTTTTATAAAGTAAAATTTTTCATTTAATATATAATGGGGCAGAGCTACTTGCTTTCATACTTTTCTATTGGTCGCTCAATCATCGCCACGCAACATATATTCGTACTCATTTCAATATTGCGCCCCGAAGTCGTTTTCTTGGTCAACAGTCGCATAGGTAAACAACTTCAGACAAATTGATGATGTGAAAAAAAACCTGGACTTCAACGAACAGCATAGTCACATCAAAATATTGACATTCATTCTGTTTTGCGTTCCCCTCAGGGCTCTGCTCGAAAACATGCAGCTGCCTCTGGATTCTTAACTCATTTTGTGAGGCGAATTCATCATGAAGAACTAACATTTTATACCTACAAGTCGGCCGTTGTGCAGGAATTTAATCCATGCGATTTTGTAGCTTGATAAAATGCATATGAAGCTCTCCTGGACCCATATCCCACACTTGTTGTCTTCAGTGATCAGGTTTGCAATCTATAAATAAGCTGAACTTGTAACTGTTTGGTGTGCACTATCGCAAGTTGAAATAACTGGTCCATGTTTTCTTTAAAGAAAATGAACAGGCAGTTTCAGTGACATCTGACCATTACGTCCACATGATTTAGAAGTTTTTCGTGCAAACACTCAACGAGATGGATGTAAGAGGAGTATAGTTCCAATCGATCGATGCCATGGCACACAAAATACATGTGTCGATGACTCTATTTATATTTATTGAAATCGAACAGGGCTTTATTTTATTAAGTGTCCTTAAATTTAGTTACATTATGTATGAATTTAACTAAAAATAAAAATAAATTATATTTTTTTTTTCAGAATACGACGACAAATTCGACGAAGGCGACAACAAGAACAAAAAATTTAAGATCTGTTTTGTTCACAATAAACAAATAGTAAGTAAATTATTATCCACTTCAATATTGTTTTCCTTGAAAAATTCTTTTATATTAATTAATTTTTATTGCTACATTATTCAGAATTACAGCCACGTTTGATAGAGTGTCTCACTCGTTCTCTTGGACCTGTATTATCTCTTTCGCACTCTCTCAACACTTTTTTGTTATCTGGAAGTACTTGTGATGGCCAAAATCGTCCGGCTTTGGGCAAAATGTATTGAAATGTTATATTTAAACTTGTGTTAAAATTCCAACATTATACAATTTTATTTTTACCCTTAGATTGCTACCCTTCGAAGTCGTCTAGTAGGTACTTGCGACTGGCTGAGCGATGTGACAATTTTTTTTATAACCTACTGTATTTAAACTGAAACATACCCATGTGCCAAGCTTACACAGTCAAGTTTGAAAATATTAATTTTTGGACAGACAGGAGGAGACCAACGTTTTTCATTTTGTATATCTTAAAAATTGTCCTATAAAAACTGTCTTATACGCAGACAGTTACATCAAAAGTTCACTAGCCCTTAGACTATTATTTATCCATTTATCCATTAAGAGCAATAGAATAATTTCCTTTATCATCAGTGGTATCCTAACAAATTTTGATAAACAAATTAGTACGAATTAAAACAATATTTATATTACAGATTTTACAAATCTATAAACAAACTGTAGATTTTAAGATGGTTTTTATCTATTGCTTAATATAAATTTGTTTGCAAGTAATAAACACATTTGTTAACGGGGGACAAATATTTAATGTCTTATTTTTATGTATCTTACTATTTGTAATGCATTATAGTACTTTTCGTTTTCTTTGATTATGACGCCCGCATGATATATTAATAATAATTTCAAGGTTTACTTAATTTTAACAGACGGCGATTTTATTGTTCTCGTCGCATCACTGGAACGGTTATAAAATAAAAAATGAAATTGAAATTTTTGAAATCGGCGAAAAATTAACACCTGATAAAATGTGATCCTACTAAAAAGATTGAGAACTACTTAATTTGCAATTATATTCTTACCTTTCTTTTATAGATCTTGTGTTTGAAGTTATTTATTTCATTTAGTAATATTTTGGCACCGACTTCAAAAATTTCAATTTCATATAAAAGTTCCGTGGAGAGAAATTCCTGGAATGAGATGTGACATAAAACTAGATCTAGAGCATGGCTTACTAGTGAGCTTCTCCGATTAGGAAAGAAAGAGCTTGACGGGCCATCATTTTGAGCAAAATCGGGTCATGTTAAATTTCCCCATATTAGACCTGCTATATTGAATTTCTCTAAAATAGTTTTTAATTCGTACTTTACACCATCAGAAATCCTCCTATGCTAATTCTGAACAAAACTGAGAGATCTTAAATTTTTAGTCCACCATATTGGATCCGCCATATAGAATTTTCTAAAAATAATTTTAAAATAGTAATTTGGATCTTCAAAAACCCTCTAAACCAATTTTAAACAAAATCGAGAGATGTAAATTTTAAGTCCGCGATTTTGGATCCGCTACATTGAATATTTTAAAAATAATTTTAGATACATTATGTACGGCCCCGAAAACTCTCCCACATCAATTTTGGGGAAAATAATCAGTTAGTTGATGAGTCAGTCTGAAGTGAGTCAATCTAGAGTTGGTAAACCTATATGGGGCTAATCAATGACCAGTCCCAAGCGAGTCTCCAATCAAGAACATGTCGACCATCTGTGAACCTAGTGACAACCCAGTATAGAGTGCTAGACATGAGTATAATTTAAATGTAAGTTAAAGACTTAATTTTAATAATATACAGCTCAATATATCAGGATTGTTGGTCAATTTTTTATAACCGTCCAATTATGAAATATATTTTTAAATTTTTTTCTATATGACGTTCAACTTCAAATTTTTGAGATAGTGAAAATATATGGAAATTTATGTTTTTGAATATTTTTTTATATTTTAAGAGGGTTTTTACATAACAAATGACTGTTTTCGAACTGAAATCTATTTAGAGAAGTAGAAAATTTATTTTTATACAAGAAAACCTGTAAAATAATTATTATTTAGTACGTCTTGATATCAAACCGTTGACCCATCTTTGGTAGGTTTTTACATTACCCATATGTAAAAAATTATGAGATATCCTATTGGCAGTTGATTTGGAAATGGATTCCCATTAAGGGAAAGTTTGACTGAAAACGTGGGTTAGGGGAAACTGGGGATGGTTGACCAAATTTTAGTTAAAACGCTTGTATTTTTATTGTTTTAGTTATATATTCTCGTAAAAAACAATACATCTGATCGATACACTATTAAATTTTGCAAAAAAAATTACAAAATGCTCGCAATTAATTATGACATAATGTGTATTAATTATGACATAATGTATAAGCTTGGTCTAGTAAAATATGAAATACGCGTCAATCTACCCCATGTCTGGGGTTGGTTGACTTTCCACTAAGCGTAAGTTGACTTATCAAGTAATCAGTGCGAAATGTACGGACAAATAGGATAAAAGACAATAAGTAATTGCAATTATATTTTTTAGTGAAATAAAGATAATAAACTTCAAATTAGAAAAAACAATCAGATATTCAAACATTTGACAAAGAAAATACTTAACACATAATACTTTTACCATTAAGTGTCTAAAACAAAACTAGAAAATTTTTCTTAAATTTAATCAGTTGTTAACGATCATTTTTAAGTAATAAATCTAACATTCTTATCAACTTTAATTATTTGCTAACAGTTTTGATTTAAATAACTAATATAATTATTGCTCTTAAAGAAATAGAATATTTTTGAGATGAAACTTTCAATTTAGTCTTCTAAATCTGAGGTGCAATTTTTACATTCATAAAACAATTGATTTTCATTCACACATTTCGTATGGGCCTATAATTTGCAGATAGTGCGTTGAATTAATCTTTCCAGTGATACCCAAATGATAGAATTCAGTGCACTCTAAACAATAGGCTTCATCCTCATCACTGTCATCATCTTCCTCATTCTTCCTCTTATTTGTCTCACGAAGAGCTTTTTTTCCATTTCCTTTACTCTTGCTAGTCCCTTTAAATTTTCCTTCAGCTACCTTTGGTTTCTTTGTTTTCTTGTTCAGATTGTTATTTTATTTGAAGCGCCTTAAGATTTTCTTTTTCAGGTGTGTCCATATAAATAGTAAGAAATAGACGGATTTTGTATTTCAGTGTATATTTTTAAATTATTGCTATCGGCCAAGCGCTTTCGGTCTAACTTAGACCATCCTCAGGGCTCAGACCCTAGAAACAAGAGAATATGGTCAGCAAATAAGCTTACTCAGTACTCACCAACCACACTCACTCGTCAAAGGGCACACCTTAACTCTGCCAGTTTGAGAACAGTCTCCAGTCGGCAGCATAGCCTCCACACAGAACAAATCGTATACAATTAAAAAAATTTTTTAAAAGTTGTCACAAATTAAAATTAAAACTAAAACATTCAACATACTAGTGCATTAACATTATTAAAACAATAAACCTTTTTAATAACAGCCCAAGTGAGGTTATGCCACACACAGTCATAGCATAGTATAGCAATAAAACTGTCCAAAAATTAAAATTATATACAAGTATGTGTAAGCCTAAGTAGAGATTTTCTGTATGAGTTTTATTTTTTAATTTCTTGTCAATTTGTATTTCAAATCAATAATTCATTGATAATGAGCAAAAAGAGAACAAAGGGCAGAAAGAAAGGGCAGTAAAAGTTAATTAATCTACAGCGTTACTGTTATCGGTCATTCTGTGATATATTTCGAACACTTGGGTTCAGTGGCGTGAAATGATATCCATTTTTGTAAAAAACTTATTCATATAAATAGTACTTTTCGTTTCCGGGTATTTTTTTTTACTTTCCAAATATGGTCCAGTTTTTAGAAAAGGTCTAATCTCTTCAGGCAAAAAAAAACAAATGCAGGACATATAGATTTTTTTCAGGAGTTTTGAATCCTTGATCTGCATTAGTTCCTGAGAGTGCGTTGAAAATAAAAGCAACTCGCAAGAAGCACGTGAAGTAGAAATTGATATGACATTTTCGTCAGTTATTAAAGACGCAAGAGTATCATTCTGCTTGAGAAGTTAATGGAGCAGCCCCGTCAGTAACCGATGCTGATGGTAACGCAATAGTAGGTGAGTTGGATATCAGTCTGTCAGTCACATAAGATTCGCTAAACTCCGAGTCAGGCAATATAGTTTCATTGAGTGGTGATATCTCAGCAACTCGGAATCCGGATTGTATATTATCAATCGTAGTGATGTTTTCATCAACTCAGGTATATCATAATTTATAATATTCTTTCGTGGGGACTCGCTAACCACTTGTCGCATGATTTGTTGAAATATATTTTTAGTATTCTATCTAAAAGCTGCAGCTTATGGCTATAGTAGGGGAGGAAATGCTAAATTTATATCTCATTTCCTTTAAAATAACTGAGTACCTCAATTGACAAATGCGATTCGTGGTTGCCTAGAAGTAATAGAACATGCGTTTCTTCACTGGGTTTAACGTAATTTACGAAATGTTTTGCGAATTTTTGAAAATTATCTTCTTTCATTCATCCAGAAGAATTAGCATCGCCATCTAAACCTAGAGGTCCACCTCTAAAAAAATATTCTTTATAGTAGACACGTATAAAAATGAAAAATGGTGGAATCATGTTGCCAAGAGTTGAGACTGAAACCGCAACTATTACCAGTGTATCTCGTTCAGCAAAAGTCATTTTTCCAAGGTTTTTGATTCTTCGGCGAGCTATCAGTCTATTAGAAACATATACGATTGTCAGTTTCATCTACGTTCGAAATATTGCTAGGACCTAGATTTAAACGTTGATTAACGGTTTTCAAGTCGAAAAACAAATGCAAATTGTTTTTATTGAACGATGCGGCTCGAGATAAACTCGTTGCTTGAGGAGTTCGTAGTGGTGTGTACTAGGTGAGAAAGAAATTTCCTAACTAATCTTCACCAGCAATCCGTTTTCTGTTCCACGAAGGATAGATTTATTTTTTTAGCAAACTTATATCCAAATTTTCCTATTTTTTAAGGTGTAAATCCGTAATAAATAGCCTTCTCGAGGAAACTTTCTAATGCGAATTCTTCATCGTCACTAAAATATTTATCTATTTTTTGTGTAGCCAGCGCTTTCCAAAGTCGATTCAGATTTTGTCAAATCTGGATTATTTTCTACCCTTTTCTTCATTTTTATCACGTGTCGTTGGAGTGTTTTATATGAAATAAAAAATTCCTTTGTTGTAGAATTAATACTTTTTTTTACCAAAGATAATTTGTTAACATACTCCAGCTAAAACATCTTTGGGTGTACTTCTTCGATCAGTCTTTCCTTTGTATGTCCTCATGTTCTGAAACAATACCTTCTGGATAAATTTTAAGAAAAAACTGACTCCATTTAATGTAAAGTATATCCACTATAGGATAGATTGACTAGGTAGTCAACCAGTCCCATTAAAAATCAGTCTCGGATCGATTTACAATATTTAACTACATGCTATAACCTCAAAACTGTGGCGAAATCGAAAAGAATGATACGTAATAAAAATATTAACCATCAAACTTTTATTTTCAGTCCTTGAAAATAAATAACAACGAGTGTTAGGCGTTATTACAAATAATATTTCGAGGAAAATAATTGCTGACATTTTGTTTATTAATTAATAATGAAATTCAACCTTTACATCGACTATTTAGGTACTGAGGATACATGGAATGCGACTGTGTTTTATTCTGTATATATTTTTTATATTTTACAATGCACAAAAAAACAAAAAAAAACGCATACATTTAATTTTATGTCTAAGAGGATATTTAATTTTTCATACTTATTAACAGGATAGAATATTTAATATTTTTGTTTAAAATAGATTGGTGTAAATGTTGCTCAAATTTCCTATATCCGTTCTATCGTTAACAGTGTTTTTATCTGTTTATCATTTCTTTTATCTACAGTTTTTGGTAATTCATATCTTTGTTTTTTATTATGTTATAATCAAATGTACGTTTTTCAACCTGTGTGTGTTTGTTCAACGCTGTTGAGGCATTTTTCGTATATTTATGGCCATTCCATCTGTCCTTTAGCAAGGGATCGAATATACTACATTTGATTTATTCATGAGAGGATTTTTACTTTTTAAATTAGTGAACTGTGTTTTTAAATGAGTGTTTTTTCTACAAAATATACCTAGGGCTATTAAAATTTGGTCACATGTGATGCAAAGTTTATTTGTTTTCCACCCTGTATAAGGTAACTTCATAAAATAACTATTTTTGAAAACGTAGTTTGTGTCTAAAAGTAATACATTACTATTTAAAAAATAGTTTAATTGAAACGACTCAAATTTTCTAATAAAAAATCACAATATAAAAATTAAGTTAAATAAAAATGTATTTTCCACCTAATGTAGACTTTACTGACGACATTGTGTATTTGTTTGTCTTAATTATAATGTGTATTACTTTTAGACACAACCTACGTTTTCAAAAATTGCTATTTTATGAAGTTACCTTATTCAGGGTCAAAAACAAATAATCTTTACATCGCATGTGGCCAAATTTTAATAGCTCTATTTGGATTTTGTAGAAAAACACATATTTATTTTAATGGCGCCACTTTAAACAAAATATGTCTGGGAAGAAGCATTGTCAAAACTAAGATGTTTTATGTAGGTTGCGTTGAGTCTTATTTTGCAACAGTGGTGCAATTTATAAAAATGAGCAAAAAAACTAAATTATCTACAGCTGAAATTTTGCATATGGGCTTAAAATTGTATTTAGAAAAACTTTTCTAATAACTATATATATATATATATATATATATATATATATATATATATATATATATATATATATATATATATATATATATATATAAACTAGTTATTATTGGGGTGTGCAGCAAGTAAAAGAGTACTCTTTAAAGTTAATCCAAAGCTTTCGAAAATATTTATTATCATTTTCATTTTCTCGGAGACTACAATAGTTACAAAAAAAGGAAAATTAGTGAGATATTAAAATTATTAGTGAAAATAACTTACATCTTTAATTGAGGATGTTCACTAAGATGTTAAATGGTTTTATAACAATGTACATTCGTAAAAGAGACTAAAAAACTAGGGTCACAGGCCAAATTACAACAACTTGTTACATAAAATTGATTTTAAAATTTAAGATAAAATAAAAAAAAATGAGGAACCATTTTATTAGTTTCTTCCCGAGTCACATGTAAATGTAAAATGAGTTTGAAATTATGAGGTTAGGAAATTTGTCAGCTGTCAGTTGGGCTGCCAACCTAATCCAATTTTTATTAAGTTTTGTTAGGATGAAACTGCATTTAATGGTAAATATGCCGTAAATTGCCAGTCATGCTGAAATTGGTAGGATGGAAAAATTGATTAGGAGTCAACAGGGATTCCTACTATTAGTAATTGTTTTAATGAATTTTATTATGTTAAGATTGCAATTAAAGGTAATTATGCAATGCCTGGTCAGCCATACTGAATTATTAAATCGTTCATATTTAAGGAAAACTGTAATCATTATTGTTAGTAATATCTGTAGAACTAGATAAAGAGTTATCCAATGATAAAAGGTAAGAATATATTTCACTCAAATGTTTAATATCAGTTTTTTTATTTAAGCTATTCGGTTCTTGTGAGATAAAGGCCATCTCTAAGAAAAACCTCTTGGCATATATATATATATATATATATATATATATATATATATATATATATGTGTGTGTGTGTATGTGTGTGTGTATGCGCATTAGGAGGATATAGACACTTTTATAAACGTATTTTTTTACACGTATTAATAAATGCTGGAAAAATGTACCCGAAAAAAATTCGATTGGTTTATCAACAATAATTTTCTTAAATTTCAAGTTATCCAATCTCTTTCAAGGCCTCTAAGAACTTGTAAAGTTAGACTGTCTCGAACCTTTAATTTTTGAAACAAAATTAAGTTAAAGGTACAGAAAAGGTGGTCCTCATACTCAAATAACCTGAACTTCAAACATTTATATCTCAGTTAATATTGACACCACAGAAATAAAAAAATAATAAAATATTTGTTAAAAAAAAGAAATTATTGTACTGTACTACTCTTTACGTATCTTATTTAGTTTCCGACTTATTGAGAAAAATTTTTTTTAGAAAATGAAAAAATAATTTTTAGTGCCAATGGTTTTTTTTTCTAAACACTTTAAACCGGTTAAAATTTTAGGATATATGAATGTTCTTAGATAAAATAAACTGTACATGGGTTACGTTAAATTTCAATATCTGCGAAAACGCCATTGGTTAAAAACTGAGTTTTATTTTCGTTATAACTCCGTTAGTTTTTGAGCTAACGACTTCAACAAAAAGCTATTTTGAAGGTCTTCCCGTAATTTAAAAAATATTTAATAAGTATTCTCCGAATTATTGTTCGTTTTTCTGTTATTCAGAGTTAAATGATACTACTTTAATTTTCCGCGAACGAAACGGATGAAAAAAAACGGAATATAGTTTTTTTATAACCATTTTTTGTACCACTTCTCCCAAAAGGTATGGTATCCACCCCCAAGGTAAAAGTACACCCCGGCACTATATAACTTTGGTCACTCCCTAGCTACTGTACAAATTTTACATAAATCGGTGCTATCTGAAAGAACTTGGACTTCAAAATCGTTAAAAGCTGGACTAAGTAATTTTGTCACAAAAAAATTTTTTTTGGTAGGCCTATTATATACTACAAAATATATTGTTAACTCTTATTTTGATCATAACTGTCAAAACAATAAAGTTTTGATTATTGAGTAAAGTGTAAAATAGAGAAAATATTATAAACAACGATGATTTATGTAGATGATTTTCCTGGCAGATTTTCGGGATCGTTAAATTCTCCTGCAATTATGATGTCAACACAATTTATGTAAATAAAAACTTTCTTATAATTTAATAATTCATAAACTAGGCATTTTAATTAGCTTTAGCAAGAGAATGACATAACCCTTTATACTTTATACCCATTACACCTAAATCCTGTAAAATATTATTTTATAACACGCTTTACAGCAACGTCAAGATTATTTGTGATAAATGTGTTAAACGTTCCGTTAATTTAAGCCATCGTCAGCTTTGTCGGGGTTTAAGTATTGGCGTTTTCTACAGAAAGGTGCTGATAAATCATCTAGTTCTTTTAAATTGCTGGTTTGCAATTTGAAAGAAAGAAAAATTTGTAATTATATCAGAGTCTAAAAGATTTATTGTAAGATTTCGTAACACCTTTTAAATAATTCAAGCTTTTTATCACAGTCTAAGATTAATTTAAAACGACAGATATGTTAATATTTGATCACTAGCATAACGAAAATAAGAAGTTAGAATTATATGCTGAACCACATTGTTGAAGGAGAAAAGTTCCAGAAGAAATGGATATACAGGGTGTCCAATAAGTATATGTCAAAATATAGGTAACTCGCACAAGACCAAGAGAAGTGTAGTTATCGGACTTGCATTGTCGCTATTTTTGTTTATTTTTATGAAGTTTCGATTAAATTGTACCTCCAATCGTTGTCAAGTATAAACTGATGTTTTGTCTTAAGGCTACGAGATTATATAGGGGCTGTGTTCACTGAAAAGCAAAGTTTCGCTTCACTGTACACACCTCAATGATTTGATCTTACAAGGTAGTGGTTGCCAAAGATAAGGTATCTCAACACTGGGTTAACTGAAGATTCCATTCTTACTTTTAATGAAAGCTGCTTCTATAAATGTTTTTTTTTTCATGTGTTTTTCCATATATACTGCCACAGTTTCAGACCATTTTATATGGTGTTGTTTATACCAGGCGTGTTCTACAATACCTGATCTCGCTTTTCCCGTTTTAGGATCTTTAATTCTAAATTCTAATGGTCGCTTAGTTTCTCCAATATACATTTCACCACATTCACATGGAACTTTGCAAAAACATTCTCCCTTACTGGTAATTTTTGGTTTTGTTAAACGAACTCTAAGTATATTTTTTGATTTAAAGACTGTTTTTATATTATAACTGCTGACAATTCATCTTATTTTCTCCGACGTTCTCTTAAGGTACGGAATGGTGAAGAAGAAATGTGTTTCTTGCTTCAGTGGTTGTTATTGTTATCTATAATATTGTCAATTAATTTTAAGAGATAACCATTTTGTTGTAAATCGAATTTAATGGTTTCTACCTCTTTTTTCAATGAATCAGCATTATTGTATACAGATGTAGCGCGATTATAGAGGTTGAGTATAATTCCTTGTTCTGTTACACCAGAATGATCAGAACTATGGTTAAGATATTTTTCAGTATGTTCTGGCTTTCTGTAAGTTTATATAGTTTCGTTTAAATGGTTCACCATGACATTTAGGAAGGGTAATTGATCATTTACCACGTTTTCCATTGTAAACTTAACTGTAGGTCGCATGGTGTTTATATGTTTGAAGAAATCATTAAGTTCTTGATCATTGCCATTTCATACGATGAAGGTACCATTATAAACCTATATATATATATATATATATATATATATATATATACAGGGTGCAGCATTTATCTTGAGATAACGGAATATCTCGGTGGGATCACATTTTTTCGAAAAATATTTTATGCAAAAATTATATGGTAGCAGGGGGGGCTAACTAGTAGTGACCTTCTAAATGACCTTGAATTCATTTTTCAAGATATTTGGAAGGTCAACTTCAGAATTTTAAAAGGGACCCCCTAATTTCGACCCCTGGAATGAAAAGGCCGAGAAATTCTATCATCGGATATGATCTTGATCTCAAGGTGAAGGCCAAATATCAAGGCCATTTCAAGGTCAAAGCAAAAAAAAATCACGGTATTTCGTGAAATGATTCGTACAAAAGTTGTTGGGTGGCATGGGGGCTAGGTAGTAGTGACCTTGAAAATAATCTTGACCCTAACCTTCAAAGTCATTTGAAGCTCAATTTGAAAATCTGAAAAGGGAATTTGAACGGCGCAAAATATCGTGATGTTTTAGACAATTAACTTCCACTTTTGCTTGAAGACGTACGCTTAGATGTAAGGCGACAAATGTGGTTTCAACACGATGTATGTCGAGCGCATTATTTCCTATTAGCTGGTCAAGTGTTTGATCGCGAATTCAACGAATGGTGAATTGAAGAGGGATAGAGAAAGTCCAGTAAATTTTCCCTCGAGAACATCAAGCCTTGCGTCACCACATTTTTGTTTATAGCGTTATTTGAAGAGCGAAGTTTATAAAGACGTGCCAACAACTCGTGAAAACAATACAGCGCCAAAATAACACCTAAAATGCATTTGAATTTCTGGCCAATAAATATATTGAGGTTGAAGCATTTTGAGCAATTACTGAAATAAATTCTTATAAAACCTTTAATATGATCATACAAAATGATCAGGGACGAGGAGACTCATAGAAAACAAGCACCCAGATGGTGAGAAGCGAAAGGACTCACCGAAAACAATTACCTCGATGGTAAGAGGCGAGAGGATCGAAAACATGCACCCCAAAGAAAACAAAAACTACTACGTCCACATCATTGTTCCTGGGTAGTACTACAAGTAGTTATTCATGCACATAATGTACAGTTTTTGCTAACAATTTCACATGAATGAATTTTATATTTTGTAATGTTATAGCAACTTTGCAATCTTATAACTTTAGTATGAAACATTTTATAAAATAGTAATGTTGAAGATCTTCGTTTGACCTTAGAACGACCTTAATCTTGAGGTCAATATCATGTATGATGATGAAATTACTGTGAAATTGATTAATCTTTCCATTTCGGGGGTCAAATTGGGCGTTTCTTTTTCAAATTTTGGAATTGAGAATTAAATGACCTTGGAGGTCAAGATCAATGTTATTTTGAAGGCGACTACCACTTATCCCCCGTAGCATTCAATACCTTTTGTACGAAACATTTCACGATATACTGCGATCTTTCTGTTTTGACCTTGAAATCATCTTGTTATTTGACCTTCAACTTGAGGTCAAGGTAACATCTGACGGTACAATTTGCCGCCCTTTTCATTCCCGTAGTCAAAATTAGGGGATCCTATTTAAAATTCTAAAGTTGAAGAACACGTCCTATGAGCACTCGTAGACGCCATACAGTGAGCTTTGAAAATGGTGAATGAGATTTCACCGAAACGTCAGCTGCCTTACAGTCCTAAGAGGGACTCAGCACATACACGGGATGCCCGAAAACCTTCGATTACATATATATATATATATATATATATATATATATATATATATATATATATACAGGGTGTCCAAGATAAGGATCCTAAGCATGGGGATCTCGGAAACAGTTGGAGATACGAGGTCGGTTAAATTAGAGAAAAGTTGCGCAATTTAGTGCTAAATTAAACGCAGTTAAAAAAATTTAAAAATTTCAAACACTTCCGGAGATTTCCGGAAAAAAACGAAATTTGGCAAAATCGTTTTTAATTTTTGCAGGCTTTATTTAAAGAGATATCAGAAAATAAAAGGTAGATTCTCATTGCCACTTTTTATTTTTTATAATATGGTCTAAACAAAATTTAAATCCGACGTTTTGTTTCTGAGATACCATCATGAACTTTCATTTTTTATATGGAACAAAAAAAAGTATCCCATGTATTTGATAGAATTTTTTATTACAAATTCAACGATGTATCACCCTTGCATATCGAATACGTAGTTCAAGTACTTTCCATAAGAGCTCCATGAGAGCGAGAGAGAAAGGTATATCAGTTTTATAAAAGCCAATGAACTACACACTTGATATGCAAGTGTGATACACCGTTGAATTTGTAATAAAAAATGCTATCAAATACATGGGATACTTTTTTTTGTTCCATATAAAAAATGAAATTTCATGATGGTATCTCAGAAACGAAACGTCGGATTTAAATTTTGTTTAGACCAAATTATAAAAAATAAAAAGTGGCAAGAAGAATCTACCTTTTATTTTTTGATATCTCTTTAAATAAAGCCTACAAAAATTAAAAACGATTTTGCCAAAATTCGTTTTTTTCCGGAAATCTCCGGAAGTATTTTGAATTTTTAAAATTTTTAAATTGCGTCTAATTTAGCACTAAATTGTGCAACTTTTCTCTAATTTAACTGACCTCGTATCTCCAACTGTTTCCGAGATCCCCATGGTTAGGATCCTTATCTTGGACACCCTGTATATATATATATATATATATATATATATATATATATATATATATATATATATATATAAATATAAATATATAAATATATATTGGTGATGACTGGAGAGTGAAGAATCCATCGGAGGATCGTTGGCCTGAGCATAGAACTTGTTCTTTACTTGAGAGAAAGCACTACACAGGCAACACTCCAAAAGGTCCATCACCCCATTCAGTGGTAACATGGTTCGATCTGATAACGTTGTGTCATTTGAAAGTCTAGTGTTGATTATGTCTAGTGATTACCCTAATGGTACATTAGTCTGTCATCTGGCTCTATATTAATGCTACTAATAATGTTCACGAAATGGGTGGAATTTTTAACATAGGTGTTCGTCGTACTTTTTAAAGGTTTACCAGTGCACTTGTTGGAGATCCTCTGAAGCTGGGTATTGGTCTCAATGGTATGTTCGTTTTATGAATTTTCGGTAGTTCGTAAAGATGTGGTGGCTTACTATAGTGTGGTGTGAGCGCTGGTCGTATTTTGTCAGGTATATGGTCTTGATATTTCCTTAGTGTACTGTAAATTCTTGACTGAATGGATTTAGTTGGTCACGAATTATTTGTCTACATTTTCGTTTTTCTAGGTTATCTGCGACTATTTTTTCGTACATTACGATGTCCATGATGACCGTTGCATTTTCCTTATCTCCTGGTAGAATCTTTATAGATTTATCCTTATATATTTTACATTTTGTATCTTCAAAATGTATTTATTAATAATGTAGTAATTACGATTTAACTAAAAATGGAGGTACATGAGTCGTACTACAATAGGAAAGGCTTCCACCCTTTCCTGGTATTCTTGCAATCTGAAATAGTGCTTTGTCTCTAACTGTGTTAGAGTAGAGTACGTTTGTCCTTCTAGTATAAGGTTTTTTCAGTTGGTTGAGAGCTAAGTTTCTCTTATATAATTGTATATGAGTCGCTCTGAAAGCAGGGAAGTTCTTTAACAGAGAACTCGCTATGTTCTTGGTAATATCAATTGAAATACAGTGTGTTGAAAAAACTGGTAGACATGTTGAACCTTATCATGACTATGTAATTTGTAATGATTAAATAACATTTTTAATAGCAAACGCAGTCTTATGAAAAGATGTTAAATATTCGAGTTTTCACTAAAAAAGTGTTCTTGGTGATTTTTAGGTTATAACGTTGTTTTTTGCATTAGTGTTTCACATGACGGTCATAAGAAAAAACAGATTTTATGGTGATTTCAATAAACCGAAACGTTGTAATTAAAATTTGATTAAATATACGTATTCTGCTAAAAAAGGTGGTTATACAAAAATGTTTACAGTTTTAAAAAATATTAGGAGATAAAAAAAAAATTATAGCCGATCTAAGAAAATGTAACATTTTACTTTTTTCTAATATTTAAAAAAAGCAAAAAAACAGAACCAATGCACAAGCACCAATAATCTACTAACATAATTGTCTAAAACTTTCTCCTCTTAACTTGCGATTTAACTTAAGGAGGATAATATCTTCAGGCCGTTAATTTAAGCGAGTCTCAGCACCAGTTCGAATGATTTGAAGCCTTTTTTATTATATACAGTGGATACGTTCACATTCAAAATATATAAGCCATTTAGAATATACACCCCAAACAAAAACATATACCTAATTCTTCCATTACTATACCCAAATGTTTTATCCATTCTCTTTTTCTAAATTAAACTTTTTCCACTTGGATGGCTTTAAATTCGAAGGGAACGACAAACTAAACTGTACGATTTGACCTATTTGGACGCTCAAATTGACTGAACAAATTTTTTAGCTCTCTAGTTGGCAGCTTATCTGGAATGTTACGAATCACTTGATCCTTTGGAGATCCGGCTTTACAGATAAATGTGTCGACACGGCCATTGTTACAAGATAGGTACTTTCAGACAAGAAAACGCTTTGTTCGTCTGTAATTATCCTTAAGGACTTAATTAAGCCGTGTTCCTTGATTCCTTTACGCAGTCGATGGAAACAAGATTTATTTTACATTTATCTTGTATTTTGGAAGCGGTGTTTAAATTATCTTATTGCCATTTAAAAAGCTTCTGGGACAAAATTAACAATCCCGTTATATCGATGATTATATTGTCCTTAACTTTTATCTAACAAAATTTTATTTGGCATTTATTAATGTAGAAGTCAATTTCAAATTTATTTGCATTACACATGTCATTAAAGTCCAAATTTACCATGACAAGAAGCTCAGGTATTGTCTTTATGAAATTAAAATAAAATATATTTATTTTTTTATTAAGTAGTTCTTTTATATCTTTTAACCGATAATCAATCAAAAATTTAAGGCTCATTAGCGTAAAAGGAATAATTTATTACGTAATAAATTGTTAAATTTTGTTTACACTTCTAAAATCACAAAATCTTTGGTAAAGATGTAGTCCACCTTCAAAGAGCTTTTGGTGCTTGCAAACAGATGCGATCTATTTGTAAGAAATATTATACCCACATGACTATCACAAAATTCCGGCAAAGTATAGCACTGTAGGGGCCAATAGGATTTATATAGCCTGCCTTCTCTAGAAAGAATAAAGCAAAAAATTTTCAATGCATTTTGACGTGCTAAATGCAGATTTTTAGGGTAGAAGTTGTTACAAATGTCGATTAATTAACGTTGTAAAATTTAGTTCTTTGCAAAATAAAAAATTCTTTTAGTTTCACTAAAGCAATCTTATGATGACCTTAAATTTTACCTCGTCCTTCAAAACTTCTTTTCATACCATAGATAGAAAGAGCAGTAAATTTTAAATCCATATATTTTGTTGACCTAGAATTTGAGGTTAAAGTTAAACTGATAGGTCAAACAGTGAAACTTTCTATTTTTGAAAATACTGGCCCTAAAGACGAAACGTTCCTAGATTTAATGTTAAAACTACTTGGCATGTGACACTAAACTCAACCTTAGCTCATTTAAGGGTCTCCTCAAGAATTCGAAGCAGTTCCCCCTACCATTTAACCAACAGATAAACGGAGAAGTGAATTTCACATTTGGATATAACTTTGACTAAAATCTTGAAGGTGAGGTCAAGGCAGCAACGGTTACAGCACATTTTCTTATTCCTTGAAATATTCTAATCAATCAGAGACTCCACCAGCTAAGGCAAGATCAAGGCGAGGTTTCTTGATATGTGTGGAAGTAAAATTCACTCTTCTTTCTATCTGTAGTGTCAAAAGAAGTACGTTTCATTCGAAATTCTGCAGTTGAGTTTTAATAAACTTGAACATCAAGGTCAATTCAAAGTTGAGGTCATCATAAGATTGCCCGGGTGAAATTCTACAAGTTATTCTTTCCTATACCTTTATGATCTGACTTTGACCTCAACGCCCAGATGAAGGTCATATGTGGATGTAGAATGCACTAATATGGTGTTCAAATAATCTTTTATGTCAAAATCAGGACGAAATTTAAGGTCATTGAGTCAAGATATACCCTTCGATTTCGTAAAACTCTTGCAGGAAAAATTTTCTTCATCACTCTTAGTTATCAAGTCATTAATTAATATACGCCTATCCATAGTATAGGGATATTCGACCCTCAAATGACCTTAAGATATAATTTTACTCCTTACGTCATTTATATTGTTGGAGAGAAAATTTTCTCCGCTTTTTATTTCTGCAATAAAAAATTAGGGTTTCCATTTAAAATTTAACCTGATCTTCAAAGAAACTTCAAGGTCAAGCTCAAGGTCAAATTTGAGATCATTTCAAATTTTTTTTTGGGCAAATTCCCACAACTTTTATACAGATAATTTTTTTCTAAGTTGCGTATTTTCGGAGATAGAGGGCGGTCCGATACTTTTTAAACACCCTGTACATATAAAAACGTTACGTTACCTATAAATGTCTATTTTTTATAAATAAAGCAACGATATTATTTATTGAGCATTGCCAGGGAAGGAATGTATATACCAGCATTATCCCATACAATTCTCAGTACTGAAATTTCAGTGCAAACTATTGCAAATTTTAGATACTGAAGAACTACGAAGATTGGAAATATAAGGAAAGAAAAAAGTTTCATTTTGCAATTTTGCGATATTAATTTGTTTATAACGAATTAATCGACATTCGTATGAACTTCCACCCTAGAAATTTCTTTATTCCTTCTAAATAAGGCTGTGTGACGTGAACCATCACCGATAGGCCCATCCGTCCTTTTGTAGCTCAAGGCATAGAATGGCTTCTGGCCTATGAGAAATATTAATCAGGAAGTCAAGAATTATATCATACTACAATGGGACTATTCTTGGGAGAGTGTTTAAAATCATGCATAATTACCTAATGTAGCCCAAAATACTTAATATTTTTTTTTAAGTAAAATTAATACTTTAAAACCATATATTTTAAATTGCGTTTCAAATTTCGCTCCAGAAAGCCAATACTGTCCACTTGATCGCTGTGACGTCACATATCGCCAAAAACTTGTAAACTGACAAGAAGATATAAATGGTGAGTTCTAAGTTGTATAAGTGTTGTGCTGTGCCTTAGTGTACAAGTACTACAATTAAAACACTTGAAAAGTTATTTATTCAATCCCAGCTAGCCCGCAGAGATCCGGCACTTGTGTCTAAAAATTATTGTTTATTTTACTGTTATTATAAGTTATGATTTTTCAAGTTCAAAAATGAAAATTGGAATTTTAAGGTTAGAAATAAAGTAATCGTAGTTAGGTAACCATGTTTTGAACTTGTTTTATTTTAGTTCTGAGCTTGTAAATACCTATGATTGCTATCATGTATACATTATCAGTAGCGGAAACAGTTCTTGGTAGATGACACATGTAAGTTTTCACATTTCTAAATTCAGCAGAACAGAAATTATTGTTTGTTGCGAAGAAATTAGCCACCATAAAACAATCATATCTCGGCAATTCGAACTATTTGCCTTAATAAATCGACTTTCCATCATGGATAAATTTCTTAGAATGGTTTTCAAAGGGAGTAGTAAACAAATTTCGAAGAAATTGCACGGAAATCACTATAGAATGTTAGCCCAACAACGTAGCCTTTGACAGCGATGATGTTTGCTAGCAAGTGACATCAGGCACTTTGATTGGTATTCGTTGTCACGTAACTTGAGAGTGATTTAATTATATTTTGATTATTAAATAAAAATTAAATTCCTTAAAAATAAAAAAATATATATTTCTCAGGATTTCTATTATTATCAATCTCAATTATATTTTTATCTAAATAAAGTCAACATCCCTATTCTAGCCGATGTCCCTGGGAATGATTTTCCAAAAAGTTGATGCGAGGCGTTTGCCAACTTTATTGTTTTTTATCATTACATATTCCGGACAGCCTACACAAAACATTAGAAATTCACGGGTTTGGTCTTAAAAAACACTCATAAATTTTATTTCACACCTCTTCGTTTTTCAAATACGTTTAAAAGTCTGGCTGTAAACATTTATTTTGTTGCTTGATACGACGAAGACTTATGAAGACAAATCATTTTTGTGTATTTTTGTTCTGGGGTGGCAGTTGTAGCTGCAATATAATTTAAATAAATGGGTTTTTCGTGAATGCCTTGTAATTATATATTTCTAATAACGGATCTTGGATAAGATAGCTCAATATATAGAATGATTATTAGATGTTTTAGAGCTATTTAGCAGTACGTTATTCATGTGTTTTTAAGGAAAAATTAAGGAACAATATGAATTATTTCAAGACCACGAGGTTTGAAATAAAATAATTTAAGAGTTTTACGTAAATTAAAACATTTAAATCAAGTGGTTACTCCACTTTCACATTTTCAAATAATCGACTTTTTTGACGAAAAGACTTTATATAAACTTTTAGAAATCTTTTCAGCATTTAATCATTTCAAAATTCAAATTTTTTCCGCAGTTGTGGCAATTAGAAGTGGTTACGACTAGGCGTCGCACTAACGAGCATCTGGCCTCAAAAACTGGACAAAAAGGAGAAATGCAAACTAGACAAGTAATCATCGAAATTATTTTTTTTGTATACCTAAGTAACCGTACTATCATAAAAATATAATAAAGTGCCCTCTACGTAGCTACGCTTCGCATAGTTAACTGCAATCTAAGCTTCGTTCAATACGCACGCATTTGTTCTTGTTAGGTTTTTTTTAGACTTGTGTTTGGTGTTTAGTATTTTGTAAGGTGAATATTAAAAAAAATTTTTTTTGTGATGGAATCTGAAGAACAAGGTATGTATTTAATTTTAATATATATTATTTAAAAATATAATGACTCTTTAGTATTCTTATGGACCTAAAACAATATGCAAGAAAATTTTCTATTTTTTTGTTTTTCTTTTTAACTAATTAGTGTTTTGGAAAATGTTCCGAGCTAGGTCGAGCTATAATTCTTTTTTTATAATAAACTATAGACATTAGCCATATCATAACAGTCAAAACATTTTCCACATGTTTCCCCCTCTTCAAAAAAACGCTTTGAGTTCCACGGTTTTTTTTTTGCAATAATTTTGGTTATTTTTTTATAACATACACACTTTTACAAATTTTACATCAAATGTTATTGAGGTATATCATAAAACGATATACATGCTTTTTAAATAAAGCACATCTAATACACTTGAAGATAAGGTATCATTTATATAATATATAATAATAAGCTTTGCGAAATGATGAAATGTCTCCAAAACGAGTACCATACCTTAAGTCACGATTTAAAACATTTTAATAGTGATTTGAAGAAAAGATGGATATCATTTAACTATATTAAAAAAAGATTTTCGAAAAAAAAAAACGAGAAATGGCTTAATACATCAATACCAGTACATAACTAGGCCACAAATTCTACGGGACGCCCAAGGAAGCATTTCCAAGAATTACATGATCGTAGCAAACGACGAAATACAAAAGAACTCCGCGAACAGGTACCTGTTGAGGAGCTTACCTATGCAGCCAGCGTACGTCAACGAATGTCTGGAAATGCCGCGACCTCTAAACTTATAACAGATGCAACTTCAACACCAACAAGAGCCAAACTTTACAGGAAGGTAATAAATACTACTCAGAAACTGAAAGTAAACAATTGCACACCTGAACAAGCCTTGCAAATCTTTGTTGAAGGTGACTTTACAAGGAGGCAGTGGGAATTGTTATACGATTCCAATAAGGGTATATTTCCTTGGTATACTCTAATTAGAGAAGCAAAGAAACTCTGCTATCCAAAACCAGAGTCAATTCGAGTTACGGAGGCGAGTGTTGAAGTTGTGCTTCAGGACCTACTTGATCACACAGTAAAGAGACTTTGTTTTTATCTTGAGATAGATTTTTATGAGAAAACGTACAATTACCCTAAGTTAGCATATAAAACGATACCCATTACGTTTTTTTAATATTACTCCCCTCTCCCTCCCCACCCTAAGTCAGCGCCCCTTCACCCGATTGATAAAGTAATGCCAGAAATGAAATTGGAGCACTTAAAAACATATAAAACGATAACCATTACGTTTTTTTAATATTACTCCCCTCCCCCTCCCCCTCCCCACCCTAAGTCAGCCCCCCTTCACACGATTAGTAAAATAATGCCAGAAATCAACTTAGCGTCCTCAAAAATCCCAGGATACTGATTTTGACACGTCTAGAGTCAAAAACAACGACGTTATTAATTTTGTCCGGTTTTTGAGGCCAAATGCTCATTAGTGCGTCGGCCCAAAAATACATAAAAAAGGGGGCCTAATATAGTTACTTTACAAAATTATTTTCATGTTATACAGGGTGCCCCAAAAGCTCGGAAAGTATAAAAGTTGTCTTTTTTTAGTGGAAACCTCTGTATATTATTGCATTTTTGGATTCTCCGATCAAAATAAGTGTCTATTTTAATAAGGTTTATAGTACCTAAACCTTAAGAGTTTTTGAATAATTGGAATTTAGACGAAATCTAACCTAATTTTCATGTTTCAAATACTTAAGAAATATTTCAATTATATAATCGAAATTTACAGTCAAGTGTAACAATAAATCATATTTTATATCCCAATTATAATAAACTTGCTATATTATACAAGGTGTTCAAAAATTGAAACTAATCAAATAAGAAATTTAAGTGGCTGTAACTTGATTAATTTAAATAGAACACTATACTTTTTACCTTATCAGAAAATGTATCTTTTAAATACCTATCGAATGGTGGTGTTCTATAGCTAAGTCTTCGCATTTTCGTAGAATTCGCCAAATAATCGTTTTCTGCATCATTTTTGTGTTTTTTGTTATATGCCTGTAGTATTTGGAAATGACAGGTAATTTACAGCTGTAAGAATAATAATCAGGAATATCTTTAATGTTCAGAAACAGATGCAAAATATTTATAGTAGTTGTTCAAAATGTCTATTATCCATTTCGAAACACTTATATATTCGTTTTTCGAAAGTACTGCTAACTCTGGACAACATTTGCGGGGTTACAGTTTAAAAAGCGTCTCTTATGCGTATTTTCATCTCTTGTAGTGTTGGGGGCGCATTGTAGACAAATCCTTTTATGTATCCGCATAAAAAAAAAACGGATGGAGTTCAATCCGGAGATCTCGGGGGCCACTTCTGAAATCCGTCTCTCCCAATCCACCTGTTTCGAAAGTTGGCATTTAAAAATTGCCGAACCTTGCGATGATAATGAGACGGAGCTTCATCCCGTTGAAGTCATATAGTTATTCTAATATTTAAAAGGATATCTTCTAATAATACTGGAAGTTGATGTAAAAGAAAATCGCGAAAGGTCCTTCAAAAAAGCAGGCTCCAATTCAGTATGGACCCAGTATTCCTCCCCATACATTAACCGACCACATATTCTGGTTTCTCATAACTCTGTATTTATGCGGGTTTGAATCAGAATAGTAATGGAAGTTGTGTCTATTCACGAAACCATTGTTATGAAAAGTACATTCATTACTAAACAATATATTAGCAAAAAAGTGTTCAATTTCTGCCACTTTATCTAACACCCATAAGCAGAATTCAGTTCGGTTGTCAAAATCATTTCCATGAAGCTCTTGACAATGCTGGATTTTATAATATGGATGAAATCTGTATTTGTTAAATATTCTTGAAATACTTGCTAATGTTGGTATTTTCGGATATATGATTCTGACTAATATTGAGATAATCGATTACTGAACTAAGTACAGTAAAAACATTTTCTTCATCCTCAGTGACAGGTTTTCCTATAACAGGATTTTTATAGCTGACACTTTCTCTTTCCCGAAACTGGTTTAATAGTCTCACAAAAATGGTTGGTTTAAGGTGGTTTCTTTCAGGAAACCTTTGATCATAGTTTCGAGAAGCCAACAAACAATTTTGATGACATTCTCCAAGGATAAAAACTATATCAGTACAGTCTTCCTTTGGATAAATCTTCATTTTGACAAAGCAATAACACAACAATATTCAAATAATTCAATTCAATAAATGAAGTTTCACAGTTACAAAAAAAATAGTACCGATATTATAGCAACAGGCCTTGACTAACAGATTAAATGAATCATCTGCCATTTCTAAATGCCATAAGCAATTAGATACATTAAAACATCTATTCAAAAAACAAAATGGTTCAGAAAACGATTATTTGGCCGATTCTCTGAAAATGCGAAGACTTTGCTATAGGACACCCTTATAACAGTCGATGGGTATTTAAAAGGTACAT
This sequence comes from Diaprepes abbreviatus, assembly GCA_034092305.1. Classification (NCBI taxonomy): domain Eukaryota; kingdom Metazoa; phylum Arthropoda; class Insecta; order Coleoptera; family Curculionidae; genus Diaprepes; species Diaprepes abbreviatus. Next base: position 7,285,865 of record JASJET010000090.1, on the reverse strand, counting down.
TTTCTGGTAAGGTAAAAAGTTTAGCGTCCTATTTAAATTAATCAAGTTATAGCCACTTAATGTTCTTATTTGATTAGTTTTAATTTTTGGACACCTTGTATAATATAGCAAGTTTATTATAATTGGGATATAAAATATGATTTATTGTTACACTTCACTGTAAATTTCGAGCATATAACTAAAATACCTCTTAAGTATTTGAAATATGAGAAATTCAAATTATATAAAATCCCTTAAGGTTTAGATACTATAAACCTTATTTAAGTAGGCACTTATTTTGATCGGGGAATCTAAAAATGCAATAATATACAGGAAGTCCATTAAAAAAATACTACTTTGATACTTTCAAAGGTTTTGGGACACCCTGTATATTATGAAAATAATTTTAAAAAGTAACTATATTAGGCCCCATAACCCTGTATATATATATATATATATATATATATATATATATATATATATATATATATATATATATATATATATATATATATTTATATATATCATTTTTCTTTATTTTGTCTTTTCTTGGGTTTAGGTTCTATATTTAATAAATACACAAAACGATTGACGTTTCGCCCTTTATTCAAGGCATTTTCAAAATTCTTTCCTCCTTGACATTTTCCTGTTCTGTTACTAAATAAAAAAATGCCTTGAATAAAGGACGAAACGTCAATCGTTTTGTGTATTTATTAAATAAAGAACCTAAACCCAAGAAACGACAAAATAAAGAAAAATGATATATATATATATATATATATATATATATATATATATATATATATATATATATATATATATATGTATATATATATATATATATAAATATATATATATATATATATATATATATATATATATATATATATATATATATATATATACCTTTCATTGAACAAAACAAGTATTTTTGTGAACGGGTGTTATTATTTACACAACAAAATCTAAACTTAGAGTTTCTGATCACTTCACGATAATGTTTCGTACAAATTATAAAACAAGAAAAAAATATCTATATGTCATTATGAAGCAACTGAAAGACAGTTTACCTACATGCAAATTTAAACATATAGTCTATTCGATAAAGGTTGTTTTACAATCAAACGATCTTTTTATCGTCATTGTTTACCAAATTACTAATTACCAAAATACTAATAAAAGTTATTAACTTCTGTTTATGTCACCAAATTTTTAATTAGTGTTTAATTTTTCCTATATAAAAATTAGAGCATATAACTCTCGTGACCAAACTGATGACAGTCTCAGCCGTGTGGAACGTGTGACAAATTGGTTTCCGGTGGCATCCTGACGTTAATTGTCCCTTTCATAATACGATGGGAGCAGGCAAGCGAAAATCTTAGTACAGAACAATCACTGTACGACAAATATTTGGCTTTTCTGTTGCTTTATTTTGATACATCCAAATATTTTTGGTGACAACAATCTCGTTTCAAAAAATGTCTTTAATTAATAGCAACAAATTTTTAGAATCAATATTTTTCTTTATAAGATGTGTCTCATTTTATAATAAATTATGAATGTTAAAATAAATTAAAAGTATTGTAGCAATGAAAGATAGATAAATCACGATTACTAATAAACACTTTTACACTATTTATAGATATACGAGATAGGTAAGTTAAGCAAGACTGATTTTTTTCAATTTTTTTATTTGAATAGAATTACAATTCAGTATTATCTCTAGAAAGCCACGGAGCGCTAGAAAATGTTTTCGAGTGTCCCAAAATAAAGTCCATTAAGGAGATTCTTCAATCTTAGGAATAGAAACAAGTCCCAAACACTCAAACCAGGCGAATATTGGGGCTGAGAAGCTGCAAGAATGCCGTTACTGGCTAAAAGTTCGTGTACTGAAATTGCTGCAAAAGGTTTTTTGAATATATTTTTGCACAGATTTTTGTAGCTTTTCCCCGATCTTACTGACTGCCAACTAACGATTAGAACGTACAATATCTCGGATTCTCATTCTTAACGGTGAAGGCTGTCAATCGACTCTCTTTCTTCTGAAAATGCCTTAAAGCGCCGAAAAACCTAGATCTTTGATGAAACAGTATCTCCGCAGGCCTAAAAAAGTTTCGCACTATTGTACAATGCTCAAGTCTAAAGCAAAACCTGGTAACACACCGTTGTTCGAAATTGATGTCACGCATTTTTAGAATGTACCAGGAAAAACTTTTTCACGAAAAAAAATCGCTACGGATAACCAAATAACTTTAGCGAGTTCAAACTCGTAATGAAAGCGTATCACATGTTCACCTACTGTCACTCCAAGTCCCGGGTCTTAGGTGTTATATTCACTTATTAACTGAATGGTCCATAAGTGATTTAAAGTGGATTAGGTAATGATGTTATTGTCCATTCCTAGAAAAAATCCACAGTGCCCGAGTCAAATAGCACTTAATGTTGTGTCAGTTATAAATGGGAGGGGTTTTAAAGATTCACTTGCTACAAAATAACACTTTCTGGGGCTACTCTAACAAAAAATTCAAATTTAAGACGCTATCTGTAACATAAATCAGAAAAAATTATAACTCCAAGAAGACTTAGTCTCCACAGATAGACTCTTCAGATTATTCAAATGAATCCAAGGTATTTCTATTAAATAATTGAAATTTACTTTAATAAAATGCTCGTTAGCTGTAGTTAAAGTTTTAGAGTAGAAATTACATTCATATGTTATCTTTAACTATAGAAAATAAATCAAATATGTCAAAGTTATGTTAATTGTAGCTATAAATAATAAAGAAAAAATGAAATAGATGCCTCTATGAAAATTGAAATTTCCTTTATAATTAAAATTCTATGCATCTTTTTACTATAAATTCAAATAATATACCTACTTATATGGAACTGCTAACGGGCTGTAGTCACTACTAGCCATGGGCTTACTAACTTGCATACTGGACTGCTCCAAGGTGCTTTAATGTCCCCTTGTGAGTGGTTCCACATATTTGGCCAAGAAAGAATCAAACTCAGTCGCCAACATGGGATAATTCTAGTATACAACAAGGAACAAAATTCGTCGCTAACCTTCAAAAACTTGAATAATAGCTTGCAAATGCCGAAGTGAAGTTTGAAATTACTTTTAAAATTGCTAGGACAAAATTTATAAAGGCCGGAAAACTGTTTAGTGGTTGAAAATACTATTTAGTGGTTGAAAATAGCTGGCTCCTGATATATATGTAGTTTAATTAAAACAAATGTTCAAGCATAGAGATGATCACTGATTTTACTTTTTGACAATGCTATATCCATTTATTAGTATGACCAGCAGCTAAAGGAAAATGACTGAACAACTGAATCTCAAACTAGACTTCTCAACATCCATCTATCAAGAGGTTAAATGTTACAGAAAGAGATAAACAATCCACAGTTATCTATGAGGCAAAAATACAGAAACTCAAGTCAAAATATGACTTGATTAAAGATGAGGCCGTTAGGTGGCGTGAGGCGCACGACCACTTGACAGTTTGCTAATTGCAAATTTACGAACTGCAAATTAATGAATTTAAAATGAACGAGCGTAAAAATGGAAAAGAGGCTGTTACACTTTTACCAGAACGAACGCTGCGTTGTCACTCTTATTACTTAATTTACACACCACAAGCCCTCTTAACAAAAATCAATAATTAATAATAACTTTAGTTAGATAGTTTAACCATACAAATAGTCATTGACAATATTAATCATTCTTGAATAATTTTATTAAAATAATATGTGAATCGTACAATGACGAATTATGAACATTAATACAAACGTAGTTATTGTATCAAAAAAAAGAAGGAGAAATGTTTTTACAATAACAACACGGAATTGGTTTGAAATTACATATTCAAGGAAAACAGGAATCACATAATCTGGTTATACGCCTCAAGTGATTTATTGTTGTTCCCCTTAAAGTAGATATATAGCTGGAATTATATCGCCCCGTGACTGTAAGAATAACGTTACACAACGCGTTTATTTCACAATATAAGCCTATAAAATACCAAAATAGATAAGGAAATATGCTATCATCATTTAAAAAACGCGGTATCGTCTAAAATTAGTAAATTTTTGTTAGTACAACTAACAATTCATTTATTTAAATGAAATAATTGCATCTGATATATTTATATCTAAATATACCTACTTCAAAATATGCTGAATATGTTAAGGAAAAGTGCAAGGTTTTTAATATAAACGCGGCAAAAGTTAAAACTTTTTCATCAGTAAAATAAAATAACGTTGAGCTACACAAAAATTCTTTATAATCAACAGCAGACTTAAGGTATAAAGCACTCGTTACTCGCCCAAATAAATAATGACTATAATGATCACCCATTAGTCATTAATTAAACAAAAGTGGGGTAAAAGAAGTAATTAAAACTCAAATTAAAAAGTTTTAAAAATCTCCGAAGGTCATAACCCAAAAATATATAAAGCTCTGCTACTTGCATGGAATTTATATAGGTAAAACATCATCCATTAATTTTAATTAAACAGCAAAAAGAACTTTTTTGTGTACAAAAGTACTCCTAAGTAGGTGCAAAAATTATTATTAATGTCTTTACAGGAAAATATAACGTTATAAAGTTTTAAAATATATGTTTGTAAAAAGAGGGTTAGTAGAAATTATGGTAAGAGTTCGTGTTCCCGTAACATCATTAAATGCGTAAAAGACATTTAAAGCAAGCCCAAAATGAGGGAAAGAAATTTTGTTGAAATGGAGATACTGAAACGCAATAGAAGAGGTTTACCGACAATTTATTTTCAATTTCTGATCTTCTTTCAATAAATCTACCATGGAACAATTTTTATAGTCTCCCTGGCAAAAACCTCTACAACATGCCGAAAAAATCTCAGTCCCAATACAAGCAAGTATTTTTCGGGATCCCCTTAGAAAAAGTATTTAAAATGTACTAAGAACTGTAATAAAATATACTAAAAACCCCATTAAAAAATTTCATATTCCTATCAATGAACAAATATTTTAAGTTATATCAGGTTTTATTAACATTCTTGTAATAAACCACACGTTGAAATATTTTTAAAGAACTCCCACAATTCAGCAGTTAAAACTTTTTAATATGAATTTTAGTGACTGAATTATTTGAAAACAAACAGAATTTTCTGATTTTGGATTTCATTTTTTCTAGCGTTAATATTAAAGTAAGATAAAACTTTTTGCAGCAACTTTTAATGCAATTAACGATAATATTATTGACTTATTTCTTTTTACGGTTTCCTCTTTGAGTAATCGTCATCCACTTTATTTTTTAAATACGGTTCTGTTATTTTTGATAATGTTGTAAAAACAAGTTCGTTCATTACGCTAAACACTCTCATATAAGTAAAATATTGAAATACTCCTCATAAAAATTATAAAGCGTTAACTACCAACAACTGTTAAAAATAATCAACAAATAAAAAACAGGGATTTAGATGATAATAACAATAATAATTATATACCAAAAGACCTTTGACTCAGTTCTGCATACCAGCCTAAATCTACTTAAGGCACTCCACATCTATATGGACATAGAAAATTTGTAGAGAAAAATCAAAACACCCTTGACAACGACACATAAACGTCATCTTCGCAGTGCTACTGAACGACCAAAATTCCACGGAGGAAGAGGATTGATTGATATTAGTAAGCAAATAGATCAGCAACCAACAAACTTCTATTCATATACAATTATATAAGAGAAACTTAGTTCTCAACCTACTGAAAAAACCTCATACTATAAGGACAAACGAGATCTGTTATAACACAGTTAGAGACAAAACACTATCTCATCGTCATACAAGTATACCACGAAAACTCATATTTTCACAGGCTAGTAGTCTTCTGTTTTAGACTGGGCAATATTTAAAGCAGACAACTCAACACCGTTGCGTTTAAGAAACCAGGAACTGACTACTCATCATCAACTAGGCCAAGAAAAGGTTAAATTCTGGCTAGAGAAGCCCATTCGGGGACGACCTTTAGATGAGGTCAAGAAATTAGCTTCAAAATACTGATTGATGTATGGGCCAATGTTTTCTGGGACCGAAGACTTCCTACTAGCTATCCAAGATCAAGTCATCCCAACAAAAAGCTATCTGACATACATAATCGGAGACCTCTCGATTCGAAAAAAATCAAAATCGATATGGAAGTCGAACATAAGCGATAATCCAACCCATGACAGTAGAATGGCAAGCATTTAGATTGTAATATAAGGACTCGCACAATTCGACTCCAAATATCACCCACGAAGAGTTGACAGATAAATTTAAAGTGTTGCAGGTAGAGGACCATACCATGAATGGAGCTCAGAACCTATCCTGGAAAACAATGAGTTTAAGCTCTACTAGAATCAAATTATGCCTACTGATCACAAATGTACACATAACAGACCATACCTCATTTTTGTGGAATAAATACGTAGTGGGGAAAGAGTGACGTCTAGATGATCCAAATAATTCTATCAATAGCAGACTTAGCACCGAAAATCTTCTCCCTAATATGGAGGGATTGGACTTTGGCGAACTTCCTACAAGCTATCCAAGATCAAGTTATCCCAGTGAGAAACTAGTTGATATACATAATCGGAGACTTCTCGATTCGGAAAGACCAAAATCGAAATGGAAGTCGAACATAAGAGACAATCTAACTCATAACAAATGCCAAGTATTTAGATTGTAGTATAAGGGGAGACTGTTGCTGATAGAGAGTCATACTATGAATGCAGGTCGGAACCTATACTGGAAAACAACTAATTTAAGCTTGACTGGAAGACCACGAGTTCAAGTTCTACTAGATTACGGATCACATAGATACACATAACAGACCAGACCTCATTTTGGTGATATAAATACGCAGACCGTGTGGAAAAAGTAGCGTCGGGACGATTCAAATAATTCTATAAACAACCGGCGTAGCATCAAAGTCTTCTGTTTAATATAGAGGAATTGGGTCTTGGCGAATACCTGTATAGAGCTTCGCAAAAGGCAGTGCTTCTTGGAATTGCCCGAACTGTCATAAAATTTATGGAAAATGGAGAAGACCATATTATCATCTAGAGCCCAACAACTTGATATGATATCTGAGTATATCTGGGATGTCTGAATGTCCTCATGAAGGGAGTGCGAGAAACGTTTGGCTGGCTATGGGATAAAAATTCGAAGTTGTACAGTTCTATATGGAATACGAAGCTCTACTCCGAGTAAGAAATTGGCAGATAAATTCTGTTCATTTGCAGGTACAGAAAGTACCATACTACGAATACAGCTCAGATCCTATATTAAAGAATAGCGAGTTCAAGCTGTATGTTTAAGTGTTCCCTGGAGGAGATGCGCAAGCCGTATGGCTATGTCTATGGATACGAACTTTTAGAATCAAATACGTCATTTAGCATTATTGGCTTTGTACTTTTCAATGCCTCAGGAACTAATATTTCAAGCTCTTTTTAGTTCCTATATAGAATTCTTGCGGTGCTGGTAAAGAAATATACATATAGTAAGCTCTAGAGACAGGTTCATACTGTAAAATTTTTTTAATAATGGTAAAATGTAATTAACGTGTGATAAATCGCTAAATTTTTAGGGATTTTAAAATTTGATATTAGAAAGTCTGGTTCGTACTTAAAAAGAATGAAGTTGATGATGATAAACGATACTATCTGAAAAATTTTAATCTGTCATGTTAAAATGAAAACTTTAACTTAAAAAATGTGCTATGGAACATTATTCACTCAAATTGTTCAAATTTTATTTTACAAAATGAACCAAGTTAATCGTAAAATATTTTTTCGAGAATAAAATCTTATTTTAAAAAAAATCTCGAATATTATCTAAAACTGATCTTAAAAGACAGCGAATCGAGTTTTACCCTTGTAATTCAATTATTAATAATCCTATTTTTATCAACCTTTGGTACAAGTAAGGTACGGAAGTCAAAAATGATTTAATATACATAAATTTGACTGTCGAGTACACGTGTAGGGTAACTGGAAAAATTGGGTTTTTTATTAACCAACAATATTAAGTACGGGGGCATAGTAAAGGTTTAACAAAGGTAAAATGCCGGCCTTTGACTTTCAATGCGAATAATCAGTTATGTTATTACAGTAATTGAGTTGAGTTAATGGTAATGGGAATCCTTTGAGATTGGATAAACCTATTAATGGATTCCTTCTTAACAGATAATTTTTTATTTATCTTTCTTATTATGGTACAGATACAGTGGTGCACTTTTCATAGATGTTTTAGAATATCTTTCGTTGAAAACTTTACATGTTCGATTTATAATTTCCTTACATTAGCCATGGAAAAAAAAATAAATTTAATATATCAGCGTTTGTATACGTATTATTTTCCATTTTTGGGCAATATTTTTGGCGAATAAATACGGTAGCACATCGTCGATAAATAATTAATTGCAACTGACAATAACAAATCATTTAACTTATTCTGTCCACTGCTAAACGAAAGCCTCCCTTAATTCCAGCCATCTCTCTCTATTCTGTGCCATTTATATCCAATTTCCAGCGATTGTTTTTATATCAACCGACTAGGAGGTCGTCCTCCACTTCTATAGGCCTCATGTCTTGTCCTCCATTCCACAAGTCTCTTTGTCCACCGTCCATCAGTCATCCTAGCCACATGTCCTACCAAGTTCTATTTAAGACGTAAGATAGATTTCACCGCGTCTCTTACTCCTGTTCGGTTTCTTATAATGTGATTGGGTATTCCATCCGTAAGAGTAACTCCCAACATTGACCGTTCCATTTTTCATTGCATGACATGTATTCTGTTAATGTTTTTTTTGTCAAAGTAAGTGTCTGAGCTCCATACGTGAGAATAGGTAAGACACATTGGTTAAAGACCTTTCTTTTCAAACATATAGGAAGATTAGATCTCAATATATATGTGAGTCTACCAAATGGCGCCCATGATAAACCTATTCTTCGCTGGAATGTATTTCCTGATTTGAAGGCTATTCTTATATTGTAACAGTGTTTATTTTAAAGTTATTTATAATATTGTCAATTAATTCTAAAGGATAACCATTCTGTTGCAAATCACTCTTAAGGTTTTCTACCTCGTTTTCAAGTGAATCAGCGTTATTGTATATGGAGATAGCGCATTTATAGAGGTTGCGTATAATTCCTCGTTTTGTTACAACAGAATAATTAGAACCATAGTTAAAATACTGTCCAGTGTATATTGGCTTCCTGTATAATGTAGCTTTAATAATTTCGTTTGAACCGTCCACTATGACATTTGGACAGGACCATTGATTAGTTCCCTCTTTTTTTCCATAGTGAACCTAATTTTAGGCCGAATGGAGTTTAGATGTATCAAAAAATCATTTAGCTCTTGATCATTATCCTTCCATACGATGAAGGTATCATCGACATATCTTAACCAGACTTTCGGTTTTACTGTTGTTGTATCTTTGATATGGGTTCCGAACAATCCCATATATATATATATATATATATATATATATATATATATATATATATATATATATATATATATATATTTGTATGGTCACATAGGGAAAAACATAATATTTCATAAATTGGCTTTTTCCTATTTTACTAATCTTTTATTTAAAATTAAACAATAACAATGGCCATACCTTTTATAATTTTATAACCTTTTAATTATGAAATGTTATGTGTATTTACTGGTAGTCGATCGTGCAAATTCACCAAGTCAGCAAGGTCGCTTTCCGGGTCATGATGAACCGAGGATGTAAGAAGGCGATTCGTTGACTTGATGAAAAAAACAGGATAAAAAGGACGGACATGCTTGGGATAGGGTTCAATCAGTTTAAGGATCAGTTGATCCGATGTAGAACAGCCAGTCTATTGTGAATTAGTTAATTGCTCCGAAGGTTAGTGAAGCGAAAATCCCAAGCGTGTCCCAATCCAGAGCAGGTCGACAAATAGAGAACTCTAGTGACAACCCCCGTGAAGAGTGCCAAGATGAAGATAGCCTTAATGTAAGTTAAAGATTTAGTCATAATGATGTACAGTCCAAAATATCAATGTCGCTTATTTTTTATTAAACTATTTTTTTAAATATAATCCGAAGTAAAGAGTTTATTTTGACTGTAATCTCTGAAGGCCAAATACCTAAATGCTACGTCACTAGTCACACCTCAAAACTGGGCATGACAATATATATATATATATATATATATATATATATATATATATATATATATATATTATAAATATATATATATATATATATATATATATATATATATATATATATATTATAAATATATATATATATATATATATATATATATATATATATATATATATATATATATATATATATATATATATATCGTGCTGAATATAGAACTTGTCTTACTTAAAAGTAAGCACTACGTAGGTAGCACACCAAAAGGTCCATTACTCGTCCAGTGGTAACGTGCACTGTAAAAAGGAAATGCATTAAATTTAATGTAAATGTGCTGGAAGCAAATTTCACAAACGTTTATTTAATGCATGTAATGTAATGCATTAAATTTAGTAATAAATTACATTAATTTATTCCATTAAAAATATAATCACACATTAAATTCAAAGTTTGATCATTACTTTTTAAGGGGGCTTTGTATATTACATATAGAGCGAGTGTTCATTGGCTTTGAGATATCTTATAACATAATAATGCTCCAACATTAATATAAGTTCAAAAAACTCTGAAACTACCAGAAAAAGGTGGACATTTTTCCCATAAGTAGTGTCCGCCATGTAGACCGGTTTCGAACTCATTGGTTCTCGTCAGTACGCAGCAAACATCTACATCTCACTATAAGAAAACTGAGCCCTTTAAGCAACCTATATCATACTAAACAAAAAGTTCAATACGTTTCGCCATCTCCCGGAATCTTATGCAATGTATATTGAATAATAATGTAAATTCCTTTAATATTCATGTACATGAATTGAAATATCTTCTCAGTTACTTTCGAAATCCAAGATACCATTTAATTAAATTTAATGTACAACGAACTAATATTTGAATGAATTGCTTTAAATTCAAAGTAAATGTAAATTATTCACGATTTTTGATACAAAATCATTAAATTTAATATAGAATGGATATTAAATTTGCATTAAAGTTAAAGTTATTTTTAACAGTGTGGTTCAATCTGATAATATTGCATTATTTGAAAGTCTAGTTTTGATTATGTCTAGAGATTTCCCTAATGGCACGTTAGTATCGAGACTTTCCACATTAAAACTTCTTAGTTTGTCGTTTGGCTCTAAATTAATGCTACTTACGATATTCACGAAATGTATATGTGTGAATTTTTAGCATTGTATTCGTCTTACCTTCTAAAGGTTATACGATTTAAAAAAGAAACTTCGCCAGTAAACTTGTTGAGACCAATAACCAGCTCCAGGGACCCTTAAATTGATCAAAACTTACTTTCAAATACTGCAACATCATCAGATCCAACCACGTTACCCCTGGACTAGAGTAGAGCGAAAAAACTTTTAGTAACAATGTTCGGAAAAGAAGAATGAAATTCCGAAAAAAATATAATATACCGGATGATCCATTTAGAATAAACAAGTTTCGGAAAACTTCCGGTACAACCGAAAGTCGCACAAAATCGCTATTAATTCATCTAAAGAGAATCTCACAATACAAATATAGGATTCCAATCGCATTACTTTCCAAGATATTCTAATGGGCGGCTACTGTAAGATATATATATATATATATATATATATATATATATATATATATATATATATATATATATATATATATATATTATATATATATATATATATCTTTGTCAACCTCTGTCCACCCACTCCTGGATGTAGGTCTCTCTCAATTGTTCACATCTTTCTCTATTCTTCGCCAATCTCATCCACTGTTTGCCCGCTACTGTCTTTATGTCGTCTACCCATCTTTTTTGAGGTCTTCCCGGTGCTTCTTGTTGTCTTTCTCGGTCTCCATTCCAGGATTCTTCGTGTCCATCTGTTGCCCTTATATCGGGCTATGTGACCAGCCCATCGCAACTTCATCTTTGCAACCTCCTTCACGATGTCTTTGACTTTCGTTCTGCGTCTTATCTCGGTGTTTCTAATCCTGTCTCTTAATGAAATTTCAAGCATGTTTCTTTTCATCACTCTTTGGACTGTTTCTAATTTTTTAGCGGACTTTTTGGTGAGGGACATGGTCTCTAATCCCTACGTACACACCGGTAATATGCATGTGTCGTATATTTTTCTTTTTAGATTTATGGGAATTGAATTATTTTTCAGGATGTATGCAAGTTTATCGAAAGCGGCCCATATTAGCTATGTTCTTCTTTTTATTTCAGCATCCTGGTTTGATTTCCCTAGTCTGATGTCATGACTCAAGTATACATAGTGTTCGACGTTCTCTATCCTCTGATTCTGTATTGTTATGTTTGCCTGTTCGTGGGTCATTATTTTTGTTTTGTTGTAGTTAACTTTAAGGCCTACAGATGCGGATACGTCATTTAGCTGTTATAGCATTTCGTTCAATTCTTGGAGATTACTTGCTATTAAGATTATGTCATCAGCAAATCTGAGATGGTTCAAGTATATTCCGTCGATATTTATACCTTTGATGTCCCATTTAAGTTCCTTAAAAATGTCCTCTAGGACTAGGGTGAACAGTTTTGGCGAGATAGTGTCCCCTTGTCCCACTCACCTTTGTAGTTTTATGGGGTTCGTTTTCGTCTTGTCGTCTATTTTTATTTGAATGGTTGCATATATATATATATATATATATATATATATATATATATATATATATATATATATATATATATATATATATATATATATGAGAGAGACAATAAACGTCATAAATATGAATTAAATGTCAACATTTCCAGAGAAGTGATGCTATTTACCTACTAGATGAACGAGGTCAAGCACATTAAGTTCCAAGGAGGAAAATCCTTTGTACTTGTAGGTTTATAAGAATAGTATTTTCATTTCATTCATAAATAAAGTAACTTTGTTTTTAAGAAATGAAAGAAAAGTTAGCGTAAAAGTTGTTTAAGCCAAAAAAGTTACGTCAAAATAGTAAATTATGGAACTTCGTAAATAATGCAAACTTTTCTTCTAAAATACTCGCTTATTTATTCATCTATTTATACAATATTTTCCGGTTGCCTAAAGCGAAATATTTACCCCATTTTTTAAGATAATTGGTCCTATGACGAGGACAACCTTTAAAGGTTTAAAAATAATCATTAAATAGCATTATTGAGATATGTCATTATTATATTCTTAAACTATAAGATCAGTTGAAAATCATGATTCTTAGGTTTAGACCGTGTCAAATTGGAATTATTACTCGACGTTTCGCCTACGATTGCAGGAAGCATCTTCAGGGATCTTTACTAAAAAGAGTTTAGAACACTGTGTTCTAATTTCATTGAGTAAAGATTAGAACGCTGTGTTCTAATTTCGTGGAGTAAAGACCCCTGAAGATGCCGTGAAAGGTTTCGTTCTTTATGAGATTTCGTATTGTGAAAAGAGGTTAGAAATTGACCGAACAGTTATTTACAATAAGCGTTTAAAAAAGGAATTGTGTAAAATTTTCGATATTTCACGTCTAAGTTTTTGTTGGATGATATACAAGAACTTCTAACAAAATATTCATTCACGCATTCTGAGAATAGAAAGTCATGGTATTTTTTTCTAAGCAATTTTTACACTCTTAGTTTCTTAACATAACATATTTAATTTTTACAAATTTTTATGTTCTTTAAAACTTTTAATTGGAGCAGAATTCCTAATGAAGAATTGATTTTTTAATAAACTCGCAAATAAAAAATTTTGAGGCTCTGGCACACGTTAGTAGAATTTAAGAGTACATAAGCAACCTGATTTATTCGTAAGTTATGGAGTTTTGATCCTTTTATTTTTGTGAAATATAATTATAGTCTGTTATTTACGTGTCTACGTAAAACACATTTGAAGATTTAAATAAAAAATTCTTAATATTTTACGACTAAATTTTGGACCTCTGTAAATCATAAAATATTAAAACTGGCTAGGATCTCAAAATCTAATTTAGGATTTACATATACCTGAATAAGGTATAACTTCTAAAATAATATCATAAAAATCTTTTATATTATAACTTTTAAAAAATTTCATTTGAAGTAAATTTTAGACAAAATATACTTAACTTTTTACTCTAAACACTTCCCCTTTTATTTTTGTTATTAAAAATATGTTAGCCGAAGGCATTTGCTTTTCAAAGCGACAGCTTTATATATCCTCCCTTTTCCAATTCAAGCTTATAATTGAAAAGTCTATTGCCTCTAGCTTATATACCTATGTATAACAGATTTTTAAATAATAAATATAATATACAGGGCTGTCCAGTAAATATATCTGGTAACTAGGCAGTATACAGAAGGTATCAAAGCAAACCATGTTTCATTCATTTTTTCCTAAGATGCTCCGTAAAGGAGCATACTAAATGAGCAAACCTAAATATTTTAATGAAATCTTGACATAACCGATAATGACTCGCGGATCCAATCCATAAACATTTTTTTGGCATTAACAGTGAATTTTTATTTATTTTAATGAGTTTAATGAGTTAATTTCTTTACATGAATTTAAGTGAAATTAAAACATTTTTGTTTTTTCACTAACGTAATCAGTAATATGACAGATTTTGCTTAGTTCAAATAAAGTATCCAATACGTTATTTCATTTTTATTTTTTTAGTCTACCTAAAATTATAAACATATTTCATGTTCTGTGGAGTTCCATATTATGTTAGGAACACTATCATCCACAGAGGTCTCAGATATGACACCTTTACAACAGTCATTGAACATATTCTAACAAAATAACTAGACAGATCCCAACCTCTAACAAATGAACCTCGCCTCTACATCACAGAAATGCCACCGATTCGTCAGAGACTGGCTATGTGACCATTGAACTGAATCGTTTACTCTTCAAAAAAACTGACTCAAAAGTCGAATCTTAAGTCATTCTCATAACCTTAAATAGAACGCTTTATTCAATAAGAGTCTGAGAACCAGGTCCGGCTCGATATACAAAGAAGATTCAAAGTTATTTCATGCATAATATTCTATACCTAAGTTAAACTGCTTGTGACATAATTTAAATTGTATGTTAAAAATGACAGGTATAAACATAACTATCAATTTCTGCTATATGAAAGCCTTGCTTAATTAATTGGGGTTGATTTTCTTCTAGAAGGGGATCTATTTTAGTGGATCATGTTAATATTTTGATAATAAATAAATCCCGGGTGATCAAGAACCAACATTAAATATTAACTTGAAAAAATCGTTAAAAGTCAATTTTTTTAAATATAAACCTTCAATTTTTCTAATGTTGTCTTATTTTAATATTAAAAAGATAAGTGACTTTGTATAAGGATGTTTATTCCAAAAATATGCAGCTTTTGAAATATTGGCAATTTATCATTTTTGTGTTGAAAAAATGCTAAACGACTTACTCACTCACTGATTTTAAAAAATGTTCAAAATATCCACCTTGAACTTCCAAACATTTTTCACATTTCCGAGTTAGTTTGTAATGGGTGGCCGCTCTCAATCAGGCGAATGAGTAGGCCACTTGTCATAAAATTTCCACTTGTCATAAAATTTCCACTTGTCATAAAATTTTCGTTGTAAAAAGCTGGTAACTGGAACTGTTCTGTGTGGTGAAGCGCCATCGTGTTAGTAAAACATTTGCCTGTGTTCCGCCCAGGCGCGGATCCAAGGGAAGGGGGGGGGGCGGGGGGGGGGGGGCGATAGCCCCGCCCCTCCAAGAGCTTTGAGTTCAGGAAAATAGATTCGATTTTGCCTCTTATACTATAGTTTATTCAAGGAGAGAGAGTAATAAATAATTTTTATCATTTTTTTCTTCGCAAACTACCTGTGTTATTTACACCGGTGTCGTTGGCAAAATCTGTTAGACATATATATTTTTCATAGGAATGAGTTAGAAATTTTATAATCAAAAATAGCGGTCTATAATAATGGACTATTTGGGTTAGATAACAAAAGATATTTGGAAGTGTGAAGTGTTAAAAAGGATTTTAATTCTTGTCATAGGCGTCGGAAAGAGGTTTATTTTATCACTAAGTATTTACGGCATAGAATATATGTTATATTCAGTTTATACTTGATAACGATTAGAGATACAACCTAATCGAAACGTCGTAAAAACAAACAAAAATAAAGACAATACAAGTCCGACAACCTCATGTTAGTCAATAGAATATTACCTCGGCAATAAACTTAAAATAAAAAGTCTAAAAAATTATTTTATTTCCTATGATTTCTTAATAATTCACATACATTACAAAATGTAGATAATTTTGACATTATATATATATATATATATATATATATATATATATATATATATATATATATATATGTATAAAATTAAAGAGCGGGACACACTAAAATAAAAATATATAAAAAGGTAAAAAAATATATAAACAACATAAAACAATAAAACACAACAAAAATAAAAATTTAAATAATAAATTGTGTTTAAACTGGTAAACATTACGTATCTAATTCCTAATCAAAGTCAGTGAAGCAATCTTTGCTCAAATTAATTATAATTGGTTCCTCTATCTCACCGATCATGAGATCGAGTTTCCACATTTTGTTTTATTCTTTTATTATATGGATTTTTCCCAATTTTCCGCAGGAACTTTATTCTAAAAAATCTTTCAAAAGTTCAGTTAAATTACTAATTTTGTAAGTTGTGTTATTTCTAGCAACTCTACCTTTTACTTGAGAGAGACATATCCTTCTCTAACGGATAGTTTCTGGACGATCTGACAGAAATTAAATTGAACTATCAGAAATTTTATTGTTGCAGTAAGTTTATAAAAGCTTATAATATTTAAATATAATTAAATATAATTAGATTTACGGCAGTCCACAGTTACCAGCAGATACGTTGGAGGTTTCGGTAACAGTTTTATTACTCTCTCTGGTTCTTGAATAGAATATAGGAATATGTATGCTTGCAATCGCCCCCCCTTCCTCCCAAGAGCTTTGAGTCCAGGAAGATAGAACCGATTCTGCCTTTTATATTAGGAATGTATATGCTGCTGGCATTCTCCCCCGTTGACAACTTGTTTTTATTACGATAGCCCCCCCCCCAAAAAAAAAAAGCTTTGAGTTCAAGAAAACAGGCCCGATTCTGCCTCTTATACTAGGAATGTGTATGCTGCTGGCATACCTCCTGTCGGCAACTTGTTTTTTCTTGTGATCGCCCCCCCCCCCTCTCCAAGAGCTTCAAATTCAGAAGAATAGATCCGACCCTGCCTTTTGCACTAGAAATGGGAATATTGGTGTCTTCTACAAAGGTTAATACATAATTTAAAATGGATACATAATTTTTTTTGAATTATTAATAAATTTTCATTTAAGTTTTCTTCATAAAAATGTAGTTTTATTATTTCATCATTTCTTACAGCACAAAATATATAATTAAATTGCCAGGTTTCCTAAAAAAATCCAACAATCTTACTGTATGAGGATTTGAATTACTCCAAAAGTGAGAATTGTGTCTGATAAAAGATCCTTTTTTTCGTAAATTTTGCTTCATCATTCCAAAAATCGAAAATCGTCTTGAATCATTTTTAAAATAAAATGGCAAAATTGCCCTCTATTAGGCAAATCACTATCTCTCAGTTGTTGAACCAAATAAATTAAATAAGAGTAGAAGTTGTACTTCAACAGAATTCTATGTATTAGGTTCTTCGAGGTTCCTGTTCGTAGAGCCATTTGTCTTAACGATGTCATAGGAAATGTCGCAAGACTCCCAGAATTATAATTTAGAAAATTTTATTATTAAGAATAGGTTTCCCTTTATGCATTTGTGCCTTATTGGTGCCAACATTTTTTAAATTTTCTGCCGAATTTTAAAAATTTTCCAAAGTCTATTTTCCTAGAAATCGCGGCAGTTCATCCTGGGACTCACTGTATAATTATGAATTTTTAAAAGAATGTGCTGTAATGTTGTTTTATACAAGCCTATGATGAATTACTACAATTCATTGACACTCATTTAAACTGATCAGACACTTCTACATAATAATGAATAATTTTTAAGACAATATAAAAAATCAAATTTTGTGTTTTTCTACATAAAAAATTTCCTCTGGGGTAAATTTAAGGGACAATAAACTTAATTTAACTTTTCGGCATCCACACTCCATTCAATTTTGTTATTAAAAATAATTCAACCCCAGGCTTTTGCTTTTCAAAGCAATCAGCTTATTTATCCTCCCCCTCTGAGGGTTTAGTTTGTTATTTCTGGATAAAATAATACATTTTAATAGTATTGATCTTTAGTTAATGATTTGTCACTTTGTCAAATCAAATTTTTCAATTTATGAGAGTTTATTCTCCAAACGCCCAGGAACTGGATTCTCGAATGTTTGTATAAGTTCTATGAGGGACAAAATTTGGGGTCTTTGATTACTAATCTAGAGATGTTCGAGTAAATAAGTTAATTCAAGAAGAAACACCAGACGCAAAATTTGGAGAATATCATTAATAATAAGTCTCATATTCTTTCAATAAATACTTTGTTAAACATTTCATTGAAGTAAATTTGGTAAATAATCTTGATAAATCACGTAGACTCATGATACGTATGACAGATCAGTGTAAAAAACAAAGCACTAATTGAGAAAATTCTACTAGTATGCAAGATATATAAAAAACAGTGCTAACTTATGCATTCTATTTTTTTTTATTAAAAATTGCATAATTTGCTTGAAAAAATTCATTCCCCCTTATCCTCGAGATTTCGAGGTAGAAAAATTTAAAACCTTTTTCATGGCGTTCACTGTTTTAGCCAGTATTTTTAACTTGTATAAATATTTTTATACTTTTGCCATACATTATAAGCCAATAATGCCTTTAGTTGCCTACTTTCGGGTCGTGACAATCTCGATATATTCTTGGATACACTAGAACAGATATATATGCTAAATTTGAGAAATATTTGGGGTTTGGCGTACGTATTGGAGAATATTTTAATATAAATTTTAAAAAAATTAACTAACAAAACGATGTTAGAGATAATGAATGTTTAGAATCTTTCTCAAAGCATTTTTGAGGCAACCAGCAATACCAATAATACTGCAACACTTATGGGTAATATTTTATATAATTTAGCTTATGGTTTCCAGAGCTATGAGATGAATACTGCACTTTCGAATCATTAAGCACAAGTTATATATATTAAGGATATTATAATTCGTAGTGATTGTAAATATGTATTTAAAAAGAATTTTTACAAAGAACAAGGTGCAAAATTTTAGACATGAACTTGAAAATGTTGATATGATTCAGACTCAGCAAATGCGGTAATGATATTCTATTTGGCATTTTCTAAGTTCTTATAGATAGGATTTTGGTCACTAAGAAGTATAATTCTTTCTAGGTGCCAGTCTCTTATATTACCTGCAGGCATCAGATTATCCTGCAGACACAAACGTGTTTTAAACTTGAAAAAAACAAGGGGACAAATTACATTCAAATATTTTAATACTTACTGTAAAATATTAAAAAATGTAATCGTAAAACCTAAACTTTTAAGTAATAGAAACGATATGAATGCCTCTGAAAATAAAGTTAGGACTACTTGATAAGTTGTTAAACAAAGTACTGATCGAGAAGACAAAGCCAGTACTAGCACTGAAAACTTTTCGTCAATAATTTAAATAATTATTTTATAAATTCGTGTTCTACTGTCGACTCTCCACATGACACTTGTTCACAAATTGAAGGAAGGATACTAAATTTCATTTTTTTATCCCCCGCCGATTCTGATGGAATACTGAAGGTTAAAAACTAAAAGCAAGAAGTCAGTCGAAGATGATCACATCCCTATTGTTATTTTCAAAGATGAAGATATTTTCTGAACCATGATTTGTGTTTTGCAACAGAAATTTTTCAAAATAAGTTCAAAAATGGTCATATTTAAGAAATTTATGAGAAATAGGGGAAATCTGAACAAACAATTACGGACCAATCTCGCTAGTTCCTAATAAAGGGTGTTTTTTATAGAGGTATAGAACTTTTAAATGGAATAAAATAAAGATGAATTTTTTAAATTGACATGAAATTTACTTTATTCGAAAGATAAACTTCTGGCATTATAATTTAAATATGACTTCTGGCATATGACCGCCACGGCTGGCTTGGACTGTCTAATCTGGAGGTCCAATGTTCGATGACTTTTTCCAACATTTGTGGCCGTATATCGGCAATAACGCGGCGAATGTTGTCCTCCATGTGATCAATCGTTTCGGGCTTATCGGCGTAGACTAGCAACTTCACATATCCCCACAGAAAATAGTCTAGCGGCGTTAAGTCGCACGATCTTGGAGGCCAATTCACGGGTCCGAAACGTAAAACTATGCAGTTACCAAACGTTTCCATCAATAAATCAATTGTGGCACGAGCTGTGTGACATGTTGCGCCGTCTTGTTGAAACCACAGCTCCTGCACATCATGGTTGTTCAATTGATGAACGAAAAAATCAGTAATCATGGCTCTATAGCGGTCACCATTGACTGTAACGTTCTGACCAGCATCGTTTTTAAAGAAGTACGGACCAATGATTCCACGAGCCCATAAAGCGCACCAAACAGTCAGTTTTTCTGGATGTAACGGTGTCTCAACATACACTTGAGGATTATCATCATTCCAAATTCGGCAGTTTTGTTTATTGACGTATCCATTCAAACAAAAGTGAGCTTCATCGCTAAATAAAATTCGCTTATGAAAATCGGGATCAACGGAAATCTTGTTTTGGGCCCATTCAGCGAATCTACGCCTTGCTAGGTGATCGTGTGGTTTCAATTCTTGCACGAGTTGGATTTTGTAAGCAAGCAAACCAAGATCTTTCCGCAAAATCGTCCATAAAGTGAATGGACACATATCCAATTCCTGTGCACGATGGCGGATAGACTGATTCGAGTCTTCCTCTACGCTCCGCTCTACAGCAGCAATGACTTCTTCTGTACGCACTGTATGACGTCTCTGTGGATGCGTATTATCACTTAGAGTAAACGTGGTGCGAAAACGTTCCATAGTTAATCGAATTAATTGCTCTGATGGACGATTATGTTGACCGTAAAATGGACGTAGTGCGCGATATGAATTTCGAACAGAACCATGATTTTCAAGATAAATTTGCACAATTTGCAAGCGTTGTTCAGGCGTCAGTCTATTCATATTGAAATGACAAACCAAACTAAACATAAATCACTTGACAGCTGACAAAATGGCCGGCAGTTAAAAAAGTGTCTATAAAAAACACCCTTTATAAGCAAGATTTTTGCAAAAATTTTATTTCAGAGAATTGTAAACATTTTTCGGTAAGCTCCCTGTAATATAAGATAAACAAAATAATTTTGGAAAAGAAAAATCCACAGTAAGAGCTTTATACTAAGCACTTCACAAATTCTAGGATCACTGAATAAAAAAACATATATATGTATATTTGTCATTACGTGGATCTATCAAAAACCTTTGACACTGTAGCTCATAAGAAACTATTGTTGAAAGTTGAGATTTATGGTATAAGTGGTCATCCTCTAGAATTATTAAAATCGTGTTTAACTGGCAGGACTGACAGGGTGGTTGAGTCTGATCCCTATGCCTCAAAGAGGTAACATAAAGAGCGACGTCCCTCAGGATTCAATACTTGGACTTCTTTCGTATATTCTACTTTCTGAATAAATCCAAAATAGTGCATTATATTTACAATAGATTAAATATGTTATTTATATTACCATATAACGATAAAATAATATCAGTAGAGGGCGCTGTGGTTTTGGGACGATAAAAGGTAGAATAAGTACGCGCATCGAGAGAGTTGCCACTACCTAAGTATTGTTTTGCGTTTGGAACTACTTGAAAGGATGTTGGGATGGATGTAGCTCTGTAAACATTTGTATAATCCAAATTCTCTTTTTTTAGGTAATTCGTGTGATGTAAAGAGAGTTTTGGTTCTGCAGATGAAATAAATACGGGATATAGTTGCATTGAAACAACAGAATAACTGTAGAAATGCCTTTATTCGTAACAATATTTTCATGGTTATAGACACGTACGTTTTGGATTGGGTAATGTTTATTGTTGATAACAGGGATATTTCTGAAAATGCATCTGTTAAAGACAACTATATTACTAGAAATTAAAAAAAAAACTTCTCTCTAATAAATACAACTTTAGTTATTTGTAGAAATTGGTTGAGTTTTCTATTAGAAAAAATTTTTATTCTCTACCTGGGAATTGCGCATGTGCTACCAAGAAAGAGATTAGATTGTGCCTTAAGATCTCTTTCTTTAAGAAAGCCTTCTATATACTGGATAAGACAACTGTGACAAGGCCAGCATTATTTTGTAACAAAAATTTTTTTTTTAATTTTATTTTTTCATTTATAACATTGTCGTTTATTTTTAGTTTTAATATTTTTTTTTGCTCTATTCCTTTCATAGAATTAATCAAGAATAATATTTAGGGTTGCATAGATATTACTGAAATTCTTTCTTTTTAATTTTTTTTTGGCAACCTGTGATTGAACTTTAATAAGTTTGTAATAATAATTATTGTAGTGGCTTTTCTCTGGCATTATTCTATGCCCTAATCTTTTTTTAGGCTTATCTATTTATAATTTTTTTTGTTTGTGGTTTATAGCTCCTTTCACATGTTTAGGTAATTAATTACTACCACATGACTGCTACCCCTACTTAAGCACTAAATAGTTAATATTTTTATTATTTTAATTTAATAATACATGCAAAATATGTAAATATTTTATAATAATTATATTATTAACTGAGTAGGACCTAACAAATTAAAGTTGTTTTTTTGCTCCACCACACCACCAATCCAAAACTTCGCGAGAACCTTTTCTTCAATTCTCAAGTCCTTTAAACAAAATGATAATATTTAGTTTTCAAGATTATTGGAACGTCTTGTGTTTTCCTGATACAAAAAATTCCCTTTAGAGTAAATTTTAGGAACAATAAACTCAATTTAACTTTTCAGCATCCGCACTCCCTTTTCATTTTTGTTATTGAAAATATTTCAGCCCTAGGCATTTACTTTTCAAAGCAACCACTTTATGTATCCTCCCGTTCGCAATTCAAGCTCACAATTGGAAAGTCTATTGTCTCTAGCTAATATACCTTTGTAGTATAATTACGCTACATTGAAAGTATAAATTTGCGACACATTGCCAGGAGAATAAAGCCTGATAAATTAGACAACTTTCAAGGGTTTAGTAATGTACTGGGACAGGTCAAGTGGAAATTATTTTAATTAAAATAGATAATAAATTCATACTTTTGTTAAATAAACAATGTAAAAGATTATTGAACTCTAACGAATTTACAATTAGTACTATAAAACGTATTAATTATATATACATGTTTGTAATATTTTCTTAGGTATAGGTTTTTCCATTAGTGAAACAAAAGACAACAATTTTTCTGACGTTTTGCTCCACATAGTAAACTTCTTCAAAGAGCTGGTATATTTAATTTAATCTACTAAATTACAATTTTTTTTTAAAAAACATATATCAAAATTATTACACATTACATTTATAGATGGTGTTTTTTATAGAGGTATAGAACTTTTAAATGGAATAAAACAAAGATGAAATTTACTTTATTCGAAAGATAACCTTCTGGTATTATAATTTAAATATGACTTCTGGCATATGATCGCCACGGCTGGCTCGGACGTAGTCAAATCTGGAGGTCCAATTTTCGATGACTTTTTCCAACATTTGTGGCGGTATATCGGCAATAACGCGGCGAATGTTGTCCTCCAAGTGATCAATCGTTTCGGGCTTATCGGCGTAGACTAGCGACTTCACATATCCCCACAGAAAAGAGTCTAGCGGCGTTAAGTCGCACGATCTTGGAGGCCAATTCACGGGTCCGAAACGTGAAATTATGCGGTGACCAAACGTTTCCTTCAATAAATCAATTGTGGCACGAGCTGTGTGACATGTTGCGCCGTCTTGTTGAAACCACAGCTCCTGCACATCATGGTTGTTCAATTGATGAACGAAAAAGTCAGTAATCATGGCTCTATAGCGGTCACCATTGACTGTAACGTTCTGACCAGCATCGTTTTTAAAGAAGTACGGACCAATGATTCCACCAGCCCATAAAGCACACCAAACAGTCAGTTTTTCTGGATGTAACGGTGTCTCAACATACACTTGAGGATTATCATCACTCCAAATACAGCAGTTTTGTTTATTGACGTATCCATTCAAACAAAAGTGAGCTTCATCGCTAAACAAAATTCGCTTATGAAAATCGGAATCAACGGCAATCTTGTTTTGGACCCATTCACCGAATCTACGCCTTGCTAGGTGATCGTGTGGCTTCAATTCTTGCACGAGTTGGATTTTGTAAGCATGCAAACCAAGATCTTTCCGCAAAATCTTCCATAAAGTGAATGGACACATATCCAATTCCTGTGCACGATGGCGGATAGACTGATTCGGGTCTTCCTCTAAGCTACGCTCTACAGCAGCAATGACTTCTTCTGTACGCATTGTACGACGTCTCTGTGGATGCGTATTATCATTTAGAGTAAACGTGGTGCGAAAACGTTCCATAGTTAATCGAATTAATTGCGCTGATGGACGATTATGTTGACCGTAAAATGAACGTAGTGCGCGATACGTATTTCGAACAGAACCATGATTTTCAAAATAAATTTGCACAATTTGGAAGCGTTGTTCAAGCGTCAGTCTATTCATATTGAAATGCCAAACCAAACTAAACATAAATCACTTGACAGCTGACAAAATGGCCGCCAGTTAAAAAAGTGTTGCCAACTTAAAGTTCTATACCTCTAAAAAAACACCCTTTATTTTTAATTTAATTAAAATTAATAAAAATAAAACAGATTTTACAACAGTCTTAAAGTTTTAAATTTAAAACAATACAACAGGTTGAAATAGTGAAAATTATAAAATAGTACATACCTTGAAAGTAGTTTTGTGTGTATGTTAAAAATAAATTTAATTATGATACTTGGTATGCAATTGATATGGATAGAACAAATTGAGACTATATTGGCCGCCAAATTATTGGCTGTACAAGAAAAACACATGTTAACTTTTTTGTTTATTTGATTGGACGAACATTTTTCACATACAAAATTTTTGCAAACATACATATTTTTTGCGTAAATCTATACAAAATATTTATTCCATTCTCCGTTCCTTAGACATTGATGGACACTCATTTTCGAAACCCTTATCAGTTTCATTACTATCATTGCAATTATCATCATCATTATCACTCTCATCGTCATCATCATTATTACCCTCATCATCATCGTCACTGTAATCACTGACATAATTATCATCATCATCAACATCATCATTATTATCATAATCATAATTATTTTCTCCCCTATTACTTTCATCGTCTTTGAAAGTAATATTACAATAATTCTCGATTGGATAATCGCTTACAATATAATCGTCAAATATAATTTATTGTGCTTCGCGAAAAATAATTATGCTATCAACAAATGTTGCTATTTGTTTCATACTATATTTCGATAATTAATAATAACATTAAAAATCAATCTAATTTTTACTATTTCTAATTAATAGTAAACTACTGACCACTGTAACAATTTTTTCGCAATTTGAAAAACACTTAAGTACGGTAAAATTATAATTATGCATAAAATGTATAAAAGTGCAACAATTTGTTTATTGCTATGTTTAACAATAATTTTATTACAAAAACATATCATTCATTGTTTGAATTTGAAGCGTCCGAGTCACGTTTTTGTCCGCCCGACGCAAACTGAGAGAACGGCCCACTCCACTGCTCACTTTCTAACTCTTGGAGTAGGTGCAACTTTAAAATATTACTATAGTAATCAACAATTTCGAAATAATTGAGCTGAAAACTGTTGCAAACAATAGTTTAACCATCTCCCTATCAGTTCCAACTTAAATAATCCCTTAATGTTAATAAACAACTCCACAGCAATTTTTTGAAAAAAAATCTCAGCTTCTAATGCCTCAAAATCTCAGCAATGGCGTCCACTTATCAGCATTTCGATTACAATTATTCTATTTGTTTATAACGAAATAAGGAGCTTCAATTTTGTTTCTCTGTTTCGCCAATTTAAGATCAACAATTCATTTCGTTCTTTTTTGTTATTGTTAGTATAAGTCTAGATTTTTCATTTGTGTACCCGCAGACCGCTGTACGACCTCTATTATTATTATTTTAACTGGAAATTTTGCACATTTTTTGTATGCAACAAGAGGCTCTTTAGTTGCATTATGAAATTAATGCAATATATTTTTCTATTGCTTATAAACAATTGAAAAACAGTTATTTTAGCAGGTTTTTTTGCAATAACTAACGAACAAATAATCCGATTCGGATGAGCCTTAGCTCATTTTGTAGATATTTATAATGCGCATAATTTTTGTTTGAAACTTTTTTACTGAGAAATAATAGCTTTTCCTATAACTTTAAAAAACTGTTTTTTCACGTACTAACTGTTAAATAAAAAATTTTCCCAAAAGAAGAAAATGAGACATAAAATACTACATAATTGCTATTATCATTCTGAAGATTTCTACGTAATTAGAAGTCTTCTAACAATAAATTTCAAAATCACTTCATATGAGGCTAACTCCACCGGCCTATAATCCCAGTTTTGAGATACTTAATTTTGGCAGCCACTACTTTGTAACATTAAATCTCTGAGGTGTGTATAGTAAAAGGAAACTTGTTTCAATTCATATGTATTCGTAAACTTAAGGCAAAATTATAAATGCAACCTAAAGGACACATTAGCAAATAAAAATAAAGAAAATACAGGTACGATAACACATTCTAGTCACTACAGAGCCGTAGCTAACGTTCACGAGGCTTTTTGATGCAACTCTCTGAAACTTTTCATCAGTTATCGCCAGAGAGGAATTTGGTCAGGAAGACCTGTCGCTGGCTTGCAGTCTACTAGTTTAATCCCCAGCTCAAATTTTTATTTATTATCTCTTAACCTGAACTAACCTGTCGCTAGCTTGCAGTCTATTAGTTTAGTACCCATTTTAAATTTTTAGAAATTCTCAAACCAAAAATCTGTTAATTATATTGTAACCATATAAGAAATAACGAAGCCTAATTTGTGTACAGTTTACAAAAGAAATATATAACAACCGAATCTAATTATCAGAATATTTTTCCCATTAAAGATGGGCCATTTTGTTTTATGTTCTATATAACCTCAAATAAAAAGAAATTTAATCTGGCTTTAAATACCAATATCGGAGATATAAGTTTTTAACGTCTTGGCTCCCCTTCTTCAATTTTAATTATAAAGGATAATCAAACCCCAGACCTCAGCTTTTAAATTTGATCCATTTTATGTATTTTTTATTCGTTTTAAAAGTACTTAATTTAAAATTATATCGATTCGATTTCAATAAAAGTGAAGCTGAAAAATCTTTAAGTATTATAGATTTACGTATAATAAGTTAATTTAAAATGAGTATAATGTCAAAATTACTAAAACAGTTTCAATTTAATTTAAACGAATTACTATTTTTTAACTATTTCTTTTTATATTTTACCGATAAAAACGTAACTTGGTATTTAAAAAATAACGAACCTAAGAGAGTAAAATTTACTTTACGGGAATAGTAATTCTTATAATACCACCTCGTACTTAATCCTAAATTAAATATCAGCATAAAAGATTTAATATTAAGAGTACTACAAGGTTTAATATTCTAAAGAATCAATAAATATATGTTCCACAAGAACCTCAGAATACCTACCATTAACAGCAGGTGATGAAACGATATAGCTTATATTGTGTTATGCAATTAAAAGAATTATCTTCTCGATATAGCCTTATAACACTTTAAAATACTCACCCTGTATATTTCAACAAAATTTGTAAATTTCAATCTTGGCAATATTTAGACCTTTCTTATTAACATTTACCTAAAATAATACAATAAAGTTATAAGTTTTGTAAAACTAACACAACAGATTAACATATAATTAAACAAGATATCACTAAAAGAATGTAAAGAAGAGTACTGCTGAAGTCGTTGAACTTTTAGAAGCAACTAAACTAGATGAATTAATAAGTCTAAAGTTATGAATTAGTGAATCAATCGTTGACGAATTGTTCAGTTCGATGGATTAGAAAATCAGTTAGAAGATTAGAAATTGAGAAATCATAAAAAACTTATCGGTGTTCCATCTTTATAAATTTTTGTTAGTTCATATAATTTGGGATATTTGCTTGCTTTTTCGTGAGGAATAATGCGCTTTTCGATTTCATCTCTTAGTTTGGCGTTTTTATTATTTTTTTTTGTCGTTTTTCGAGGTATGTAGGTGTAACAGACGAAATTGGAAGAATTCTGAGGAAGCATGACATATGCACAATTCACAAGCCACAAACATCAACAATTATTGAGCAATTGCAAAGAAAAAATACCACTGGAAGTGTATAACATACCTGAGACTGTGAAAAAGAATACATCGGCCAAATAGACAGAAGAATCTCTACCAGAGTCTAAAAACATAAAAATAGCATAAAGAAAAAGCAAACTACATCAGCTTTATTCCAACATCATCAGGAAACAGAACATACTATTAATTTCCAAGAAAGCAAACAAATCGCACCCATAAAGCACTATAGAATTCGTATTATACCAGAAGCTTTTGAAATAGAAAACACTAAAAATTTTGAAAAGAGAGATGATGCACAAAACATCTCAAATACTTAGAAAACCCTAAACAAAATCCAACCAAAAATAACACACCAGAAAAACGCGGCACAGACCGAGAGGAGGCTGAGACTCTGGGAAGCAAGGAAAACAACCAGGCGGAACCAAGATATAACTTCCTGAACTGTAGAAACACAGACAGAGGACCAGCACGCTTATTCCAAGTCGAGCATCACTTGAAAATGTCAGCTGAGATGTTTGCGAAACATCAAGAAGGTTTTTTCTACTAACGAACAGACTGAAAACTGGAAAAACCCTAGTGCACATTCCATCATCTGTAAAAACATGAAGGCATGACGTTTATAAGAGGTCACGCCCGAATCGACGAAAACTATCTCTGGTCTAAATTATCTATTATCTTTATCTAAACTACTAGTTGCGTTTTGGTACCAAAGTAAAACGTATCTAAAAGGTACTTGCCATTATGTAATCTAAAAATTCTTGAGCTAATAAAGCACTTATCTGGGGGAACTTGGCTGACAACTACTCTAAGGAGCACATTGGGGTCAAAGCCTTATGAAAATGATTACTGGATTTCCAAGCCACTTCGTGAAAAGAACTAAAGTTGAGTCTGAATTTTATATATTTTTTCTTTGACTTAGTTGAAGCAGCATCTGCAGGATTTTGACTCCACCTGTTAGTTTGTTCCAAGTTTGGGGAGCTCGAATATTTATATTATCCTGTCTTTTTATTTTCAGGTGTATATTTGATATAACCAGTAAAAGAGCCGATCCAGTTTTATAAAAATATAACATGCCCTTATTCTTTGTATTCGGCTAACATTGACCAACTTTCTTAACTTATTGTATTACTGTACTTTTAATATCTGAATATTTTTGTTAATTTTAGAAGTTTAATTAATCATAGACGTTTAATAACGAATTGTATCTAAACGGTATAGTTAACCTTTTCTGCAATTGAAAAAGGGGAGCTACCCGCTTTAAAGCCGTTCAACATCCTAAGGTTTCTGAGGGAATTAGGATTGGGGGACCTGCCTTAGCCGGAAAGGTATCCCTTACGACTTACCAGCAGTAGGGGAAAACAATAGATTTATTAGGTCGCAGTGTACAAATCCCCAATTTTACACACATACATAACCTTTTCTGTAAATTAAAAGAAAATTTATATATCTTTTATATACTATAGAATTAGAGCAAAAGTTACCTCTCAATACGGAGGGTATTAGTATCTGTTTTTTAACACTTCTTATTTATTGATAACTTTTATAAGAATTTGAACCTAGATTTTTTTTGGATATATAGGTTATATTAAACCTTTTGCCTGATTTGAATATTACTAACTCGGCAGTACCTTTTTTGTCCATCATGGTGTAAATCTAATATTAGTATGATGTTTATTATTATTTTTGAATTTTATTTTGCGCACACACTGTTTCTTTCTAACCCCACATTTGCAAAATTTATATAGCACCCCTGAGCACTATTATCAACTATTTGTATGTGTCTTTCACACAATTCTAAACTTCGAAAATCTATTTTTGTACCTATAATTTTGTGCTCGTGCAATTGTGAGTGAAAATATTAGTTTTCTAATAAAATGAAGAAAAACTATTGTTCGTTCTTAATTGTTAATTAAAAAATATATACTTAATAAAATGCGAGACACACAAGATGAAAGTGAATTCATATAATCTGAAAAAATAATTTCCAAAATTAAAAATTCCATTGGCACTTTTTTTCAAATCTAATATTTCTGATTAAAAAAAACATATCATAAAACAATAAATTGTGCGGCTTTATCGTAATATTAATTTCTAGTTTTTTACTTCTAAGAATATTCTTTTAATAAAATACATTTCTTGTTATAAATTCCTTCTTTATAAATTATATCACTATTATCATGGAAATTTATTGTTGCGCTCTCCAGCCAACTTATACAATATATAAATAAAAAATATACTTCAAAACAATGTGTGAATAATAAATTTGGAACGGTATTTTAGGGCGAGTCAGACATATTTATATTGTTATTTATTCACAAAAGTAGGCTGAGATATGTTCAAGAAAATTATTTATAAAATGGAAAATTTATGTTTTAATATATGCAAAACCTTTTTACTTAATATATTTAGAATTTACTTCGATTTTACTTTATTTCCATAATTAAAAGAAGCTCGAAATATAAAAACGATTATGATGAATCCTAATGAACTCATCATACCCAATAAAGTCATTATATGGAAAGACATATTCTTGAAGGATAAGTTCCTAATACCAAACACCAGTTATTTTTCGAATGGTTTATGAAAGTTCTTTATGTCCTTCAGAAATGATATTTGCCCAATACATTTTATTGTAAAAATTTATGTTTCTCTTCAGTACTTCGAAAGCAATTCTGGAAATTTTGCAGATCACTTTTCTTCTAAACCTGTTTCTTCAAGCCTTTCAGCGAGTAAATCTTCTTACATTCTTTCCAATAGGTTCCGGAAGATATTCACTAAGCTGAGATGATGTTACAGGCTGTAGTAAACGATCTTCTCGCGATCGACCTTATATAGGTCGCCTGCTGAATTTCCTAGTTATCCTATGTCGTTGGATAATACAGAAAACGGCGGAATGGCACATGCTCAAAGATTTTGATATTTTCAGTCATTTCAGACTCCGCTTTACACGAAATAATATTTATAAAACACACTTTGTGTCCAACTGAGAACAATATTGTGACATTATCTCCAAAAAATGCAGCAAAGAAGCCACATTACCTAAAAATTTTTCAAGTTGCGATCGGGTTGATTGCCTTAAATGGGTTCATGATAATGGTTTTTAGTATTTAAAGTAATATTTAAAACTTATAACTAAAAATATTTTGAAATAAACAGAACCTTTCAAGAAGTATAATATAAAAAATATTCAAAACTTCTGCTCATAAATACTTATAAAAAAACATTTGATTAAGCAACTCAATCCCATGTTTTCATCATTATTTATTTTAAAAAAAAGCAACTAAACTAAATCAATGAAATTATTTCATTTTAGGAGAGGTTCAAGTACCATCATTCAATAATAATGAACATACTTGTTCATACATCAACAATTAAAAACCTTTTTTTTTACATTCGCCACTGCTTAGTACCAAAATATTACAAGTTTTACATTCATATTTACAGTATTAAGGTAAGCTTGGCTACAGAAACCACTTTATGGACGGCATCCAAATGAGGTCATCCAGAACAATATCAATAACTCAGCATCGAACAACTGGTTGATTTCAGAACAGAAATTTCCGGAAATGGAGGGCTTCCTATTAGCTATCCAAGACCAGGTTATTCCAACGAAGAACTATCATGGGTCCCTCAATAGAAAATGACCAATATAGATATGGCTATCGAACATCAGAGACAACCCAGCACATAATTGAAGGATTCCAAGCGTTTGCCACAACCGAGTATAAGGAAAGACATGACTCAGCCGCTAAGATACTCCACCAAGAGTTAGCAGATAAGTTAAAACTATTGCAGGTCGGAAAAGTGCATATAATTCCGAGCCTATTGTTGAAAACAACGAGGTCAAGTTATATTGAGACCGAACGGTTCTAACAGATCAAACAGTTGCTGATAATAGTTTAGACAATATAATAACAGCTAAAATTGCTAGGTGAACTACATTAATTAACACTGGTATACCTAATATCAACACTAAGATCAAAATACAATGAGAAGTTTGCCAAATACAGAGATCTGGAGGTGCAAATCCGCAGACAGTGGGTAATGAACAGCATCAACACGATTCCGATAATACTATCAATAACTGGAGTGATACCAAAGAAATTGGACCTTAGTGAGCATCAGTATAAACCGATTTAGAAACCAGTCTTCTATGCAACCGCGCAGACTATCCTAAAGTTTATAGGAAGTACAGAAGACCACGCCACATAGGACCCGATAACATGGAAAGGGTCCCCACAGAACATCATACTTTTGGTGTCTTTGTATACCTGGTATGAGTCAATAATCCCTGGAGGGAATGTGAAGCCGTTTGGCTTGTAAATTTGTATTGAGGTAAACAACGCATATTATAAAGTAACTGAACTGATCATGTAATAAACTGAAAATAACTGCAACGTGCTATCCGCCATGTATTGAGCAAAACACTTTTGGCAGTACAACGAGATATACTCCTTTATCTTGAAATAACAAAGGTAGAATCAATTCACCTAACTTTCCGAATTTTTATCAACATAACTAGATAAATGGAACAAATAGTAGAAAGAAATAAGATAACAGTCATACGTTGTAAACTGACCTGGCTGTTCTAATTCTTATCGCTCGTAAAAATAAAAATATTTCTTGAAGTTAAATCGCTTTTTTTTTGTTGTTAAAAATAGTTATTAAACAAAGCATTATGTTCCCGAACTGTTTCTTTGAAACATCTTTTTTTTAACAGTTGAAATGTTAATATGATATTATTTTTAAGGTGATTTCTACTTTTTGATTAACATATACTTATACAACTATATAAGTATATTTTAATTGCAATGCATATTCAACTGAATATGCATTGCAAATTTCAAGTAAATTTGAGATTAGAGACATACAAAACTTTCACACAATCAAGTACTTTTTGTAAAAAAAATACAATTTTTGCCGGTTCAAGCTTAAATAGAGACAGAGCGTTTTCGATTATCAGTACCTAAGCTAAGCACCCCACTCGATACCCCTATGATCTCGGAAACGCTCTGTCTCTTTTTAAATGTGAGCCAATTTGCTTCTATATAATTCGCAATCTAAATATTTAACTTTTATGTCTATAGTTTGATTGATATCTAAACATACAAATATAACACGCAATAATTATGAAAAAAAAATTACAAAAATATAAAATAGTGATTACAGTATTAATTTAATACCAATAAAAACTTCATATAATAATAAAAAAGCTCCAGGTCTCGATGAAATCCAGAGCTACTGGCTAAAGGTGTTCTGGCTAATCTTATTATTGATGTTTTTCTTAACCCAGTAAAAATATCATTGTTCTTGACCGAAGGTATTACGTACCTCTTTCCAAAATACCAACATAACACACATGACCCAGCTAAATATAGGCCTATCACCTGCCTACCCACACTATATAAGGTGATCACCTCCTGCTTGATCCAAAGGATCTATGCACATTGTGAGCAAAATAACATCATTGCAACTCCAAAAAAGGATGCACGAGGTAAGCAATGGGATGTAAGCAACAATTGATTGTTGACTCTATCATATGTAACCAAGCCTGTACCAACCGAAGAAATCTCTTTACTGCCTACGTAGATTATAAGAAGGCCTTCGACTCAGTGCCACATTAGTGGCTCAGAACTATATTGAGAATGTAGGGTCGAGAATCGTTTTCTTTTTAGAATGCATCATATCTATTGGGAGAACTAGGATCCAATTGCAAGTGCCATCCAACGATACCATCGAAACTAACACAATTCCAACACGAAGGGGAATATTTCAGGGTGATTCACCTAACCCACTGTTGTATTGCCTTGCAATGAACCCACTATCACGCCATTTGAACTCCACCAGATACGGTTTTAGTATTACAAATAACAACGAAGAAGTAGTAAGAGTGAATCATCTTCTATACATGGATGATCATAAACTGATGGCTGCTATCAGCAACCAGCTGGAACAAATGCTTAAAATTGTAGAGGGGTCAGGAGGGTAAGGTGGGTATTACGAACTAACTTAAATAGTAGAAATTTATTTAAGGCACTCAACACGTACGCTTGCTCTGCACTTAGCTACTCTTTTGGAATTGTAAAATAGAGCAGGACGGAAACCTACAAAGAAAAATAAGAGCACTCCTAACAAAAGCATAAAAACATCACCCTCGAAGTGCTATTGAATGTACAATGCTTCCAAAACATCAAGGAGGAAGAAGATTGGTGTATATTGGTAAGCAGCTTGACCAACAAATAATAAACTTACGTTCATATTTGCACAGGTTAGCGAACTCTTTCACACTACATCGAGCAATATCCGAGGCAGACACAGCTATAGCTAAGGGAACAGGATATTGCTTCTAACCACCAAACAGACAAAGATAAGTTACAAACCTGGCTACAGAGGCCACTTCATGGATGGCATCCAAATAAGGTCAATCAGGACAATGTCGACAACTCAGTGTCGAACTATTGGTTGATTTCAGAACAGATGTTTCCGGAAACGGAGGGCTTCCTGTTAGCTATCCAAGACCAGGTTATTCCGACGAAGAACTATCAGAAGTTCATCATTAGAGATCCCTCAATAGAAAATGACTAATGTAGATATTGCTGTCGAACATCAGAGACAATCCAACACATAATTGGAAAATGCTAAACGTCTGCCGCAACCACGTATAAGGAAAGACACGACTCACCCGCTAATATACTCCATCAAGAATTAGCAGATAAACCTATTGCAGGTAGGAAAAATGCCTTATTACAAATACCATCCGGAGCCTATTCTTAAGAACAACCAGTTTAAGTTATATTGGGACCGAATGGTTCTGACGGATCAGACAGTTGCTCATAATAGACCAGACATTATACTAAGAGATAAAATTTCTAGGCGAACTACACTAATCAACATTGCTTTACCTAACAACAACAACCTAATGCCAAAATACAACGAGAAGATCGCCAAATATCTGAATCTGGAGGTACAAATCCGAAAACAATAGGCAATAAGCAGCGTCCCAAAGATTTCCATAATACTGTCAACAACTGAAATGAGACCAAAGAACCTCCTGCAGAACAGCAAGAGACTAGGCCTTAGTGGGCATCTGTATAAACCGATGCAGAAAGTAGTTCTACTTGCAATCGCGCGAACCGTTTGAAAGGTCGTAGGAAATACAGCAGACCACGTCACCTAGGACCCGATAACATGGAAAGGATTCTCACAGAGTTAAATATTTTTAGTATCTTCGTATATCTGGTATGAGATAATATTCCCTGAAGGGAGTGCGAAGCCATTTGTCTTTTAAATCAAATAATAATAATACATTCTTACCTAAAAACATATACCTAAAATGTATTTTGCTTGGCCTACGTCTATTTTCTATTTATTTTTTTTTTTAATGTCTTATTTTACTCGATTTCAGTTTTTGTCTACTAATATTAACTGAAAACGGTGCAATTCTGCCTCTCAAAGCTTTTCTTGAAAACAATGGACAAAGTATCGAAAAAAGGGACACTTCTATTTAAAACTGGCCCTATGGACAAGTTATATATAACTAAACTCAAACATGTTGGATACAATAGGCTTCTTCTTCAGGTGCCATCTCCTATCGGAGGTTGGATATCATCATTGCCACTCTCACTCTATTTGCCTCTACTCGAAAAAGTTCTATTGAGCTACAATTGAAACACTCTCTCAAATTTCTCAACCATGAAATTCTTCTTCTTCCGATATTTCTTTTTCCTTCTATTTTACCCTGCATGATCAATCTAAGCAACTCGTATCGCTGGCCTCTCATTATATGTCCAAGATATTGCAATTTCTTTATTTTTATGTTGTTAATTATTTCATAGTTTTTGTCCATTGCTATCAATACTTCTACGTTTGTTTTTCTCTCCGTCCAAGATATTCTCAACATCCTTCTATAACACCACATTTCAAACGCTTGCAGTTTATTTATGTGTTCTTGTTTTAGTGTCCAGCCTTCCAACCCATACTGCAGCACTGAAAATACATAACATCTTAAAATTCTCATTCTTAGTTCTAGAGTGATGTCTCTGCTGCACAGAATGGTTTTCAGTTTTACAAACGCACTTCTTGCTAAATCGATTCTAGTTCTTATTTCTGTTGTATGTTCATTATTTGCTGTTATCCATGTGCCCAAGTATTTGCATTTTTGCACTTTTTCTAAATTCACATCTCGCAACTTTATGCTTGTTTGCATGTTTTGTTTTTTAGTTATTACCATATATTTATTCTTTTAGTGTTCATTTTTAATCCGTGTTGCTCGCAAACATTATTTGTTTCTTTCACTAGTTCTTGGAGCTCTTCAGCGGAGCTAGTTATGATAGCAGTGTCGTCTGCAAATCTTATGTTGTTTACAGCTCTTCCGTTTATTATTATTCCCTAACAGTGCTTCTTTGAAGATCGATTCACTGTACACATTGAATATAGGGGTGACAAAATGCATCCTTGTCTCACTCCTCTTCCTATTTCAATTTCCGGACTTGTTTCGTTATCTACTATTATTTGTGCGCGTTGATTCCAATATAGGTTAGTTATTATTCTTAAATCTCTGTTGTCTATGTTTTTTCTTCTTAGAATCTCGACTAGTTTTTCATGTCTAGTTTTATCAAAAGCCTTGTCGAAGTCAACATAACAAATGTGTATATCGATATTCATATCCATGCACCTCTGTGAAAGCACATTAAACAACGCGTCTCTGGTACCTATACCATTTCTGAATCCAAACTATCATCTATCCCCTTTTCAAGTTCTTTATCAATGCGTCCGTGTATTACTTTTAAAAACACCTTGAGTACATGGCTTATCAAAGATATTGTTCTATATTCGCTGCAGTCTTTTGCATTTTTGTTTTTTGGAATAGCGCAAAAGGTGGAGAGTAACCATTCTATGGGTATATTCCCCGTTTTGTATACTGTGTTGAACAGATCTAACAATATATCCATGGTATCATCATTCATGCATTTTAAGATTTCTACTGGGATTTGATCTGGACCTAGTACTTTTCCATTTCTGCTGTTTCTTATAGCTCTTTTTATTTCATCTTTCAGCATCGTTAATGCCTCGTTATCTTCTACTTCAATCTCCATCTACTCTACTTTATTGTCTTTAAACAGGTCTTTGATGTATTCTCTCCATTTTTTAAGTTTCTCTTGGATGTCTAAGATTAGCTTGCCTTTTGTATTCTTAAGCAGTGTCGGTTCTCTCTTTCTGTTACTGTAAGTTATTTTTTTTATCTTTTTGTGCATATTAAAACTATCATGATATCTCTGATACTCTTCTATTTCTTCACATTCTTCTAGCAGCCATTTATTTTTCGCTAGTCTAATCTTGTATTTGATTTACTTGTTTATTTCTTTATACATTAGGCAATAACATACTAAAGCACTTTTATAGAAATATGACTCTAAGTTCAAGAAAAAAGAATATAAGTAAGCATCCTATAGATGTAAAAAGTAACTTGAAATTTTTTTCGCTCTGAATTTTGCAGCTATACGCTGAATAATTCACCATCATAATATTTACTCTTTTATATTAATTACTATCACTTTTTACTTATAAAAACACTAACAACCACTTATGATCCAATTTTATTTTAGCCACATATAATAATATTCACA
The DNA here is from genome assembly GCA_034092305.1 of Diaprepes abbreviatus. Lineage (NCBI taxonomy): Eukaryota > Metazoa > Arthropoda > Insecta > Coleoptera > Curculionidae > Diaprepes > Diaprepes abbreviatus. Next base: position 7,247,682 of record JASJET010000090.1, on the reverse strand, counting down.
AATATTGAACACTAGCGAAATAGCATGCTCAGCATCCTCTCTCTTTATTAATAGAGGGATTAGGGGTTGTGAATTGATGTTTCAAAAGACTTTTGTTTAACCACTTAATTAAAAACGTAATTTAAAGAGTTTTACTCACTGTTTTCGTACTCTATAAAGATTAAAAGAATTTTATTTAATAAAACATTTTCCTTATTAACGAAAAATGTAACATTTCACTTCACCGTACCTTATTTACAACCTTTTTTTAAAATTAAATCTGATAAGGACCCAGTTAAAAATGAATTTAGTTGATATTAATGAAAATTTCACTGACGTTTTAAAAATTTTTTCACAATTTACGTCATTAAATAAAATCCTCTTTTATATTTCAGCCACGATCCTTGAGTTTTCACGAAAGCTTTTTAAACCTCTGGGTCATTAATGCCGTGGCGTTTGGTCAGTTAAAATACCAGTCACTTGAACCCGTAATCCGTACTATTCAGAAATATCATTCTTGACCTGTCTGTGAACCTTAGGAGTTCAACATAATCCTTCAAAGAACTTGAATTGTCAAGCCTTTGTTTTTGCAGTAAGTTATCTACTTAATAAGACCGAAAACATTTTTTGTAATAAACACCGATTTTGATAAATTTTAAAGTTAGTAATATATTGGTAATAAAAGTCATATAATTCTTCATTGATTAATTTTTGAATATTTCAGAAATCACCTAAAAGTTTTAATATGGTTGTTTTCTTACAAAGTCTGAAACCATTTGTTAAGAATAGGAAAAATAAATATTTAGTTTATATTCCGTTAATAACAGATTAGATTCCAAAAATTATGGAAGTTAAAACATACAAATTTTGTTTTCAACATTCACAGAGTAACAAAAAATACTGTTCCGGATCTTTGTACACACACACTGTATTATTGAACACACTCTATTATTTCAAAAGATTTTTGTTGCCAACTTTACTTTTGACACTTATCAAACAATTCAAGTTACACCAACAATGTCTCAAACTAAACTGTTCACTATAGCCAATCTAGACCCTTTATATACTCTTTTAGTTGATACCAGAAAATTGTCTAATTTTCTAGATGTATTTTCATACTACATGGTATAACAAAAATAAGAAGAAGGGGTATTCTGGCGATTTCTAGACCTTCTATCATAGGCGTTCCATGTTCAAACTAAGGAAATAGAATTTATTAAAAAGTTCAATACCTTCTTTCATTGACGTTTCATATGGAAATTAACAAAAGGTACAATTAATTAGATAAATTATAAACTCATAGAAAATAAACCTAAAAAAGTACAAACTAGAAATACAAACACTATGAAGTGTATACTGCTATAAAGTCCATTACATTGCCCCCTTCCAAGCATTGATCGTCCCGATCAACCTTCTTGATCTTGATAATGAGCCAATATGTCAAGATCCACAACTTTCATTTTCGCGTGAGTGCTTTTCTGAATTCGATACACTAGATCGTTTAATCGAGTCACTAAGTTTTACGGACCTTCTCATGACTTCTGAAGCTTTGGTGAACGTCCTTTGGTTCTTTTCGGATTGTATAACGACACATTTTCCCCAACCATGAATCCTCCAGTATTGGTTTTGAGGTCATAGAAGATCTTCATTCCGTCGTCTCTGTACCTTTTCGACGTACCCTCTCGAGGATGACTTGTAGAACGTTCTTTTTCCATAGCCCGTTTCGCGATCACGGTCCCTCTCGTCTCGTTCTCCACGGTCGCCGCGAGTAGTCCTTCTATGTCTTCCGTATTGGTTCTTTCTTCTATCGCCTCCACCAGCAGTAATTTCCCGACAATCTCTCTAAAAGTGACCATTGTATCCGCACTGGCAACAACGCATGTTATTCAAATGGTACCAGCAACCCTGACCTCTTCTTCTCGGTGTGGTATAAGTCACTCTAATACGATAACCGCAACTTCAACTACATCGCAAGCCTTAACGGCAATTGCATCATTTGTTTTATCTTTATAAACAGCAAATCCAAAACAGGTGATACTATTACTTAACCAGACTTCTTTAAATTCACCATAAGGTTCCAAAGACTTTCTCCAAGTCGCTCCTTCGAAATTCATTACTTATATTAGCAATATGAAGCCGATAGCCATCAGGATCTCTGTTAAGAACAGTAATGCAAGTACAGGACTTTGTACATGCCCCTCTTGGCCACACTTCCAACAACGAATTCTATTTCTGCTACGAAAGATTATGTTTTTAGTGTCATGTATTTTTCGTTTGTTCAAAAATTCTTGCAATTCGCTCTTTAGCCTCATGAAAATTTCCTTGTTGGTATTGCGATAATCTCGAAAAACTTTGACTCTTCTTATAATTCTTTCTTGGTTCCTTGAGGTCTATCTGGATATCTCAAACTGAAAGGCATAAGCAAGAGTCTCGGAAATTTTCTTCAGTCGGGTCATTCTTAGTCTGACTTGTTTCTGGATCTCGTAAATCTTCAATAAAACAATTCACTGCTAACTCTTGTTTTATTTCTTCTGGGTATATTGCAAAAGTCAAATTTATTAGTCTCATTATATCCGCCTCATATTATTGCAGACTTTCCTTGTATTTTTGTCTTCTTCCTTAAAGTTGTGCCTATTAAACTTCTTGAAGGTGGGCTTTCCCACAACGCATCTCCAGAAAAGAAATCATTCTGTTTTTCTTCGGGAATGTTACGTAAAACCTCCATAGCTTCATCTCGTAGGGCAAGAACAAGAACATGTACCTCTTCCGGTGGACTCCAATTATTGCCGGTGGCGGCAGCTTCGAATTGACGGAAATAGGTAAGCCAAGGTACTTTGTCGTTAAAGGTAGGTGGCTTCATCACACTGGCTGAAGGAACACCATCTATCTTAATTATACCTGCACCGACTACCTTGCCGACGTGCAGATATAATTGTTGCGTCTGTCTATGGATTACAGTCACCTCATGTAGTACTTCGCCATGTACATCTTCTCTAATATCCTGAATTTTCTGTTGCATTTCTTATTTCAAGCGCTTCATATCTTCTTGATTTCTTTTAATGTCTTCTTTCAGTTCTTGTATCATATCTTCTTGACTTATCTTAAGTTCCTGTCTCATGGCCCCCAGGCTTCTTTGTAGTTCTTGTTTTATACTTTTTTGATTTTTCTTATTTTCTAAGCTGTACTAACCTCTTTTAGATTTTATCCCACTTCTGACACCAATTTGTTCCGGATGCCCGATTTTTGCATACACATTGTATTATTGAACACACTCTATTCTTTCAAAAGATTTTTATTTTTAACGTCACTTTCGATACTTTCACAATTCAAATCACACCGATAACGTCTCAACTAAACTGCTCACTAAGGCCGATCTCGATCGTTTATATACTCTTTTGGTCGGCACCAGAAAATTCCCTAATTTTCTAGAAATATTTCCATACTACAGGGTGTAAGAAAAATAAGAAAAAGGAGTAATCTGGCGACTTCTAGACTTCTAGAATTTAGTAAAAAGTTCCAGAACTTCTTTTATTGACGTCTCATGACAAAATTAACAAAAGGTAAAACTAACTATATAAATTATCAACTCGCAGAAAATAAACCTAAAATTTTAAACACTAGAAAGACAAACTAACGCTATGAGGTATATACTATTATAAAGTCTGTTGCAATACTATTTATATAAATATATATATATATATATATATATATATATATATATATATATATATATATATATACATATATATATATATATATATATATATATATATATATATATATATATATATATGTCATATTCAAAACTCTCAATTAAATGATATGCCAACAAAGGCATAACGCTACAAATTGAGGATTATCATTACACCCCGTTTGAAATACGTTCACATTGTAATCCTAAATCCATTTCTGATTTTGACGTCTTGTACCATTCGAATTCAATGTAGCTACAGATGTAAACATTTTATTTTATTTTAAACAGACGAAAAATATAACGATAAAGCTGTGTCTACTATCATCAAAAAATGAAATAATTTAAATTACATTTTTGATTTAATTAAATATGGTCATACAAGGTGTTTCTGAAAGATCTATACAAAAGTCAGGCGCAAATTACTGACGCTAAAATATGAGGATCGCACCCAACTTACCGTAATTCCAAAGGTTTGTATATACAAGGTGTCAAAGTAATAATGTTTTATACTTTTTTGTAAATATTTAGCTAAAAGTTTAATTTGCAATAAGTTTGGTAATTTGGAGCATTTTAGGATAAGAAATCAAGATCAGGTTACAGTTTTGATGTAGACTGCAGAGGGCGCCACCAGCAGCATTTCGCTTACATATGAAGCTTTATAACTTTCCAATTTAGAGCATATTTAACGGCCAACAGACCAAAACTAATAAAAACGTGTACAGTAACGATCTAACATTAATAAGTATCGTCATTAGTTATTAAAGAATATTATCAAACAATTCGATCTGATAAACCTTTACCTTTTAATTTTAAACTTTATCGTTTAATTTTAAAATTTTTCTCTATGTCGTGAGTCGGTGAGAGCATATAGAGAAATATGCCGCTGTTAATATGCGTCTTCAAGAAACCGGTAGTTGTGCTCCTGCAATAATTGATTATGGATGGATTCTGACTAGTAGGACACCGGAGGTGGAGGAAGAAATTTTAGAACGACTTAATGAAAATCCGAGAATGAGCACCAGACAATTAGGTTTAAAACTTAAATTTTCTAAAGATACAGTAAATCACACCCTAAGGGAACAGCTGTCGTTCTGGCAAAACACAACAAGATCACCCTTGCATAGAGACCAGGGTACAAATGTGTCTCGGGTAATAAAAAAACGGACTAGAGCCAGCATTTAAAAAACGTAGGCTGCCTATTCGTGGGTGGTTGTCTTGATGCACCTTGAAATTCTACAGACAACAAATCAGGTAGGAGACAGGACTTATAACTGGCCACCGCAGCTTGAGAAAACATCTACCTATAATTGGTCTCTTCAACAAAAAACCAGTATGTAGACTAAGTGATAAAGAGGACGACACAGCCTTACATATTATCTTCGAGTGTGAAGCTTCATCCTACTGGAGACACCTTCAGGGATCAACCTTTCCGGAAGGTTTATACCTAGAGGAAAAACTAGCGAGCAGGGATCATTGATAGATATAACTTACTTAGAAAACCTAGTAGAATTTCCAAACTTATCAATAGTTCGGCAGAGAAAATAATACTTCTGCAAATTGTCATAGAAACAGCAACAGTGAAACCGAAAGTCTATTTGAGATATGTTGATGGTACGAAAAGAGGTAGGAAACCTTAAATCCGATTTACAACAGAATGGTCGCATGTAGAACCTCCTTCTTTCAGAAGTCGGTTACAAAAGAATCTACATAAGTAATAACTTTAATAATTTTTATTGAATGAAAAATATATCAGCAAGTCATTCTGATAATGTAACATTTTTGTTCATACAGGAAAACAAAAACATATAGTCACATTTAGATTATAAATTATCAATAATTTAAAATTCGACACACAAACAAGAATACAATTACATATTTTTAGGGCATTTCTATAGCTGCGGTGAACATTACCCCATTTGAATTCTAATTATCAAAATGGCTTTATTTTTTTATCAGGTGGTGGTAAATACATGAAATTTTTTTTAAATTCCAGATTAAATGTGTGGTACATAAAACGGCTTAAAATGGTTATTTTATTTTTACTACGTTAATTCTGTATATTGATAATGTCGTTATATCAGTGAATACGAGTATATAGAAATTGTTTTGAAATTTAAAACAGCGGAATAATTCTAAAATAATTGACGAATTAAGAGCTAACCATGGATGATAAATGAAATATTCATACGGATTTCCCAATATAAATTACTTTTAAAATAAAAAATTAATCTGTTTTTTTTTTAAACATCGATGCTAGCAATTTTGTTTTTAAAAACTTTATTGTCAGATTTAGTTTATCCACATTGGCACAACTCGGGAGCTGTCAAAAGTTTGCCTTTTTAGTTAATATGGTAATAACATTTTGTAGATTACCACAAAAAATATATTACGTTAATTTGAAAGAACAACCTGAATCTAAATAAAGTCACAGTTATTGACAACAGACAGTGTACTTAATATTTAATTAAAACTGCAGAAATTCCATTCTCAGGGTTATGCAGGTAAGAATAAGAGACATTTTTTTAATAGATGAATCTGAGCCATTACCTGCGGGTCAGCAGGGACGCTGTTTTGATTGCGACCGAAAGAAATGAGATCTATCCGTTTTTCTTGTATTTACTGTCATAAATTGTTGTGTTTGGAATATTTCATCATGGTATGTCATGAGTATCACCAAGAATAAGTTTTTTATTATATATATATATATATATATATATATATATATATATATATATATATATATATATTGTATAGATAAATGATAACACCCAATATTGTTTTGAGATCACACGATATAAATAATGCACAGGTAGATTAAAATCAAATTTTGATACATAATAAATTTGTAATTACAGAGTAAATTAAGGTATCAAATAGAATTAAGTATAATTTAAGATATTCTGTATAAAAAATAGAATAAATAATAAGTAATAGTAGTAAGAAAAACTCACTAGCTAACAAAATTTTGTTCCAAGCAGATAATTCTCGAAATGTTTGTTTGGTAAAAGGCTTTACTTATTTTCCTATTTAGAGACATAAGTTCAATTGAAAACTATGTAAAACATATTGAACAACAAAGAGGAAACATTATTGTAAATTAATATATTTTTTTAGTTGGACTATAAGTGAGTGAAAGCGTAAGAAAAACTAAAAATCAAGTGCTACGCATTTATTCTAGTTCGAATATAAACAATCACAGTGATACCTAAAAATGCGCGAAACATTCGTAAATGTTCCTTCTGAAACAAGAATATAATAGTTTAAGCTGTAGTCAACAAAATATGGCAAAATTAAAACCATATATGACGTAGATTTGAAAAATATAAAACAATTTTATTTAGATTATAAGATAGAGTTAAGTTTTTTATAAGCAAAATTAGGTTTAAAATGTCTAGAAAATGTTATTTATTACATAGATATTAATATCTGAGGCTATAATAAACATTTTAGAGTTTTTTCGAACAAAATAGAGTCAAATAATCATAAATTTCTATATGCAAGCCGTTTATTTTATTCAATTTTATTATATAAATAGTATGCCAAAGTGGTTGAAATGTATATCAAAGTATCGAGAAAGCTCTAAAGTTTATTTTGAACAAGTTCAATAATGCCCTACGATAGAATTTTGGTCCATTTATTCAACAAAACATATAAAATTCCAGTGAAAATTGATTAAATTAAAAAGCGTCCATAAATTACAATTTTTAAAGTTGGCAATATTTATCAAGTTAACTGATGTCACAATTTTGACCAATCAGGTTGGAGACAATTCAAATGTTTCAGAAGTTTATAAATAGCTGAAGCGTAGGAATTGTTGTCAGAGTTAAAATAATCCATTTGCTGAAAACCTCACGTTTAAGAGCCCCCGAAATTTTACCATAACTACAAATTTTCATTTGTTTACCTACATTAAAACAAAAGTGAAATATTTTGTTTTGTTTTTTATTATAAGTGAGGTTGTATGTTTGTTTTCATGAGTAAACAAGTTTAGTATTTCATAAAATTAAATAAAAGTATCGAATTTCGTCCTACGAATTATATAATCAACTCTCAAATAACAACAAGTTCAGGAAGTAGTGTTTTGGAAAATACAAGAAAATAAAGTGATATACTTTTAAAGAAGAAAACATTTGTTCGAGCTTTGAGAAAAATATTTGTAAGTTCCTTACTTGATAGGAAACTTTTACAAAATATTTTGGGCATATTCAAAAAATTTTTGAAGAAGAAAAAGATTAAATCAATATACTTGGATTCTATTTGTGAATTTGGACAAAACCAAGGTATAGAAAACGAAATAAAGGTATAGAAAATAAAACCAAGAAACAGAAAACAACAACAAAGGTATTTATAATAGTCTAAGAAAGTGAATGCTGTTAGTTGTTTGTGGAAAATAAAATAAAATAACACTAGCATCAATAATAGTCTGAGTTTTAACAAAATAAAAATAAAATTATACTAATGAATGATAGCTTGTCAAAGTAACCTGATAATATATAAAAACATTAATCCTCAATAATAGGTATAATTATAATAATAATAAATAATCACTTATATCACATCAGAGCATACGAAAATTTTCAAAAATTAACCAAATTTTGAGAAATTAAATACCTATAAAAGATTAAATTGCAGTAACGCCATCAAGTAGTAGGTTGCAAAATTGAAATAATAAATAGTTGGATACAGGTTGTTGTAAAGGGATAATGCACGACAAAAATAAATAAATAAATGATAATTTGATAAGCAGCATAGCTGCATGAAATTTTATAATATTGTTGTCATAATTTCATCTAAAATTGTTGAAAATTATCCCATATTTAGGAATTTTTGAATAAAATATTTATATTGTGTTTTTAATCTGTGTGTATTCATTATCTGAGAGTGATCTTTTAATACAACTGAACTCACCTGAGAAAAGGGTAGAATTAACGGGTAGGAACATATATATATATATATATATATATATATATATATATATATATATATATATATATATATATATATATATATATATATATATATATATATATATATATCTATATATATATATATATATATATATATATATATATATATCTGTTGTACCGTCTTTTATAAATAAACATGTTTTTATCCTGTATCCTTTTTATGTTTCTTTTGATCAAATTTACATGAGAAAAGAAAAAGTTTACAAATGGGGACTATAAGTCTGCGCACGAGTTTTTAATCTCAAAAATAGGCACGAGCGCCGGAAGTTTAATTATTGAACATTACCAATCGTCGCTAATTGGCATAGCTAGTCTTGTATTTGCCCCCTTTGTAACCTTCACTGGTTAGTTAGCTCTAACCACGAAACGCCCAAAATACACTGGATCAGTTATTTACCAATAATACTAAAACGACCTGTATAAAATCGAAATTTTCTATTTTCCTTTTAAAAACTCAAATATTTTACGATCCTATAAACAAAGTAAAAAAGAAAATTTGTTGGTCAGAAAAGTAATTTTAGTACACAATACATGTCAACAAATATGGCCTAAAAGTAAGGATTGAATATTTTTGTTCACGACCCTTGAGTATTTACGAAAGCTTTTAGGATCCCGGGTTATCAATGGTGTGACGTTCGGTCAGCTAAAATGCCAGTCATTCGAAAGCATAATCCGTAATATTCAGAGCAAAATCACTTTCAAACTTTCGCTTATAGTTTCGGGTATAATCACAAAATTTCAAGGCAACTGAACTATGTCGACTTATCACTTTAATACTGACACTTTCCGTGGCTTATGTTATGAGTTCATATTAGGGTCTTGTGGATTTTATAAATATAACTTTCGTTGGTATTGTTTTCCTTATTATTTTGTGACATGACAATATTTTTTATATTCATAAAGGCAATTTCCTTAAAATGTCTACACGTTTTTCTTTTTTTGAAAAAAGATAGCCAAAATTATTATCTGGAAATATGAAATAGTTAAAACGATGTTTTAAATCGTACGTTCTACTCCCTTAAAACGTCATTTGGAAAGACATAGAGGCCGATATTCTATAACAAAAATAAGGAAAAGAATTACTTTTATTGCTAATAACTGTCGACTTTCCTATTTTGTAGGCCAAACCGGTTGTCATCGGCGTAACCGAATAACGCGAGATTAAAGAAATTTACATGTTGGCATTTATCCTTTTCTTTGAGACCGTGCAGTTTTCTTTCTTTTCTAGCATCATTGTGTTAACTTTTTCTAAACATAAGCTTAAAATTAGGACTGTTTATTATTTTTATTTATACTTTTTTATTGTACCTATAAGAATGAATTACCTTACTGAGGAATAAAGAGAAAAACCAGGGTCCACAGTAGAGGTGATAAAACTCCCCTTTATGGGCATCCTCTGACCGCCGCTTTATTACCGATATATGCTATATATATATATATATATATATATATATATATATATATATATATATATATATATATATATATATATATATATATATATAGGGTGGGAATTTTAATTTATGCACCCAAATTCCTTCGAAGTCAGCCAGTGACTGTGCTAACGACTTTGACCTTGGGATCAATTTACAAGATCGTTCGAAGGTCAGGAGTTTTTTAAAAAGCAACCTCCATTTTCTATTACAGAAATGAGAAGCAAAATTTCCTATCCAAAGGTGCAAATAGCATAGGGAATAAAATCGCATGTGGAGATCATTTGAAGGTCAAATGGATTGGTATAAATTATCCAATATCTCGATAACTAAGAGTGATGAGGAAAAATTTATCCTTCAACAGTTTCAGGAAACCAAACGGTGCATCTTAAGGTAAACTCAAATTTAACCTTGACATTCAAGGTCATTTACAGGTCAAGTATCAGACCAAATTAAGGTTTCTGAACTGCACTGTTTTGTTTTTGCATTGTTTTTAATTAAATCAATATGTTATGTAATTATAAGTTTTGTTATACATTTCTTATTTGAAAAACAAATCCCTAAATTTTTCTTGAGATAGACACCTGGTTATAAAAAGTCTATTTTAAGCGGGTTACACTAACTTTCTACTAACTAATGTTGGTAGGAACCCTCTATATTTTTGTATAGCAGAGTGGTTGTATTTGTTGTTGACCAATTATTTTTGTGGTATTTGCTAATAGTGATAACGACCCCCTAAAATTGTTATTCCATAGGTTGTAATAGATAATACTGATTTATTATCGAAAATTATGATATATATATATATATATATATATATATATATATATATATATATATATATATATATATATATATATACAGGGTGTCCAAGATAAGGATCCTAAGCATGGGGATCTCGGAAACAGTTGGAGATACGAGGTCGGTTAAATTAGAGAAAAGTTGCGCAATTTAGTGCTAAATTAAACGCAGTTAAAAAAATTTAAAAATTTCAAACACTTCCGGAGATTTCCGGAAAAAAACGAAATTTGGCAAAATCGTTTTTAATTTTTGCAGGCTCTATTTAAAGAGATATCAGAAAATAAAAGGTAGATTCTCATTGCCACTTTTTATTTTTTATAATATGGTCTAAACAAAATTTAAATCCGACGTTTCGTTTCTGAGATACCATCATGAACTTTCATTTTTTATATGGAACAAAAAAAAGTATCCCATATATTTTATAGCATTTTTTATTACAAATTCAACGATGTATCACCCTTGCATATCGAATACGTAGTTCAAGTACTTTCCATAAGAGCTCCATGAGAGCGAGAGAGAAAAGTATATCAATTTTATAAAAGCCAACGAACTACACACTTGATATGCAAGTGTGATACACCGTTGAATTTGTAATAAAAAATGCTATCAAATACATGGGATACTTTTTTTTGTTCCATATAAAAAATGAAAGTTCATGATGGTATCTCAGAAACGAAACGTCGGATTTAAATTTTGTTTAGACCAAATTATAAAAAATAAAAAGTGGCAACAAGAATCTACCTTTTATTTTTTGATATCTCTTTAAATAAAGCCTACAAAAATTAAAAACGATTTTGCCAAAATTCGGTTTTTTCCGGAAATCTCCGGAAGTATTTTGAATTTTTAAAATTTTTAAATTGCGTTTAATTTAGCACTAAATTGCGCAACTTTTCTCTAATTTAACCGACCTCGTATCTCCAACTGTTTCCGAGATCCCCATGGTTAGGATCCTTATCTTGGACACCCTGTATATATATATATATATATATATATATATATATATATATATATATATATGTATATATATATATATATATATATATATATATATATATATATATATATATATATATATATACAAATTAAATCTCTAATCTATTTTCCCAACGTAATAATTTACTATAACATTTTCGACTAAGTAAAACAATTAATATGATTATTTTAGTAATTATTGACCCAGTTTGTCAACGTGCCAGACACATAAAAACAATAATTCAGACAAAATTGTTTTGGACAATGGGGTGACCTATCTGTGCTAGTAATTTTGACCTTGTGGTCAATTTACAAGGTTATTCAAAGGTGAAGCTGAGTTTTTGGTGGTGGATTAGTGTAAATTACCCCATAACTTGACAACTAAGATTGATGAAGAACAACTTGCCCTACAAAAGTTTCTGGAAATTAAACAGTGTATCTCAAGGTAACCTTAGATCTGACCTTGACCTCCAAGGACAATTGAAGGTCACGTGTGTTTTTTTTTCCATGGAACTCCATACTTTTGACGAAAAAAATGCAAAATTTTACATTCAGGTATGATTAGGAGTGATCCTCCCTTCGATCTTGCGCTGAAGTTTTTGAAACGATTATTATTCACATTGTAGTTCATAGTGTTGACTTCGATTGAATAAATATTTTCGAAATCAATTACGCAGGAACATACAAATCGAATAAACGCATCTTTTACATATTCAGCTAGCGCAGCCATCTTCTCTCAGCGGCAAATTCTTTGACCTGGGGCAGTAATTTTCAATGTTTTTTTCGTGGTTTTCATTTTTGGAATTCGACATATTGACATGTAAACTACGTTTGAATATTTATTTATTATTACTACTTTTTTATAAATTTTTTAAATATTACAGTGTGTCTAGTCTAAGATTGTACATTTTCTGGTGCATCTAAAAAGCACCAAAAATCTCAATTTTACAGGCAATAAAATTCTAAAAATTGTCTTTTTTTTTCTATTTTTTAAATTTTACCTGCCTCTGGAATCTCGAATTTTCATGCAGTTTAGACGTTCTTAAAAGAAGAATTACACATATCCAAAAGCCATTTCATTTCTTTTTTGGCGGGTATCAAAAGATTTTACACTCGCTTTTCTACAAGCATCAGGAACTGCAAAAAATGATTCTCAATCTCGAAAGGTTAAATATCTCAAGAACCAGATATTTTCAAGCTCTGTACCCATTGAGTTATTTTCCTCGAAAATTGTTGTTTCGCCACGCTCTAGCAAATTTGACCCACAGTCACAGCCCATAAGGATTTTGCGGTGTCCTTTGCAATCTCGATGGATCATACCCCGCACTGTATCCTTATACTTTTTTTACACAGACTATGAAATGGAATGAAATTAAATAGTTTATTAGCCGTAATACTGATACTTCAGTATTGATGTCGTCAATAATATATAACAAAAGAGAATATATATATATATATATATATATATATATATATATATATATATATATATATATATATATAAATAAATAATGTACCTTAAAGCTGTAGATAAAAAGTTACAGTTAAATTTAGTTAGTATCAGAAGATACTAGTTGTCAAGATATGTTATATAATCCTAATCTAATATTTTAAAATTAAACAAACAATAGATAATAATCCTAAAACAATAAAGAAAGAAGAACAACAACAATATTATCTTATACACTGACCAACAAAGAACGTAATTAGAGAATCATACAACCCATAGCAAAAGAGTTAGTGTTCCTATAGACTTGAATGTTGATTAAAAAAATAAAATAATCCCTGAACAAGAAATTTTTTAGTTCTATTTTTAATTAACTATAGTTTGACTTTTAATTTTTAAATCAATCTTTATTTAGGTATACTAAGAATTTTATTATTTCTTGTACCATATCTCTGTCTTTGGTCAAAAGTTATAAACTCTAAATAATTTTGTTTAATCTACAAAACACTTTTAAAATATAAATGGAATAAAAAGTTAAAATGCTGTTTTCTTTAAAACTAGGCCTACAAGAGTCAGTTGGTTTAAGACCGAATATTAAGCCCCGTATTTATTTCTGAACCATAAACACTGATCGCAAGAAAAACAAGTTGACAACTGTTGGGGGAGGGGGAATGCCAGCGGCATACACATTCCTAATATAAAAGGCAGAATCCATTCTATTTTCCTGAACTCAAAACTCTTGGGAAGGAGAGGGACGATCGCAAGCATACACATTCCTATACTTTATTGAAGAACTAGAGAGAGTAATAAAACTGTTACCGAAACCTCCAACGTACCTGCTCCGTGCCGCAGGTAACTGAGGACTGCCGTAAATCTAATTATATTTAATTTTATTTAAATATTATAAGCTTTTATAAATTTACTGCAACAATAAAATTTCTGATAGTTCAATTTAATTTCTGTCAGTGAGCAAAGTACACCTTACTGTGTGTCCTTAGTGATTTATCTTGTTTGTGCTTGTTTTTATATATTATTTGAGATTAGTGAGAGACCCAAAAGATATGGATCCCACATTTATATTTATTCCAAAATCGTTAAACCAGGCCGTTTTTTCCTCAACGAAAAAATTATTACGATGAATGTTTACGATGCCTTAAAATATCAACATCTAGATAGTAATGTTAAAAGCTCTGTTGAGATGTGTTTCAACATGACAGGAATTGGAAAATCTACTATGTACCGAATACTGAAGGAGAAGAAAACTACTAGAATTGTTAGTACTCCCAAGCTACATTCGATCACAGGTAGACAAAAAACCTCGTTGGAAGAAGAGATGTAAACTGCAATAAAAGGAGCTGTACATATATTTTATTATGAGAAGCAGATCTCAATCGTCGGCAAAATTCTAACTAAAATCAATGAAAATCGGGATTTACCTGAAATTAAAAGAACTGAGCTCTGGAAATTGCTTAGAGAACTTAATTTTCGCTTGGAAAAACCAGATAGGAAATCTGTTCTTATAGATAGTCCCGAAAATGTCCGTTGGAGAAGGAAATATCTCTTTCAAGTAAAAGTTGCTAGAAACAACACAACTTACAAAATTAGTAATATGACTGAAGTTTTGAAATATCTTTTTGAATAAAATTACTGTTGAAAATTGGGAAAAATCCATATAATAAAGGAATAAAAGAAAATGTGGAAACTCGATCTCATGATTGGTGAGATAGAGGAACCAATTATAATTAATTTGAGCGAAGATAGATTCACTGCCTTTGATTAAAAAATTAGATCCGTAATGTTTACCAGCGTAAACACAATTTATTATTTAAATTTTCTGTAACATATAAAAATTAATTATATTTTAATATCTTTTTAGTGTTTAATTGTAATTCTGCAGATGGTTTAAGGAATAAATAAACTGAAACATCAAATATCCTAAAAATGTTTTTAATTAATAATAAAATGACCGATAGCCCCAAAAAATTTTAATATTATATGGACGAATTTATTTTTTTTAAATATGTTTAACTTCTTGTATTTTTAACATTGGGTATTTTGTAAGTATTTAAATTATAACTATAATATAAATTTTTGGAGAGAAAAAGGCTACGTTTTATTCTGAATGTGCCTAAAACGGTTTCTATGCCAAAATTAAAAATAATAAAAATACAGTTGTGATTTGTGTTAAATATGTCAAAATTATCTATATTTTCTAATGTATGTGAATTACTAAGAAATCAGAAGAAATAAAATAATATTACAATAACTTTTTATTTTAAGTTTATTACCGAAATAATATTCTGTGTTATAAATACTTAGTGATAAAATAAACCTCCTTCCGACGCCTATGACAAGGATTAAAATCCTTTTTAACGCTTTACACATCCAAATATCTATTGTTATCCAACTCAAATAGTCCATTATTATAGACCGGTATTTCTGATTATAAAATTTCTAACCCATTCCTATGAAAAATATATGTGTCTAACAGATTTTGCCAAGGACACCGGACTAAAGAACACAGGTAATTTACGAAGAAAAAAAGGGTGAAATATGATCTATTACTCTCTCTAGTTCTTGAATGGATGATACACCAATCGGATGTGGTGATTAAAAATCAAAATAACAAAAATTAAACTTTATACACATGTCTAGTAAGCAGTATAGACGTCATATACTTTCGGAATTTATTAAAAATTTAATTATTTATAACGCCGTAACATTGCTAATAAATGAGGTATCGATTTCGAATCTATGCCATTTTATTTAAAATTTAATGATGACAGTATTTTCAAAATTGAAATGATTTATTACTCTCTCTAGTTCTTGAATAAACAATAGTATAAGAGGCAATATCGGGGAAATTTTCCTGAACTCAAAGCTCTGAGAGGGGGCGATCGCCCCCACCGCCCCCCCCCCTTGGATCCGCGCCTGCCTAAAACATTAGCTGAGGTTTCAGTACTATAAGTAATTACAAATAATGGTAATTTTATATTGAGGTTTACATACACAGTTTTTCTCGGATTTAATATGAACTCATAATGCTGGCACCAAATCTCAGTCTCTCCATAATCACCTCCTACCGCACACAATAACTCCTTTAGGGCATCTACAGATATAGCTATCATGGTGTCATCAGCAAACATTTTATCCCTTACTGATTAATCTAGGTAAATTATTATCATATACTATAGACAAGGGAGATCCCAAAATCGACCCTTGTCACACACCTACGGCGACTTTTCTGCGATCTGATTTATTTTTTTGGTAGGACAAACATATACAAATTAATAAGATTCAGGATATTTTCTCTTATAAAACTAAAGCAAAGAGTTTTTTCAATAAGAATTTTCTACTCACATTATCAAACGCCCTTGTTAAATCAGACATTAAATACATCACATACTTGCTCTTGTCGGCTTCTTTCTATATATAAATTAGGTATATCGCAGCATGTTGTTTCGATGGATTTTTTAAAAGCCATGGTGGCTAGGAATTATAAATAAAATCGGGTTAGGAAAATCTACCAAATTTTCATATGTTATTTTTTCGAATAGCTTAGAAAATACATCCAGTATGGCTATTTGTCTATAACTGACTAGAGTATGAGTATCATCCTTTTTATGTATTGGCGTTATCGCCGCCTGCTTTAGTATTTGAGGAAAAAAGCCCTCTGATAGTGATAACTATATCAAAGGAAATGCGACTGAATTGAAAAATTAATCTCAAAATTTGAGGGAAAATTCTATCAAAATCAGAGAAGCATTTGTTCTATATTGCCGTAACTTCCGATCTTAATATTATTTAAATACCAACTTTACGTGGTTTTTCGTAAATACTAATAATTATCAAATTATAACCATCGCTAAGTTTGGGTCGTATATTTAACGCTTAACACTGTATATTTCCTGAAATCTCCAGGATGTTGGGTGATTAATGTTGTGACGTTCGGTCAGCTCCAGTCACTCGAACCCGTAATTCGTTGTGTTCAGGAAAATCCCTCTTAAACTTTTCCTAATTGTTTGGGATAAAACAACGAATTATAAAAGCGACCCAAACTTTGCAGAAAATTTCTTATGTTATGCCCATTTTAGAACTTTTATATACAATTTTTCTTAACAGCTGTAGGATTTTTGTTGGTTTTTGGTTTTTTTCATGTTCTTGTACTGTTCCAAAATTTATAATGCTTAAAATGCCAAAATATTTTTTGAACACAATGTTTGCAAATATATATCGAAATACCCAATATTATTTCAATATTTGCAAACTGTTTGGAAAAAATTGCCCATTTCCATTACGTTTTCCAAATAACATACATATGATTTCTTATATAACTTTTAGCATGTAGATAAAATATTTCTTGGAAACTATATGTTACTAATAATATCGTTCTTTTTGCCATAAAGCTTTTCAATTTTTTAAGAAAACTAAGCTCCACATTTACTAACTAGTTAAGAATAAGTTTCCGTATTCTAGAGTGTTCTAAGAGAATTTAAATTTTTACGATGGCGTAAAATCTTATTTTTTTTTTATTTCCGTTCATTTTGTGAGCACAAATATTAAAAAAAAAAACAAAAAAATCTCAAAATTATACTATACTAGCTAGTGTTTAATTTCTTTGAGGACATTTTATGCCAAAACCTCACAGGGTCTAACTGAAAGTTCGTAGCCGTGCAAGAGAGCAAATGTGTCTAGCTAACCTCATTGCAAAGTAGGGGTACCACTGTGTCTATATCTAAGTTGAATGGAGAAACCTTCCACAATTTCGTTAGGAATTAACTTTTAACTTCACATCTATAGATGCGTAAGTGAACATGTGGAGTCAAGTAGAACTGGCTAATTAATAACATAACAACAAAAACTTTAATCGAATAATAGAAGATGAGTTGCTGTAGCATAAAGCTAAATAAGCTGCAAATAAAATAAATATGTTACAAACTGTAGTACCTACTGGCGCCAAAATATATCGCAAAACTTTTTAAGTCTATTATCTTGGAATAAAACACTGAAAACGTGTTGAACGCCGTATAAAAAAAAAATTTAGCTTATTATCATTTAAAACTGGAAAAAACAATACTAGATTTGCCTGTTATTCCGATGATGAAACTGCTAGCTGTGCGTTCTAGTACAAATCCGGCTTTAGCACGGCTAAACTCTGTAGTAGTGTGTAGGTACTAACGAAACCTGTAAAAACAAGCCAATAAAGAGCAAACAAAGTAAAGAAAAAGGTACCTAAACAATTAAACTGAATTACCGGAAAAATTTTAACTATGCTTCACCTTAAAATCCCAAAGAATGCTAACTTGAAATAAAAAAATCACAGCTGCTTTAGTTGTTTCAAAAAGGAAAGAAAGGTCAATGCAAAATATTTAAAGACCCTGCAGACTAGGTGTCAGTCCAAACCGACGACGGTAACGCAAAATACGAAACAAAAATTTATAATGCCCCATAAAAAGAACAACTGAAAAAACTCATCGATATGTAGTGTATTAATGAGAAGTTTATAACGTCAGTAAACACAGCGAAAAGTATTTATAGGGTGAGCATTAAACTAGAACATGGGAAAAAGTTATTAAGTTATGACGATGACTAGCAAATAAATTCAAATAATAGGGCCGAAACAGTTCAAAATCGGACAATAAAAAAAACAATATTTTTAAAAACATTTTCTGTCATATTCGATAGTGGCAGAAAAACCTAACCCAAAAAAACCAAACCATAAATTAAGCAAGATCTACCGATCTGATCAAAAGAATTTCAAGAAAACGGCCATAGAAAGAATGGCAGGAAGAATTACACTTGAATACTAGGCAAAAAAAGCAGATTTTTACCTGGTAAAAGGTAGCAGTAAGTTTAACAATATAAATAAATTAATCACAACCCAGTCTAATGAATGCCAAATAAAACAATCTAAATAATGGGTCAAACGGTGATATTCAGAAATAACATAAAACAGTTTCTTTGTAGTGTCAAAATTTAGGAAGATTAAGTAACCGAGCTGAAACAGAAATTAATAAGGTAGCGGAACTATGGGAATTTGTAGTAAAACTAAAAATGTAACTAACCAGCAACCGGTATGCTTTTATTCAAAGAATTTATAAGAGATATTTAAAGAATTGTGTTTAACTATAACAAGAGTAGTTGCTAATAGCAAAGAGGTAAAATTAATTGAATTGGCGATAGTCACCTTAAATTAAATTTTGAAACTTAACGTAATATCCCAAAATATGGAGTCAATTCTCTCTTTATTTATAATAATAATATTATTAAATTAAATTTATATGTACAATTAGTTTCAGAAAAACGTGTTAACAAAAAAATATAACTATCTAAAAACTTAAAGTTAAAAAGTGTTACGTTTTTGGAAACATTAGTTTTCGGTCTATATGTAGGGTCACTGAATTACTGGGATAATAAATGACTTTCAAGCACAAAATCTCCAAGAATGGCCAATATATACTGAGATGGAAAAAACCTACTGTTTCTTCAGCGAAATCAAACAGGAAAAGGGCAAGCCAATGCAAAAATGGCTTCCATTTATATACACGGTCTATACTTGAGCACCACACCTCTTCTTTCAAACGTCAAAAAAGGAATTTTAAGGGGTCACACGTTTCACAAAAATGCGAGTTCAAAAATTACCCAGAGCAAGTAAATTTGCTAAATAAGTCAATTCATTTATCATTACATTTTCAGCTCAAAATTAAATAAGCAACCCATCAATTATTTTTTTTTAATTAAAGAAATATGTTTTCCACCAGTCATTACCGCCGCAAGATAAGTTACCTGCCAAAATTTTCTCCCAGAACTTATTAAACAGAAATGTATGCAACCCAATAACATAAAACTGACCTTAACCTTAACCTAAGATAAACATGACATAAATAAAATTTATGGAATTATTTAAAATAATTTCAAAAAAAGTGCCATAAGAAAGGGAGAATTTCACTCGAATAGTAGTAGGCAGGAAAACAGAGATGTATCTGAAAAAAAGGAACAGTAAATTCAGCATCAATATAAGAAAAACCACGCGCAGTGTAGTAAAACATCAGTAATAATGGTCAAACTGATAATCAAAATATAACTTAAAACCGCACTTTATAGTGTAAGGATGCAGGCAAAATTTAGGGAGATAAAAATAACTGAAATGAGAAAGAAATTAGTAAAGAAATAGAACTACGATGGTTCGTATTATAGTAAGACTAAAAATGCAACGAAAAGGCTAATCACGTAAGTATTAGATGGCGCTGACAATATGGCGGCTAAAAAATTAATTTTGTTTGATTTTCTACAAAATTGGTATGGGGGAATTTTTGGGGTCGTACACAACAAATCTGAAGTTTTTTAAAAAAAATTCAATATGGCGGATTTAATATGGCGGACAAAAAGAATTTAATTTTGTCCGATTTTCTCCAAAATTGGTGTGGGGGAGTTTTCGGGGTCGCACATAATAGATCTGAAATTATTTTTTAAAAAACTTAATATGGCGGGTCCAAGATGACGGATTAAAGACTCTACATCTCTCGATTTTTGTCTAAAATCAGTATTCGGGTATTTTTGTTAATGTTATTATTATGAATTTAAAATATTTTTTTCAAAAATTCAATCTGGCAGATTCAATATGGTGTCCTAAAAATTTTACATTTTTCGATTTTCTCCCAAACTGATATAGGGGGTTCTTGCGGGTGTAAATTATGACAATATGGCAAATCCAAGATAACGGACTAAAAATTTTACATTTATCGATTTTAAGTATGTAAATAGCAAATATAAGTCTAAAAATTTCCGGATTTCATCCATAATTGGTACTAAGGGGCTTTGAAGGGTTTAGACTGTGATTAGATTAAGACTTAAAATACTTTTTTTGAAATTCAATATAGCAAATGCAATATGGTGGGTTGAAAATTTTACCTTATTCGCATTTTTGCAGATTTGGTATTAGAGGGTTTTCGGGGTCATGTATTACGAATATAAAATCAATTTTTTACAACTATTAAGTTGAGAAGATACAATATGAGCGGCAGAAAATTTTACACATCTCAGGTTCTTTAAATATTGAAAATTGATATTGAGGGGTTCTTGAGGCGTATACAAACTCAATATGCAGTATAAAATATATCCAGCTAAAAAATTTACATTTCAGGTTCTTTAAACATCGATACTGGAAGGTTTTGGGGCCTATATTACCGATCTTAAATTAATTTGAAATTTAAGATAGTGGATTTACTATGACAGACTAAATATTTGTTTGATACAATTTTATTGGTATTTGGAAAACCCTAAGAACCAAAGAATTTTTAGTGGTTCATTTTAGGGTGATTTACAACTTTGGATAAAATGGGTACTTTTTTGCCACCTAGGAGTCATTCAGAGGTACACTAATCTCGATTAGTACTTAGTTCAAATAATTTATGGATACCATAATGAATTCTAAAACTAAAAATAGAAAAATAAAATTTTTATAAAAAAATTGAACCGAGTTCTAAAAGTGTGCTAAAAAGTAAAAAATAACTATAAATTTTTATATGAAATTGAACTTTTTGAAGTCGGCGTCAAATTCTTTGTAAACGAAATAAATAACTACTAATATGTACAACTTATGAAAGAAAGCAATTACAAATAAAGTATTTTTAATCTGTTTATGCAAATCACATTTTGTCCGGTATTAATTTGGCGCCAACTTCAAAAAGTGCAATTTCCTATTAACATTTATAGTTATTTTTTACTTTTTACCTCACTTTTTAAAGTCGGTTCAATTTTTTTACAAAAAATTTATTTTTAAGTTCAAGTTCAACTTCCAATTATGGATGTTTAAATATTTTTTTGGCAGCAAGAAGAAAAGTTGAAAATCACATTCTAAGTTATAGAAACCATCGAATCAGAGAAAACTTGATAGACAGACAACAGAAAATCCCACTTTAATATGTTTGTAGGCCAGAAAGGTTTGTTAAGGGAGATTTAGGTTTTTCCGTATAAACCTTTTTAAAAACATATTTAATTTTTTATATTGGCGATTGCTAACAATAAATGTAATTTTGAAATTTCATTCTCAGGATTTAAAGTAATAAATGCCGGCAGATTACTTCTCTTCAGTAATAATCTGTCTATATACCTGATTTCAGGTGATAAAATAGACAAAAAATTTTGACACTGCGCCTTGAGTGACTCTTTTTTGCTGATTTGTTTTTAAAATTCATGGTGAAGTTGTTGTGCTCAGAGTGTACATGGATGCGCTGCGTCAAGCATTGCTATTATTTTTAACTCCAAATTCAACTTATAATGATGATTACTTAGGTTTTTTTTAACAACGCAATGAAAGTTTTGAAATCACATCCTAACTTATAAAAAGCATCGAATTAGAGAAAAGCTGACAAGCAGACAACAAAAAAATCTAATTTAATATGTTGGCAGGCCAACACGATTTGTCATGGGATCTAGAAAAATATATTTAATTTTCTACAAGCAAGACTTTTGAAATAAAACCCTTTTTTTAGTTTTGTCCCTGAATTTAAGGTAATAAATGTCAGCGTTGGGTGTTCTTTTCGGTTTAATGATATGTGTCTGTGAATTCGCTAAATCCCATACAAACTCACATATTTCCAACTCAAGTCTCTTGCAGATTATAAAAGGCATTTTATTTAATAGTATATATAATATATATAGGGTGTCCCACGAAGAACTACTGCGATCGATTTCTTGGAAAATAGACCTTGGAAAATTTTTCAAATTCGGGCAATTCGACTAAAATATTTTCAAGTGGTTATACCATAACTTGATGACTTTTTGCTTATTTTAAACGGAACATCATATTTGTAATTTTATTTTTAGATTCTAAGCAAAATTATAGATATATTTCATGTATACCTTTATCTAACTGTTTTTCACATGTTTTGAATTTTATGTCAAAAATGGCATTTGCAGGCCTAAACATACCTATCAATTTGTCTCATATGAAAGCCTTTATTACCTAATTGGGATTGGTTTCCTTCTAGAGTGGAACCCACTTTAGTGGACTGTGTTGATATTTTGATAACAAACAAAATATAAGGTGATCAAAAGTTAACATTAAATATTAACTTGAAAAATTCGTTTAATGTTAACTTGAAAAAGTCGTTTAACGTTCAGTTTTTGAAATGTTATTAATTTACCATTTTTGTATTGTAAAAATGCTAAACGGTTCATCTACACAGGAAACAACTTATTTTAATAAATGTTCAAAATTTCCTCCCCGAAGTTTCAAATACTTTTCGCATCTCCGAGTTAGTTCATCATGGATGGCCACATTAATTGAATCTGGAGATAAACTTTCGAATGAGTCCCTTACCCTGGTCTCCTCCTTTGTTGTCACTGGATTACAATTAACGATGTTTTTTATGTTGAAACTGCAGTCTTAGCTAACAACTTTGAAGATCTCCAATCAATATTAAAAAACTCAACGAGTGCGGTGAACAGTTCGGGCTGCATATTAATACAGCCAAAACAAAAATGAAGGTGATTAGTAAGCATCAGTACATCACTCCTTTTAACATCAACGAGGAAA
This sequence comes from Diaprepes abbreviatus, assembly GCA_034092305.1. Taxonomy (NCBI): domain Eukaryota; kingdom Metazoa; phylum Arthropoda; class Insecta; order Coleoptera; family Curculionidae; genus Diaprepes; species Diaprepes abbreviatus. The sequence continues at coordinate 7,223,849 of JASJET010000090.1, read as the reverse complement.
ATATTGCACGTGTCGCACGGTTCACCTATCTTGACGCTACTCTGAATGAAAAGTGGGAATGTGACGAAGAAGTGAAAGGAAGAATTGGCCGTGCAAAAGCAAATTTCTTTAAACTTAAGAATTTTCTCTTTCACAGAAATATGCCACTACACACCCGAATACGTGTGGTTCAATGTTATGTAAGGCCTATTCTACTATATGATGCTGAAACTTGGTCACTTAAGGCTAGGACGCTGAATCGGATCGAAGCTTTTGAATTGTGGACACTCCGCCGACTACTGCGTATCCCCTGGACTGCTCACATAACGAATGATGAGATTCTACGAGGAGCTGGCATAGAAAGACAACTAATGGACACTGTAAAACAACGAAATGTGTCATATCTAGGGTATATACTAAGAGGACTTCGCTACTCCATACCAAGGCTAATACTACAGGGAAAAATTGAAGTCAGACGGGGGCCAGGTAGAAAACATCCCTCTTGGCTCCGCAATATAAGAAACTGGTGTGGTATATCAGACACCGCAACCATATTTAGACAGGCTGAGGAGAGCATTCTAATTATAATGTAACCATGATATGGACAAATGATCGCCGACGTGCGGCATAGCACATGGCACCCGAAGAAGAAGAAAAAGAAAATGTTTTTTATAGTTCTTCATATAAAATATTCTAAGGCAGTTAAATCAGGAAAACGACGAAGCCACAGAACAGGTTCACAGTTGATAATTTTACTTGACTTAGAATGTTATTCGTAAGAACTGGAACGGTTCTGTGTGGTGGGGCGTCATAGTGTTGATAAAAAATTTACCTATGTTTCGCCAGAGGTAAGTTGCTTAAATATTGATTCTCTAAATCTTCTAGAATATTTAAATATCTTTCTCGTACAAAAGTTAATATATAATTTCAAATGGGCTCATAATTTGCTTTGTATTATTGATAAATTACCATTTAAGTTTTCTTAATAAAAATGTAGTTTTGTTATTTCATCCTTTACCAGATTTCTTAGAAATTTGGCAATCTTACTGCATGAGGATTTGAATCGCTCCAAAAATGGAAATTGTGCCATTTTTCGTATATTTTATCAGTCAAATTATGTTGTCCAAATATCGAGGGTCGTCTTGTATCACCGTTAATATACATTTGCAAAATTGCACTCTTTTCGGCCAATTAGTATCTCTTAAGTGTTAAACCAAATATATTAAATGAAGGTGGAAGTTTTGTTTCAACAGAATTCTATGTATTGAGCTCTTCGAGATTCTTGTTTACAGATCCACTTGTCTTAACGATATCATATGACATGCCTCAGAGTATCCCAGAATTGTAATTTCGAAATTTTCATCATTGAGAACAGGTTTCCTTTTATGCATTTTTGCCTTAACGGTGCCAAAATTTTTGAGATTTTCCAATATTCGTTTAACACTATACCATAATAGTTTCTACTGATCTGGATATCTATCAGCAAATCCGGCATTTTCTTGATAAAGATTTTTTATATTCCTTATAGATAAATAAATGTAAATAAATTTCGTGAATATTATTTAATCGCCCCTGCATAATTTTTATTAATAATTGTTAAATAGCAAGAAATAGGTAAAACTATGTATTCTTTTTGACCTAAAGTAATCTTAGTTTTTAAATGTCCTCCTTTCACAAAGCAGCTAAAGGTCAACACGAGAGTAACCCTTTTTTTCACAATAATGTCCTCATTCTTTATGATTATGCACGGAATACAAAGCAGCTATCTTCAGCGAGATTATTTTTTTTATCAGGACAACCATATAGCCCAAATATTGTTCCGTCTGACTTTTCTTTAAAACTCAACAGCAATTATTACTTTTTCATGTAATAAATCGATTGCTAGAAAGATGACAACCATGCTTTAAATTCAAGGGAGAATAAGTTGGAACATAGAACTAGCAAAAAATTTCGTAAGTTCTATGTTTTATTATTAGAGAAAAAAACTTTTTTAATGATTCCGTATTATTAGAGCAAAACAATACTCTATTTTATATCAATTAAGGTGGAGTAAACTCTTCTGAAGTCGATATGTTAACGGAACCATTGGCACTTAACTGGTTCTCTAATTAAGTAAAATTTACACCCTATTTTAAAATTGTCTATATTCTCATATATGTCAAGTTTATCGTTCAATAAACGAAACACAAGTTTCAGTTCAGTCATGAAGCTATTTAGATTAGGAGAATAACCAAACGTAGCCAAATGGTATAAATTTATTTCATTAATTGTTTATTTTTGAAAACCCAGAATCTAACTCGTAACTCAAATTAATTACGTATGCATGTCTACATACATATACGTATGTAATTTTATTTTTAATTTCTCAGTAACACGCTAGAGATTAATAAAACGTAAAGCCAATTATATTCACACCCAAACAATAACCTAAATGTATGTAAATTAATTTCTCACTAACATAAGCAGTTTTACAGATATTTGTATAGATGGACTTTTAAAAAAGATTGAATATTCGAAAAAATTTACTAGTTTTTGTTATTTTAGTTGACTCAAAAAAAAAATAAGGTTACAACTTGATCCTACTATCTCTAGATTGTACTTCATTCATAGACAATTACAAATTTTCCCCCACTTCGCGCTTACCTGCACCCTCTCGTTCGACAATCCTTAGAAAGGCTTACAAGTTTTCCGAGTTTGAAGAAATGCGTGGAACTATAGAATATCAAGCATAATCTTCGAAGGACTTGAACTTCGATCATACCCTAGATTTAAACAACAATAGATTTATTTGAAGGCTGTTTATGGTCGGTGGGGGAGACGCTTTTTTGATGTTTGACAGGCATAAACATATTTACTTATCTGGTCTTTCAGTTTAATTGCATGTCGTGACTTTTTTCAGTGTTTTTAAGTGTTAGAAATTACTATAAAAGCGAAGTTTACAATTAATATTAACAAAAAGAGGGTTTAAAAACTTATTTTTATCGGTAAATATTGTTAGATATTGTTTACATATTGAAAATAATAATATTAATTTAGGCAACCATATATTCATACTTTGTTTTCAGAATTGACGTACCGATTCTACTCGTTTAAATAATGCAATTATAAAAGGATAGCATAAAATCGGTATGTATGTACCAAGAAATTAAATATCTACTGTTTATCAACACTTTTTCAAATATAAATAAAAATATTATTACGTTATTCAGAGTTCAAACAACCGGGCCCTAGTTCTGACATTATGCTACTTCTACAGGGGTATGTTCGAAGGACTTGAATATTACAAAACACAAAAGCTGTATACATATATTTTTATGAGTTTTGACAGCACGTCTAGTATTCGGTATTCCTCTCCTCGTTTGATAGAAGTGAGATATTTAAATTCGATTTTTACTATGTAACAGGCATTCATAAAGTTACATAGCAGGTTTTATATATGTTCTATAAAATATTATTAATAACCAAGATTTATTATTACCAGATGCTTTCTCTGAAACCAAGGTTCCCGTTATATTACTAGTCTAAGTTTTATATATATTATTTAGGTGATCATTTTAAAATTTTTTGTAAGCGGCCAGACCAATCCGAAGGGTCTAATGTTCCCCCAGACATGATAGAAAGTCGTAAAAACTCGACTGAGAGTATGAGCCCTATTTATGCATATGAGTGTGGGTAAGAAAATAGCCGCTTTATTAAACAGTTTCATGAAATTTAAGTTGTTGTTTGTCCTAATAGAATTTTATAATAATTATTTAGTAATATTTTAATGCTAAAATTTAATATTAATTCTAATTTAATAAATTTGGCTAAATATAAATTTAAATAATTCGATGTTTAATTGAATTTCGGTTTTAAATGTCAATGTAATAAAAGTAGACAATAAAAAATCACGCATCAGATTTATCATAAATCGTGTTCAAATAAAATTTTTACAAAAAAAATTGAACCGACTTCTAAAAGTGCGCTAAAAAGTAAAAAATAACTATAAATTTTTATATGAAATTGAAATTTTTGAAGTCGGCACCAAACTAATACATGACAAAATGTGATTCGCACACTCAGATGAAAAATACTTTATGTGTAATTGTTTTCTTACTATAATTTATATATATATATATATATATATATATATATATATATATATATATATATATATATATATATATATATATATATTAGTAGTTATTTATTTCATTTAGAAATAATTTGGAGCCGGCTTCAAAAATTTCAATTTCATATAAAAATTTATAGTTATTTTTCACTTTTTAGCGCACTTTTAGGAGTCGGTTCAATTTTTTTTATAAAAATTTCATTTTTCCATTTTTAGTTTTGAATTCATTATGATATCCATAAATTATTTGAACTAGGTACTAATCGAGATTAGCGTACCTCGCAATGACTCCAAAATGGCAAAAAATGACCATTATATCCAAAGTTGTAAATCACCCTAAAATGAACCACCAAAAATTTTTTTGATTCTTAGAGTTCTCCACATACCAGTGAAATTGTGCCAAACAAATATTTAGTCTGTCATAGTAAATCCACTATATAAAATCTTAAATTAATTTTAGATTGGTAATATAGACCCTAAAACTTTCCAATATCGATATTTAAGAACTTGAGATGTAAATTTCTTAATCCGATATATTTTATATTGGATATTGAATTTGTACACGCTTCAATAACCCCGCAATATCAATTTTAGACAAAATCAGAAAATGTAAAATTTTCAGTTTCTCATATTATATCTTATCAACCTAATAGTTGTAAAAAATAACCTTCATATTCGTAATATACTCGACCCCTAAAACTCAACACCAAATCTGAAAAAAATGCGAATAAGGTAAAATTTTCAACCCACCATATTGAATTTCAAAAAAATAATTTTAACGTCTTAATGTAATCTAAATATTAACCCTTTAAAGCCCCCTAGTACCAATTTTATATGAAACCCGGAAACTTAAAATTTCTAGACCGCCATATTGCATCTGACATATTAGATTTTCTTAAAATAATTTTATATTCGCTATTTACATCCTCAAAAATTATTCAGTCCCACCTTTGAACCAAATCGAAGAATGTAAAACTTTTAGTCCGTTATATTAGATTCGCCATATTGAATCATGAAAAAATACTTTTAAATTCATAATTTACACCCTTAAGAACCCCCTACATCAGGTTGGGAGAAAATCGAAAAATGTAAAATTTTTAAGACGCCATATTGAATCAGCCAGATTGAGTTTTTTAAAAAATAATTAACGTAATTAACACTAAAAAAAATCCAAATTTTAAACAAAATCGAGAGATGTAGAATATTTAATTTTTTTGTTAAAGACTTTCAGATTTGTAATTTGCGATCCCAAAAACTCCCTTATATCGATTTTGAAAAAATGGGACATAATTAATTTTTTATAAGCTATATTGAACACGCGATATTGAATTTTTTAAAATAATTTCAAACTCGTTATGTGCGACCCCGAAAACTCCTCCATGCCGATTTTGGAGAAAATCGGACAAAATTGATTTTTTCGTCCGCCATATTGAATTCGCCATATTGAATTTCTTAAAAATAAATTTAGTCTTACTCGTCATTTGAGTCTTACTCATGAAGCACCTAATTGTTGCTCCATGAGTCATGATGAGTCTTATCATCTATTGTTTATACATAATGTTTTTATTTAAAGGCAACAGCATCTACGTGACGCTAAAAAGTGCATATAGTTATTGCATTGCAGCATTTGCTTTTTTTGTGGCTGTTGTTGTATGGTATAGAAATCAGTCGCGAATCAACGGTAATCCCCAGATATTTTACAACTTTTTTGACAGGTATATCAACGTTACCTCTCTTGAAAGAAGTAATTATTCTATGGTTCGTAAATTTTCTCTTGATCAACGATATTTCGGATATTGTTGGCAATGTGATATTGCACTCTTGCTCTTGTCGCTCGTTCATAGAAAAAGTTACCGGCCAATAACACATCATTTGCGTACATATAAAGGGTGTTTTTTATAGAGGTATAGAACTTTAAATGGAATAAACAAAGATGAATTTTTTAAATTGACATGAAATTTACTTTATTCGAAAGATAAACTTCTGGCATTATAATTGAAATATGACTTCTGGCATATGACCGCCACGGCTGGCTCGGACGTAGTCTAATCTGGAGGTCCAATTTTCGATGACTTTTTCCAACATTTGTGGCCGTATATCGGCAATAACGCGGCGAATGTTGTCCCCCAAGTGATCAATCGTTTTGGGCTTATCGGCGTAGACTAGCGACTTCATATATCCCCACAGAAAATAGTCTAGCGGCGTTAAGTCGCACGATCTTGGAGGCCAATTCACGGGTCCGAAACGTGAAACTATGCGGTTACCAAACGTTTCCTTCAATAAATCAATTGTGGCACGAGCTGTGTGACATGTTGCGCTGTCTTGTTGAAACCACAGCTCTTGCACATCATGGTTGTTCAATTGATGAACGAAAAAGTCAGTATTCATGGCTCTATAGCGGTCACCATTGACTGTAACGTTATGACCAGCATCGTTTTTAAAGAAGTACGGACCAATGATTCCACCAGGCCATAAAGCACACCAAACAGTCAGTTTTTCTGGATGTAACGGTGTCTCAACATACACTTGAGGATTATCATCACTCCAAATACGGCAGTTTTGTTTATTGACGGGATCAACGGCAATCTTGTTTTGGGCCCATTCACCGAATCTACGCTTTGCTAGGTGGTCGTGTGGCTTCAATTCTTGCACGAGTTGGATTTTGTAAGCACGCAAACCAAGATCTTTCCGCAAAATCTTCCATAAAGTGAATGGACACATAGCCATTTCCTGTGCACGATGGCGGATAGACTGATTCGGGTCTTCCTCTACGCTACGCTCTACAGCAGCAATGATTTCTTCTGTACGCACTGTACGACGTCTCTGTGGATGCGTAGTACCATTTAGAGTAAATGTGGTGCGAAAACGTTCCATAGTTAATCGAATTAATTGCTCTGATGGACGATTATGTTGACCGTAAAATGGACGTAGTGCGCGATACGTATTTCGAACAGAACCATGATTTTCAAAATAAATTTGCACAATTTGGAAGCGTTATTCAGGCATCAGTCTATTCATGTTGAAATGCCAAACCAAACTAAACATAAATCACTTGACAGCTGACAAAATGGCCGCCAGTTAAAAAAGTGTTGCCAATTTAAAGTTTTATACCTCTATAAAAAACACCCTTTATAAGCCGGTGTTTCGATATGGATATCTGCCACATAATAACTATAAAAAATTGACGAGGGTACTCTCTCTTGAGGAACAGTCGCATCGTGCAAGTCGAACACAATAAGACCACCTTCTTCTGATTGTTTATGTGATTCAGCACATTCTGTAGGACTTTGAAAACTAGCAAGGTATTACCGTGATCTCTTTTGAATTCAAATTGAAAGGAATTTATCTATCCAGTTTTAATTAATTAATTCTCATCAGCAGAGCGCGTTCTGTCACCTTTGGGAGAGTGTTGAGTAGGGAGATTGGTATGTATGACATCGGGTCTTTAGGGAACTTATTGGCTATGCACGTGTGAGGAAATACATAAACTATTTTGTTGTGTAGGTGTGTTATTTAAAGGTGCCGGAAAATGGATGAAAAAGCTAGCTGATGATCTTGATCATTTATATAAATATGAAGTCTCATAAAATATCTAAATAATATTTTAAGCTTTCCAATAATTGGTAAGAAACATAAAAATTCTTCTTATCGTAAATATAGGTAAGGGAATTGTCTTTTTACATATTTTATAATGATTCTATAAAGGCATCACCTCTCTAAATATTTACGAGCCGTCACTGAGTCCACCTAGAATTATTTAAATATACTCCTTCCTACAGCGCTGATTCCAGAAAGTGCTAAATAAATAAGTAGATATAAATTATTAAATGAATTCAATATAACATATTTTCCAATTTGTTTTCTACCTTTTAGGGTATTTGTTAAAGTCAATTTAATTTTTTTTTTGTAATTTATTAGTCATGAAATTTATAAAAAAAAATAAATTAAATTTCTTGTCATTTTCGGTTCGGTAAGAACAATTTTGGTGTAATACTCTACTCTGATTTAAACCAAACATACTCAATGAGCATTTTTGTGTTTTTAATGTTATTTTATAATCATACGCGCGCTTGGGTCGGGTAGAAGAAGATTAAAATAAAAAACCGAAGCTCGATTTTATTAACCCCAAATGTATAGGGGTTGAAATCATAATACAGGATGTTCCTAAATGGTTATAGACGTATTGTGATGTTGAAAGTTATAAGAAATAGAAAAAGGGTATATAGGTAAAGTTTACGACAATTTGATTAGTAATTTAATGGTGCTGAGAAGGTTTAGAGCTGTTTGAGTTATCAAGATATTTAGAAAAAAGTATTGAATTGCAAATCTGCCGTTATTCGAAAAGTTTTTGAAATATATTTTTGAAAGGAATATGCCTGTTTGTCAATTCTTTTTACCTAGAGTTATCATCTACTTCTTTGATTCTGATTGTGGCCATTTTGCATTTAAACCATTATAAATAGATTCTTTATAAACAACTTCTAAAAGAAGGAGATTGCACCCTCGATTGTTACATATGTTTTATATCCAAAAAGTTGCTGCAGTAATTTAGTATTATTTTAGCCACAATTGGTTCAGTAAAACCCAAGATGGCGCTGATAATATAGCGAACCAAAAAAATTAATTTTGTCTGATTTTCTTTAAAATTGGTACGGGAGAGTTTTCAGGATGATACATAACGAATCTAAAGCGGAGATACCCGCTATCACCTGTGGTAGCTAACATCTTCATGGAAGCTTTAAAAAAAACGCCTTGCCTTCTGCTCCTCTAAATCTAAATTTTGGTACAGATATATAGATGGCACGTTCGTAGTTTTTCCGCATGGCGCAGATAAACTCCATAATTTCCTAGATTATCTAAATCAACAACACCCTAGCATAAAATTCACTATGGAAATTGAGTCAAATGGTGCCCTTCCCTTTCTTTATGTACTAGTACAAAGGAAAAAGAATGGCAAATTAGGACATTCTGCGTACAGAAAACCAACACCAGAAATTGATATCTCAATGCAACATCAGCTTCTCAATAACAATCCGTTATAAACCCTTTGGTACATAGAGCACTTTTAATATGTGACGAACAGTCACTGAAATCAGAAACAGAAAAACTGACTAATGCTCTGAGAGGTAATGGATATTGCGCTGAAGACATTAGATGTTTTATTATTAAATATAAAAACCCACATCCTCACAAAATGTCATAAATGAACCTTTTATGGACAGTGTTGTCTTACCTTACATACACAGAACCATCGACAAAATTACCAGATTGCTCCGAAAATTAAATATACGGACAATTTTCAACACATGTAAGAAAATTGGACAATGTTTGAAGTCTCCAAAGGACGCAATTCCATTTCTATGAAGGCGTTTACAAGATACCGTGCTCTTGTGGTAAAGTGTATGTAGGTGAAACAGACCGGTCTATATCCACTAGGCTTAAGGAACATAATAGATGTATAAAAAAGGAACAAATTCTACAATTCGCAGTAGCTGAACACCAGCATTGCTCAGGTCACACTTTTAATGTAAAAGAAACTAAGGTGCTAATATCAGTACCTGGTTTCTTTAAACGTAAAATTAGAGAACCAATCGAAATTTGTAAACATCCAAATAATATTAATAGATATGCGGGTTACAGTCTACATCACACGTGGAAATCGATTGTAACGCTGAATCATGGATCATTGAGCACCTGTCGGATATAAATACCGGGCTGTTGCTCCTCGATAGACATTCAGTATTGTAATCTCGTGGAGTAAAGATCCCTGAACATGTCTCGTGCAATCGTAGGCGAAACGTCGAATAATAATTCCAATTTGACACGGTCTAAACCCAATAACCATGATTTTTAATTTAAAATTATTTTTAAAAATTCATCAATATGGCGGACTAAAATTTTTACTCGATTTTGTTCCAAATTAGTATAACGGGGTTTTTCAAAAAGTAAATTATGATTTTAAAATAATTTTGTCAAAAATGAATATCGAGGATTCAATATGGCGGACTAAAAATTTAATCTTTCGATTTTGTCCAAATTTGGTATTGAAGAAATTTTGAGGGTGTAAATTACAAATTTAAAATTATTAATAAAAAATTTAATATGACAAATCCAACATGTTAAATTAATATGTAACATCTCTCGATTTTGTTCAAAATTGGTATTAGGGGTTTCCTGAGAATATAAATATTCGGTAGTTAAATTTAAGATTATTTAAAAAAATCAATATGACAGATGAAATATGCTGGTCTAAAAATTCTTAATTTCATGATTATGTCAAAAATTGGTATCGGGGGTTTAGGACTAGATAACGAGTTTGAAATCTTTTATTTTTTAATTGAATATGGGCGGATTCATTATGGTGGGTTAAAAATTTTAAATTTAAAAATCTAATTAGGGGATTTTCGGAATCGTAGGTTACGAATATGAAGTTAATTCTTTTCAACTCGATTTAGCAAATGCAATATGAGGGACTGAAAATTTTACTTTTTTCTGATTTTATCCAAATTAATATGGGAAATCCTTGGACCGTAACTACGGATTTTAAATTAATTGCTTTAAACTCAATATGCCGTATAAAATATGTCGGACTAAATAATTTACATATTATAAGTTCTTTTAGTATCAGTGTGGGGAGGCTTAGGTTACGGTTATGAATCAAAAATAATCAATATAGCTAATCACTACATAGTATAAAACAAAGTCGCTTTCTCTGTCCCTATGTCCCTTTGTATGCTTAAATCTTTAAAACTACGCACCGGATTTTGATGCGGTTTTTTTCAATAGATAGAGTTATTCAAGAGGAAGGTTTATATGTATAATAACATCCATTAAATAGTGGAGAAATACTGTTATTTTTGAGGTTTCTAATGTGATGTCGTTAATTATCATATTTTTTTTCGCTTACATTGCAAACGCAGGCTGAACCCTACGAGATTTATCAAAATAATGTACTAATTATTTGTACACATTGAAAAGGTCTACAGAAAACTCCGCGATGGTATATGTCTATCTCTCATGGATATCCCACAATAACATTTTTTTGTCATTTACTTTTTACGACAAATAATGGCAAATTTTGAAGCTATTTTAACCAATACAGCATTAATCCTTATCCAATTAAATAGCTTAAATACATTGTTGATTTAATATAGATCTTTATGGTCCTTTACAGCACAAGATTTAAATGAATATTTTCGAAGATATTACAGATTTAAAATTGCGGGAAGTAGCGCTTGCGGCGGTACTGGCCGACCGGGGCGGCGGCAGCGTGCCTATAAATAGCGCGTCGGAGGCCGATGTAATAATTGTTGTAAAAATAAAATAAATAGTCACAGTTTTTCTGTAGTGTATTTAGTATCAGCATTGCACCCGTGCGAAGCCGGGGCGGGTCGCTAGTTTACTATAATAGGCTAAATATTTGTTTGATACAATTTCATTCAGAAACGGTATTTGAAGAATTTTGAGAAACAAAGAATTTTTTTATTGTTCAATTTAATGTGGTCTACAAGTTTTGATAAAATTACTACTTTTAGCGACCTTAGAAACTCAACTCAATTCAAAAGTAAAAATTAAAAAATATAATTTTTATAAAAAAATTGAACCGACTTGTTAAAAAGTGAAAAATACCAATATAAATTTTGATATGCAATTCTAGAAGTCGGCGCCAAATTATTACTAAAGAAAACAAATAACTACTTACAGAAGACATATACAGGCTACGGTAAGAAAACAATTACAAGTATTTCTCAGTCTTGTTATGTGAATCAAATTATTGCCTTTTATATTAGGAATGTGTATCCTGTTGGCACTCCCCTTCCCCCGTTGACAACTTGTTTTTCTTACAATAGCCCCCCAAGAGCTTTGAGTTCAGAAAAATAGACCCGATTCTACCTCTTATACTAAGAATGAGTATGCTGCTGGCATCTCCCCCCGTCGGCATCTCCCCCCGTCGGTAACTTGCCCCCCTCTCGAAGAGCTTCAAATTCAGAAAAAAATTGACCCGACCCTGCCTTTTACACTAAAAATGGGAATGTTGTTGGTGTCTACCCCCCCCCCCCATCGACAACTTATTTTCGCTTGCCATACTATACTTTTGTGATATCACCCCCTCCCCCAAAAAAAAAAAAAAAAAAGAGAGGATGGATCCGCCCCTGAATAAGATTCATTTTCTTTCTTAAAATATCTCGAAAAACATTGACTTCGCGTACGATATAGAGTAACTGTTATGCCGGGAGCAAGTAACTTCCATTGTTGTAGTCGTGAACCTAGTAATTCAGCTTTGGATTTAGATGAGTTATCATGTGTGGTTCTTCATAGACATCAACAAATTCATCTGAACTTATGTCACTTTGAATTTGAGCTTCTTCAGATTCCGTGTCATGCATTGAAGTTTTGCTGGAACAACCGCTAGGTATTGAAATTTGTTGCTTGTCTGAACGGCACGTAGGTTTCGTAACCGAAGGAACATCTGCATATATAATTGTATCCTTGTGTTTGTGATTAAAACCAAATATTTTAGTAAGACAGAAGTAACAATCATTCTCGTAGTTAGATGGTTCCCTCCGCATCAATTGGCTTGCTAAAATTCAAAGATCTACTTTCACCTGCAGCCCATGAGCTTAACGTTCGTCTACATCTTTCACAAAATATATAGGAAGCCTACTTTTTATCTTGGTGAGAGACCGTGATTTTGAAAAAAGAAAAATATGCGGCTTTAAGTAATTCCGTTATGGGATATCCTTTCCTAGATATAATAAGTTCTCCACAAACATAGCAAAAAAAATTAGGATTTACTTTACAGGATCTTTTCGATATTTTAAAAACAAATATTCGCTTGATTGGACACTATACAGGATAGAAATTTTAGAATGAAATTGAAAACAAGCCAGTGGGTAGTCGAAGAAAAAACTATGTTGATAACTTCTGTCTCTGACGTGATAGAAATAAAAGAAAATGTATGTTTGCGTTTAGTTATTGTAAGTAAAAAAAATAATATTCAATTCATTTGAAGGACTTAACTTTTTTTTGCGAAGTAGTAGATATCTGTTGGACTTCCATTGTCTTTATTTTTGTTGAATATCACGACGTTTCGGCTAGTGGTTATCTCTAGCCATTTTTAAGTGAAAATAAATAAATCCCTTAGCTACATGACTATTTATACTAAAAGTAAATGCAGTAGAGTGTGACTGAGATGGATGCAGTCATGCCTGCTATGGCAAAATCCTATTTTTTATGCTGCATTTATTTTTAGTTTACAATTACTAAGAAGTCGTTTCCACACTTCTCTTATATCTAAAGTTGGTTTACTAAAACAACTCGGGTTTTGATGTATAACCTCGGCTTCTTTGAATTTCCGTTTTCTCCAATGTTGTTCTCGGTGCAGTATTTTAGCTTCAGACCATTTTATGTGGTGTCCATGAGTCCAGGCATGGTTGGCAGCACTAGATTTTTTTGTTTCTCCTCGAGATGTGCATTTTTGGTGTTCTTTGATCCTTACGGCAAGAAGTTTGTTTGTTTCGCCAATGTAGGAATTGCCACATTTACATGGTATCTGATATACACAGTTCATGTCTCTTTAAGTTGTTGGATTGACCCTAGTGAACCGACTTCTCAGAGAGTAATTTGAATCGAAAACAACGTTGATTTTATATCGTTCTCCTATTCTTCTAACTTTTTCTGAAATGTCTTTAACATAGGGGATGTTCAATACTGGTTTTCTTTCTTCATTCGTTGTCGTTGTCTTAAGAAACATGAACGGTATATTCCTGAGAGGTTCCGGACTTAGTTGACGCCACATCATAGCAAAACTCCACATCTTTATGGACTCCCGAAAATACATAAGCAAAACATACCCTTACGACCTATCACGAGTTCCCGGAACTCTCCGACTACTGAACTTGGCAAATTTCTTCTTCCAATCCTGAGACCATTATAAGGAAATACATCGTCCTGGGTTAAGAACTCGCAACATTTCATAGAAATTATACATGAAATAGAAATACAACCAGAAGACCATTTTATTAGTTTTGATGTGGAAAGCTTATACACCAACGTTCCAATTAAGGACTCACTAAAAATCATAAGAAAAAAACTTGAAGAAGACCAGACCTTAGCAGAAAGAACATCTTCTCCACCGCACGCCATTATCGACTTGTTGGAAAGTTGTTTGACTAATTCCTGTTTTCAAGAAAAGGAAAAATTCTACATCCAGGATGATGGACTACCGATGGGATCTTCACTCTCACCGGTGGTCGCAAATATTTTCATGGAATGATTCGAGACGTTTGCAATTGAATCCACAACTAAGAAACCAAAGTTATGGCTCAGATACGTGGAAGATGCTTTTATTATTTGGAGTGGAAACGACGAAGAACTTCGAAACTTTCTTTTTCATCTCAACAATATCAGCCCGACTATTAAACTCACCATGGAGAAAGAAGTAGAAAATAAATTACCATTCTTAGATGTATTGGTTGAAAGAAATGGCAGACAAATTCGAACTTCAGTTTATAGAAAAGCCACGCACACAGGACAATACCTTAATTATTCATCTAATCACTCCAACAACACCAAATAAGGAATTATAAGAAATCTCGTAGATAGAGCCTTAATTCTCTGCAACTCCAACGAGAACTTGATGAAAGAGATAGATTATATTAAAAATGCATTGACAGCCAATGGATACCCAGTATATCTAGTAGATAAATTTCTTGAACAACGCAGAAATAGGACAATATCGACAACGAATAAAGAAAGAAAACCAGTATTGAACATCCCCTATGTTAAAGCTATTTCAGAAAAAGTTAGAAGGATAGGAGAACGATATAAAATCAACGTTGTTTTCAATTCAAATTACTCTCTGAGAAGTTGGCTCACAAGGGTCAAACCAACAACTCAAAGAGACATGAAGAACTGTGTATATCAGATACCATGTGAATGTGGCAATTTCTACATTGGCGAAACACAGAGACCTCTTGACGTAAGGATCAAAGAACACCAACAATTCACATCTCGAGGAGAAACAGAAAAATCTGGTGCCGCCAACCATGCCTGGACTCATGGACACCACATAAAATGGTCTGAAGCTAAAATACTACACCGAGAACAACATTGAAGAAAACGGAAATTCAAAGAAGCCGGGGTTATACATCAAAACCCGAGTTGTTTTAGTAAACCATCTTTAGATATAAGTGAAGTGTGGAAACCACTTCTTAGAAATTGTAAACTAAAACTAAATGCAGCATAAAAAATGGGATTTTGCCATAGCAGGCATGACTGCACCCATGTCAGTCACACTCTACTTTATTTACTTTTAGTATAAATAGTCATGTAGCTAAGGGATTTATTTAGTTTCATTTGAAAACGGCTAGAGATAACTACTAGCTGAAACGTCGTGATATTCAACAAAAATAAAGACAATGAAAGTCCAACAGATATCTATTACTTCGCAAGAAACATCATTGTCTATGACCTTCAAACAAATACATAACTTTTTCTGTCATTTTGTAAACTAGTGTAATAAACAACTTTCTAATATTTTTAATGTTATTTTAAATTTTAAGACGATATTTTAATACTGAATACAACTACTACAAGGGTTTATTTTTTCTTGCAGAAGAAGCGAATTTAGACATAATGAAGCATTGTACGGTAGAACAAAGTAGAGATTCTAAAGAAAGTTATCGTCATACTTTTATTAGTTAGAAAATAAACAAATACTTAAACAGAAGAGTCATAGTAGTTTCCCTGTACAAACAATTTAATTGATAACGTTGATTGCCAATTATTACATTACCCACCTCGCAATATTATTAAATACGTCTGAAATTGAAATATAATTTTAATCTAGTTAATTAATCTGTTCTCGTGGGATTTTACGATATAGTCATACAAGTACGAAATTATAACGGATAACGTTACGACGTTACCTTAAGTTACGACATTATCTCAAGTGGAGTAAATTGCAAATTTTACAACTTAAATAAAATTTGGGTAAGGTGTAACAAGTTGAGGTGTTTTAATCACGAGTATAGTGGGCTATTAAGGAGAGTGCTACCATCTGTATAATTTAGCTACTTTAATGCCAATGTGCTTTAATTATTTCAATATGAGAAATGTAAATAAATAATAAATAAATAGTAACTTTTAAATAAAAAGTCTTTATACACTGTGTTGATTCTGCCGTTGGTTCTTTATGAAACCTTTTTTAAATATTTGTAGATAAAACACTGGTGGCTTTTTATTATTTTATAGTTTAATAGAAAATATTTAATAGTAAAGTTAAAGATTTTTTTAACACTTATATATATATATATATATATATATATATATATATATATATATATATATATATATATATATACATATATAAGATTTTCTGGAATCCCCTATGAGATGAGCCCGCATTCACTGCCTGAGAAACTTTTTTAAATAAACAGATAATATATATATATATATATATATATATATATATATATATATATATATATAAGGTGCGCCATCTTTTATGTCGGTATGTAAATATTGAATAATTTTGAAAAAAAAAATTTGTTTCTCTATATGAGCTATTTTTATTAAATTTGGTCCTTTACAATTTATTGGGACTAGTTTGAATACTACATCGATCAAGTGGCAACCTTTATTGGCCAAAGCAAAATGTGACCTTTTTGCTGCGTTTTTCATTACCTTTTCGAGCATCTCGGGTGCTATAGCGATGATTTCGGCACGAATGTTTGCCTTCAGCTCTTCAATAGTCTGACGCTCGCTGGCGTACACTTTGCTTTTTAAATAACCCTACAAAAAGATGTCTGGAGCGATCAAATCTGGAGATCTGGGTGGCCAGTCAATGTCGCCTCTTTTTGACATAAGACGTCCAGGGAATTTCCGTTGCAGAACCTGGATTGTTTGATTTGCATAGCGCACGGTCTTGTTGAAACCAGTAACCATCAAGATCTTTTTCACGCATTTGTGGGCAGACATAATGAGCCAACATCCACCGATATCGATTTCCATCGACTGTGTCGTTTTCTTTGAAAAAAAGTGGCCCAAAGAAGATTTTGGCGTAAACGTCGGCCCACAGTCACTTTTCGGTCATGCAATGGCGTTTCGTGAATCTCGTGCGGCAATTTTGCATATTAACGCCGCCAAAGAGTGTGAAATGGACCTCGTCGGTTATCAAAATTTGCTTCCAAAAATCAAGTTCAGTGTCAACTATTCAAGCGACTGTTTGGCCGTATTTCAAGCGACGTGAACGGTCTGTCGACAATATTCTTTGTGTTAACTGCACTTTATACCGAAACAAATTCAAATCATCCTTCAAAATACGCCGCAAAGTGGTTCCACTGACGCCAAAATGCTGAGCGCGGTAACGATACGACACTTTTGGGTTCTGGGCAACGCTCTCTCTGTTGTTGGCGATCTCCCACTGTCCCGTACTCAACAAAATTCGAAACCAAACGACGGTTAGTGTTGTCAGACGGTGCCTGTTGTCCACGATATTTTCGACGATATGCACGTTGAGTTAACACAACTGAACGACTATTTTCAATCTACATTGTCACTATTTCGGAGCGTTGTTTCGCTGTAAAGCGATTCATGGTTAAAATTATACTGAACTGACGTTTCAAAAACATGTATAACTAAACCAATCGGTTGGTAAATGTCAAAGTTATTCAGTATTTACATACAGACATAAAAGATGGCGCACATATATATATATATATATATATATATATATATATATATATATATATATATATATATATATATATACCGGGTGTCAACGAATCTATTAGACAAGTCACAATTTCTAGAGTATTATGTGTATCAAAATGAGAATTGGTACAGGTAAATGGCATGTGAAGAGGAGAGTTTTCGCATATTTTCCACTTTCCGGTCACTTCCGGTTTCACCGGAGATGGCCCCGGTTTTGAATTCTTAAATAGAACACCCTGTATATTTTAACATCTTTGGATTTCTGAGACAATTCTAGATCAGAATGTGACATTTTAAAAACTTTTTACGTCTACTTAATTTTTTTAGAGCCACTTTTAATATTGCATCTAGGTGACCATGATCGGAAGCACACTAATCTAACGGCCTTAGGTGATGTCAAAAAAATACAATCGCAAAGTTTTAGTTACTAGTATGAAAGACGGGAATCGGATTAAAAATTTAACAAAATTAACAAAAAACTAACAAAATAAACTAATAACGTAGACGACGCACTTAAAATATTTGAAAGTACAGTAGCTGAATTTGTTAAAAAGTTTAGTGTAGTAAATGTTCAAAGTGCATTCCTTCTTTTTCACGACACATTTCAGCTCGTTCAATTGTTTCTCTCAACACGTTTTGTAGCATTTGGGGCGTTATACTTCTAAATGCCCGTAAAATTATTTCTTCTAATATTTCAAGAGTAGCTGGGGCTGCTCCATAGTAAACCCTTTCTTTAACATATCCCCAGACAAAGAAATCGAGCACAGTAAGATTCGGTCCGTACCGGACCATTGGTTGCAATAATTCGATTATTAAAATGCTCTATTAAATAATTAAGAACTTCTCTAGTATTGTGAGGCGGTGCTCCATCTTGTTGAAAGCAAATTCGCCGTAAAACTGCTAAAGGTATATCATTGAGATGATTTTCGATTTCATTTTGAAGAAAACCTAAGTATCTAACCCCTGTTAACCGACCTTGAAACAATATTGGCCCAATTATTCTGTTTCCAACGATAC
The DNA here is from genome assembly GCA_034092305.1 of Diaprepes abbreviatus. NCBI lineage: Eukaryota > Metazoa > Arthropoda > Insecta > Coleoptera > Curculionidae > Diaprepes > Diaprepes abbreviatus. The sequence goes on along the minus strand of JASJET010000090.1, from coordinate 7,205,026 downwards.
CAGCCCAAACATTGACGCCAAATCTTGCTTTAAAATTGCCCTCTCTCATTTCATGTTGATTTTGTTGGGCCTAGTACCGAGTATTTTGTTTATTGAACATACCATTATTTGTAAATCGGGATTCGTCGGAAAATAGAATAAAATCGATAAAATTTGGGTTAACTCTATGATTTTGAAGCAGCCAGTCACAAAACACTACCCGTCTATCGCCATCCTCAGTATACAAATGTTGATGTAACTGATATTTAAATGCTCGATATCCATGCTTTTTCAGTATTTTTCTTGCTGATTCATAACTTATCTGCAGTTCTTGACTAATTTTTCTTAACGAAACTGTTTTATCAACCTCAACCATAGCAAGTACGTTAATCTCAGTCTCTTCATTTATGATAAACCTCTGTTCCGCCTCTTGATTTCCTATTTGCCTAAAACGAGTCTCGACATACGGAAAATACTGATGGGCTGGATGTTGCCGATTCGGATATCTATGAGCATACAACTCGGCAGCATTCCTTGAATTTCTATGACACTCTCCAAATATTAATAACATATCCACTTTTTCACTTTGAGTATACATTATTTTAATGAAAATTTAAACTAAACTTAACGAAAATTAAGAAACTTTTACGTCTGTTCTTAGAGCGTATGTCACTGTCATTATCTACTTAAGTGAGTGCTTTGTTTTCCAAAGAAGACTTGATAAAAACAGTTGCAAATTATTATGCATCATGGCTGTCCATGGTGCACTTGTCATAAGTAAATAAATTATCCAGTATTTTGCTTAATAATATTTAATTTCTGTTCTTATGTCTAATCCAATCGCAAATAAATTAGTACCGTTAGATTCGTCAAAGAATGCTTTTTTCGAAAAGTAGTTGTCAAAAAGGGGTCGCCATTTGAAAATTAATAGTTAGAAATGAAAACGTAATTTTGTCAACTTGTCTTATTCCTGTCTTTCATACTAGTAACTAAAACTTTGCGATTGTATTTTTTTGACATCACCTAAGGCCCTTAGATTAGTTTGCGTCCGATCATGGCCACCTAGATGCAATTTTAAAAGTGGCTCTAAAAAAATGAAGTAGAAATAAAAAGTTTTTAAAATGTTACATTCTGATCTAGAATTGTCTCAGAAATCCAAAAATGTTAAAATATACAGGGTGTTCTATTTAAAAATTCAAAACCGGGGCCATTTCCGGTGAAACCGGAAGTGGCCGGAAAGCGGAAAATATGCGAAAACTCTCCCCTTCAGATGCCATTTACCTGTACCAATTCTCATTTTGATACACTTAATACTCTAGAAATTGTGACTTGTCTAATAGATTCGTTGACACCCGGTATATATATATATATATATATATATATATATATATATATATATATATATATATATATATATATATATATATATATATATATATATATATAATATTTTATTGTATATGCTAAAGAATCTTATTTTATTATTGTTAAAAAATCGAAAAATCAATCTTTAATTTAAATCCAATCATCAAAAGAGTTTCCTTTAATGGAAAAGGTATGTAAACGGTATTTTTTGTATAGATTAGTTTTCGTGCTTCCTCATCTAAATTAATAATAAAATCCAATTACATTGGAACAAGGCTAAATAATGAAATTAATTTTTTACTTATTAAAATGAAAAAAAAAATAATCACTTAGAATTGTACATTTAGATAAAATACATAACTAGGGATACAACCATATATTATCTATCAAACCAGTCTTAGCAGATAAAATTAGGCCACTTTCATAATTCAGTCCATAGACTAACCACTTATCCGTTAAATAAATTTTTTTAAAATTTTGATATAGGACTTTGTACTATTAAACAAATCGCAAGAAAAATCGGTGACAAAAAAAAACCTAATCGATATTCAGTTAAAGAGGAAACAAAAAATTCTATTAAGAAAAGAATTCTATAACCCAGAAGAGGTCAATTGCAAAATTACATACCACAATCAAGTTATAAAATTTGTTATAAATTAAGTAATTTAGATTGTAAAAATATTAGTAAAAACAGATTGAATATGGGTTGGTAATTAGTTAATAACAAGGACAAAATAGACAAATTAAATAGATCAAAAGTATACAAAATTAATTGTATAAATTGTAATGCAATATACATAGGTAGTAGAAGTATAAAAACTAGACTTAAAGAACATAGAACTGCAATTTTAAATAATATAAAAATCTCAGGAATTTCCTGAGAGTGTATAGATCATAACCATTTCAAGGATTTTAAAAACATTACATTATTCCGTTGCGAAAATAAAAGCCAAAGTTGTTTCATTTTAAAAAATAACCCCATCTGGTTACCAATGATCAACAAAACTTTCTTTTAATCCCAGTATTTGATGTCCTCCTTCGTAGATGTACAGTAATAAAATTAAGTTCTTTAGAATATACAATAAAATATTGTATATATATATATATATATATATATATATATATATATATATATATATATATATATATACATATATATATATATATATATATATATATATATATATATATATATATATATAAATAAATATTAAAAAATATCTTTAACTTAAGAGTTCATTATCACTTTTCATTGTGCAAAGACATAGCTTTTTGTAGGTTTGAAGATAACGAACTCTGTAATATTTGCGAGGAAGTTATCGATTGTTATTTGAAGTTTATGGTAAGAATATTTTGACCCAAAAAACTTGTGAATGATGGTTTGAGTACTTCAAAAGTGGCGATTTTTTTGTAAAAGGCAAGGAGCCTCCAGATTAGCCAAAAAGTTTGAAGATGCAGATTTGCAAGAATTTTTGAATAAAGACTCAACTCAAACAATTGGCAGCAGCTTTGAATATTTCCAAATCAACATTACTGGCTCAAGCACGTATTACTAAAATAATAAATAGTAAGTTAAAAATTAACTGGCTTAAAAAACTTTCTTATAAAATTAAAATCTACAAGAGTTCATCCTTCATTCAATATTAGTAAAAGTAGGATTTAAATTTTGAAAATTATATCACAAATTTTTACAACAGAATCTATCTACATTCCTGCTGAACTTCCTTCAGTTATGAAGTTTGCAAGGCTTCAGTTCAAGTATTAAATTGAAATACTGACGGGCATTCCAAACTAATCAGTTCAGACAGACAATTTTTTGCAGGGAAAAAATAAACAAGAAATTCTGAGTGAATCGCAATTGGTCAACAAAAGACCTTGGTCAAGGTCGAGGTCATGGTCTAATGTCCTTATTGAATCTTCTGGCTCATCATTTATCTTTTTTTGGTTATTGTGCAAGTACTTCGAAATGGAAAATTTAATCTTGAAATGGCCCTCAAATGTCATTTTGAGATATGTGTCGAAATAGTATTTATTTTTGATGTGTATCATAGAGAAATCATTGAATTAATCTTCAAATTACCTTGACCTTTAACCTAAAGGTCAAATTTATATAAGTTATTTATTTTTCTAAAATACAAAACTGGTTTATGTTGTTTTTTCTCTGGTCTAATTAACTGTCAGATGTGAAATAAATTCTATTAACTAGAGTTTCTTGGGTTGACCTATAGCTCGAAATAATTTTTTTTCCGTTTTCATTTGACAACTCGACTAGCCGATATACTATCTTAAACTCTATAATGAATATGTCAACGGGGACTTAGCAAAACCAGTGTTACCAGCTCTCCAAATCTTTGAAATAACAAACCAATTGTTACATCTTCAGTATCACTTTTAACTAAAATTGGTTGAGTAAAGTTTAGGATGGCAGACAACAAAAATTTCCGATTTTCTCTAAAATTGGGATGAAGGTCGTATGTAAATTAAAAATTAAATATGGCAGGTTGAATATGGAGAACTGTAAATTTCACATTTCCCCGATTGAATCCAAAATTGATATGGGGAATTTTGAGGCGTAAATTACGAATTTTCAAAATTGATATTAAGATAATTTTAGACGAATAAATTAATGACTTAAAACAGAAGACAAGAGACATTTTTTTACGAGAGACTAATTTTTTGTTGAATTCAGTTTCATTTAAAATTGGCACTTGGAGGATTCTTCGAATCAAAAATTTAATTTTTAATTTTAACACCCCATATAGGTATCATTTCTTTTAACCTGAATGCTTTCTTCAATTGAAACTATTTTATATTAATAATTAATCCTATATTTTTCGACTTCGAGTAATAGGTCCTTTAGATGAAATAAAATATGCCATAGAAATTACACAAAAATTTCATAAAAGCGGTCATAATTGACCTAAAGAAGAGATATAAAATCCATTCGCCATTCTACATAGAATGTTGACAAACAAAATAAATTGCGCAAAGCACAACTAAGTAGACCCTTATCGCTGATGCAGCAATAATAAATGGCCTTTGACAATGCACATACAAGTGCAGAATTTTCTGGATTTCATTGAAACTGAGAATAAATTTTAGAAATGGAAATAGTGCATGTCATGTAAACTTGAAAAAGAATATTTGAAAAATGAATAATTCAATAAACGTTACAATGATATGGAATATAGTCTGCGGCCTAAGAGTTATCACCGGAAAATACCTATTTAGAGCTACAGAATAGATCGCCGATGGTATGTTGCTAATTATGAGCCAAATTTAATTTAAATTCGTTATTTTACTACTTATGATGGGTTTTGCAACAAGAAATGAGTTTTTGAAGTTGAAATATCTCAGTGCTATCCAATTTCTAATAAAGGACCATAAGTATGGTATTGATTTACAAGGGGATGAGACTCCATTATCTCTGCACCCTTTCAGCCGTAGTCAACATTTTATTTCAGTCTTTGATAATTCATTATAATTTACAACTCTAAGTTTTACAATAGATTGTATATGTGAATACACATAGTACACACTGACAGTCGTCAGAAGTTGCTCAGACAGCGGAAAGAGCCAGAGAAACCGTTGGCCGTTGTCAGGACATAGGTAAAATATTATAGTATAGGTAATTAGTAGATGGTTAGCCTAACGGTGTGACCTTGAACCGCCTTATCATTTAAGTTTGCCAGCAGGCTTGCAAGTAATGTTGACGATATTAATTATTTCGGGATAGGGATGTTCACTATTTTTGGGATAGTGTTTAAAACCTTGCCTAAGTACCTAATGTAATCCAAAATAATTTTTTTTTATTATAATTAATACTCTAAAAACAACAGGTTTTAAATTCCATTTCACATTTCGCTCCAAAAAGTCAATACTTATCACTTGACCGCTGCGACGTCACATGTCGCCAAAGACTGCTAAACTGACAAGAAGATATAAAGTTTTCTCGTAATGTTTGTAATAAAAGATGGGTTTTAAATTTTAATTAAATTAAAACACCTAACAAGTTACTTATTCACGTTCCACGTTCGGAAAATAATAGGAAAATGTGAGTTCAGCTAGTCCGCAGGGATCCGGCACTTGTGTCTATACAATCTAAAATGTGTTTTTGTCAAGATCATTTTGATGTTAGTTTTGATAATATTTGTCTGTTTTTCTTACATTAAAAATTATTATTTTTCAAGTCTTTAGAGATGACAATTGGAATTTTGAGGCCAAACAGCCATGGAAAGATGGATACTAGGAATAACTTAAAGAGATCCTAAAAGAAGCGAGTGGATACGACAGAAAATCCAGGTAACTGATGTACTCTAAAAAATAAGATCCCTAAAATTGCAATCGGCAGGACATATAGCAAGAAGAACAGAAAATAGATCAACCACTAAGACAACTGTGTGCTATTCCAGAAACGCCAAGGGAACAAAAAGACGCCCGAATCTCAGATGAGACTATGGTATCACAAAACTGGCAGGAAAAACTTGGTCCCAGACAGTCAAGGATAGAGGAACATGGACACACATGAGCATAAATTACCAAAATACCAAATAAATTACATCATCAAATAGAAAAATGAACTATAGCAACATTGAATGAGGGAGGCTGCACCATAGTTGGAAAAGGTCGATGAGAATGATGATACTAATGTATATATAAATATATCTTCAATTACATATCACACCCGTAAAAACAGCCGACAGAATGTCGAAAACAATCATTTTCGCTGGTTTGCTGAATTCAAACGCGATCGTGCGGACACAAATGATGCTGAATGCTCTGGGGCTCAAATGAGGATGTTACCCAAGAAAACATAAAAATAATTCACACAATTTAAACAACGGTAGAGTGAATATGTGTGAGATGGCTGATATCGTAAAAATATCAGTATGTGACAATGGAAGAAATATGGAGCCACCACTGTACTTCGGAGTCAAATCAGTAGTCAGCTGAGTAGACAGCAAAGGATGAAAGTCAACTAACGCGACCAAAAACGCAACAGTCGGCTTGCAAGATTATGGTGTACGCATCTGAAGTTGGGCATGGTATAATATTCATCTTGAAAAGGGAAAAACTATCAATAGCGATAATTATAAAGAGTTATTAGTGCATTTGAAGGAAGAAACAGAAAAAACGGCCCCAAATAAAGTAAAAAAAGTATTCTTTCAATACTACTGTCACAAATTTATCTCAACTATGGCAAAACTGCATAAATTTCACTTTGAATTGCTTTTTCATACCCCGTACTCTCCAGATTTGGCCCTCAGCGACTATTATCTGCTAACAAATCTCAAAAAAATGCTTTCCAAAAAGAGATACGGAGCCAATAAAGAGGTCATTGCCGAAACTGAAGCGTATTGTGAAGAATTGGATAAATTATCCTAGAAAAGCATAGAAATGTTAGACCGGTCCTGGAATGATTGTAGCACTCTAGGAAAAAACTATATTGACGAATAGTAACCAGATGATATGCAACATAACAAGCTCGAAATATTAATAAAAAATGCTTAAAATATGAATTTAAAAAGTTCACCCAATCCACTAATCAAATTATTAATTTGACACAAAGGTTCAAAACCTGGGTTATTGTTCAAAATGTTTTCAAACTTTTCTTTAAGATTGGTTGGGAATATCTTCGGCAATGAGGAGTTTACTAGATGAACTTTATCGATTAATTGAATAAGTTCATTCAACGCCAAACTTTGAGTTTCAAGCTTTTCAATACCCACAGATATTTGGGAAAAATGAGTACTAATCACAGGGATGTTCTTTTCAATACTGGAATTGTTAATTGCTTCCTTGAACTGATAAGCTGCCAAAGTCTCTGCATTATCAAAATCGTTTATTACACCTTTGATGGCCTCGAAATAATCATTATAAAACAATACAGCTTCAGCCCACGTTCCCTAACGAGTGACCACTGTTTCAGGAGGTAAAGGCAAATTAGCTAATTTTTTTTTGTAGGCCTGGATGCGACCAGATGCCTTAAGCAATATTTTTTTGTTGATGGGATCAGTTTATTTAAATTCCCAAACGTGGACCGTACTTCGTCAGCGAAGCAATGTACCCCATGAGCAAAGTGCGTCACATGTATCAAATTGGGATAAAATACTTGGAGAGCTTATCCTGCTTTGACCACATAGGGAGAGCAGCAGGTAAGAAAAACACAAACATTCATATGCAGAAGATTCTGGAAACATTTTTTTAATGCTCTCATTAACAAATCTGGCGACTGTAAAATTATTTGTATTTTCTGTTTTAATGCACCAACAATTAAATTTACAATATAACAAACACAAGTGTTGACAGTTTCGTCAGCTAAAATCCAAATAATCTTATCATTAAGTTCACTGCGTATTTTTTCTAGAACATGTAGGTAAATTACCTAAAAAACCTTTGAGGATAGTGTTTGCAAGCAATTTTTTTCATTGCCTCGGGAGGTTAAATTAGTGTTACTGCTACTTGCCGCTGTTAAAAGTTGTTGTGGGCCTTTCTTTTGCATTCCTGCGATCTAAAAACTTGTCTTGACATGCTGGTCTATTTGAAACTTTTTTGTGCACGTTTTCCGCTATATGTAAATGTTCCAGGATGGTCACTACACGTTAAATTTTGTACAAATAAATAGAAAACTAAACTGAAACAATAGATGTGCGACTAACAACTTGCGTAATTTGATTTTGTCTGACGCATGCGGTATCACATGGGAGGGGATCAAGCGGGGTTGCGGGCGGCAGTCGCATTGACTTTTTCTGCTCATGCTCAGTTCGCTAACCACTCGGTTAGCGATCGCATGCAGTTTTGGTTGCTGTCATTCTGTGAGACATCACAACGAGATCGAGCTTGAGCCCGCCATTCTAGCTTTTTAGAATATTATAAACAACGCGAAAATATGCATCATCACTAATTTTTAGTTGAAATATATAATAACCCTTGAAAAGGGGCTAAACATGCAACGTGCAAAGCATATAATCCGGTCTCTATTGATGAATAAAGTGGAATTTTGCCAAAAAAATGGGTTTTTCATGGCAGACTCGGGACTTTCCGAACAACCGATTAACTTCAGAACACTTGTGAAAAAGATGTTGGATCAAAAGTGGGCACAACATGTCTCTAATTGTCCAGAAGTAGAATATAATTGAGTCGTAAAACGAAAACCTGTTTAGCTTTTGAAATATTGTAAAAATTATATTGATAAAGTATCTTTAAAACCTCAACTTATAGCTCATTATTAGTTTTATATTTTAGTATTCAGGGCAAGGTTAAAAAAATAAAGAACACGTTGTATATTACGAACATCGGAAATATTCTGAAATTTGTTGTCCAATGTAAATGAATCCTTAGTTAAAATACAGAAACAGAAATGGATGTAAATTTTTTATTAATACAAATTACAGGAAATCAAAAAATATAGTAAATTTAGAAACAAAGCTTTTTTGTCTCCTTAAGTCATTTTGTAAGATTGTTTTATAATCTTGGTAGTTACGTAAATAAATCAAAAACTATATAAAAACAGAAATGGTACACAAAATGCTTCAGCTTTAAGAGCTTATAAAGTGTACTTTATATATTCTTGTTGTGAAAAGTAATTTGATAGAGATTTTATCAAACCGGATGTACGAAACCACGGAAAATTGAGGCAAAGTACGGAGAAATCTTGCTCGGATACTGAATAAACCTATACAGGCTGACGCAGCAATAAGATATAAGAACACATTCTTAAGGTTTGTTAGTTTTGTAAATATATTAGGGATGCATATAGAACTAGTGGTAAATAAAACGAAAATAAGGAATATACACTGAAAAATATGAGAACAAACTTACTCGTCTAATATAAAAACTCGTTAAAACATTGTAAATATAGTTCCAATACAGGGGCATTCTAATTTTACATTACTTCTACAAATACAAATTACATTTTTTTTCAAATGGCGTTTCAACAGCGCCCACTTGCTAGAAATTAAGTCTTCAAATAAATTAAAGAATTTTTGCCTTTTAGAAAATTTATTTTTGTTATAATACGTAATCCTAGTGCAAGTGCATAATAATTGATGTCCTGATTAAAAGAATAAAATTTCTCGAGAGCTAAACTAACAAAAAAAAAGTTTTCTTTTTTGGCCAACCATCCTTCCGACTGCAGCCCCACAAAAGTGCCTTAAACCTTCTAGTTCAGGTTAACAAACTCGTTCGTAGACGCCATAGAGTGAGCTTTGAAAATGGTGAATGAGATTTCACCGAAACGTCAGCTACATTACAATCCTGAAAAGGACTCAGCACATACACGGGATGCCCGAAAACCTTCGATTACACATCACACCCGTGAGAATATCCGACATACATATATATATATATATATATATATATATATATATATATATATATATATATATATATATGCTCGGGTATCCCGTGTATGTGCTGAGTCCTTCTGAGGAATGTAAGACAGCTGACGTTTCGGTGAAATCTCATTCACCATTTTCAAAGCTTACTGTACGGCACCTGTGGGAAAACTGACGCTTGCGACTCGGGTGCTGTCGGTCCCGTGTGTACGTGGGGCGCGTTCGTTGTCAGGATGGTTCTGGCCAATCAGATTGCAAACCCTGCTGCGTGTCATCTGTGGTCAGTATTTAGGGTCGTGTTGCCGCGATCTGATTCATTTTTTTACTACCTAGTAATGGTTGATGTTCCGTAAGCAGATTTCGATGGCTTCCCTTATAACTCTTGTGGAGAAGCTATCGAGATATGAAAGACCTTGTTTCATCAACGTCTCATGAGGAAATTAACAAAAGGTAAAATTAATTAAAAAAGTTATGAACTCGTAGAAAATAATCCTCAAACTCTGCAAACTACAAACATAAACTTATATATATATATATATATGTATATATATATATATATATATATATATATATATATATATATATATATATATATATATATATATATATATATAAGTGCGACGTTGCAAAATATACATTCTCTCTAAGTTAGGGAAATTTTGCAAAACTTGGCAATACAGCATGAGGGACCCCTCATATATGATATTCCAATCCTTAGAGCTTAAAATAAGGAAGATAGCCAAGTAAATCGACTTTTATATCTACTTTGAACTGAACAGCCCTGTATACAAATTAATGACAAACGCCACTATTGCGAATATTATGGAATTGAATAGAAAATTCTCAAATATTTCCCACAAATGTAGAAGCCGTATATGGATATATAAGCGATAACAAAGTGGAGATGTTAATTAGTAAAAGTTAGAGAGTCGAATCGAATAGTTGAGATTGTAAGATGTCTCGAAAGTCTGTACATAATCCAGATCACTGCTGTTATGTTTGCGGTGAGGTAACTTATGCGTCTCAGAAGCAGTCAATTTCTCCATTGATAAAAAAGGCATATCAGTTTTATTTTGGTTGAAATATTGGGGATCCAGGAAAACAGTGGGTGCCACATTTCTGCTGTAATGCATGGGCTTCAAGACTGAGAAACTGATTAAATAGTAAAAAACGATTTATGTGGTTTTTTGTCCCAATGATCTGAAGAGAGCCTTCAAATCATATTCATGATTGCTATTTCTGGTTAAGGCACAGGTATATCCAAGAAGAAAAAGTCGGTTATCAACTATCCAAATATATCGTCTGCCATGAGATCTGTGCATCATAGTTACGAACTTCCTATTCCAGAACCCCCAGAAAAATTCACTTACTAACCAGATGGTAACGATGCCATGATTTCTCAAGAAGAAGATATTCCATCAACATCAGGAGATCCTACTTTGATACCCACCACGTTATACCGTCAACTGCACAAAATAATCCAATTAGAATTAAGCGATCTTGTGGGAGACTTAGAACTTCCAAAGAGTAAAGCAGAGTTACTAGGATCAAAACTGCAGCAGTGGAACTTATTAGAAGACGATGTTTCAGTCTGTGTTTTTCATAAACGCCGGAAGGATGGAGATTGTTTATAGAGAGTTCAGCATTGAGTTTAAAAGCAGTACTATTGCTTATGGGAAATATTTTACTATTCCTGTTGGATATGCAGTTCACATAAAAGAATCTCTGACAAGTATAAAATACGATGAGTACCAATGGCAGATCTGGGGCGACTTCAAGATGATTGCACTTTTACTTGGGTTGCAGCTAGGCTACACCAAGTTTTGCTGTTTTTTTTTGTGTGAATGGGACAATCGGGCAAAGGCACTTCATCACAAGAGGAAAGACTGATCCATTCCATAATCATTAGAGCCAGGTGAAAGGAATGTACAACATATGCCATTTGTAGAACCTAAAAAGATTTTATTGCTTCCACCGGATATCAAACTGCGCCTAATGAAAAACTTTGTTAAGGTGCTGAATACAGATAGGCCAGCTTTTCAGTATCTGCATCAGAAGATATTTTTGTAGGGCCACAAATTCGAAATATTGTGAAAGACAAAGATTTTAACAACACTCTATCAGATATTGAAAAAAATTTTTGGAATGACTTTCGCCTCGGGATCACTAATGTCTTTGGAAATAAAAAGCTGACAATTACGTTACTCTGGTAGAAAATGTGCTGTCATCGTATCAAAAAATGGGTTACAATATCTTTCTAAAGATCTATTTCTTACTCTCACATCTGGACTTTTTTCCTGACAACTGCGACGCTGTAAGTGATGAGCACGACGAACGCTTCCATCAGGATTTATTAATAATAGAGAAAAGGTACCAGAGAAAGTGGAATGCTTCTATTCTTGCCGACTACCGTTGGACTCCTGTTAGAGATACTCCAGAAACAATTCACAAAAGAAAAGCAATAAAACTGGAGATTCAGTGAAACTACAGATGTACAAGAATGTATTTTTTATTATCTCGTTAAAAATAAAATAAAAAAAGCTTGTTCTTGAAAATGGGAACTAAGTTTTTAATTTCGACTACTACGTGACATTACCTTAGCCTCCTGAGTTCTGCAAAATTTTGACTTTTATTTCATGAAGCCTAGGGAGCTTTTTTTAAACTCAATTTTTAAAAAAAATTCAGTAAGGTGTAAGTGGAGTTCTTATTCTGATTCTCAAAAGAGCAATCATAGTTAATATTCCACCATTTCACCACAGGGGCAGATCTAGCCTCTCTCTTTGGGAGAGGGGGGTGATATCATAAAAGTACAGTGTGGCAAGCAAAAGCAAGTTGGTGACGGGGGGGTAGACAACGGAAACATTCCCATTTTTAGTGTAAAAGGCAGGGTCGGATCTATTTTTGTGAATTTGAACCTATGTCGAGGGGGGGATGCCAGCAGCATACACATTCCTAATATAAAAGGCAGAATCAGTTCTATTTTCCTAAACTCTGAGCTCTTGGGAAGGGGGGGGGGATGATCAAAAGCATACAGATTCCTATACTCTATTCAAGAACTAGAGAGAGTAATAAAACGGTTACCGAAACCTCCAACGTACTTCTTCCAGGGCCGCAGGTAATTGAGGACTGCCGTAAATCTAATTATATTTAATTATATTTAAATATTATAAGATTTTATAAATTTACTGCAACAATAAAATTTCTCATAGGTCATTTAAATTTCGGTCAGTGAGCAAAGTACACCTTACTGTGCGTCCTTAGTGATTTATCTTGTTTGCGCTGGTTTTTATATATTATTTGAGATTAGTAAGATACCCAAAAGATATGGTTTCTATCTCTATATTTACTCCAAAATCGTTAACCCAAGGCATTTTTTCTTCAACGAAAAACTTATTACGATGAATGTTTATGATGCCTAAATATATCAATAACTAGATAATAATGTTGGGAAGTATTACATGACAGGAGTTGGAAAATCTACTATGTACCGAATACTGAAGGAGAAAAAAAACGACTGGAATTGTTAGTACTCCCAAGCCACATTCGATCACAGGCAGACGAAAAACCTCGTTGGAAGCAGAGATGAAAACTGCAATAAAAGAAGTTGTATATACATTTTATTATGAGAAGCAGATCCCAACTCTTGACAAAATTCTAACTAAAATCAATAAAGATCGGGATTTACCTGAAATTAAAAGAACTGAGCTCTGGAAATTACTCACAGTTTTGATTTCTGTTAAATATGTCAAAATTATGTATATATTGTAATGTATGTGAATAATTAAGAAATCGTAAGAAATAAAATAATATTATAAAAACTTTTTATTTTAAGTTTATTCCGAAATAATATTCTATGCCATAAAAACTTAGAGATAAAATCAACCTCCTTCCGACGTCTTTGACAAGGATTAAAATCCTTTTTAACACTTCACACTTCCAAATATCTATTGTTATCCAACCCAAATAGTCCATTGTTATAGACACCGGACTAAAAACACAGGTTGTTTGCGAAGAAAAAAAGGGTAAAAAATTATTTATTACTCTCTCTAATTCTTGAATAAACTATAGTATAAGAGGCAAAATCGGGTCTGTTTTCTAGAACTCAAAGCTCTTAAGGGGGGGAGGGGCGAACGCCCCCACCGCCCCCCGCCTTGGATCCCCGCCTGCTTCACCATATAAAATTAGGTGAAGCTCTGTAGTCAGTTTCATATTCAAACTGGCTCATAATTATTGGCTATAATATTGCATAAAAACAAAAAAGATATATAAAACACTAGTTCATTTCACAAATTTGTTTTATTATTGACAATATTCGCTAGCCATAGTTATCAATTATCCAAATATAATTTATCAATCAAATGAATTAAATAACCTTAATATGACTACATTACTAAATATCCAATAAAATGGTAACAGCCAGCAGCTGTTCGCTTTCAAATCAGTCATATATAAACTCAAGCATCGTTCTACTAAACTCTAACAAAAGCAATTAAACGGCACTTTTAATTAAAAGCTGTAACTATAATTTAAAACTTATATTTTGGAGCTTAAAAGTAAAGCTGAAACTTAGTAAGGGATTATAAAGTGCTGTTGTTACCCAATTCTAACAGAGCAACTGGCTAATAAACCAACTGTACTTAACCTAGGATAATTGTTCGTTGCAGTAATAGTGTTTCGTTGTTAATAGAAGTTATTTCGTGAAAATGGAATGAAAGAACTTATTTGGGAAATAAATAATAGGTAACGATAGCTTTGTTTAAACCAAGGAAAATATCTTCCTAAATTGCATTTTACGCAAAAGGGATAAAAAATAGATGGTGCCTTTGTTAGCACGATATTTTTTTTTTCATGGGCTCATTCCAACTCTGATACGCTTTGGCCAAATTAAGTCACCCTAGTTTTATTTTCACACCCATTCTATTACCGTAGCTACCCAAATCAACCAGTACCAGCCTACTAAGAAGTAAGTATGAATTTGAATAGGTTCCAAACCTATCTATCTAAAAATTTTATGCAAATAGATTTTCGGGAAATGTTTAAAAAGGAACTACTATGTTTTATACCACTAAATTTATTAAGAAAACAGTGACTGCAGTTTCAACTCACAGAGTCATTTTCAAACTGAATTACAAAGGTAGACTAAGTATTCAATACAGAAACATGAGAAAATTTAATAATAAATAAAAACTACCTGAGAAATTACATTATTACAAAGGGGAGGTACTAAATTTTGGGAACTAATTATTATTTGGCGACAACAAATAACGAGAAAAACCCAAGTTCTATCTGGTCATTAAGCAAATTTACATTTTTATTTTTACTATGTTTATATATTTCTAAAGATTCGAGAATATTTAACTTTTGTCCCTTTGTTGAATAATGTAATATGTCAGTGTTGCCTAAATCAGGAAAACTGTGGCTGTGTTCTAAGCAATGGTTGGCAAAGCTTGAGTCTGTTTTTTGTAATCTATATGACCGGTGGTGTTCTGAAAAGCGAGTTTTAAAGCTTCTACCACTTTGTCCAATATACAAGCTATCACACTCTGAACATTTTAACTTATAAACTCCTGATTTATCAAATTTATTAATTTTATCTTTAGCATTGTAAAGAATAGTGGACAGATTGTGCTGAGATTTAAAGGCTACTTTTATGTTATGTTTGGAAAGAGTATTAGCTTTAAAACTCGCTTTTCAGAACACCACCGGTCATATAGACTACAAAAAACAGACTCGAGCTTTGCCAATCGTTGCTTAGAACACAGCCACAGTTTTCCTGATTTAGGCAACAATGACATATTACATTATTCAACAAAGGGCCAAAAGTTAAATATTCTTGAATATTTAGAAATATATAAACATAGTAAAAATAAAAATGTAAATTTGCTTAATGACCAGACAGAACTTGGGTTTTTCCCGTTATTTGTTGTCGCCAAATAATAATTAATTCCCAAAATTTAGTATCTCCCCTTTGTTATAATATAATTTCTCGGGTAGTTTTTATTTATTATTAAATTTTCTCATGTTTCTGTATTGAATACTTAGTCTACCTTTGTAATTCAGTTTGAAAATGACTCCGTGAGTTGAAACTGCAGTCACTGTTTTCTTAATAAATTTAGTGGTATAAAACATAGTTGTTCCTTTTTAAACATTTCCCGAAGATGATTAACTACCACATAGTAACGGCTACCAGCATCAAACTTTTTCAAATAGATTTTGTTTAAATGATTTTTGACAACCATGAGTCTTGTCTTTAAACCTGTGATTTTCATCAGCAGTTTTCTAGCTAGATTATGGTCTGGGTTCCATTCAAAAAACTTGCAATAGTAAAATCCATTTCTCATTTTAGGTCCATTGGTTAAACGCTTCTTGTACCATACACCTTGGTACCCAAAAAGAAAATACAAGACCAATGTATTGAATCGACAAACATTTTTTGACAAGTCCGTCAGCTATTTTATTATCGTATTTGTCTGTGTGTCTCTGATATCCTTTGACTTCATCGTTCTTTTTCAGAAAAAAGTTCACTCTCATCACTTTGAGATATATTTAGTTATTATCTTCTGCAACTTAAAAATATCCACGGTAGCATAACTACCCATGTTTATGGGGACAGTGGTGATCGCCCCCCCCCCGTCCCGTCGACAACTCGTGTTCGCTTGCGATCGCCCCCTCCCAAAAGCTTTGAATTCATAAAAATAGACTCAATCCCGCCTCTTATCTAGGAATGTAAATGTTGTTGGCATGTCCCCCCCCCCCCCGATTACTCGCATTCGCTTGCGATCGCTCTTTCTAAGAGCTTGAAATTCAGAAAAATAGATCCGACCCTGCCTCTTACTTAGAAATGTGAATATTGTGGGCATCTCTCCCTCCGATAACAACTCTCTTTTACTTGCGATTGCCCACCCAATAGCTTCAATTGAGAACTGCTGACGTCTCTCCGCCCAGCGACAACTTGCTTTCACTTACCATGCTATATTTTTTTGATATCACCGCCCCCTCTCCCCCAAAGAGAGAGGCTGGATCCGCAGCTGTATGTGGATAAGCTTTAAATTCTAGACCATCGTTATATTTTAACTTACATATTGTAGAATTGTGTAGATTTCTGCTTGGAATACTGTGGCAAATTTATTTAAACAGGAAAGCGAATCTTTTGTTTGTTGTATTCTAGCTCCAGTATTCAATTTCTGGTGTTTTCTCAGATCAGTGTTCCAGATGACTGTCTGATTTATTTTGTTTCTGTACTTAGTCTTAGTTCTCTCTAATAATCTCAAACTGTATATCATACCGATAGTTTGAGGTCATTTAGTCGGATTCTATTTCCAAATTTAGGACATCAAAATGGATAACAATAAATATTGTTGACTTTGGATCCCTATTTTCGTGTCACTCCAAATCATCAAATGTCGTGAATGGAAGTTGCACTAGATGGTTGAAGTTGAACTTTATTTTATAACCACCATGATCTTTATGCAAGTAGTTTCTTGTGGACTACTTAATTTAAACATACTGGTCCTTTATATAACCTTGGGATGATTATGTAGTTGCTGCTATAGAGCCGATAAATTATCTCGGGTATGAGACTTTAGATTCTTCTGTGCATTTGGTTTAGAATTACTTTTTAGGGTCTGCACGATAATGACTAACGTAAGCTTGTGTGGATAGTTCTAGGAAAATTGCAAACCCCCGAACCTATACTTTTTCCCATTCTTCTAACCGAAATTAGCAATACAAGAGATATCCACCTATTTCTTGACCTTCTTACTAGCAGGGTTAAAATCTCTAGTAATGACTATAAAAATCGTTAGTAAAAACTATAGCGGAAGCAAACAGGCTGTTCAATGTAGCTATACTGAACAGAGTGGCGGAACGAATTTGTCATAGGTTTCGTACAGCTAACGATATCCTTATCAGCTCGGCTGAATACTACGTTGCCCGACAGTGCCATGGTTCTATTTTATTTATTGTTTTTTGTCGTAACATTACTTCTCCATGGCAGTTTAGCCCTTAAATAGCCTAAAAATGGTTGAATATTCACTTTAAACCATTTTTTATTATATTCGGATCTTCATGTTTCACTACTAGATCAATATCTTTTAACTTCTTTAACATGACATATTAAACCTGAGTATAACGTAAATTTCTATGACGACAACTTAAAATACCAAACAAGAAAATTCCAAATAATCTAGCTGTTTTTGGTATTATCAGCGCAAAATCTTATCCTAAAATGTATATTCAGCAAACTATGCTTGAACTTCGAAATTACAAATATTACTTAACATAATCAAAGTTTCACGAATATTCATCAGGTTTTCGTGATGAATTAAGCAATATATAATGGTGTATTAAATATTCAACTTAAATGTGCAGATATTCGATTGGATATAGTACTATTTAATATTTAGGAAATTAAAAATATTTTCTGTGGAATATGTATTTATTAAAAATATTTTGGCAGCAAAGTATTTGTTAACCTAACATATTTTGACGAAAGAAAAAATTTCATAGCCTTGCGTGCTTATTAAATAAAAACATTTAATAGCTCCATATATTCGACAGCACTAGTAACTGCTAACTATCAGCTAAACGTGCAAAAAATAATATTAATTACAATATAAATGATTGAACGTCAATTCTTGTTTTTGTATTATTATTACTAAATTAATTTTAACATAAAATAGTTGCTAATCTACTTTCTATGTTGAATTAAAATAAAACATATTACATTATACAGATTTTTATTAGGTAATAGATTTGTTCCAACCTTGCATCACAAACAGATATCCAACAGTTTGCAAATCATTCTTAACGCGCTGTAATTGGTACCCTAATCAATTTATTTGAAGTTTGTAAATTGTAACAACCTTACTAAAATAAATGTAGACTTGTGTCATATAAAAAATATTGCTCATAATGATTTAACGTGTGTTTTTGTTCAATGAAGAGACAAATCTACTTTGGTACTTCGGCGAGTTATATGTTGCTACACTGGTATTAAAGGGCGCAACACCTCACGATTGACTGAGAAGAGGAGTAATATCAGAGTACTGTTGAAGGTTAGTAGCAGAACCAGCGAGCAAAAATGCCAAGCTAACTCCTATGCCGGATAGTAGGGGTGGGTTACTCAGGGCGCCACTGCATCCAAAGCTAGGCTGAATGCAGAAACCTTAGTCGGTGTCGTTAAAAACTAGCTTCCAACTTTAATCTCTAAAGATTAGCAAGCACAACAAAAAAAATACAAACGCAAGCAGCAGACAGGGACAAATAAAACTCGATAAAGATAATACTAGTAAAAAAATCGTTAATTAAAAATTTAATAAGAGGAGTTGTAGCGTAAGCTAGATGTAATATAATAGAAAAAAACTCCGTTAAATTCACAACACAATGGATAAATTCGATAAAATAGGATTTAACACACAAAAAAGCCTACTGGCGTTAGAACAAACGCAAACCCATTCATTTTATGATCATAGATGGTACTCTGCATTATTACGCAAAACGTTACAAAAATAAAAAATAAATACGTTACTTATAAATAAAGGATAATACTAAATTTTGCCTCTCAATTGAGAAGACTGCCAATTGTTTGGTTTTTCTGTCTAATGGTGTAGGCTCTATCTTAACATCAACAGGTACTCGCAGAACCCAAACAGTAATAATAAGCCAGTAATAAAACGCCTCAGAAGAAGAAGTCCAATAATAATTCAAACCGTAGGGTGGATGGACTAACCAGCAGGATGGTATAACCAATAGGGTGGATACCAGTACTAATATAACCAATAGGATGGATTAACCAGTAGGATGGATACCAGTACTAATAGAATCAGTAGGGTGAAGTAACCAATGGGGTAGATAGATACCAGTACTAATATAACCAATAGAGTGGATCCCGCTGTTGTTGGGGAGGGACTTACAGAATTCCTTCGTTGACACGTGCAAACTGCCCAAAACCAGGAAAAAGTGAAAGTCAAGGCAAAATGGCCTCCATTTATAACCAAGAACTTGTTTGCGCACTATGCTGCTTCTGTTAGGTGCGTTCCATTGATACGTTTGAAAGGAATGACAGCTCAAAAAAAATGACACTGGTCAACAACAGTCAGTTGGAATAAATTTGTTACATAAGCCAATTCATTCATCGTTAGCATTTTCAGCTCAAAAATTAAATAAGTGTCCCAATAGTTATTTTTTAAATCAAAGAAATGCATTTCAAATAAAGGAATGAGCTTCCTGCAATCCAAAATACATTACAATTCCACTCAAATAGTAGTAGTCAGGAAAAAACGAGATCTATCTGAATAAAAAAGGTAACAGTAAATTTAACATCGATGGGAAAATACCTAAGCACAGTGTAGTGAAATATTAGAATAATGGTCAAACTCGAAAATTAGAGTTAATTAAAACTGTACTTTATGAAATGATTTTATTCAAAAAATCCGTGGGAAATACTTAAGGAAAATGATATTGTGTTACCAATATCGAGAGTTATTTGTACAGATAAGGTAAAGTTACTAAATTAGCCATAGTAAACTTAAGCGGAAAATTGAACCGTAACAAGATTATGTGAAGTCAGAAATACAGCGAAACGTAAACGCCAAATGAACAGTCAGAAGATAATCGGCGAACCGGTCTGATAACTATCTGATAGTTTTCAAAAAGGTTTGAATCTTGGGTGAATGAGAAAACTGATTGTAAGCTTAAGATTGCTCTCGACGAAATCGGAGAGTCTGAGTACTGATAGGATTACTGTTGGTGTCTCAATAACTCATCGAATATATTACGTCAGATGTTATATCAAAAGTTAATTTTTCTAGCAAACTAAAGTATCTGCATCCAAAAAATGTCTTACCTGCATTATCTAAAATAATTGAAGAGATTCTGGATGGCCAAATTAAAGAGTAACTTGTGTAGTAATTTTACAGAAACACAATATGAATTCAGGCTATTGAACTGGAAGAACTTACAATGCTGACACTGTTAGATTACTTAAAGTGTTTTCATAAAACCAATTACATAACTCTGTGGTACTTGTATTCAATTGTGAAATTTACTTTAATAAAAATACTCGTTAGTTGTAGTTAAAAATAATAGAGCAAAAATGAAATAGATATATTAGCTGTACCTATAAATAATAAAGCAAAAATGAGATAGATATGTTAGCTGTAGCTATAAATAATAAGACAAAAATTTTATTAGCTTGTCAACGAAAATTGCATTTTTTTTTAAATATGATTATATGTTTCTTTTTGTTAAAAATGCAAGTAATACAGCTACTTATGTGATTGTGAATACTTGTTATCGGGCTGCAGTAACTAAAAGATGGTCTGAGCTAACAGAATACTTGTAAACTGGACTGGTCTCTAGTAGTTTGGTATACGTGGCCAAAAGCGAATCAAACGCAACACATTCGCCAGCTGGAGTGGAATAAAACTGTCATCAAGCTTCACACATAAGGAATATAGCTGGCTGAAACTGAAGTAAAGCTTAAGTAAATGATTTCAAAGCTTTAAATGCTGCACAAAATTTGAAATTATTCACGCGAAACATGGATATAATTTAATTTATTGAACTCGACGATTATAACAAAAAATATAGAATATAGGCACCTGATTTTGATGTAGTTTGATCAAATCATATAATTAAACACATAGATGATTACTGATTTTAATTTTTAACAATTTTACACTACTGTATCAGAATGACCCATTACAAAGGTAATGTCTGAATGACAGAACTTCAAACTAGACTTGTCAAAATGCTTATTTCAAGAAGTTAGCTACAACAGAAACAGATAGGCAATTTACAGATACCTAAAAATGGCAAAAATATTTATACAGAAAACCGATTGGAAAGCGTAGCTTCAGTTAAGACTAATGCCGATAGATAGCGAGAGGCATACGATCTCTTGCGAAAGTTCAAATTTAAATAGAACAAGGGTAAAAGTAAAAAGGAGTCTGTTACTGACTGTTACATTCTCTTACACGTTCCAACCACTGATATGTCCGGTAAAGATATTCGACCGAAAATTATTATCACCCTCAAGTATATGTAGCTGCTAATTCTGAAAGATCGATTAATGTGCTGCTAAAATCTATAATGTTAGAAGTTTTACGTTGTACTCGAGTATTAAGTTGTACTCGAGTGTTACGTTGAAAAGAGTAATAGGAAAAAATATAAATAATTGTATTTAATTTCCATCATTTTAGCCTTAAAAATTGCAATTTATAATAAATTTATATTTATTTGTGTTTGTGCCATAACTTATTTCATATTTAGGAATTTTACCGCAAGTGAGAAGGTTTACTGCCTTAAGTTCGCTTTCTGTAATAATTTTAAGTCATAACAATAAAGTAATTTTATTATTACTATTATTATCTTTAAAATTTTGTTAAAAAGCTTCAGAATTAACTGATATAAATTACCTCTTTTCTAAATAAAAGTACCAATTTATGCAAATTAATTTATATGAAGAATATTTTAACGATCTTTTTAATCACCCAATTTTCTTTAAGAACTTAAATCCTCATTAAATTATTTTCAACCATAAAATATCTGAAAAAAAAGATTCTTATGCTAATGTTTCGCTTCAAAGGGCCATTTGCAATGTTAGCGAACGGTTAGATAACGACATAATCAGTATAATTAGAAAAAAAAATTAAATCTAACCTTAAGTATGTTACTCTATATTTTTAACGTAATATTGATCTTATGGTGATAAAAACCATCATCAAACCCGTGGTCTCGTATGCCTCTTTAGTATGGGGGTCAAAGACATAGCAAGCAATAGTTTCTGGAATGCTGTTAAACATACAGAGGTTAACCTATGGAAAAGTTAAGGGAACCATGATATCATACCTCACAACGGCAATAGAGACAATGCCGAATCTGCTTTCAGTCCCCATATAGCTGTGATGAGGACGGTAGCAACAAATTCCCTCCTTACAGAATCCCTATCGAAATCGGCAGATGGATCCAAAATAGTCCGGAAGCTGGGAAAGGAAGGCAGGTTGGGGTTAAGTGTACATTGAGAGTTTTCCTCGGTAACTTTGTGTTACTTTATATTTTTCGGTGCGTTGAATCCATTTTTCGTGATTACCAAGCCCAAATTTGGTCCAATTTTGAGCTATGGCCGTTTATTTGTTAAAAATGATGACTTTTCAGACTTTTCCGGAAAAATAAGAACGAATTACCATAGGCAAACTAATTTTTATTATATATAATATAAATCGTACTAACCGTAATTTTTAGTTATTTTTTCGGAAAAGTCAGGCTATAGATTAAACGGACCAAATTTAAGCTTGGTAACAACGAAAAATGTGTTCAGTATACTAAAAAACAAAAAGTAACAAGAAGCTACTCTCAATGTATACTCAATTTCCTTCCCCCTCTACCCCAGCTTCCGGACTAAGATGAAAGAAGGGTTTAGAATATCAGGTCCAGACTTTGGAGTTAATAAATTCCTAGAAACATTTCTATCTTCTCAGTGAAAATTTATGTAATTCAAATATGTGCCTACGAGAATCTCAATAGAAACACTAAGAAGGCCAAAATATATATATTGCCAGATAGCACTTAAAGCTCCCAAGTTAAACACCTACAAGTCTAAATTGACGTTCACCTGTTAGTCTAATTTTTAGTTCATAAATAAAGATAAGTGCTCTAGTGTTTCCTTACATCACTATTCTTCACATAAAATCACATCAATTAAGTTGCAGAGTAGCATATTTAAGATTTTACATTTTTCCCCTTGCTTTCCGATATTTTTCGGCACTTTTACTGTCAAAAGAACATTTTTTATGCATCATTCAATTCATCATCAAGCTGTCATCGGCCGTGCTTGAATTTGTGAACAAATTTAACATAATAATTCGATATAGGGTTTTATGTAATGAAGCTTTTTTTTAAATGACTCAACATACATCAAAAAAAATAACTAGGAAACATCCTGAGCTATGATATCAATCAAGAGCATTTGAATAAATGTATGGTGGCCGTATAAAAAAATAAGATACTAATACCTTTTAATACATTTTCTTGCGTTGTGCAACTGATTTTTTTCCCAATTTACCAGTTGTTAGCCTCCTTACATAAATATACAATATTTGTATGTGTAAGGGAACAAAAGTTCCTTACGACTTACATTATACATTAAGGAAATAAAAACCAGTTATCATATTTGTGCCTAAACTAAGTTTTAATACTTTTGGGGTAGTTAATTTGATTTCTAGGAAATATATAAACCCAAACAATTTATGCGAAACAAGATCTAAACGATTGTACTCTTGTTAATACTTTAAAATAAATACTCTATATTTTTTACCATCCACTTTGTAAAGCATTTAGGATCAAGCGTTAAAGATATTTTCAATAAGTGGGCGACCCGCGGGAGTATTTCTTGCTCAAATGAGCAAATTGTCCTCTATAAGACTTCAAAAGAATATTTAAATGAAATCACCAATGCAATATATTCGTTTGATTACATGTACAAAAAATTCGAATTCGTATAATAACACAAGATAAATAGGTTAAAGACCTCCAAGACCACTAAAAAGGATTAATAGTTTTTTTACAGCTGTTATATGTAGATTAATCTAATTAAACCTTTTGTATAAAAAAATAAGTTTAAGATACTCAGATATACGTCAATTAGGGAATAAAATATCCGGCATACAATAGTCGACTCGCTCTACGAACGAGAAGATCGAAACTTTCGAGAATGAAATTCACCCTTACAGGGTTGTACGAACGAAAATAGATACCAGCGGGATTCGACAGGGTTTCGGGGAATACAAGTTTGACCCTTAAGAAGTAAAAATCCTTAGTTACGATTTGAGATTCGTTGAAGGCAGTGCAGTTCTCAAATCCGTCCGAGAAAGTGAAGCGTATAACCAGTATTTAAGAAAGTTCCATTTACGATTTGTCATTTATCTGTGGGAAAAACAAGGGAAAATTCTGTTTCCTTTCACTTAAACAGTTTAAATAGCTCGTTTTCGTGTTTTTATTCTTTTTCTGACTCAATCTTTTAAAAAGCTCTTTAAACGTATTACCTTCAAAAATTGAGTTTAATTCATTAACTGGGTTATCATCATGGCCTATGAGTTTACCTTTTAAGTGTTTGGAACTGTATCAAATTATTAATTATAAGTTTCTCATGGTAAATAATTTCGCTTTCTTATTTATTTTTGTTAACAAATTTAAATGTTTTGAGAAACTTGTTTGGTTTACGTTTATAAAATTCTTCACGCAATTAATCTCGCGGGCATATTAATGTAAATCTCAAATACAAGAGGCCTAACTTGACCATCTAGACAGCAGCTTTTCCTCAATCTTCAAGTTGTATTTGTAGTATTGGTAAGCCTTAATAACCTGTAGTTTTTGACTACTAAGTTTACAAGAGCCAAGAGGAACGATCGTATTTCAAGAGGGCCTTTGTCACTGTGAGATTTATTTATAGGTTTATAGAATAGCTACTAACTATTTTGGGACGAAAGTAAGTCGTGGATGAAACGGCTATACGCTGCCGAAATAATTCATTCGCAGGAGTCCATAATCAAATGCTGTCACATATGGAATCCCCACGGGAATATCCTTCATAATACAAATTTGAACCCATCTTCATAACCAGAAACTAGACCATATTTTTACGAAGGTTTTTATAGAGCACGATTATTAACATCAATGGTTAAATTTTCTTCGCAAAACTCATACTGTCAATTTAAATTACCACTTCTACTCCAAAATACATTTTGAGTCATTCGGATATCTGAATTCAATTCTGAGTAACCGTCGAGTGAATTTTAATAGTTTATCGTTTCAATCTATATTTGTAATTTGGGTATCATCATAAACCTTTACGGCAGATGAATTGAAAGTTTTTATGTAATTAAGTAAGATCCATTATCTTCCTTAAATATGGGTTAGAAGAATATATGACTACTAAGTTAGATTGCAGGCTTTCAATGGTTTTTGCCACAGTCCGGGAGCCCTTTCTCCTTGAGATGTGGATTTTTGGTGTTCTTTGATCCTTACATCAAGGGGTTTCTTTGTTTCGCCAACGTAGAAATTGCCACATTCACATGATATCCGATACACCCAGTTCTTCATGTCCCCTTGAGATGTTGGTTTGACCCTAGTGAGTCGACTTCTCAGAGATTTAATTGAATTGAAAAGAACGTTGATTTTATATTGTTTTCCTATTCTTCTAGTTTTTCTAAAAAGCAAAGACGAGAAAACTGCCCTAGCTAACCTACAGACGTAATCCAGTATTAAAATTATACAAGCGGATAAAGGGAATGCTACAGTCATAATGAGTGCTGAAACATACAATCAAAAAATTTGCGAAGTTTTAAAAAAAGAAAATTATACATTTCTTGCTAAAAATCCCACATCAAAAATCGAAGGAAAAATTTATTGCGTTATTAAGAAATATGAACGATACATTCCTGAGAGGACCTATCACGAGTTCCCGGAACTCTCCGACTTCTAAGCTTGCCAAATTTCTTCTTCCAATCCTAAGACAACTAAATACATCGTCCTGGCTCAAGAACTCACAACGTTTCGTAGAAATTATAAGTGAAATAGAAGTACAACAATTTTATTAGCGTGGAAAGCCTACACACCAACGTTCCAGTTAAGGAGTCACTAAAAGTCATAGGAAGGAAACTTGAAGAAGACCAGACCTTAACAGAAAGAACATCTTTACCACCGCACGCGGTCATGGACTTATAGAAAAGTTGTTTTACTAACGCATATTTCCAAGAAAGGAAAAATTCTATATCCAAGATGTTGGACTACCGATGGGATCCGCACTCTCATCGGTGGTCACAAATATTTTTATGGAATGGTTCGAGACTTTTGCAACTGGATCCGCAATTAAGAAACCGAAGTTATGGCTTATATATGTAGATGATACTTTTATTATCTGGAATGGACGCGACGAAGAACTTCAAAATTTCCTTTCGATCAGCCCAACCATCAAACTCACCATGGAGAAAGAAGTACAAATAAATTACTCTTCTTCGATGTTTTGGTTGAAATAAATGGCAGACAAATTCGAACCTCAGTTTACAGGAAAGCCACACATAAATATGACAATACTTAAAATATTTATCCAATCACTCCAATAACACCAAACAAGGGATTATAAGAAATCTCGTAGATAGAGCCTTAACTCTCTGCAATTCCAACGAGAACTTGACAAAAGAGATAGATCACATTAAAAATGACCTGACAGCGAATGAATACCCAGTATATCTGGTGGATAAAATTGTGGAACAGCGCAGAAATAGGACAATATCAACAACGAACGAAAAATGAAAACCAATATTGAAGATCCTCTATGTTAAAGGCATTTTGGAAAAAGTTAGAAGAATAGGAAAACAACACAAAATCAACGTTCTTTTCAGTTTAAGTAACAGAATTTCCATAAACTTCTTCGTTTTGGAGACACAGAGCGATTTCGAAAGTTATGATTTTTTGGCACCTCTCTTATCTCAGTTATCTTGCAACTTATAGCAAAGTTAAAAAAAAAGAATTATTAGGGTTTTTTATGTAGAGTTCAGTGAGATAGTCAGTTTTTTTATAGGTTCAGCATTTTCGGAGAAATAAATACTTTGAAATATGATGTCGCGTTCTATAGTTATAAAGAACCAACGTTAAAAAAAACACCAATGTCTGTTCCGTAATTTTAATAGATGATGCAATTTTAGTATAAAGGTTAGATAATGACAAAAATCTTGAAGTAAAGGTTTTCTGCATAATTTTTCGGTTGCCATAGCATTTTTCAGTGTCATTGACATAAGAGATATTCGCAATACAAAAATCAATATTACATTTCTTAAAACTGCCAGTTAAATGCCACATAAACTGATGGAAGCCGAATTCAAAATCGTAATTTCGATCAAAATATATTCTTCCTAGAGAGCATGCAAGGGGCACTTAAAGTTGATGACGGACATTAGGTATTTTTCTTTTCACAACGCCGGAATTTTATTTCTTGTGCTAATGATCATTAGGTGAAACATTTCGCCAGTAAATACTCTGGAAATACTTAAATTATAAATACAGAAAATTTGTAAGATTTCGTTGTTGTTTTTTTTTTATTTTTTTCGTTGATTGATTTATCAAAACACTTGAAATGCGACACAACGGTTAAGATTCCTCGGTTGAAATAATATTGTTTGATTGATGAAGGCATCGAAAAATATGGCATCGTTATTTTTATTTCAGTATACCACACATTGACATCCAGAGTTTACTGCACTATAAAATTTAGATGACAAATTATTGTAAGCTTTGTACGTTTATATTTTCCGGTCAACTTTTTGTAACTTCTTGACTTTCTCGTTTAATTAGAAGTTGAGTTTTTTATATAAAGTTTGCAAAACTAAGATATGAATTATGTTTCTCCAGATTTTATTTTATATGGATCCTGTTAAAGTTAAAAAAATTTAATTTGACGTTTTACAACCATAACCATTACCTCCACAGTATATAATTTGCAGCCACTTTTAAAAGAGTTGTATAAAAATTATTAAAATCGTACTGGGTGTCTCTAAAAGTATGAATAAAACATGTAAAAAATTAATTTTTTAACTCCAATAATTTTTTTTTAGTCATCTTTTACCTGTTTCTCTTAGGTTTCGACAAACCCTTTGAAAGGGTTTTGTACTTGGGAACATTGGAGCTGGAAATTTTTCAGCATAAAGTGTTCTTGCCTTCGAGGAATTTGACAGCGCTTCACCATAAATTAAATGCATATCAGCATACTTTTTGAAGAGGAATGACTAAAGTATTTAAAACTCAGTTTTGAGCTCTGCAAAATGACACCTGTCAAAAATTAGGCCCAATGAATGTGGCTGCAAGTCCATTTCTGACTTCTCTGATGATCTAAAACATCGACTGTGGTATGGTTTAATGAGTCTTTATGACCTCTATAAAATAATGTTTAGTATACAAGTCAGTTCAAAACTTGGACCTGATAAGGTAAATCGCTGTGTATCCCTTTAGGGTTCTGTATCTCTGTTAAGGGGAACTAGGAATTTTTTTTATGACGAAGTAGGGTTATTTTGACCACCTCTGTATTTCCCCGAGAAATTAGGAGATACTTTCCGGACACTCCTTATATATACATATACATTTATCTTAAGACAACTGAATATCTCGGTGGGATCATATTTTTTCGAAAAACGTTTTATACAAAAATTATAGGCTAGCAGGGGAGCTAACTAGTGGTGATCTTGAAAATGACCTTAATTTTGCTCTTCAGGGTTATTTGAAGGTCAACTTCATAATTTTAAATAAGACTCCCCATTTCAAATTTTACCATAGAATATGACCTTGACCTCAAGACGAAGGTCAAATATCAAGGTCGTTTAAAGGTCAAAACAAAAAGATCGCAGTATTTTCTGGAATGTTTCGTACAAGAGTTGGGTGGTATGGGGGCTAAGCGGTAGTGACCTTGAAAATAACCTCGACTTTGAGTTTCAAGATTATTTAAAGCTCAATTTTAAAATTTGAAAAGGAAACCCCCAATTTGACCTCCGGAATTGAAAAAACTCATCAATTTCACAGTAATTTCATCATCAGATACGATCTTGACCTCAAGGTTAAGGTCTAATGTCAAAGTCATTTTAAGGTCAAACAAAGATTTTCTACGTCATTATTTTATAAAATAGTTCATACTAAAGTTGAAAGATCGGAAAGTACCCCTAGATGTAAGGCAACAACAAACGTAGTTTCAACACGTTGAATGTCCAGCGCATTATTTCCAATTAGTTCGCCAAGTGTTGGATTGCGAATTCAACGGAGGGTGGATTGGTAGAGGAGGTCCAGTAAATTGGTCGGCAAGATAACTAGACCATACATCACCAGATTTTTGTTCATGGGGTTATTTGAAGCCAGAAGTTTATAGACACGTGGCAACAACTCATGAAAACCTGAAGCAGCGAATCAGAGCCAAAATAACACCTGAAATGCTCCGCAGTTTTATACAATCTTTTGATGTGCGAGTCAATAAGTATAATGAAGTTGAAGGTAACCATTTTGAGCACTTGTTGAAATAAATTCTTATGAAACCTTTAACATAATCATACAAAATGAGGGGACTCAGAAAATTAGCACTTCAGATAGGGAGAGTCGAGGGAACTTATCAAAAACAAGTACTCCGATTCTGAGAGGCGAGGGGACTTACCGAAAATAAGTACCAGGAAGAGAACAAAATCTACTACGTCCTCGTCGTTGGTGCTAAAAGTAGTTAATTATCAACAAAGTCGTAGTAAGAACAGTTTTTGCTAGCAATTCTGAACGAATAAATTGCTTCAAATAGCTTTGAAGATCGAGATCAAGGTAATGTTATAACAACTTTTCAAACTTACAACTTTATTATGAAATATTTTATAAAATAATGAGGTTAAAGATCTTCGTTTAACCTTAAAATTTGACGCTTGACAACACTCTTTGTTCGCTAATGACGATAATTATTATTATTATTAACTCATTACTATGTAAGTTTATATTGTTGTTGGCCCTTAAATACGCTTCATATTTCTTAGGCCAGTCCTAAGGCTAGTAAAGTGCGAACAGGGGCTACGACGAGTATCAGTACGCAACAAAACATTTTAATTCGATTATTTCAGAAACGGCTGCTCGAGGCGATATCTACTAGGCATAGTTTTTTGGATAGATATCAAGAAATAAGAATTTTTAATTAGAAATATCATATACCGGGAACCAAAAGTTATAATATGTATGCGAAGTGCTACTAGTGGCGTCCCGTCCAATGTAAATCGAATCTGTAATCAGGTCTTGATTTCTCATTCTAAAAAACCTAAAAAACAAATGACTAAATCTACTGCAAATCAAGCTACTGTTAAAATATATATTTTCAAAAAAGGTTTAAAAAATTATAAGTAAACACGCCGTATTTCGGAAACTATCAACTTTTGGACCGAGGTAAATTGGGCCAAGTTCTTATATTTTAGCATTAGGAATTTGCACCAGCCTTTTGCACACACCTTTTCAAAATACCCTGTACATTTTAACACGGGTGAATGACCCCATTATTAAATTTAAAACCTAAAATGACAGCCAAATTCAAATTATTATTTTATATTCGACAGGAAACGTATCGATCCACTACCTCTCAATCCACACGTCTCTCGATGTCGAACAAAAAGGGATTTTCATTTTCTGTCGTCATATCTATCGAGAAAATGTCATTAAAAGTAATACTTTAAAGGTTAGTGTCAATTTTAATTTTCAGCGACAATGAGGTTTAGGATTTTACCTTGGAAAACCATTTACTAGTGCGAGTCGCGCTCTAATATTTTGAACTACACAGAAATATTAAACTATATAAAATTTATGTTAGTTTCAAAAAAAAAAAAGTTTAATTTTATTTTTGGTCACACTTAGAAAATTTAGCTGGACTAATTTATATTCATTTTCTTCGAAATCATCAAGATAATCATTTCAAGTTTGTCTATCAGCTTGAACTATTTCAAATTTTTCGCCCTACAGAATTCAATAATAAGAGGGGGTGGTGCATACCCAATTCTAGATAAGAAAGAAACACTCTTAGTGTATGTTTTCATATGAAGCTCTATTTGATCTAAAAAAAACTACTGTGGGTGGAGTTCTTGAAAAAACTTACTAAATTCTTACAACAGTAACCTTTCGGTCTTGAACTTGATTAATTATTTAATCCACATTGACACTCAACAACTTATTAGAGCGGTGTATATCCAATGCAATTATTTGAGCATCAAAACAATTGAATAGGCAGAAGATATCTTGCATGCAGACTCTACCTGAAAACAAAATAACTGACATACATAATGAAAGTGAATAATAAAAACTTACAATATGTAACCTATATAGGTAAATCACATAATGAAATTAAACATTATAATTATAATTTATGAGATTTATATAGCTGTAGCTTTCCACTAATAATTATTTGCAACTATGGATCAAGTTTACTAGTGGAAATTATTAGCAGCGACTTCAAATATTCATCAACTAATTGAAACCTGTAAATATTTTTTCCATATTTCATTTTGGAAAATGTTTGTTCATATAGAAAAGTTTTATCGAAATCAGAAAAAAAGCCGCGAGCAAATTCAAATAACTGATCAAACTGCGTGAGTAGAAGACCCTTATTAAATTCCAGCAATAATGACTCTAAGTATTTCTCGTTAAAATTATCGCTACATTGCAAATCAATTATTTCTGTTTGAAGTTCTGGGGCAAGGCTTTTTATATCAGCATTAAAGGGATTTTGAAAAATCTTAATATCGTTTACAGTTGCATCAAAAACTGAAAAACAAGATGCTAAATTTGTTTTTGGAGCATCCAAAGCGTCAGTTGCGAAATCTACCGGAAATTGAGTCTCAGTTTGCTGAATGAATGTTTGACTTGTATTAAAATGCGTGAAACTGAGATTGAAATAAAACAATTTTTTTCCACAAGAACTTAATAAGAGTGTACAAATCAAGCAGAAACTATTTTTTTTTCCTGTAACTTTAAATTGAGGTCACTCAAATGTTTGGTTGCGTGTGTATAAAATGATAACTTTCACAGGCACAAAGGACGATTCCTTTCATTCAAGAAAGCTCAAAAAAAGCCATTCGAGCTTTTTTACAGCTAAGCCAGCGTGCTGCAGTATAATATGGTAAGTCAGATTCTCTAATCTCTTCAATAAACTAGTAGAACTTACAATAATCGAGCGCATATGAACTGATATAATTCTCTACTGATATGACTGGCCTCTTCCTTGGGAAAACTGTTAATAAATTATATAATCTACGAACCACAGTCATTTTCTATGGCTACGAGGGCAACGATACTTTTATTTTTTCCATACACATTTCACCACCGTCAAAAGTGTTTCACTTCAAGTTTTCTATTGACAATTGTTTTTCTAAACAGCATTTTCAAGTCCTTGAGAAATATATTTTCCAATCGTGCCGCAGAGAATAATATCAACGCCAAGAAGCTCTTCATACACTGCATAATTTGTATCTATCTCTCGAATAAATACAGTAACACCTCAGCAGTATCTTAAGCATCTATTGACTCATCAAAAAGAACCATTTTGAGTGTCGATTTTTGTCAGATAATTCAGTTAATATATTTTCTGCAATATCAGCTACTCTTCAAGCTGATGCTGATTTTAAATAAATTAGCTTTTTGTGAACACATTTTTTTTTGTTACATTCAATTCCTAATTAAATTGTCATCGTTAAATGGTTTTCCATATTTCGCTATTGACTGAGCCACACCGAAACTAGCACGAGTTGCTGATTTTTGTTCAGTATTATTTTAAAAAACAATTATTGAGATTTCAACTCGCGTTTCAAAAACTCATATTTTTCTAATCCATATAAAACATTTGCAGCTCTCTGGATTCCTGGTGCTGACCAAAGAAGTGGTGGTCTATTAAATATGTTGCCAGGCAAAAACTGTCTGGTGAGATTGTAGACACACCTCGCGATTATAAAAACTTGTTGCGGAAGATAAAAACTGTAACGTTTTTGATAACCACTCCGAGAACTTTCACAAGTTCAAGGAATATTTCCTTATTATGTGAAAGGTTTTATGGCCAAAAAATAAAGTTTCCACGTCCAAACTCAAATAGTCCAAATACAGTATTTCTCTAAGAACGCGACGGAATTCCCCTAGTCTTTTGTTACAATGTATTAAATTACGGCTAGATATTTTGATTAATTATAAAAATTATATGTAAGTATTAAAGAGCCACTTAACCCAATATTTCTAGCGAACCGATTCGAATTTAGTAATTGCTCATGAGGAACTACCCATTTATTCATTTTACTGCTCAATAAAATTTTACGCATTCAAGTCCTTATTGATGTACTTATTTTAAGATATATTACTCCTCATCCCCATTTGTTTACTGCTCATATTTTATCGTTCAATATGTGATTAAACATATAATTCGTATTTTCATACTGACCTAATATATAATATATTACAGCCCCTTTAAATCAAAACCAAATTAAGTAGATAAAAATAATTACATTGCGACCAATGATTATGCGTTAAAATATAGTTTCAAATCATGTCCCAATATTACTTTAGAATGCACCAACGAACCTGGATAAATATAAAATTTAAAAAATTACCTACCTAAGAAAGTATTGTTCATGTCTACAAATGCCACGGAAACTTCAATTAAAATACCATAACTCCAACAATATCGAATTTCGCTTTTAATTGAAAACGCTAAATGAAGTTTGAAAGTTATATTGAAGCCTGTCCACGTTTTCCTCATTCCGCTCTTTCGCTGATGGATATAAATTCTATTTTGTTCTAAATGAAGGGTGAAAATTCAAAACTGATGGAGAATAAGGCTGCAGAAAGCCTTGCAGTTTAAATTCGCAAGAAGTGTGCCATATGGCTTGTAAATCAAAATATAACGATAAGCCTAAAACATTATAAAAAAATAGCCATATTCGCTTAGAAGGTTTAAGAATTAACCCCGACCTAGTGGCCATGAAAAATATATCTTCCAGTCGGCCTGTTTTATTAACCAACTCCTAAAAGAAGAAGGTTCTGAATTCGTCGACTACGTATGTTTTTTTTTTATGTATGTATACCGATTACTGCGGAACAACAGCACCGATTTGAATGAAATTTTTTACGTTTTGTTCAGGAAGTTTCTGCGTTGGTCCCATTTTTTTTTGGACGAAATTGGTGCAGTAAAATCCAACATCGTGGTGACAATATAGGGGCCAAAAAAAATAGTTTTGTCCGATTTTCTCCAAACTTGGTATGGGGGAATTTTTGGGGCCGTACACAAGGAATCTCAAAATATTTTTAAAAAATTCAATATGGCGAATTCAATATGACGAACAAAAAAATAAATTTTGTCCGATTTTCTTCAAAATTGATTTGAGGGAGTTTTCGGATTCGCACATGATGAATTTAAAATTATTTTTAAAAAATTCAATATGGCGAATCCATTATGGCGGACGAAAAAATCAATTTTGTTGGATTTTCCCCAAAACTGGTACGGGGAAGTTTTTGGGTTCGCACATAATGAATCTGAAGTTATTTTAAAAAATTCAATATCGCGTATCCAATATAGCGGATAAAAGATTAATTTTTTCCGATTTTTGCCAAATTGATATGGGGGAGTTTTTGGGATCGCATATTACGAATCTAGCATTATTAAAAAAAAATGAACATGGTGGATCCAAGATGGTAATTTAAAGATTCTACATCTCTCGATTTTGTCTAAAATCGGTATTGAGGGATTTTGTTAGTGTTAATTACGAATTTAAAATATTTTTTAAAAAATTCAATCTGGCGGATTCAATATGGCGTCCTAAAAATTTTCCATTTCTCGATTTTGTTCAAAGGTGGGAATGGATTGTTTTTGAGAAGGTAAATAGCCAATATAAAATTATTTTAAGAAAATCTAATATATCCGATGCAATATGACGGTCTAGAGATTTTAAAATTGGCACTAGGGAGCTTTGAAGGTTTTAAATTTAGATTAGATTAAGATGTTAAAATTATTTTTTTGAAATTGAGTATGACGGATTAAATATGGTGAGTTGAAAATTTTGCCTTATTCACATTTTTTCAGATTTGGTGTTAGGGTATTTTCGGAGTCGTGTATTACGAATATGTCTATAATTCTGGATAGAATCTAGAAATGAAATAATATATTCCATTTAAAGTAAGCAAGAAGAAATCAACTTCTGCTATAACTGAAATTATCGACATCTTGAAAATATTTCAGCCGCCATCGACTTTAGTGAACTACCAAAATTTTCCAAAGTCCACTTTCCGAAAAGTCGATCACGGCAATTCGTCATGAGATACCCTGTATATAAGCATAACTTTATGACCATTTATTAAATTTGTGACATTTTAAAGAACCTTAAAAAAACAGCACCTATATCAAAGTTCAAGTAAAAATAAATAGTTTCATATTTACTAAAGTTTCAATTTTAATTTATTTGCTTTGTAATAAATTGGGAACAATTTTGATCCGTAAATACCGAAATTTATAGCAAATTCCGGAGATAAACTTCCAAAGCTTGTAATACTTTGTCTCCTAAATGTTCTCGTGTAACAGAGGCTGAATG
Source organism: Diaprepes abbreviatus (assembly GCA_034092305.1). Lineage (NCBI taxonomy): Eukaryota > Metazoa > Arthropoda > Insecta > Coleoptera > Curculionidae > Diaprepes > Diaprepes abbreviatus. The sequence goes on along the minus strand of JASJET010000090.1, from coordinate 7,169,229 downwards.
TCAGCACATTGTGTTTTCAAAACAAAATGAACGGCACGACGACGTCATATTCTTTGTGAAGTTCATCAATCAACTGATGTATAAAATAAATTTACTTTTGATAAAAGCCTAAAAATTTATATTATAGCCGTTTTCATTAATAACTGGTTAAATGCTAATTAACTTTCATTATTTTTCTCGACAAGAAGTAATTCTTAAAGTGAAAATGGATTTTAATACCTTAAAATTGTAAAAACAGGCATACTGTGTGCGAGAAGAAAAAACATTTTATTCTGAAGCTCTAAACTTCTGTGAGTGGATTTTTGTGTAAATGTGGGTTTTAATGGACAAGGTTTGAAAATAAGAAAATCCTATTTATTACCATAGCCCGCTCTAGGTATTTCACCGCTCTGGCGTAGATTTTTTGCCTTCTAAAGCAGGTCATTTTAGTAAATTGACCCTCCTTCATCACGCAATGTAATTAAAAGTATTAAATTTAAAAAAAAAACACGGAAAATGCGTATCGGATATGCATTACATTAGGGATCTATAAGAGTTGTTTTACTCTTCTTTTTTCTCCTTCCTGAATTGTCTGCTTTATTCAAAATATGGGAGGAGGAACCCTTGTATTAATTTACTTCTTTTTTATGGCTCAATATCACTGCTGTATCATTTGTTTAAACTATACTAGCACCTTATTCTGAACAATTGGACTCAAAAATTATACCTCAACAAGCAGTTCTACACAAGCCAAGTATTAGAGTCATTCTAGATAAAACGGCGCATTGGGTATAAGTACCCAGTGACGTTTTCTCAGGGGGGAATTAGCGGACAGGGGAGCTAGAGCGACAGAAGTGAGTGTGCTTGGACGGCTATTTTGAATCAACACCTGTTGAGTGATGCGCCTATAGTCAAATATTTGTGAAAATTGAAAAATTGGGAAAAAACTGATATATTTCATTTCTATCATTTGCAAGGTAAGTTCTTTTTGTTGATTCTATAAGATTATCAAACGATTTAATCCAAAATTCAATTCTAATCTAACTTTATTTATATCTGAACTAATCAGTATGGTTTTGTCGGTTAATCAAATCGGAGTAAAAGTACGGAGGTAACAATACACAGGCGTACTTTTACCCACATTTGCGTGTTTTTGCCACGTAATTATAAAAATAAAATACCTAGGAGAAATTTAGTCCCAAAAGATAAGGCTATTACGGCGAAAAAACTTATCGAACAAGGAAAAAGTAAATGATATGCCGCCTATTTTGTGGAATTCATGAATCCACCCTCCGAAAAAGGCTGAAAAGGGGCTATGTATTGTTGTGGTAAGAACATCCCACCGTTGTTCTTTGACAAATCTGGTCCAAGGTGTGGAAAGCATGACAAGTATGTCTGGGAAAGGCATCGGTGAATCCCACTGACATCATAACATTTTGACGGTGGTTCGTTAGTGTAATGCACTTAATATCAGGGGCATTACTACCACAGTATCTAAAGCTTTGCGTCGGTTTTCATGAATCCCCCTCCGAAAAACGCTAAAAATTGGCTATGTATCTAAAGCTTTGAGTCGGTTTAAACCAATCTTTACAAAAGAGCAAGAAAGAGAATTTGCAAATCATTTTAAAGCCGTTTAGCATAGAATTGTACACCGTTTTGCTGATTTTTCTCGAATGGGTCATCATGACTAGGTAGAATGCTTTCTGAAACGACAGGAGCATATTGGTTCGCGACAATCCGCACCAGTCAGTTTGGCTAAAGTAATAGGTTTCAACAAAGCTGCAGCAGCAAATTGAGAAATTTTATCAGAATCTCAAACATTTGATGAAAGATTTAAACCGCATCGGATCTATAATATGGACAAGAACAATATAAGTACGGTTCCAAAAAAAAGCTTCAAAAGTTATTGCTACCAAAGGTAAAAAAGTAGTGCGCAAGAGAGTGTCAGCTGAACGAGGGATGACAATTGACGCAGTGATGTATATGAGTCTTACTGGACACATTGTACCCTCGGCATTCATATTTCCATTAAAAAGACGAAAGACTGAGCTATAAGATGGTGGCACTATGGGAAGTATTTACATGGTAGCTTTACCAACACAAGTCATTTTGTCAACTGGCTAGATCATTTTAAAGATTTCGTGCATCCAACTTAAGAAGACTATGGTACTTATCTTGGACAACCATTCCTCACACATATCTCTAAAGGGATTATCTTATGCCAAAGAACATTACATAAATATGTTCACTATTTCACTTCATGGCAGTTACAAAATTCCGCTCAAACTCCCTGGAAGACTAAATATTCCATAGACTGCGAGAAATGCATGAACCAACATCCTGGCCGGGGTATTACCCAGTTCCAAGTAGCTAATCTCTTCCACGCTACCTACAAGCGTGTTGTTACTATAACTAATACCGAATCGGGCTTTAGAACGACTGGTATGCTTCCATATGCTAATGATTTATTCAACGAAACTGATTAGAGAGAGTAACTGACCAGAATCCATAAAATGAAACTGGTGAAATTTTGAGCGTTCCTACAACACTTAATGAGAATATGAACTTAAACCAGAGTACGCTATATTTTAACGATAATGATGAAGCATCGAGGCAACCTACTCAATCGCTTATTATCAAGAATGAAGCGGGAAACCGCAACTAAATTCAACATAAAAAGTTTATGGATTCAAATCAACAAGAGAATGGCGATGATAATATAACTTTACCGTCAAGTCCCTCTATCCTTGACGTATTTCATGTAGAGCGTGACCATAATGGCGTTGATTCGGATACATCTACAATAGAAATATGGAAAATATTATTGAGATTTCTTTGGAAAATAATGAAAATATATCTTTAAATGTTTAAATAGTTACGGTTGCTCAATTAAGTCCACTGCCGCGTATGAGTAACAAAAAAAAGAGAACAAGAGTTAAAATCTAAAATTATTACCTCTAGCCCTTATAAAAAAGAGTTAGAGGAGAAATACAGAAAGAAATTAAAAAAGAGTCAAGCCAGTGATCTTTAATGAACCAAATGGCACCTAAAAGACAAAAACGAAGCTTGTGAACATTGAACCTCAGTGTGTCCCATCTAGTTTGAAATATTAAAAAGATCTATCAAGAAAAGCTACCAAAAAAAGCAATATATGGTATAAAAGAACAAGAAAGAAGAAGTAATTTGCCCAATTTGTGGTGAAATATACAAATTCCCGCCCAGCGAGGACTGGATTCAGTGCATTTCATGTGAACGGTGGTTCCATGAAGATTACACTGTGCACGAAACGAAGCTGTACTATTGTGATTTTTGTAATTAATAATAAATTTTGATATTTCTTATATCTTTACAGAGTGATTTTAGCTAAAGTACCATCAAAAGAATCCTCAATAATTATTTTCTAAGTTCTTAGTATCTCAAAAATGAATATATCGAGAATTTTTATTATATGATTTACGAGAAGGTTTTGTTATTTTGTTATAATATTGTTGTTGGTTAGGTTGATCTTAAGATATTTGAATGTAGTTTCATTTAATTTAATTTATATTTTGATGTTTTTGTCAATATATGAAGGTGTAATAAATGTACCTATAAGTGCCATTGATGTTTAATTTTGAGGTTCCTTTTTTTTCTTATCTATATAATAGAGCTTGATTTATTGAATAAATTGTTATGTGACCCGTTGTGTCGGTAATTTGTTAATAATCAATAATTATTCTCGAACGCGTTCTTTTAGCCTACATGTGTTCTTTTACCTAAAAGATTGCGTATTTTACCCCTATATACAGGCAAACTCCTCAGTCGTCATTTTACACCAAATGACTACAAAACTCACCGAATTTATAGAAATTTATTGATATTTTTTAATTCAAGGTGAAATTAAGGCTGAACGTTGAATTGTAGAAAATCATTAGAATGATTTTCACTTTAAATCATCAAAAATTTGCACTTTTTCTGCATTTTACCTTTTCTTTATTTAAACATTATTGAATCATTCGGGTGATAACATACTTTAGTTTGCTTACAATTTCGGTTTTCTGTACAACATGGTTCCTTAAGAAACTATACAATACTGAGGTGAGTATATAGGATATTAGTCCTTCTTGTCCTTCATGCCAAATGTAACAAAAACCATCATTTTAAGATTAAAAACAGTAGAGTTGTGGATTATAAGCTTCGTTTTGTATTATAGGAAGGAGACCTTGGACTTTGGACACAATAATATCGACTACAAATCCATTGTGTATACACTTCAATTATCGGCCTCTATATCTTTCTATTTCATTTCCTGCCTCTTCATTTTTACTTCATGATTTTCATATTGTTCCTTGCTGAGATCTGCTGTTATACGGACAACACATTTATCGCATTCCTCTTTCTTCGGTAAAAATAATGCAATGTTTTGATCGTCAATTATGTTTGAAAACGAAGCAACAGATAATGGTATTAAATCATTTTTGGTAAACTAATCACTTTTATAAAACCTGTCGAGTTCTCATTTTGAAGTCCAAACCAGCTCTAAAAAAGTAGTAAGCTATTGAAAATAATCTTAAGCCCTTTTTGCTTCTTAACATTTGCGGGCCTAGAATTAACATTATTTTTATTTTCCACAAATACATCCTGTATAAGACAAATATTTTTTTTCAGAAGCCAATAGCCAACTGTACTTTTTGGTACATTAAAAGTAATGCAAAATATTTTCTTACATACTTTTAATGTAATATTTTGTTTAAAAAGATAATATGAGTAGGAAAATGCCCTTCTCGGCTGGTACTCTTGTTTCCGATTTCCAGCTCTTTTAGTTCTAAATCAATGTAGTTAACATAAATTTGTTTTTCAGCCCACAATAGTCACCTAGAATGTTAAAGCAGTTTATTTCTGTCTTCATTTAATATTTCTTTCCAGTTTGTATTGTTCTTTTTGTTACATTTGTAGCTATTCTCCACATTCTTGGCTTTTAAACTAAATTATAATCCCATTTTTCTTTTAATTTTCCACCCAAATATTTTTTTCCGTATTGTCTTTTTAGTTTTTCAAAATTCCATTTCAATTTATCTTGATTCACGTATTGACATATTTTCTTCCTACTTCTACCTTCGACTATATATTCGTTGTTATTTATATTTTCATCAATATTATAAGTGTTAACTGTCTCATATTCTGATTCCTCTTATTCCGAGTCAGGAAAAAGTAGTCCGCCTACATATGGAATATAGGTTTTGTTCCCTTCAAAGTTTTTGTTATTTTCTAAATTCGGTAATTTTAGGAAACTAATAATTGTACTACATTGGTTACTAACATTTGAATTAAAAATTTTGATTTTGATAGTTTGGATATTGTTCAGATGAATCGACTGATGAATTGAGCACACCTTCAGAAATTGTCATTAGTTTCTGGACTATTTCATCGGCAGTTTGAAACAAAAAATTATCAGTTTTTAACAGGTGTTCGGCTCCTACTTCAAGGAAAACCTCATTTTATTTCATTACCATGCCTAAACTAGCTAGTGATAACATTTTTAATGTTCTGGATTGCGAACGTATCCTATGATGGAAGATAATTCTAACAAATGATCGATGCAAATTAACAAATAAGCTCAGTCCCAAAGAAAAGTAACCTGAACTAATCTGAACTTGTCTGGCTAGTCATATCCATATTCACTTGTTGCGTTGAGGGATCAAAAGTATTTTTGAGTCAAAGTTTTGGCCTGACTCTTCAATTATCTGGGTTATATCAATACCTTCCTACAAAATTATATTTTTCAATAAAACAGTGTGTAATTTAAATATTTTTTAAGTTTCTTAATTTAACAATATTATATCAAATTGTTTGGATAGTACTGGTATTCAGAGATTATTTGATAATAAGCTTACCAAATTACACAAACTTGTATGTTCACTGTCCTTTAAAAACATCAAGTTTTCAAAACACCACAGTGTAGGTTTATATACTTCTGCTGTGCACGTACATGTTTTCCAAAAAGAAAACACATTTGTTTTGTTCTTACATCTTCTATATCCAGAAATTGCTTATAGCATAAAGCAGCTTTAATAATTATTCCCTTTATATATCATTTAAAGCTGGCTCCCTTCTCACTTTATATTTGTAGGTATCCATAAGAGCCAGCACAGCCTCCTTTCCCCCAATAAACTGCCCTTCTTTTGTTGTCATTATATTAATAAGTTTTAAAACAAAATATCTGCAGGTAGCTTTCTTCTCGAAAAATGATGAAAATACACACAGAAAACGATAAACAATATTTAAGGAGTTAGATTAATGTTGAGATCAGGCATAGTCCTGAGAGAATGACTTAATCTAGACTGGAGATCCCATAAAAGAAAGTTTGCTCACGTTTAAAAAGAGATCAATCATTTTTAATGACAAGTATCTCTCTTTCTAATTTCGGTCAGATGACAGGGGTATGACTGAGTATCGTGCTTAGCTCCGTCATTGGAAAGAGAGTAACTACACATCGAGAATGCTCTGTCTTTTTCTAAGCGTGAGCCAGCTTTCTTCTATGGGATCCCCGGTCTAGTATCATTATGTCTATGACATTAAGCTGGCAACCATATTTTTAGGAACTCGTCACCCGAGGCTCGGTATCCCGACTTCTCACCTATAGTCGTGACCCACAAGCGTGAATGGAAAAAGTCGCAGGTATTTCACCAATCATAAAAAACCCGTGTTGGGCACCCGTAAGTCAGGACAGGCCATATGATCTGTAACCCATTGTTTGAATATTTTCGAACATCCTTTACAAATAATTTTACGGTAGTTATTTTAAGCGTTTAAAATACCTTTGTCAAATATTCAACTGATAAATAATTATTATGTACCTTGCCATAGGTTGAAAACAATATGTTGGTATAACTATTCTACATTTTCAGAATTCTTCAACAGTCATTGGAATCTGTGATATCGAGCATAAATATACTAAATTAAATTAGCCGTAAACTTTATTTTCAAAACAATTTGTGCCTTTCCGAATATTTTGCGATTTTGTTGAAATTCATTTATTAAAATTAATAATTAATTACTTGGAAATATAATCAATACCAAAACACAATTAACTAAACATTATCAATTTTCAAATATAACTACGCTCGGTTAAATACAAAAAATTAAATAAACGTTACTTTATGTATTATAATAATTGAAATATAGAGGGTCACGAGGCAAGCAACGCCACAAAAATTGAACTCTTCAGCGATGTTTAAAAGTGACGTAACGTTTATAGCAATTACACTACTTTACCGCCTAAATAAAACAATATCGGATATAATTAAGTTGACGTAAATCGACCTATTTTGATATCAAGAGTATCATCAAACGTTGTACACTATTTCCCGGCATTTATCTTGAGACAACGCAATATCGCGGTGGGATCCTATTTTTTCAAAAAATATTTAATACATTATACACAATACAGTGGCAGGGGGCTAACTAACAGTGATCTTAAAAATGACCTTGGTCGTGCTCATCAAGGTCATTTGAAGATCAACTTTAGAATTTTTAATGAAACACCCCCAATTTCGACCGCGCGAATGAAAAGGGTGGGAATTTTTACTCTCGGATATGACCTTGGTCTTAAGGCAAAGACCAAATATCAAGGTAACTTCAAGGTCAAAACAAAAAAGATCGCAATATTTCGTGAAATGTTTCGTACAAAAGTTGTTGGTAATTATCACTTGAAGATAACCTTGACCTTAACTTTCAAGGTCATTTAAAGCTCAATTTCAAAATTTGTAAAGACAATTTGAACGGCGCAAAATATCGTGAAATTTTTGAGAATCAACTTCCACTTTTGCTTGAAGATGTAGGCTTAGATGTAAGGCGACAAATATGGATTCAACACGATGGATGTCTAGCGCATAATTCCCAATTAATTCGACAAGTGTTGGATCGCAAATTCAACGGATGGTGGATTGGTAGAGGAGATCCAGTCAAGTGGCCCGCAAGATCGCCAAACCTTACGTCACCTAATTATTTTATGGCGTTACTTGAAAAGCGAAGTTCATAAAGACGTGCCAATAACTTGTGAAAACATGAAGCAGCGCATCAGAGATGCTTGTGCCAAAATAATACCTGAAATGCTCCGCAGTTGTGTGAAATCTTTTAAAGTTTTTGTCAATAAGTGTATTGGAGCTGAAAATAAACATTTTAAGCACTTATTGAAACAAATTCCTATGAAACCTTTAACATAGAAAGTAAGCACCCCGATGGTGAGAGGCGAGGGGGACTCACCGAAAACAAGCACCCCGATGGTGAGAAGCGAGGGGAATTGCTAACAATTTTTTAACGAATGAATTTTTTCAAATAGCCGTGAAGACTGAGATTAAGATAATCTTATAGCGACTTTGCAATCTTACAACTTTATTATGAAACATTTTTATAAAACAATGACATTGAAGGTCTTCCGTTGACCCTAAAATGATCTTTATATTAAACCTTAAACTTGAGGTCAAAGTAGTATCTGATTACTGTGAGACTAATCGGTCTTTCCATTTTCGGGGGTCAAATTGGGGGTTTCCTTTTTAAATTTTGAAGTTGAGCTCAAAGTGACCTTGAAGGTCAAGGACAAAGTTTTCGCAAGGTCACGTCCGCTTAGCCCTCTTGCCATCCAACAACTTATGTGCGAAATATTTCACGAAATACTGCTATCTTTTTGTTTTGACCTTCGAATGACCCTAATATTTGATCTTCACCTTTAGACCAAGGTCATATATGACGATAAGATTTTTCACCTTTTCTGTTCTAGGGGTCAAAATTGGGGGATCCAAAGTTGACCTTCAAATAACCTGGAGGGGCAAAAACAAGGTCATTTTCAAGGTCACTGCTAGCCTATAATTTCTGTATAAAACATTTTTCGAAAATCCCAGCGAAATATTCCGTTATCTTAAGATATATGCCGCACCCTGTATATATATATATATATATATATATATATATATATATATATATATATATATATATATATATATATTTCTGAAATTTCTTGGGTATGAGGTTTTTTGTTTTTAAAACAATCTAATCAAAATTTGACGTTTCGCCCATTTTTTTTGGGCTTTATCAAAAATATATTGTCAGTCAGTCTATGGATAAAATCTACAGAGAAAAACAGAACAATCCGCCATCACTGAAACAATTAAATACACTTAAAATAGACATACCTATTTTATAACTAACACACTGTACAATATTAAAAATGTAAATTTAAAATTCTTTGCTAGATACGCACCCGTTGTAGTTGTGCCGTATATAATTCAACTAAGAGTATAAATTGTCAGTATGAAGGAATTTGGTATTATCAGTAAAAGTTTTTTTTTAATACATTTTTATTAATTATTTGTGGAGCAATTATTATATTATTAAAGAATCAGATATTTTTTTTGGTATTTTAGTGTTGTATTTGTTATAATTTTTAATGCAGTTTTTAATTAATTAGGTTATTATAAATTTGGCTAAGATTTTTTATATCTTGTTTGTCATTTACGACATGTTTTTCTTTTTTAATGTGAATCATCTCCTTAATAAGCAGTTTGCGGTAGCTTTGGTCCTGGGCTAATATCTGTGTATTTGTGAAATCAAATTCGTGTTTTTGAGAAGATTCGTGCGAATCTTGACTGACAATATATTTTTGATAAAGCCCAAAAAAAATGGGCGAAACGTCAAATTTTGATTAGATTGTTTTAAAAACAAAAAACCTCATACCCAAGAAATTTCAGAAAAATAAATATAGATGGTTTAAGAAAACAAAGATATTTTATATATATATATATATATATATATATATATATATATATATATATATATATTTAGTTGATTATTTTCCTGGGTATATGGGGTATTTTTATATTAAAACTACATATTGTTACAAACTTTATAACGTTGTACATTTCCTAGTATTAGTTTGTATTCGTAGTTTGTAGGGTTTTAGGTATATTTTCTAATGTAACGAACCTTGTAGCGTTTTATATTTCATTGTATTAGTTTGTATTCTCAGTTTGTAGGGTTTTAGGTATATTTTCTACTGTAAGGGACATTGTAGCATTTTACATTTCATAGTATTAGTTTGAGTTTGCAGTTCATAGGGTTTTAGGTATGTTTTCTACAAGTTTATAATTTATTTAAGTAATTTTACCTTTGTTAATTTCCTCAGGAGACGACTATGAAAGAAGGTCTGGAACTTTTTAGAGAATTCGATTTCCTTAATTTTAACATGGAACGCCTATGATAGAAGGTCTAGAAATCGCCGGATTATTCCTTTTTCTTATTTTGATTACCCCATGTAGTATGGAAATCCTTCTAGAGAATTAGGGAATCTTCCGGCATCGACCAAAAGGGTATATAAAGGGTCCAGAGCTGCTTTCCCAGTCAGTATATTTCGAGAGTTCGTCGACGCAAGTTGAAATAATTTGACAAGTGTCAAAAGTAAGGTTGACAAAAAAAGGTTGTTAAAATAATACAGTGTGTATAATTTGTTCGAAGACCGGCCGTCCGGAACAATATATATAGTAGTCAAAATTATTATATATATTTTATTACCCCAGGACGTTTCGATTATTTCGAATCTTTTTCAACTCTATGTACAAAATGTGCATTTTTAAAGTTATTATGTAGAAAACTAGCATATCTTGGCCATGTTCTCAAAGATGATCGGTACAAAATTCCTCAACAAATTATGAGGGTCAAGATTACGGGCCGTAGAGGTGTTGAGAGGAAGCAGATCTCTTGGCTGAGGAATATAATATCCGAGAGTGGACAGAAATACACAGTGCTGATCAGCTATTTGAAATAGCAGAGAACCATAATTAGCTCGCCATTATCATTGCCAACGTCAGGGGTACCTGACACGGCACCTGAATATATATATATATATATATATATATATATATATATATATATATATATATATATATATATATGGGAATTAATTTTTCTTGAACTTTTAAATATAATTTTAGTTGGTTATTTTCTTGGGTACATGGTTCATTTTTATATTAAAAGTACATATATAAAATCTTATATATATATATATATATATATATATATATATATGCATATATATATATATATATATATATATATATATATATATATATATATATATATATATATATATTAAAAACTCCTTCCTTTTCACGTAAGAAGTATTGAGATAAAAATGTTTATTATATTGGTCAATGAAAATTGTTTTATAGAATTTGGTTTCAGCCTGTTCTCAATTAAATCAAAATATAGGAAGTTTCAGGCTATTCTTAATTCATATTTTTCAGTATATTTATTTCCGCATTATAAGCCGGAAATTTATCGACTTTCTTATTTGTACATGGTCTAAGAAGAAATCTCCTATGACTCTATCTGCAAGCTTATGTTTAAATAATGTGTGATAACTCCATAAAGTTTATAAATCAAAGGACAAAACTCTACTCAGGTTTTATTTCAAATATAATTAAAGAATGAAACGTTTTTCCCGTACTCTTGTGTATCTTTGAAATTAATTTTTGAAATACTCTTTGGGATTAATATTTTATATAAAATCTCTCTATAATTAACTTTTCCTGGAAGACACATCTTGTACAACTTAAATTTCAAAATTGAGTTAACAAACTTTTTTAATATTTAATTTTGTTTAAGAATTTTAGTCATGTATCCTCACGTAACGTTGACTGACGTATTTCAGACCCTTGAAAGACAGTTAAACTTAATACGAAAAGGCTTTTTCAGAAATGCCGTTAAAATTTATATAAAATCTTCTTGACGTGTAAATTATGATTTTCTTCCATCTTACGTTTCGAATTCAATTTTGTGGAATGAGTTTCTAGGGATGTGGGTTATTATTCGCCTTCATGCTTTTTCCCATACTGCTAAACTAATTTATAAATTTATGATTAGTTGTGATGAAACTATAAAAATTAAAATGCAATAGTAGAATGTTTTTAGAAGCAATAATTCGAATTTATAGGGATAAAAAAATATTGTTTAGTGTGAGCAGGCACGGATCCAAGATCTTTGAGTTGTGTGAAGCCATCTTCGCTCAAATTAATTATAATTGGTTCCTCTATCGCACCGATCATGAGATCGAGTTTCCACATTTTCTCTTATTCTTTTATTATATAGATTTTCCCCAATTTTCTGCAGGAACTTCAAAAAAAACTTTCAAAAGTTCAGTTAAATCACTAATTTTGTAAGTTGTGTTATTTCTAGCAACTCCTGTAACTTAAGAGAGATGTTTCCTTCTCCAACGGACATTTTCTAGACGATCTATAAGAACAGATTTCCTATCTGATTTTTCCCAACAAAAATTAAGTTCTTTGAGCAATTTCCAGAGCTCAGTTCTTTTAATTTCAGGTAAATTCCGATCATCATTGATTTTAGTTACAATTTTGTCGACAGTCGGGATCTACTTCTCATAATAAAATGTATGTTCAACTCCTTTTATTGCAGTTTTCATCTTTTCTTCCAATGAAGTTTTTCGTCTGTCTGTGACCGAATGTGGCTTGGGAGTACTAACAATTCCAGTCGATTTTTTCTCCTTCAGTATTCGATACATTGTAAATTTTCCAACTCCTGTCATATTGGAACACATCTAAATAGAGCTTTTAACATTATCATCTAGATATTGATATCTTAAGACATTATAAACATTTATCGTAATAAATTTTTTGTCGAAGAAAAAATGCCCCGGTTTAACGATTTTCTAATAAATATAGATGTGAAAGCTACATCTTTTGGGTATCTAATCACTAATCCCAAAAATCTATATAAAAACAAGCACAAAGAAGATAAATCACTAAGGACACACTGTAAGGTGTACTTTGCTCACTGACAGAAATTAAATTGAACTATCAGAAATTTTATTGTTGCGGTCAATTTATAAAAGCTTATAATATTTAAATATAATTAGATTTCCGGCAGTCTTCAGTTACCTGTGGCACTGGAGCAAGTACGTTGGAGGTTTCGGTAACAGTTTTATTACTCTCTCTAGTTTTTGAATAGAGAATAGGAATGTGTATGCTTGCCATCGGCCCTCCCCTTCCCAAGAGCTTTGAGTTCAGGGAAATAGATCCGATTCTACCTTTTATATTAGAAATGTGTATGCTGCTGGCACTCCCTCCGTTGACAACTCGTCTTTCTTCCGATAACCCCTCCCCCCAGAAGCTTTGAGTTCAGGAAAATAGACCCGATTCTGGGTCTTATACTAGAAATGTTTTGGTTGCTCGGATCCTCCCCCCCCCCCCACATGTCGGTAACTTGTTTTTTCTTGTGATCGCCCCCCCCCTCTCCAAGAGCTTCAAATTCAGAAAAATAGACCCGACCCTGCCTTTTAAACTAGAAATAGGAATGTTGCTGGTGTCCCCCCCCCCCGTCAATGATTTGCTTTCTCTTGCTATACTATAATTTTCTGATATCACCGCTCCCTCCCCCGTCCCACAAATAGAGAGGCTGGATCCGCCCCTGAGTGTGAGCATAAAATGAACTCTTAATGGGTGACGATAATATCCAAAATTTATAAATACTGAATTTTCAATATAACGCACTACCTGTCATTCAGCGCCATAGCTAGCCTTTTATACGCCCGGTGTAAGCTTCTATAACTGCGACTTTGAAAAATTTTCTAATCTTACTCGGCTCTGACAATAAACTAAACAATGTCTATAAAAAATCTATCGTCCATAAACTAAATTTTTGTAGTATAGTTACTTGGTAGAATTTTGAATAAGTATATATAAATTAATTTAAAAAAACATTTATTTGAAAATATTTGCCAAAATACATAATAATACAATACAGAGATGACAAAAACAACAACTATCTACTTAAAAAATTCCTCTTTGCGAAGATATTTTCATACGACAGGAGCCATGCTATATCGCGTTCGCTAAGCCAGATAATCTTTCTTGGCCCATTGTCGAGGGCAGGTACGTGTGAGCTTACTGAATGATCTCTTGCAGGAAGCTACAGTTACTGTCATCGTTAAAAAAATCTTTACAGTGACTACTACGTTGATAGACATTTCCTTTAAATCCAGTTCTACTATAACTTTAAGAAGACCCAGACTTGACTGACATTCACTTTTATCAAATAATGTAGTCGCTTCAACTTGACTCTTCAAAATTTCTAATTCGGCCAAAATTTCAGTGGTATTTATATCTGCAGAATATTTGGTTCTCAAATCAGCTGCATGTTTTTTAGTTCAGGTTGAATATGTAGTTATGTGTTCTCCAGTGAAAAAATTGAACAAGTTGTGAGTGTATTTTCGAATCGCCATGTGAATTCAGAAATTATTATATCTATTGGCTGACTTATCTGAATTTTGAAACTTTCTTGCGGGGTAATGTCGTAGCCGGCATCTAAACTTTCGCATAGAGTATTTCTTTTTACTTGCTTTCTTCGCTATTCGGGAAAATTGTCTTCAATATCATATTCTTCACATGGTCAATAGTAATGGTTTTCGATTTTGGAGCTACATTCACTCTATCAACAGATACTAAACCTTGATCCTAAATTTGCAGAGCTCATATGAATTTATAGTTTATTAGGCCCATAATGTGTTTAGCTGTAGCGATTGTTTCCGCATTATAATCGTTAGTAGTTAGAATCTTTAGCACACACCAGATTTGGAATATTTGTATATTTAAAGCTCTACCTTTAGTGGCCCATCTAGTGTTGGCTAGTATTAGTATTGCGGATATAAATTCGTCTATTTATATATATATATATATATATATATATATATATATATATATATATATATATATATATATAAATGTAGTGTCTAAGCATATGTTTGTTGTCTTATTCCTGTTTATATTTCACTTGGTTGTTTCATTTTGTTCATGAGAAAACTATATAGAGTATGTCTCAGATAGTAACTACCAGACTGATGGCGTCATACGCTGAAATTTAAAAGATAATGCTTATGATATAAATGAAAACGAATATATGAACATGCAAGAATCCCAAACAGTGGAAAACTACAAATATGAACTGAAGAAGCCGAGGAAACAGCTGGTTAAAATAAAAAATAATATGAAAGAAGGAAAACTATTTTCAATTTTATCAGGGCAAAAACAGGCTTAAGAAGCTGGAATTAATGGAAGAAACTTAAATTGTTCTAAGTACCAATAAGTCGTATGATTCCTGTGAAGTAGGACAGATATATTTATCACCTATAATAAGTTAAGTGGATTCTTATTATCGAAAACTGTTTTTTTTTTAACATAAAATATTAATTTTGTGAGTTACCTGAGTTCAAAGCTATAAAAAGATAATGGTTACCTTATCAAATCAAAAATATTAAACTAAATCTCAATAAAGTTTAATGTATAGAGAATTTTATTTTAAAATTAATGGAATTTCAGAAAAAAATACTTTTTAATTTAAATTTAACTGCCTACCAAGTTACTGACAAGAATACGAAACTCGTGAATCCCTAAATGAACATTGAAAGGCATATTTAAATAAACTTTATAACAAGAAGGAAATAATTAAAATAGACTTTACAAAAAAATATGAAACTTTATGAAATTTTGGTCGTTTGTAAATTAAAAGTAAAAAAAGGCGTATGCCTGTATCTCAGCAGTATAAAATTAAACATTTTTATATATTCCGAATTTTTGAACCATAGGCGGATAGGAATTCGAAACTGTCATGTATATATATATATATATATATATATATATATATATATATATATATATATATATATAAACTGTCATGTATATATATATATATATATATATATATATATATATATATATATATATATATATATATATATATATATATATATATATATATATACAAATATATGAAGTAAAATGCGAACAGTAAATGCAAACTTCCCTCCATCATATCCTTTCTGTATTAGAGGTTGCACAGTGAGAATAAATTGTTATGGAACGCAATTTATCCTATTCCGCCACCATCGAGATGATGGCCTACCTGTACCACCATACTGAGAAGAAAGTCAAAACTTACCCTCCCCGCCACAGTGATACGGCAGAGGTACATGTTTCGTCTCTGCTAGACTCATCAGGGTACCGACATGCACCTGGCTGTGCAAAGGACAGATCGGAAGGAAGCATGCAAATACTGAACGTGGCTTCGCCGACCTCCCGCCGGATGGCGTAAATATGTTTATGCGGCTTTCACGGACTCCTCCGTGTGAATGTATCCACTGCTATTGCATCTCACACGGAGGAGTCCGTGAAAGCCGCATAAACATATATATATATATATATATATATATATATATATATATATATATATATATATAAATGAAGTAGTCTCGTGACTGGACTAGTTAAGAAAAATCCAACTAAACCAAGAGGTTAGAGGCACTTTTGTGGGGCTGTAGTCCCAAGGAAAAAAAACTCTTTTTTGTTAGTTTAGCTTTCGAGAAATTTTATTACCTTAGTCAGGACTTCGACAAAAGATAAAACAACCTTCCTTAATTCTATTAAAAGTAAAGAAAAACGACCTACCAAAGTGAGTATATATGAAAAGCCAGGTTTTGTTCAATAGATACAGTCATTAGCACTTAACACTAAGATCACATAATAAGAAAAGAAATATTTTAAATAGCAAAAATTCTCTAATTTAATTAAGAAACTGATTTTTAGCACGTGAATGTCTTTGAAACGTCATTTCAAATTCATGAATGCAATTGACAATTTGCCAGTTGACGCCAAGAGCGAATTTTAAAGGTAAAGTTTACCCTGCCCATGAAGAGGTAATCGTCCTGGGAGCGGAGGTAACAGTTCTCGAAAAGAATTAGGTTATTAAGCGAAAAAATGATAAAAAATTAAAATTATGACTCAAATCAGCCATAACCATCAAAGCGTAATGCGTTTAGATATCAAGAAAGGGGATCTTCGCACCCAGTTGGACAAATATGATAATAACATGCTAAACAGTGACCAAAAATTATTCGGCTGAAAAAATTGAATAGTGTGGGACCGATTTTCACTGCTTTCTAGTTGTAATAAGTAATTATAAGTAATGGAAATCGGTCCTCCACTGTTCAATTTTCTCAGTCGGATACTTTTTAGTCACTGTTCTAAATGTTACTATCACACTTGTCCAACTGTTAAACAAAACCTGGCTTTTCATATATACTCACTTAGGTAGGTCTTTTTCCTTGTTTTTTACGAATAGAATTAAGGAAGGTTATTTTTTCTTTTGTAGAAGTCCTGATGAAGGGAATAAAATTTCTCGAAAGCTAGACTAACTAAAAGAGTTTTCTTTTCTGGCCAACCATCCTTCAGACTGCAACCCCACAAAAGTGCCTTAAACCTTTAGTTGACTTTTTCTTATAAATATATATATATATATATATATATATATATATATATATATATATAATATATATATATATATATATATATATATATATATATATATATATATATATATACATATAAAATAAAATAGAATAAAATATTGGCGAAGCGGACGTGAAAATTTGTGAATCTACATGATTCTCGTGTTAAAAAGTGCGGAGCACTCCAAAATATGGAAAAACTCCGGGTCCGACAGATGGCGACAGCGCTGTTTCGTCCTAATATGGGATTCGTCAGGCCACCGCATTCGGTACAAACCATCACTTCGCCTTTGCATCGTATAAAGCTGAATTTAAAGACAAAAAACAGCAAACAACACGACAAAGGCGACATCTCGATGGTCCACTTGATAATACAAGAACCACACAGATTAACAAAGTTTGTAAAAGTACCGTCATATGGTGGCGCAACAGTGAATTAAAACAGAAATATAAATGCGACCCCTATCCTTTGGGCAGCGCTGTTCGTGTACTCGATTTTACATATTTCTGAGACGTCAAATAGAAAACCTGAACAATTAGGTAATCAAGATACATATTTATTACGTACCTTAAGTAAGAGGAGAAAATTTACTAACTTCACTAACACAGTCTAACTTTAAAAGCAGTTTAAGTTGACAGTCAAGGAATTAAATTGATACGTGCATCAATAAGTCTAGTGAACCTTAACGAGAAAAGGATAAAAAATCATTTTTTTTTCGTCTAAATCGGCAACAATGTAAAATTTTAAATATTTTCGGGACACACTCTTTTTCTTGCCTATTATAAGGTTTTATATTAGGTTTTTATTATGGTCAACTAGAAGATCTAATTTCCAGGGCAACTAGATCTGGTAGAAGTCTAAAACCTTCTTAGTGAATCTGACAGTGACCTCCTAACTCACTAACATGGTCTAACTTTAAATCCGTCCTAAACTGACAGCAGAGGATTTAAACTGACAAAAGCAATAATAAGTCAGCAAGTTATTGACTCAAAAAATACAAGTATAAAAAATAAATTTCTTTTATTACTGGATGGGGCGAAAATGGAGAATTGTATCTATTTTCGAGAAACAACTATGTACCATAATTTATAACAATACCATAAGCAAAACCAAACTGGCCGACCAGAAGGTCCAACTTCTTAGTGAATCTGGCTGTAAATTTTTACCCGCTAATTCACTAACATGGTCTATATTCAATACCGGCCTAAATTGACATGAAATGTAGCAATAAGTCAAGGAAATTTTGAATCTTAAAAAACATCAGCATAACAACATAATTTTTTTGTATTATTAAGTTGGCAAGAAATTATCGATTTCAAGTTTTGATTCCTAGGTTTTCATCCTTAACGTTCAAATACAAACATTTATTTGTTGATATGTAATAAAAATTATTACAATATAATAAGCGAAACAAACCGACCGATAAACCTTTTAGTGAATCCGGCTATTAATGTTTCTGAGATTTTTCCAAAAAATAGTTTAGTCAATTTCCTTTGAAAATTGACATAAAAATACGTTTTTACATGAAAAACTTATCTCCTATTATTTCAAATAAATTAAAACATGCCAAACTGCATCGACAGTTTTAAAATGCGCTAGGAATGTAATATTGCGAATTAAATCGTAAAATTACGAGAAATATCGTCTTTAAATAATCAAAATACGTGTGGTAAATTTGTTGGAAACAGAAAATTTGCTTACAGAGTATTTATTTAGTGAATATATGATACGATATTTTAGCGTTATTATTGTCGGAATAGCAACAGAGTGCAATATTTTTGTCGGACAACTCCATTACTTGGTCAGAAAATACAATTATTTATTATATGGACTTTTTGTCTGACAGGTAATAATCAGTAAATCGTTCTCGTGTAATTGACAATTTGCGAGAGTCGAACTACAAAAATGGCGCATAAAATTTTTTATTCAGTATGATCTCTCGATCGTACAAATATTAATTAAATAATTGTGAAAAAATCAGCTGGTTGTTAATTCGTAGTTTTGACATATTACAGGTGGTAGACACGACGATCGGTGCCTCATTTTTATTGGATATATTTTCTTCGTGTTTTTCAGTAATTTAACTGCAAAAGAAAGGGTTGGCCATACTAATTTAATACCCGACGAAATCAACATGTTTTTTAATTGTTAGTTTAAAAACGCAGCATATACTCATAAAGTCTCACAAGTCTAGTAAACATGTAGAAATAGAGGTTACGTCCTGCGAATGGTATTCAATACTCGTATGTGTGTCAACCAGGCGCGGATCCAAGGGGGGGCGGTGGGGGCGATCGCCCCCAATTTTGCATCTTATACTATAGTTTATTCAAGAACTAGAGAGAATAAAAAATAATTTGTGATCCTTTTTTTTCTTCGCAAATTACCTATGTTCTTTAGTCCGGTGTGGAAAAATCTGTTAGACACATATATTTTTCATAGGAATGGATTAGAAATGTTATAATCAAAAATACCAATCTATAATAATGGACTATTTGGGTTGGATAACAATAGATATTTGGAAGTGTAAAAAAAAGGATTTTAATCCTTGTCATAAGCGTCGGAAGGAGGTTTATTTTACCACTAAGTATTTATGGCATAGAATATTATTTTGGTATAAACTTAAAATAAAAATTTTTTATTATTTTATTTCTTATGATTTCTTAATAATTCATCTACATTACAAAATATTTTGACATATTTAACACACAAATCACAACTGTATTTTTATTATTTTCAATTTTGGCATTAAAACCGTTTTAGGCATATTCAGACTAAAACATACCCTTATTCTCTCAGAAAATTCTAAGTTATAATTTAAATACTCACAAAATACCTCTTGTCAAAAATATAAAAAGTTAAACATATATAAAAAAATAAATTCGTCCATATAATATTAAAATTTTTTGGGGCTATCGGTCATTTTATTATTAATTAAAACTATTTTTAGGATATTTGACGTTTCAGTTTATTTATTTTTTAAACCATCTGCACAATTATTATTAAACACTAAAAAGGGATTCAAATGTAATTAATTTTTATATGTTACAGTTATAATTAGACCTACTTATTTTTATTTCTATTGCACTGACATCTTAATTTAATTTACTTTATTATATGGAAATCCGATAGCCCCAAAAAAATAAAATAAACGTGTTAATTCTACACGCTTAAGAAAAAGACACACATACAATAATTAAATAATTAAAAAATTACGGTTAATTGGAATTAAATATATATAAAATTAAAGAGTGGGACACACACAATTTTGTCGACGGTTGGGATCTACTTCTCATAATAAAATGTATGTACAACTTCTTTTATTGAAGTTTTCATCTCTTCTTCCAACGTGGTTTTTCGTCTGTCTGTGATCGAGTGTGGCTCAGGAGTACTAACAATTCCAGTCGTTTTTTTCCTCCTTCAGTATTCGGTACATAGTAGATTTTTCAACTCCTGTCATGTTGTAGTACTTCTCAACATTATTATCTAGATATTGATATATTAAGGCATCATAAACATTCATCGTAATAAGTTTTTCGTTGAGGAAAAAATGCCTTGGTTTAACGATTTTGGAGTAAATATAGAGGTGGAAACCATATCTTTTGGGTATCTTACTAATCTCAAATAATATATAAAAACCAGCGCAAACAAGATAAATCACTAAGGACACACAGTAAGGTGTACTTTTCTCACTGACAAAAATTAAGTTGAACTATCAGAAATTTTATTGTTGGAGTAAATTTATGAAAGCCTATAACATATAAATATAATTAGATTTACGGCAGTCCTCAGTTACCTGCGGCACTGGTACAGGTACGGTGGAGGTTTCAGTAACAGTTTTATTACTCTCTTTAGTTCTTGAATAGAGTATAGGAATGTGTATGCTTGCGATCGCCCCCCCCCCTCCCAAGAGCTCAGCTGCCTTTTATATTAGGAATGTGTATGTTGTTGACACTCCCCCCCCCCCCGATGACAATTTGTTTTTCTTGCGATAGCTGCCCCCCAAGAGCTTTGAGTTCAGGAAAATAGATCCGAATCTGCCTCTTATATTAGGAATGTGTATGTTGCTGGCATCCCCCCTATTCAAGAGCTTCAAATTCAAAAAAATAGACCTGACCCTATCTTTTACACTAGAAATGGGAATGTTCCCGGTGTCGCCCCCCCCCCGTCTACAACTTGCTTTCGCTTGCCATACTGTACTTTTGTGATATCCCCCCAAAGAAGGAGGTTGGATCCGCCCCTGATGTCAACTATAAGTTTTCAGTGCTTGATGTAGCAAATTTCTTTTTATTTATTTTAATTTTTTTTTGTATAATTATATTCTAATAATATTTCAATCGGATGCCAGGGACAATCACGTAATAATAATATTTTAGGTCAGTGTTGTGGAGCGTTTTTGTTACAATCCAAGCTTCTAATTAGATAATTACATAATTAAGGGTTTCATGCAATTTTCTTTTTTATCATGTCGTTTTTAAGGGTAATTTGAATAATTACAGCAAGTTTGTTCTTTATCAATATACAGCAGTGACAATGGTCGATATTCTCCGTGAGCAAATTAACAACCATTAATTATATCCTGTCCCGGACAGAAAGCTTAAATTTTACTTCCAGGCAGTAATTTTTACAAAATATGTCCATTAATAAATGAAAAACTAAATTTTTTTTTAATCCTTCCTAAGAATAATTATGTTGTGATTACGAATGAAGCGTGGTCACGCCTTAGTTCGTCTCGATCTCTAAATCATAGTCAACGTGAGATGAAATTAGAGAGTTTTCTTTTTTTAGGAAAAATGAGGTCTCGATATAAGAACAGTAAGATATCTTATAAGTTATTATAAATATATATATATATATATATATGTTTATGTTAGTTAAAATTTAATGCAAAAATATTTAGATGAGTAAGAGGTCATAAATATTTTAAGACGAGTGTCTCCCGTCGCGGCTTCTCCTGCACTGTTTTTGTGCCTCCAGTATTTTTCTCAACAAAAATGTGCTTCGCTGGCATTTTCGCGCCAAAATCTCACAGTTAAGTTGTAAAGAAGTTACTAATTTTTTGGGCATGAGTATGTTCGCCGGGATTTAATTAATTTATTCTACATCCGAAAAATCTGATTCTTCCGGGAATAGATTGCTAAAAGTTTCAATATTACCGGAATATAATTAGATTTACCGCGTCGGAAAATATCGTTTTCCGAGATTTTCAGAGCGTCCGAGCATAGTAATCGCGCGCCGCATACTGCAGTATTGTATGCGCGATCACCGCACACCGTCAAACGTCAGCGTAGTGGGAGCTCGGGCCGTCTATTTAAGCTTGAGCAGACCATTATTTCGCTGAGAACTGCACGCTCTCCACTCGGGTCAACAGTCCAAACGAATTGGACTGGGTCGCCTGCCGGGCCGCGCCTTCCTGGTGTAGCAATGTAGGTGAGGCTAGGCTTGTGTGTATATGGTGTTTCAACATACACTTCCTTCCTTACGTTCGACCCCTCTAATGGCCAGCAATGCCGAGGACCCTTATAAGAACAGGCAATATTGTGTCATCCTACCGTCACTGCCGAGGACCCTTATAAGAATGGGCAGTGTCGATTCCTTTCCTAATTTCCTACCGCTGTTGGTCGACATTGTCGAGGACCCTTATAAGAACGGGCAATGTCGTTCCATCCTGCTGACGCTGTCGAGGACCCTTATAAGAACGGGCAGCGTCAGTTCCTTTCGTTCCTCCCTACCGTCACCGATACACACACGCACTAAATGCCGTCAATATTATCTTTGTTTCCGTGTTGACCAGGAATGTGTTTTACCGCCAGGTGCCCTCCGATGTCCGTTGACAAGGGCGCTAAACAACTGCCGCCCCGACGCTTGTCGCCGCCGCCGCGTATAGAGATCACCGTCGCCGTGTAGAGACGCCGCTATCGCCGAACGATGCCGAGTTATTGTTATATACCGTGTATACCGCCGTCGGTCGAATTTTAATACGAAGCGCCGTGAACCGTGAACGCGGATTTCAGATACGAGGCGCGATAATTTGCGAACAAGCCGTCGTGAATAGCGTCGCAACCGTATAGTACGAGGTACGTGAATAGCGTCGTGAATGGTACCGCCGGGTTATCGTCTTCAGCGCAACCGAACAGTATGAGCTACCGTGAACAGCTCTCAAAACATACTCTTGTCCTCCAGGCCGTTTTATTTGTTTACATTATTGTCCATCTTAGATTGTAAGTTAGTTTTAGGCCATGTCTTTGTATTAAAGAATGGAATACAGTATACAGGATGTTTTATAACCGTTTGTTTTCATACCTAGTCCCATTTTTAACATTACATATAACAATTGGCAGCCGGCAGCCAGTACTAATACGCACAATTGACCCCTGGCTTGCCGTTTCTCCACTGTAACAAGCCCGGTGCATAAGTGGGCCCTCGACCACATGAATCCCGAGGGTGGCGCCCGAGAACCGACCACCGAGTGGATGTTTTAACCTTCAGGCAGTCAAACCGTTGATCAGTTGAGAGAGCGGGGATATCCCGAATATAAGTAGATACCGCCGACCCGATACCCCTGCGCTGAACATTTGACCAATGACTGTCTGCACGAGAAATATTCACTGACCGATGTTCCGCTGCCGTAAATAAAGTAGATCCGCAGAGCACGACCTGCTCCCCGCCTACGTAAAAAAACGCGTCACAAAGTAAAAAATAATTCAGTAGTAAAGTAGTACCAAATTAATAAATATTAAAGCCAAATCACCAGAGTTGAGTTGCCGCGCCAGACATCAATAATGAAAGACTAACCCCTATGACAGGGAGTAGGGGTGGGTTATTCAGGGCGCCACTGCATCTTCCGCGATGTCGTTAGGAACTAGTTTTCAACTTCACTCCTCTAGATACGCAAGTTCAAAAAATATATATGCAAGTGAGCATGAGAGTCAAATAAAACTCGTTAATAAATAATAATAATAATAATAACTTCCTCAAATCAAAGGCGATTTTAAAGTTGAAGTATTATAAGAAAATAAAATATTAATCAATAACTAATTGGAAATAATGAAACAAACAATTAATTTAAAGTAATAAATTGCTCAAATTGTTGAATTTAAGATAGGTAAGAGTAAGAATATATAAACATACAATAAAAATCTAGTTTGACTCTGGGTGATCACCAATATTTATTTTAATATAAGATAAATTAAAAGATTTACTTTACAAAATAATTAACTAAACTAAACTCAGTTACTCAACTAAATTAATTACACACACATACCACAAAATGGGAAATAATAACAAAATAAAATAGATAATAATTAGGATTCGAAACCACTGGTTGACACTAAATGCTTAGTTCTATTAACATTAATGATTATTAAACAAATTAGCTTAAACCTGGTTAAAATAAACACTATATTAGTTAAGCTCCTAAGGAAAAATAATAAATCAAAATATAACCACAATATTTACCATAATACTAAGTAAAAGGCCAGGCACATTTTGGCATTAACTTTTTAATTAAATAAAAATACGTAATGTCATAATTTTTAACTTAATTTAGCCAGTCTCAAGTATATAGAAATTGTAATCCAACACAAAAAAAAATAATACTGGAGTCAAACTAAAAGTAATTGAGCAGTCAGACATATCATAAGTATATCCTCATCAATTTTAAAGCCAGAATCGGGCTAAGAGATTGAATACAATTCAGAAATACTTTAAAAGTTATAAGATAAATTAATTATTTGGTAAGTGATACATCTACAAAGCAAATACGTAGCGAATATAATAAATTTTACATTAAATAGCAAAGCTATCTTCAAAATTAACTCTTGCTAATATAAAAGGAATAATTAAAGTATTTTCAAAGTAACTGCTATCAAATGCTAAGAAAACTCGACAAAAATTAATCAATATTCATAAAAAATAACAATAGATGGCCCTAAAATCCAGTGTAAAACTTAATAATAGACTAATACAGTCAATTTAAGTATTAATAAGGCTTAAAACAGCACACTATAGCCAGATTTAAATTGGACACTAAATCCACTCGGTAAGAATTTATTCTGAGCACAAACATTAATAAATCCAAAAATCTATGACAGACTTTTTTAAATAAATTATAATTAATGAACCTTACCCTACGTGGATATTTGGGCTTAAATAATTCCTTCATTATAGCATGCAGAACTGTCAAAATACCTGTCTTCAGGTTTATTTCGTTAAAAATAAGTCAAAAACATCAAAATGAATTCAAACATATGGCCTGGACTTTATTTATATCAAAAGTCCATGCGAATAAAATACGTCTATTTTTCATTAAAATATAGTTAAATTAAATAAAGATTTTTGACGTTTATTTACGTGATGGAAAGCTCTCCACCATTGATTGCAACTCTGGTGACGTCACATATGAGTAAACAAACAGGATGTCAGTTAACTCATACGCGATATTAAAGATTCCTAATGTTATAGAATGATTTTTGTGTTACCTACTGATACATTTCTTGGTTAAGTAATTTTTTAAGTTCCTTTGTTATAAATACTAAAAAGGGAACAAATTCTATGCAAGGTGATAACAGTAATCTTATTAGAGAATACATTGTTGCTAAGCTAATTATCTGCACGTAATGGCACGGAGCAAGGTGAGGACATTTTTAGTATAAGGGAGATATACATGAACAGTCAAGTTCGCATTCACAGTGTTGCCAGGTCTGGTAAAATATCACAAGATCTGGTGATTTTTATTTTATCTGATGATTGGTGAAAAACTTTTTCTAAGAAGTCGATTTCTGATGATCTTTTGTTTTGCCTCCAAGCTATAAAGATAAATTTTTGCGTTCCAAACATTATTATTTAAAGAGTTATTGTCCTATTAAGAATTAATATTTGAATATTTAGTAATGCCTGGCGCTGTCTATATGAGTAAAGATATAAAAACTGTCTTGTTCTGGGATTTATAATTGCTGCGCAAATGATTCTTTATGATTACATTAGAGAGAATTGTTACCGGGGAAATAAGACGCACTTATGATTGGATTTCTTTAAATTTTTATGCTGAGGAACTTGAAAAAGGTAATATAAGTGTTCATTAATTAATTAATCACTTACTTATTTAAATAAATCATTCCAGAGTCATAACAAAAACTTGAGTAACACGATATTCCCCCGTAAGAAAGTATTTTTAGATGTTACACGTGGAGAGCGTTGTAATTGTTTTAAGGCTTCTGTCAATGTTGTTTTTTTTTTCCTTTTGACATTGATATCAGTCTGTAGCTACTAGTTCAGCGTCAATTTTAGCATGAAGTGTAGAAACAAACATTTTCACCATATTTATTTTTTAAATCAGTTAAGGAAAGAAAGCTGCTGTAGCTCACAAAGAGGTATGTGATGATTGCATAACAAAACGCACATGTCAGGATTGGTTTAAAAATTCCATTTTGAATACTTTTCACTCAGATGACCAACGTTCTGGTTGACTTACTGAAATTGATGACCAAATCAAAGTCATAATTGAAGAAAATTATCGTATAACTATAGGGAGATTGTAGGGGGATTAAATGTTTCGTACATAACAATTTGGATTCAAATGAATTGAAAGAAATTCACTTAACACAACGAATCAATATTCGCTATATACGACGCGCAATGAAATCTAACGTTTCTTGAAAAGGAAAATCACTGGTGATGAAAATGGATCATCAACAATAACATAATTGAAAAGCCATCATGGTTCAAGAATTGTGTTCCATCATACTATTGTAATGCAAAACCTCACTTATCTGACACGTGGGAAATTATTGAAGCTTAGTTAGGAAGTGACGTTGAATCTTTGATACAGCCCTGACCTGGCATCATTTATTTTGAAGTGTGCGAAACTCTTTAAATGATAAAAGTTCCACAAATCATGATGACTTTAAATCGCACTTGGTTTAGTTTTTTGCTGAAAAGAACCAACATTTCTATTAGAGAGGAATCATGACACTGTAAGAAAGAACCCAAAATTACTCTCTTGGCGACCTGATAGGTTATGTCAACAACAACAAGTTTGACGGTGTTATAGATCTGCAAGGGTTTGGCATTTTATTTTAAATCATAATTTACTAATGATGCCTTTGTCCTAGAATAAATTATTTGAGGTCTAAATAAGTTAAGTAGAAAAAATGAAGCTTTAGAAACATTTATCAAGATTTGTAACAGCTTAGATATGAGATATTTCAGTAATATAAATACACAAATATACACACATTAAAGTAATCTTCAATAGAATTAGCCCCTATGCATCAGGAATCTCTACGAACTCGTTCTAACTACTGTCTTCGACCTTTAGGATCGATTGGAACAGAAACAAGCACCTTTTCTGAAGTGCTCATGGACGTCGGTGTGTATTGTGGTACTAAGCACGATTTATAACCCGTTTTATAACCGCAAGCAAATAACAACTTTAAGAGACCAAACAAACTGTCGTTTAATATTACCTTGTTTACTATAATGTGACATCATACATGTCACGTGACTAGCATCATTACTTAAATGGTGTTGTCGTATGCATTTTTACCATTCGAATGATGTTTACTGAACATACAATAGATCTCCTAGATTTATGTAGTGTACACTAAATGTAATAAAAAGAATATGAAATACTTTTACAATAGTAGATAAATACAAGAGACAAAAGGTAATAGGGTATTTTGTCTATTTTTTTTTGCAAATGAAAAAATAAAAGTATTTGTGGCTACAATGCTTTTTTGAAAAAAAGTAGACGCTCTTGCATCGTAAACATTTTCTTCGGTATTAAATATATAATAGAAATATGATCTGAAATAAATTCTAATATATCATATAAACGCAATTCATAAAGAATGATATAAGTATCATATCAAATTTTCGTAACGCCTCGCGTGTAATGTAGAAAACGTACGAACGTTCGTATATTTCCCATAGCATCCTGTTACCAGAGATCGAAATCCATTTGAAATGCGAATACATTATTTATTTGTAATGGATATATTACATTTCCTATTAATAATATTAAACGACCAGTGAAAATACATACACACAAAATTATTATAATTTAATTCTCGTTATCTCCTATGGATGTATTGTATATTACTTGACAAGCCTAAAATAACAGTTATTACTGTAGCAAACAAAGTTTGTGAACAAAATTTCCTATTTAACAATAATGGCTTAATCAATCGTAAAAATCAGATCAAAATAGATTTAATAGTTTTCGAAATTAGTCCGATTATGTGGACAGACGCGATTGAGAAATTGTATTTTAAAGTTCTCAATAATTACTTGATATATTTGGTAGCTTTTTTAATATAAACATGTACATTTTCCAAAGTTAGTTCAGTCAAAATAAATATTTTACTTTTCAAAAATTCGGATTTAGCTAAAAATTGATATAGGTCTTAAATATACTAATACAAATAAAATATCAAAAGTCTTCAATGATTCAACGCTGCTAGAAATTTTGTTCAAGGTCAAGCGGTAAGTGTTACCGTAAAAATAGGTCTCAGACTCCTGGGATATCGCGATTTCAAACATTGAAAATACTAAAATGCACTTTCACACGGCTTATACCAGATATCTTAAGATGACCTTTGCTACACTCATTTTTAAAAGAGAGGAGAGGCAAAACCTCACAATTTCAAAAGTCTTCAATAATTCAACGCCTGCTAAAAATTTTATTCAAGGTCAAGAGGTAAGTGTTACCGTAAAAATAGGTCTCAGACTCCTGAGATATCGCGATTTCAAATATCGAAAATACTAAAATGCATTTTCGCACGGCTTATACCAGATGTCTCAAGATGACCTTTGCTACACTGATTTTTAAAAGAGAAGAGGCGCAAAACCCCACAATGAGAGTCAAGGTAAAGGAAAACATTAGAGTACAGTTGAAGCCTAGTAGTAGCGCCAGCGAGCAAAAATGCCCAGCCGCCACTGCATCTAAAGCTAGGCTGAATGAAGAAGCCTTATACGATGTCGTTATGAACTAGCTTTTCATTTGACTCTGCAACAAGCACAACAAAACACGAAAAGATATAAAAGCAAGCAGCTGGTTGTTCAAACAAAACTCGATAGTATTTCGTTATAATAAAAAACACTCTAATTAAAATTAAACTGTTATAATAAAATCTTCATTTAAAATTTAAATTGTACTGTATGCTAGATATATCATAAAATATTAAAAGAATATCTAAATCAATTCAAACGGTTGACTAAAACTTTAAACAATATAGCCTACTCGTTTAAAAAAATCAAATCATAAAACAAACCAGTTTTTTCCCTCTATGATTATAGATTATATAGCAACGCCTTACAGTAAACAGGTATATGAAATATTAATAAAATTATTGATAACAATATGGTAATACAAAGGTTTGCCTGTGTTTGCCAGTTGTTTATTTTCTCGGACTTACTGATGGCTACGATGTTCAAATCCATAGAGTGGATGACTGTAGGGTGCAGCAACAAAAAATACCCTGAGGGAGGACCCCGATTTCCTCAGGCCTAGGCTGATTCCTTGTTAAAAACGTCCCAAGACTGACAAAAACCTCAAATCAAACGATACTCCAGGTGTAATGGCACAACTAAATAGCACTCCAAATCTCAAAATTAGCAGTATACTGAAAAACCAGCGGGATGGAAGTTTTCAGTCTCAGTCTCAGTCTTTTATCGATTCTAACAGGAAAAAATCAAAATGAGGACGAAACGACTCCATTTTACAGGTAAGTTTCAAGCTTGTGCGACACGCTACTTCCTTCAATTTGTTTATGATTCCTACAAATATCAAGCAGTTTTAATGATTTTTATCTGGAAGGTCATGATAAACTAATACTATGTTTCTGTGGTGAGACATGTTATTGTCAGTTGCAATTAATTATTTATCAATGATATTCTACCATCTTTATTCGCCGAAAAATGGAAAATAACAAGTATATAAACGCTGACATATTAAATTTATTTTTTATTCATGGTGAGTACAAAAGAATTATAAGTCGAAGATGAAGAATTTTCAACAAAAGATATCCTAATTTAACACCAATAAATAGAAGAACATTTAGAAACATTAGGGAACATCATCTCAATTATGGAACAATTATTAATGCAGAAAAAATTTTACCCTGACCAATAATGTTAAATGAAGATAACATAGTAAATGTACAGGGTGAGTCAACGATTGGATGAAGTAGGTTTGTGCCTTTTCGGTGAAATTTACAAAGAAACTATATTTATTGTTTGAAACAGTTTATTTTTACGCAGATTTTAAAAATATTTAGGACTCTACAGGGTGAGCTAAAAAACTAGGACAGCATAAAGTTGTATTTTTTTAAATAGAACACCCTATATACGAATCGTATTTTCGATTTAGCTTATAATTTTAAATCTTTTTTATTAAGGGTTTACTATAACAAAACTTTATAGTTTCTGAGATAATTAAGTTTAAAGAAAAAAAGTCACATTTTCAAGCATCAATTCAATCCTAAATAACGTTTTCAATTTTGTGACAAATATATTCAAATTTGGAATTTAGCAAGGCCAAGGACAAGTTAACATAATTTTTACCTAATATTTGCAATAAAAGCTACAGGGTGTTGAACACATCGGCTCAAATTTAAACAAGGTTAAATGAATAAATATCTTTTTTTTTTTAAATGGTACACCCTGTATATTTTCATGTTATTTAATAGAGTAATAAAAACCCTAAAAGTTTTGTTCAATATATCCTATACCTATTTATAATAGTTTTTGAGATATTTCAGTTTTTCTTATTTTCCATACTTTTTTACAGAAATAGTCTTCATTATCATAGTAGCCATGTAAAATAATAAAAAGAAACTACAGAAACAAACAGAATGTGGTTAAATATGATGAAATATATTATTCGTTATATTACAACGGCAATAGTTTAATTAAACATAATGTGAAAAAATTAACACAACAATAACGACAAGGCAAATACATATTTACTTTTATACTAAATTGAAACAAAAAAATTACCTATTAAATACTGAGATTAATTATTTCTTTTTAATAAGTGTTCGAATAAACGACCCTCTTGTGCAATGCACAAATTTAGTCTTTTTTGCAGATTTTCTCGGACCCTGGACAAAATTAGTGGCGTTATTGTTCTACAGGTATCTCTAATCCTGTTTCGCATATCTTCCACTGTTGTTGGTGGATTAACATACACCTTATTTTTAATATAACCCCATAGGAAGAAATCTAATGGGGTGATGTCGCAAGACCTTGGTGGCCACTCAATGAAACCCCCACGTCCAATCCATTTTTGCGGATATCGTTGGTCCAAAAACGCACGAACTTCACGATGGTAATGCGGAGGCGCACCATCGTGCTGGAACCACATACTCTCGAGCTCATCCCTATCGAGCTCATCCCTATCGAGATCTTGAAGCAGTTGGGGTAGTTCTTCTTGTAGAAAGTTCAGGTAACTATGGCCATTTAGTGGTTCATTAAAAAAGTGGGGTCCAATAATTCGATTATGATGAATACCACACCAAACATTTAATGACCAGTGGTTTTGATGTTGCACCTCTCTAATCCAAAATGGGTTTTCTGTGGCATAATAATGCAATGATTTAATTGAATCTCCGCATTTATTGTACGACAAAAGTTTACACGACTTTCAAAATCCTGTCCATGCAATTCTTGGTGTAATTCCATGTGATATGGATGATACCTATATTTCTTGGTAGTACGATTAGCAGTGGATTGTGATGTTTCACATAATGCTACTAACTGACGGCTACCAATATAAGGATTTTCCTGAACATTTACGTTTTGGATAATCAACAGTACCAGAAGAATCAAATCTTTGCATTAAGTTTTGACAAGTATGGGTATTAGGCTGGCGTCGATCAGGATACTTCATTTTGTAAATTCTTTGAGCAAGAAGGCAATTTTTTTGAGCCTCTCCTATTGTATAAATCATATCTATTAACTCATTCTTTGGAAAATTCATTTTACAATATAAGATGAATGCAAAAAAAACCAAACTACACTACATAAAAACCAAAAGAAGCGATTGCGGTTATAAATTTGACACACAGAAAAATGTTCTTTTACGTTGTTTTTGCCATGCATGGCTACTATGATAATGAAGACTATTTCTGTAAAAAAGTATGGAAAATAAGAAAAACTGAAATATCTCAAAAACTATTATAAATAGGTATAGGATATATTGAACAAAACTTTTAGGGTTTTTATTACTCTATTAAATAACATGAAAATATACAGGGTGTACCATTTAAAAAAAAAGATATTTATTCATATAAACTTGTTCAAATTTGAGCCGATGTGTTCAACACCCTGTAGCTTTTATTGCAAATATTAGATAACAATTATATTAACTTGTCCTTGGCCTTGCTAAAATCCAAATCTGAATATATTTGTCACAAAATTGAAAACGTTATTTAGGATTGAATTGATGCTTGAAAATGTGACTTTTTTTCTTTAAACTTAATTATCTCCGAAACTATAAGGTTTTGTTATAGTAAACCCTTAATAAAAAAGATTTAAAATTATAAGCTAAATCGAAAATACGATTCGTATATAGGGTGTTCCATTTAAAAAAATACAACTTTATGCTGTCCTAGTTTTTTGGCTCACCCTGTAGAGTCCTAAATATTTTTAAAATCTGCGTAAAAATAAACTGTATCAAACAGTAAATATAGTTTCTTTGTTAATTTCACCGAAAAGGCACAAACCTACTTCATCCAATCGTTGACTCACCCTGTACAGGTCTATTTTTCTGTACATCCCAAAGTCTCTACTCATGCAACAGAATACGATTTAGGAATTTTAGGATCTTCTATTAAAAGAATTTTAACAGAACATGGCATGCATTGCTATAAATTCTTTTTTAGGCTATTCATCCCGGAGACGCACCACAACATAAATAGTTTTGTTTTTTCAGTACAAACACAAGAAGAACCGGCATCTTTACGCAAAATTATATGGACAGACAAATCAAAATTTATCAGAGAAGATATTTTTAAAAGACATAATTTTCACTTCTGAAACATTGAAATTACTCGTGTCGGGAAAGAACCTTCCAAATCAGATTTAGCGTAAATGTATTTGTTCTAGTTAGGCACGATCAAATACACTCATACTTATGGGGAAGTGTTAAATACCGAAAGATACCTGCCCATTTTACAAACAGTTCTGACAAATTTTGTTGACAATCTACTGTTGGATACAAGTGATTGTTAATCAATGTTTATTATAATTGTTGGTATCAACTGGACGATATGCCACCACATTGTGGATATTTGATAAACGAGAAGTTGTACGATATATTTGAGGATAGATGGATTAGGCATCTAGGACTGTGGAATTGGCAACTAAGTTTCCCAGACCTAAAAGTTTTAGATTTCTAACGACTACAACAAAATTAAGATAATTTAAGTCCAACAGATTACTACTACCCACAGTAGATTCTATTTGTGTGAAATTTGCGGTTCTTTATTAAATTTTTAATGATTTAATGTAAAAAATTGAACCTAATATGAAAAGTGATTTTCTTTACTTTCCGGGAAGATGGGGAAAAATAGTGGAAAACGAAGACCAGATTCATATTTTACGATCTCGAAATAGCGGATAAGTGTCGAAATTGTTTCAAAAAAAGTCGTTTTTCTAATTTCATTTAATCGAAATAATTACTACACATCATTATCTAATGGGGACAACAATCAATATGAATAACTAAAATATATAAGAAATATTTGGTATCCTCAAAAAAACCTTGATAAAAATTAAATTCAAAGTATAAATATTACCGAAACAACTTATTATAACACCACACCCACTAAAAAATATTTTAGGTAGATAGCAATAACCGAATTAAATCGAAATACCTGTAATTTCTGTAACAGCTTACTTTTACAAATATATCCAAGCATTACATGTAATTTGAAAATTACAGGCATATCTGCCCACTATAATAAAATGCCAATATGATTTAGATATTATCATTTATATCAGCTCCCTTCGAATAATATAATTAAATAATAAAGAGTATTTATTATTTATAGAGGTGAAAATTCTATATGTTCCAAGGTTTTACCTCAAGGTTGAAATAAACTTTACACAAACAAATGTTTTTTTCTGTACAAATTTAACCATTATTTTTTAGATTTATTTTTACACACACGTGGTCCAGGACGAAGTTATGTCCGTAATGAAGTACTGCCGTGCTTAGGTAAAAAGGTAGTAAATGTAAAAAATAAATGTGATTATTCAGAAGAGTAAAAATATCGAATTTTCCAAATTTTTCGATGATTTTTTAAATATCTTTTATTTTCGGGTCGGAAGAGATGGATCGATGACATACAGCAACAAGTCGACGAACACTGGTACCAGATAGTTAAAGACAGAATGAAGTGGAAAAAACGAGAAGAAGCCTTCATCAAAGAGTAGAAAGCAAAGGGCTGTTGAAAAAAAAAAGAAGTAAAGTTGACTGCCTTTCACCTAAGTACCGCAAAGTAGTTTCTAGTTCTAGTATAAAGAAATCAAAAACAAAATTTA
Organism: Diaprepes abbreviatus; assembly: GCA_034092305.1. Classification (NCBI taxonomy): domain Eukaryota; kingdom Metazoa; phylum Arthropoda; class Insecta; order Coleoptera; family Curculionidae; genus Diaprepes; species Diaprepes abbreviatus. The sequence goes on along the minus strand of JASJET010000090.1, from coordinate 7,134,376 downwards.
TATATATTTTTCTTACATGTTTTGTCGATGGTTTACTTCGGTGGTCAGGCTATTCCACGTTCATTGAAGTTAACGACGGCCGAGCTCAGTAAGAAGTTAGATGGGTTACCGCTTGGGAAGACCGAATGACAGTGGTTCAGAACATACTTTAAACTGTAGCTTCAGTCTGTAAATATTCTCAGTTACCGACGCGATCTGAATCTAAAGCATTTACATTTCTTACATGTTTTACATCACAAAAAATATAAAAAGTTTTAAAAATGTCACAATACGCAACTTCTAAACGCATAGCCTAAGTAGATTAAAATTTATACTACCAAAATAACAAGACAATTTTCGGAAACTTTCTGAAAACGTTTTAAAGGAAGAAAAACGAAATCACTTTACTTTCGTAATAGGATTGTTAGGAAATAAAACATGATGATTTCGCCTCACAACTGCATTTCTAGGAAAACAGTTCGGAACTAGGGAAGAAACCTGACAAACTGACAAATTCGGTAAGGAAACAAAGCGCTAAAGTGATTTCTTGCTCACAGAATGATATTAGATATTTCAAAATAATGATAAATATTTATTGGCATTAGCACCATATTGAATTTATTGTGCCAATGGAACAAATTCTATAAAGAATAAAATAAAATATAAAATGATGAACAATTTTAAGCTAACGAAACAAAGTGAAATAAATTAATCAAATTAGTAGACTTACAAAAAGAAAATTACTATAGAAATATCTATAGGTTATCGATAAATAATATGGGATATCTTTGACGCAACGTTTCTCAATCTTTCATGATTTTCCATCAGAGTTTGCATACTTGTTTTAATCATGCCCCACATTGTACAATTTTTTGGAGTTGTAACTCAATTTATTTTAGCCATTTTTCTTTGGTCTACATATACCATCACAAGTTTGATATTTCCCTACAAATGAAAAAGTAGGCATCTCCGCTTTTGCTATATGGACTCTTCTTAAAGAAGCTAGCTCCACAAGGTGAGAATCTCTGCTTACATATTACTACCAGCTCTCAAATTTAAATTGAAATACGTAAATTAGACCAAAATTATAAATACAATTTATTATTTAGCTCGAGATATGATAAAGTAGCTAATGCAGTATTGAAAAAAATAAGCTTCATTCTAGCTAATCCATCACATTTTTTAATAAATTTATTGTTAGCTGAAGATAAATACTTAAGACAATTTGAAATAGCCATAATAAACTTATGAAAAAGAAGTAACAACTGAAGTAGAAAATTATAGATGAGTCTAATATCAACTTTGAATGTATCATATTCAACAATGTGCACCAATGGTGCGCTATTTGGTGGCAGCGGTGTGGTTGATGACTGAGAGAGTTGTTAAGCCTACATAAACCAATGCGGCTACATCTGTTAAAGTAAAGTGGTGGAGTGATATTTTGGGATTAGCATTACGGCAGTGGAGTGCTACAAATTTAATTTTCTAGGAGCAGGTGTTTCTTTGCTACTATTCAATTTGGTAGTTATTACTATTTTTTTAGCATGCGATGGCTAGGGTAGCTATTAAAGATTACATTGCATATAATAACTTTTACGTAGGTTAGAGTTTGCAGTTCTAAGATTAACTACTCACACTCTCTTCTTATTCGAAAGGAGGGCGCCATTTTATTTTTTTATACCTGACTAAATAGTCATGGGTTGGGAATGAAACACAGAAATTACTGCTTCATCTTTTTCTTCTCAACCCATTTTTGTCCACTCCCGGTCAATTTTTTCCACGTTTTTCTGTCTTTAGCTACACTCATTTATTGTTTATCGGCTAACCGTTTAATATCCGCGTAGGTCTCCATTCTGTTATTCTATATACCCATCAATCCGTGGGTAGTTTGCCAACATGTTGTGCATCTCTCCTCTTCATCCTCTGTGCTTATTTCATTGTGTCTATAATTTTTATTTTCCAGATACAAGAAAACAAAAATTAGAAAGGGTGTTTGCCATCCAAAAGAAATAATCTCAAGCAATACTTTCACAGCATTTTATGGCTGAAAAACGACTGATCAGAGACTTTGCTAACCCAAATATCACATTAGCAATTGCGACTGTTCTGTCGCAGTTATCACATGGTATGCTACGAACATATGCTTTAGAAGGAATTAAGGAGTAAAAGAATCGACTTAAAATGTGAGATATAAACTACTTCAAATTAGAAGTATCAAATTTGCTAACATTAGGGTCCGGAAAAATTAAAATAGTAGAAACTTTTTGTGCTCCTTATACAGCAAGTTCTTCAAGAGATACAATTCTTATAATTCGTATCTTATGACGCAGAGGCGTGATTTATCAGTAACTTCTCTCAAAGGGCTAAGCGTTAAATAATAAATATTATTGAAGCGTTATGCTGCTAATTTTTTAGCAGCAGGGAGGAAAAGGTCTATATCAAAAAATATATGAAATCATTTTGAAAATATGGGAACAACAGAAAATGTCAGAGGAATGGAATGGAAGTGTCATAATACCTATACATAAGAAAGGAAACAAGGAACAATTTCGAAATTATAGAGGTATATCTCTTATCAACACAACACACAAAATCCTGGCAATTACTCTACTAAACAGACTGACGCCTTATGCGGAAGATATTATCAGCGACTACCAAAGCGGTTTTCGTGCTGGAAGGTCAACAATAGACCAGATATTTACGATCAGACAAATATTGGAAAAAAACTGGGAATTTAACCGAGATGTCCACCAAATCTTTGTGGATTTCCAGCAAGCATATGACTCCGTGAAAAAAAGCAGACTATGGCTAGCAATGCTAGAAATGGGCGAACCAAGAAAATTAGTCGATCTAACAGAAATGTGCGTGAAAAACTCATATGCACAGGTAAAGATAGGAAATAGAACATCAGCGCCATTCAGTGTGACATCAGGATTCTCGGGGCTGACAGAGGGTTTTGCGAACCAAGGTTCAAAATTGGTCAGCGCCTTTGCTGATGACATCGATACAGTGGCTCATTCAACAAGAGACATGCGAGAGGTAATTTCACAACTCGAAGAAGAAGCAAGTAATATGGGTCTCCGAGTAAATGAAGAAAAAACTAAATACATGGTAGTAACCAAGAATCCAAGACTTCGAATCGGACAGAATATATCGCTGAATGAACACAACTTCAAAGTGGTTAAGGAATTCAAGTACCTAGGAGCGGTAATCACAGACGACAATCGAGTTGAAAAAGATGTCTCAGCGAGAATAGCGGCAGCAAATAGGGCGTTATACTCCCTCACAACATTATGGAGATCTAAACTGTTAAAAAGACAATCCAAACTAACTCTGTACAGGTCAATTATTTGCCCGGTAGTTACTTATGACAGCGAAACTTGGGCCCTCAATCAACGGGAAATAAATAAATCACTCATATTTGAACGAAAGGTTCTTAGAATGATATTTGGTCCCCAAAGAGATGAAACAACAGGAAATTGGAGAAGACGCCACAATGCTGAATTGGCGACACTGTATGACAGTGAAAACATAATCCGTTGTATAAAAGCCAATAGAATAAGATGGGCAGGCCATGTGATAGGATCAGGGGACCACAGATTATTGAAAACAGATGGTAGAAGATCAATAGGCAATCCCAGGAAAAGATGGAAGGATGCCGTCAAAGTTGATATGTATAGGATTGGAGTCCAGCAGTGGGAAATGGAAGCACAAGACCGTAGGAGATGGAGGGCGATAGTGGATGCGGCTAAGACTTACCCAGAGTTGTAAGGCCAGGAAAGAAGAAAGAAGTTATGCGTCATTAGCGTGAAATTAAATGCATAAAAATTACACATACAAATACCGTGTTCATATGATAAGGTATCGTCAGACTTCTTTTTGGTTCTCAAAGAGTAAGTTGTCATTGCAAGGACATCGTTTCTAGACAATTGAAAAAATTAAAAAAAAAAATAAAACTACACCACACAGCGTGTACATAGAAGTGTTTGAAAACTGGAAAAAATACTACTATATGTGTATCACAGTGAATGGAAGATGACAAAATAAATGTTGATGAATAGAAAACATGTCATGTTTTTTTTTCAAAAATTTCATTAATTTCAGAAAATTTAAAATTTTCAATTTAGAATTCAAGTGAAAATAAAAAAATATTGTCTTAAAAATTATTTTATTACTTTTAAAGTAATGCGCTCGATGCGCAGAAAGGCAATGACTGCCTACTAACTTAAGGCAAGGTTATTTAATTATATCACACCTCGACTACATAACTCTAACCAAATACAAAACGGTGATTTAATCTAACCATATTGTAGAGAATTCTGGTCCCAGTAAATATATTATTCCATTGTCTTTGCACCCCATTTTAATCCGACACCTTTTCTCTCAGAAGAAACAAAGAAAATTTCCACATTTTCCTAATTTGTATTCGGTGGGGTCGTACCCAATAAAGTCGAAGTATTATTAAGAAATATGGCAAGTCAGGATGTATTTTCTAATTTCGCGAGAAGTTATTGGGACCGAATAACTAAATCAAAATTAGATTAGGATCGTAAATTTCTTACATTATAATTTCTAATTTCCCTTCGGTAGTAAAAGATTTATTAAAAGGAACTATAGCTTGGGATATATTTTATATCTGAATAAAAATAGAAACCTATTGGGCTATGTGCTAAGCATTTTAACAGCGGTTGTCTAAAATTGTTTCATTCAAGACTCAATTTTCATGTCTCAGGGTTATAGTCATTTTAATTGCAGATTAATTACCAACATTGAGAAGAATGTAAAATAAAACTTAGCATTTGGGGCTTCCTTTAGAATGGGTCAAGCTCATAAAGGAAATATAGAAAGATTTATGACCCCTTATTCAATTCGACCAAATTGTTGACAAATTTTGCAATATCTCAGAATCTTATTGAATTATGACAGAACATTATAATTTATATTTTAACTTTTAGACAAGTTTGGTTACATAATATTTTAACCATTTTTTATGAAAGTATACGAAGAGACGTTTCTTCCCAGTGTGTGTAAAATGTAAAGTAAATGCAATATATAAAATTTATTTGAACTGTAAAATATGTAATGTGTTCAAAAAAATTGATACAGTAGGCTAGCCAAGGAGTGAGGAAACTCCTTTAGGATCGATAGGATCCAGTTAGCATTCGATAGGAATCTAACCGCTCTAGAAAAAGACTAGACTGCAGGATTCCTCTCTGTGATTAACATCAAGTTTTGGGGAAAAACTGTTATTAAGTGCATCCAATGTTTCCGAAATGGCCATGAAGACCCTCAGGATGATGAAAGTTTAAGACGTCCCTTAGCCTCAAATATTGTCGAAAATATCGATGATGTGACGTTAAATGATTGTTAGAATGATAGCCGGAGGACTTTATTTAAAAATGTTATACGTTTACAGGATTTTGATTGAAAATTTAAGAAAGAAAAAGGTTTGCTTCGAGAGTGTGTTGAAACTGATCTCTCCTGAACAAAGGCTGGTCGAAAGAGTGTTGTGCTGGCTGTAAAATTTGAGAGGAAAGTAACAAAATCTTGGCAAGGGCCATCGTAGGTATAATTTAGTTTATTGTATCTAGAAGTTGTATAATATAGAGTTTATTGAAAATAAATCTAGGGTCAATAAAGTTTGTCCTTATGTGTATAAAAGCATTATATTTTCGAGTTGTAATTACTCACAGCTTGTAATTCTTGACTTAAACTATCAATTTTCGGGCGGAGACTTTGAAAATATGTATTTAATTAAAAGTTATTCATGTTGCAAAGTGGCAAAAATGCTATTTTTCTGATGTTTAACGATTAAACGAAATATCACAAGAGAAAATTTTCGTTTAGAATCAATCGAGGAACACGAAAATATTTTTGATTTTACAAAAAAATGTATTTAAATTATTAATAATTATTTTATTTATAACATATTACCGTGTTAGAGGTTGCACAGTTTGGACAAATTGCTAAGGAACACAATTTCTCCTATTCCACCACCATCGAGATGATGGCCTACCTGTGCCACCATACCGAGAAGAAAGCCAAAACTTACCCTCCCCGCCAAGGCAGAGGTACATGTTTCGTCTCTACTAGACTCATCAGGGTACCGACATGCACCTGGCTGTGCAAAGGAGAGATCGGAAGGAAGCATGCGAATAGTGAGCGAGGCTTCGCCGACCTCCCTTCGGATGATATATATATATATATATATATATATATATATATATATATATATATATATATATATATAAAACTTTGTTAGAACCATATCTTTTCATCGGCTACGTAAATCCACTGAGCTTCCGAACTAGTAATCTATACCGACAGAGACCCCCCAATAAAATTTTTAGACAAAATTGAAAAACGTAAAATTTTTAATCCGCCGTATTAGTCCAAGCCTGTAACAGCAAAAAATAGGTTGAGACCAAGAGGGAGGGTCAAAATTTTCTAAAACAGGTTTTTTAAATCTACAAGCCAAGAAACGCATTTTGGAAAAAATTAAAGCTGTAGACATTTTAAAAACCCACTATTTCAATTTTTGTGAGATCATTTTCGTCAATTTTTTGCAAAAATGCCCAAAAAGCCCTTAAAATCGGCCATTTTTTGCATATCCATTAATTATTGCAAAATTAACTATTTTAAAGGGATGCCCTCGTCAAAATAATATTTTATAATATTAAATCGGACATTGCTATTTGTTTATCCCAAGATTCAAGATGTTGATAGCCATAACTTCTTTTTGGGTGACCATTTTGACCTCCGCAAAGGCTCAACCTTTTCGTAAAGGTCTAAATTTTCATAGCTTCTTAGAAGCAAATGAAAAACTTAATTCTTAATCCCTTAAATATCGCTCTAAAAAAGGGAATGTGCCATATTCATAGTGTTTCGATCTATCTTAGATAAAAAAAAAAGAAACACTAAAGTTGGGCCATTGGTTACAAAAATACGGCCAATTTTTCCTAGCGCTGCTGATTTAAAGCTTCGAGTTCAGTATCTTCGCGCACGCGAGAGCTCTATTTCTTTATACAAAAAAAATACCCCTTTTTTAAGCGATATTTAAGGTGTTAAAAATAAAGTTTTTCATTTACCCCTGACAAGATATGAAAGTTTAGGCTTCGACGAAGAGATTGAACCTTTGTGGAGGTCAAAATGTTCACTTAAAAAAAGTTGTTGCAATCAAGATTTTGCGTCTTAGGATAAACACTTAGCAATATGTCAGCAACAAATTATCTGATAACAAATTAACAAAAATGATCGTACAAGCTCAAATTGTAGGATTTTAAAATCTCTACAGTTTTTATTTGAAACTTTTTTTCCAAAATGTGTTCCTTGGCTTATAGATTCAAAATTTTGCTATTACATCTTATGTATGGTTTGTTCTTATATTGCTCCCAACACCCCTGAGTAGATCTCATCCATATCGCACTTTATGTCACTATATTTATCTATGGCTTTGACTATATTTAAATTTAAAAGAAATGGTTCTAGATATAGTTTGCGAACGCGAAAATTTAATTTTAAAAGAAATGGTTCTAGATATAGTTTGCGAACGCGAAACTCTTTTTAGCAAATTTTTGAAGAAATTGAAAAACAGTAATATACAACATCTTTTATATATATATATATATATATATATATATATATATATATATATGTCATCTTGGATTTTACTACATTTATTGAATAAAAACAAAACTAAAAAGAAACAAAGAAATTTTTCTCATTTGCGAGACTACGTGCAGTGCTAAAACAAATATAGCATTAAATATATTATATATTTTATTAAAACCAGAAAATTAATTGCTTAAATGCCGCGCATTTTAAAAATGAATGTCAATAATATGCAAAATATCCTCATATGCACATGCACTTCTTGTATTTTCTCCTAGTATTTTATGCTAATTACAGTTCAGTACAATAGAATAAATGCATAAATTAAAAGTGTAGCTACAGGAATGTTTTGCCTTTTTTACTGCTGCAATGCATCGCAGTTATTATTTTAATTCTTTTCCATACCTTAAAATAGAAGTCAGGGAAGCAATTACTACATTTTACTTAAAATGTGAGCTTTACTATAAAAATTTAAATGTTAATTAAAAATTATGTAACTATAAATAATCCCAAGAAGGGAAAGTCATTTAGACTAAGTAATAAAAATAAATAAGAAGAGTTCTGATTTCTACAAAAATCATATTGTTACGGTTTTATCTCTTTAAAACCACTCACTGGATCTGCAAAATAAAACACAATACCTTTCACTAATACTTCCAATATTTATATTAACTACTTCTTAACACAGCTAAATCACAACTATCTTATTACTACTTTTTAATATCTTCACTATTCAAATATAAATACATAACTCTCCTAAAACTCATATCCTATCCCTATTTATATACCTATAGAATTTCCTAGAAATAACAATAAATATACTAGCATAAAATATGAGAACTATCTAAAAATATGACTCATCAATATAATATTCCTTTCGGCACATTATAACAAAGATGGCCAATCGCATCAAAATATTTGTAATACAAGGGCGTGTTAAAAAAGTTATTCTAGCCTTTCGTTACACTGTCACCCTCCTAATTCTGATTGTCTTGATCAGTTTCGGTATCTCCGTGGTATTGCTTCAACTTGTGGAGATATACTACTTTCATTTTGGTCTTGAGACTTCATTGGATTCTTTAAACAACGTTATTGAATCTTTTCGGTTCGGTTCCATCTGAATAATAAATGACTCTTTTACTGGCTTTTTGTTTTCTGAATCGAGACCATCTGACTTTATTTGGTCCCAATGTCAATATTAAGTCTGGTCATCACTGCTTCGACTTTAGCTAGTTTTCCTGTTTTCAAGAATCTGCGAACGTTCCAAGTAGCTATCTCTACGATCTTATTAAACACATTAATTTTGCTATTCTGTGCTATTGCAGAGTTCCCAATAGTTGACTAAAGTGAGATTCATAGCACCCCCTCCTCATTTGGGAGGCGTCCTGGAATGGGGATCATGGGAATGTTTTCGTCAGAAATAAGGATAAATTGGAGTAAATTTGTATAGTAAGGGTTCCATTTCTTTTCTATACCGCAGTACAAGGTTCGTTCCGCCCTCTGCTCCTCAGTATTCCATCGCTTCGAAATCATTTTTCTCATGCTAAAGCCTCATTGTGATGAAACTGCTGCCTTCCATCAGTGCTAGATTTTGGTCCGCCACATGTATTTGATTTTCCCTATACTACCCATATCTAGAAAGTTTTCCTCTAATCCGCCATTTAGAGAAGCGTCAAATGGAGTATCTAGCAACCCCCCCCCCCCACACACACACATTTTTTTAAAGTACATTTAATATAGTATCAACTTTTCATGTTTATGCCTAACAAATCTTTATTTTTTTATAAGTAGATAATATGGCCAGAATAAAGGCAAAAAAATAAAAAGGCAAGTGGAACAAAATGTTAACTATTAATACCATTCTTGTGTTATTTTGTCTAAACCAAAAAATAAATAAATATAAACAAAGGAGGTAAATTTTATCAAAGCACAAAGGACCTATATTTAAAGGAATTTTAAATAACAATATTTAATCATAAAAATCTCATGGTGTCAGAATGATAAAATTGATGTAATTTACCAAGAAAAGTGACGAGATGAAAAACCACACGTCTCAGCTTTTAAACCTATAAAATTTTTCTTCATGTGGATAAAGTGCTTAACTTTTCAAAGTTCTTGTACCGCACAAAATAGATTTGTATTAATCAATATAATTTATTATATTATTTTCAATTAACAAATTTAAGTGAAAATAGCGGGTTTTTTTCATTTTAAGAAAAATACAACCGAATAATGTATAAATGATATTTTTTGTTTATATTATTTACGATTTCGTCCAAGTTTATTGAAAATATTTTTCATGTAAATGACCACCTAGCAATTTCTTAAGTTACAATTCTTAAATCAACTACGTTTTATACGTCTTCAAACGTAAAACTTTAAGAAGAATATTCCATGTAATGCTGGAAGAAAGGCCACCTTGTAGAGGACTTGCAATTGATTGATTGGGAATATTGATATATTTAGCAGCATATTTTTGAAGTGCTGGATAATATCACATACACTACCAATAATCTCGAATTTACAGATTAAACTACGGCAGCTCAGAAAGTCAGTTATTTTGACCCAGTGGTGGCTCGTAGAGTGGTGATACAGTGCCATGGTACTACGTTTTTCTAAAAACATTTTTTATTCTATATATTTACATTAAATTTTTCCGAATATTTTTCCTTCTCCAAACTAATAATTTTGACGTCTAACATCAAAACAACAGCTTATTATGCGCTGATTTTCTATAATCGGCAACATAGGATGTGCCATTTTATTAAGTTTGTATTAGCTCGATCTCTTGTCTGTCTGTTTTGTTTGTTTGTCTGTTCGGTACAAATTTTGCAATCGATTTTAAACCAACTTTCCGATGAGCTAGAAACTTGAAATTTTTAACATAGCTTGGAACTGAATGACAATGCAATATTAACTCACACTTGTCTCCTTATTCGTATTTGTTCGTTTGCTCGGTATAAATTATTCCTTCAATTTTATTTTTAACTTTGTCCGCCATCTCATCTTCTTTTAATTCAATATGTTTTTGATTTTAAGTCATTTAATGAGCTTAAATGAAATACAACTTATCCATTGTTGTTGTTGGCTGAAACCATATTCACCTCTATAAAATAAAAATTAAAAAATAGAGTCAACCTATTTTTCAATATGCACAACAGGTTGCCTGATCAATTATTATTTGATTTGTCGTTATGCTTTCTTTTATTCTTTTTTCGGTCATGTCTATCGTGAAGCCATTTTATAAGACTAGCGTGTTATAAATCACTATCTTGAACACGATAAAGTATTTAACTTAAATCGGAGAGACGATTTCAGACAACCTGTTAAAATTTATATGAGGTCTCCAACTTGAAGGGTAACTTATAGTTCTTTCTTGTTTATATCGTGTGAATTCAATTTTTTGGAATTACTTTCTGGGGATTTGGATATCCATCTATTATCACCGGATACATTTAACATCTTAAAATGAATTTGTGAATACGAAGACTAAAATAAATTAACTACATGGAAAAAATTGGATCCTAAGTTGTTTTATAATGTTTAAATTCGAAGTGTCTGATTTGTTGATTGATTGTAAGCATTTATAGACATTTGTAAACGAAATAAACTATTGAAAAAAATTAATTCGACTGATGATCTGATGGTTTTTTTTTTGAGGTAGCTCATAAAAATATTTTTAAAATAGATTTATTGCAAAAGAATTTAAAAGCTGAACAAAAAATATCCGTTAACGAACTTTTTAAATTTCATTCGCAAATAAATTTTGATAGAAGTGAAATATTTAGATACAATTTTCAGCATGGTATAAAGAGTTTCCCAAAGTACTGTAAATGCATTGTAACCTGCAAAAACTGAAATATGTTATTGGATAGCGAGTTAGTAAAATATTTTTATAAAATTTTTAGCAAGTTCTAAGGCAGGGGTATCCAAATTTTTGAGCTTAAGGACCATACTGCCTCCTTCAATAAATCGCAAGGGCCAAGACCTATCCAACTTATCATAGCAACATGCAAATTTCCGTATTGGAACCAGCGAACGAAGGAGATACAAAATGCGCAGTGTGCGGGTGTGAACTCTACTCTCTTCTTAATTTGATTTGGTACTTATGAGCGAGCGTCAAGCACATTTCATTGCAGCAGAGATAATCGATGTGCTTGCTGTGCTTTGCGTATTGCTACGACTACTCACGGCCATGCTAAATGTAAAATAGTGATATTTTGTGAAGAACGGGACAATAAAATGCAAGACGTAGCAAAGCTATAATAGTAAGGCCTCATCTTTTAGGGAGCGGCGGAATTATTCCAAAGGGTCAATTATGCTTGGACAGTCGAAATATACAACGCCACCTTGTAGCGAGAAGTAGAACTAGAGCATCTTCTGGAAAAGTACTGCCGCGTGATCGCTTGTCTAAAAGATTCGATTACTTTCGAAAGTTTCCGATTATGTTATATGCACTGAGAATATGTAATTGGGATACGAGACACAACCGCGAGTTCAACAATTACAAAATTGGAATTCGAGGCGACAATGGCTATCTGAAAAGTGAAATATAATGCAACTAGTATATTTAGTGAAAAAACAATGTGTTTAATTGTGAACATTTAATTTAATTAACAGTGTCTTAAAAATAAATCTGGCATTTTCTTTATTCAAAATCCCAGAACTTAATAGTATTAATTGTCATTGTTTTGATTCAAATTTAATAAAGAAACGAAAAATAGATAATGAGTGCACACCATTTAATGAGTAATGTGGATAACAATATTTCGCGATCGAGTCAAGTAAAGCAATGTATGTAATTTGCAATGAAACAATATGAGATATCAACCAATACAGCATAAGACGTCATTATAAGTGAGAAGATTTTCAGAATTACTCAAAATTTGCATGAAGCCTACGGTTAGAAAAATATGAATCTTTGAAATCTCATCAATTGTTATTTAAGAAACTAAATGCTGAACCACAAGCAGCAATACGTGCTAGCTTTCATGTGATTTAATAGCAAAACGTTGAAAACCATTTACTGAGAGCGAATTAATTAAGGATTACATGATTGCAGCAAAAGAAAAAATGTATCAAAAAATGCTATTTCATTTTGAAACATCCCTGTGTAGATGATGAGTAGATGATACTATAGAAAAATATTTACTCAGTAATCCAACAATAATCAATACTTAGAGTGGTTCTCTTTTACCCTGGATAAGTTACCAGATGATTCAGATACTACTTAGGTATTACTTTTTATTCGAGGGATTGATAAAAATCGTGAAGTGAATTAAAACCTTCTTGACATGGCAACTGAAGAAGCTATTTTAAAAGGAGTTGAAAATGCTGTTCAGAAATGGACAAACTGATTTGTATCACTACTCATAGTAGCAAAAATATGTGTTGAAAACATAAAGGTTTTATTTCTCTCGTATCAAAGGCTATACAAATGATATTGGATTTATGAATATACAGTCTACAGCATGTTGTTTCAATACAGAATGTATGGAGAGAAATAAACGCAGAATACTGATTTTTTTCAAAGCCTTTGTCCCTATTATTGATATGGTTTTGACTGTCTCCAATCATCTTCATGTGGATACTGAATGTATGTAGGGTTTCCATATAATGACTTATATCATTAAAATTAAAAAAGCCTATGTATTATGAAAGGATTTTTTCTCTGAACATCAATAACTTTTAACGATAATTACCTATAAATATTTCTTTAGATCCGAAAGAAATCTTTTATTAAAAAACTATTTGCACATTGAAAAAGAAGAAATTTTCGAACGCAATTTATCCCTTATACTGATCATCCGAGACCGGACGTATTCCGAACAAAAACGGCGCTAAAATTGTCAGTAAAAGTGGATAATCGAATTTTTTATATATTGCCGTAGATTTCGGCTACATTTAAGCTCCTTTCATCAATTATTCAGGATTATATTTTGTCAAGAAAATTATTTCGCTCAAAAAAAGTTCCTAGATAACACCGATTTCTTAACGATCTCTTTTATACCCCCTTTTGATGATCATTTACGAAAATTGCAAACGATATTGTAGATATTTATTAAAAATTTAACACACGAAAACATTTATTATATAATATTATTAATATAAATAGATGATAGAACATTAGAAACTACAATTTAGGTTCCTGGTTAGCAATTTTTCTATTAACTTTCGAGACAAATATTATCCTATCAAAAACAAACTGGAAAAAATGGGTCTATACAGGGTGTCCTTAATAGTATGGTCCAAAATTTGGGATCATGTAAATTGCATCAATATAACATCGCAATTTCATATGACTTTCTCTGTTATGCTCTCCTTTTACTGACCATCGGCTAACCAAATTTCTATATATTTTCTTAAAACTTCGTGTATTCATTGTTGATATAACTTTCCACAAGACTGCGAAATTTCAATCATCAAGCCCATACCATAGTCGAGATTATTAATTTTAAAATTTCGACATTTAATATGGGCTATATGCAGAGAGCCATACTTAGTGTGATACAATGATAAATAACTGAAAAACTTCTGTATATGTTTTCCTAAAAAGCGAATATATGATGTAAAACATTATAAAGTATAGTATGCTACAACGTGGGGATATCCAGCTATACTGTTAATCTACAGTTGCGTGGAACTTATATGAAGCAGTAACGCTATAACGCGAAATAGGTGCGCGGCAGTCGTATTTGATATTTGAACTATTAAGCAGATTGCTCTATTATTTCTATAGAAAAAAAGATATAATTTCGCTTTATTAATGGAAGTGATGGCTTCTGAGTAAATTTAACTTAAACCCAAGATCTTCCTACTAAAATGCATTCCAAGTCGAGACGGCTAATTTTTTGTTTTAATCAAATAGTAGAAGGTGATTTTTTAATAAATATCAGGTTGAGTCATATTGGAAACTATCTTATCGGACCATTTATTATTGACTGATGTTTAAACGGAGGAAAGTAATTGCAGTTTCTTCAGGAGCTTTTAAATAAATTATTGGAAGCACTCCCACTACAAATTCGAAATAACGAATGGTGCACCGCCACATTTCAGTATTATTGTGGGGAAATATTTGGATAAACGCCTTCCCAATCAGTGTATAGTTCGAAATGGTCCTTTTCCTTGGCTTTGGATCCCTGATCTCAACCCTTTTTTTGAAAAAACTTATTGCTTGTAATATATTTTGAAGTATAATTCATGGGGAGGCCTAAAATATAGCTTATGGATTGCCCTCGAGTATATTATACTGATTACAAATTCAAATTGTGCTAAAACTCCTAGTCCAATCAATTGAGATAAAGCATACCCTTTTTCATCGGAGGATTTCCTAGTAAGGTCAATATGTAAAATATAGCAACACTAAAATTTTCAAAGTTTTTTTTAAATTTAATAATCGAAACCTAAATTTTGTAACAGTTAACGCAAAACAGGTATTAGTTATATTCATCGCCAAAAAATTTTTCCAGTTTGTACAATCCGTTTAAAAGTCCTTAATTAAAAAAAATATTTTAAATAGCTTTGCAAAGGGGAGCATAGTTATATGAAATTATGACTTTATCTCAAATATTGAACCATACATTTTGGTACAACTTGTACAGCATCCCTATTAGTTCTTTCAACTTCAGATGTCATTATAGTGGCATCCTCTTTTCATTTTTTTCTTAATTTTCTTTATATTCTGTGCAAACTTCAGAAGTTTTTAGCATTTTTTGGTAGTTAAGGATTTCCACTTTAAAATGTTCTCGATGTTTTGCAAATTTATGATTATTTGATTGATATACCCACTTTCCAATTCAATATGGTGGATCCAGTATGGCTACCAAAACTATGAGAAAGTGGTAATTATTTTAGCTTTTATCCTTAAAAAATTATTCATTTTTTATATTTTAAATTATTTTTGAAGCTATTCAATTTTATTACAATAATTGATTCACAACAATGTGGAGGATAGAATTTGGAGACCAAAAATATATAAAAACTAATATTTTTTTTCATTCTGGCTGTTATAATTATCTCATATTATTCATGTTTCTCTTTTTAAATTAGTTTCTGGGCTAAAGAATTCATAACGCATCACTCGATTTACGAATTTTAAAATGACCGATCCAATCTGGATATCGCATATATAATTTTTTTTTTCAAATTACCTGCTACCTACCTATCAATTTGTTTACTATGTAACATGTAAATTTCGTTTTAAACCTACAACCTAAATTATCGTTATTAATAGGTTTATAATTTTAATATTTGGAACTTAAAAAGTTGATGCTGGTAGCCGTTACTATGTGGTAGTTAATCATCTTCGGGAAATGTTTAAAAAGGAACTACTATGTTGAAGAAGATCTTCAAGAGGAACTATAACAAATGATAAAGATAGTTCATCTCATATATCTTTGTCATGTGGTACCCTATCAGAAAACATAGCTACTACTTCCAAACTCTTTTCAAACATAACATAAAAGTAGCCCTTAAATCTCAACACAATCTGTCCACTATCCTTTACAATGCTAAGGATAAAATTAATAAATTTGATAAATCAGGAGTTTATAAGTTAAAATGTTCAGAGTGTGATAGCTTGTATATTGGACAAAGTGGTAGAAGCTTTAAAACTCGCTTTTCAGAACACCACCGATCATATAGACTACAAAAAACAGACTCGAGCTTTGCTAACCATTGCTTAGAACACAGCCACAGTTTTCCTGATTTAAGCAACACTGAAATATTACATAATTCAACAAAGGGCCAAAAGTTAAAAATTCTTGAATCTTTAGAAATATATAAACATAGTAAAAATAAAAATGTAAATTTGCTTAATGACCAGACAGAACTTGGGTTTTCTCCGTTATTTGTTGTCGCCAAATAATAATTAGTTCCCAAAATTTAGTACCTCCCCTTGGTAACAATGTAATTTCTCAGGTAGTTTTTATTTATGGTTAAATTTTCTCATGCTTCTGTATTGAATACTTAGTCTACCTTTGTAATTCAGTTTGAAAATGACTCCGTGAGTTGAAACTGCAGTCACTGTTTTCTTAATAAATTTAGTGGTATAAAATATAGTAGTTCCTTTTTAAACATTTCCCGAATTTGGAACTTATCTTATCATTCAGTCACTAGTTATTTGATAAAAGCTATACGGTTTTGAAAATGTGATTTACTTTATAAGTATTGTTTGCATAGAGACCGCTCTCAGTCAATTTTAGCATCGAACCTTTTCCTGGATACAAAGGAAGGGTGATCGTATTATAGAGTTCCTGTATTGTATATTTTTATAATTCAAGATCGTGTTCTTAACGTCTGATTCCCTTAAAGCCTTTCGCAAGGGTAGAATGTAAAATGTAAACATGTAAACAAAGAATATGCCGTCTGAACTTGAATACTGACGACGTCTCACTACGAGTATGTTAGTATTCGTTTGTGGGAAACTATAGTAGGATGATAGGATATCACGAAGTATCAGATAGAAATCTTCGTCATTCAATACTATTTATCGTTCTGTACTATTTGTTGGTTCAAGAAACTCATAAATTGATAAGTTGTTGATTCACGAATTCGTGCACGATTGGTTGCATACCTTCGGTGCCTGTATCATTCATTCTTCAACCAAAACTCTAGTAGGCATGTGCGGCAATCAGTAATTTTTCTGCATTCTTTAATTTGGTATTTAAAAAATTGATCACTTTTTCTAAAAAGACCGTTGGAAAAACAATGGCGTGTGAGATATTAAGATACTTTTGGAGATTTTATTCCACCTGTAAAAGGAATTAAGTAAATCGTTTGGTCTAATAGTATTCCTTGTGATTTGTAGTGTTATATGCAGTCTCGTATTGTGGGATTTTGGGTCTAGTGTAGTAAGAACTAAGTTTATTAACCCTCTTTTGAGGACCATTCACGCAATCTCGTTTGCCAATTTACTATCTAGCTTTGTAAAATAATTTATTATTATCTTACATAGTTTAAGTTAAGCCATTGTATATCACACTATACTTTTTATTTTTATAAATTTATAGCTAATTTATTCTCAAGGTTGGAATTCGTCTGGTTGGAAATGCACACATACATTCCCTGATTTATGACGTGCGGAACTGCGTCTCACTCTGCATGATGGACGTGATAAGTTCTGCGCTAGACTTAAGTTAATGATATGACAAATTGTCATTTGCATTCTAACTCGGATGAAGTGTTAACGGGTACATTTATTTATTTATTAATTCATTCTATGTTGTTATACAAAACATATCAAATACAAATGTACTAAATTTTCAAATAATCTAATATTATTGACATTAAAGTATGCAATTGTACTTCGTAAATAGTTTATCTGTGTTTACTTTGAATTCTTAATCTCTAAATGCTAGGCCAGGCGAGTTTCCATAGGTTTCCGAATATCGGATGAGCTTCTGATTGGCGGATTAGTAGAGCAGTGGCGCCTCGGGTTATTGGTAAGTACCAACCCACTAATTTTTCTTTGAAACATTAAGGACATTCCCATATATTTTTTGAGCGTCCATCGCGGCCCGTGGGAGTAGCGAGCCTGAGTGGTTGTCAATAAAATGTTTGGTATAGTCAGAAAAAAAAGGAGGCAACAAATTTCATATTGTGAATTATTTTTGAAGCTATGGAATTTGAAATTTGATTCTTAAGTTCAATATGGTGAATTCAGTACGGCAAGTAAAAGTATAAAAAGCTATATTTCTCGTAATCAGCCAACTTGACTCCTATCAAATCAATCATTCAATTTTTCTACAAATTAAAAATATTGGTTGCTAAAAACAAAAATATTAAGATTACTTATGAAAATCTCAGAAACAACAAAATACAAAACCTTAAAAAAATAAGAAAAAAATATATGAAATATTAAAAATATAAAGAAAATTACTGAAATTACTGATTGAAAATGTTAAGAGGTTTAATATTTTCATTTATGAATCTGTATATTTTAAGGTAAATAATAATAAGTTACTTGACAGTTACGCAGGACATGAATATGAGAGCTACTAATTATATTAAGAGAGTTAACAATTCAATGTTGAATTAAGTCTAAAATATGTATTCGCAATACTCGGCACATTATTATGAGAATGAGATCCAAATTTGATTAAATTAAAAAATTTTTGAAATATTTTTTTTCCTATTTGCTATTTTTCTCTTGTTATTCAAATAAAAGCTGTTTTGTACTTCTAAAAAGCAATAGCTAAAAGCAAAGTAATAGAAATTAAAGATCTTTAATATTAATAGCCAATTAAATCTATGGTTACTTCTTGGAATAACTTATATATTAATTTGAACCAACTATTGTTGCAATAATGGCTTTCACATAAATTGTCCGTTTGTTAAGGACTATTGATTATGGTCTTAAGATCAACTAATTAGAAATCCTATGTTCAGTCAACTGAAATCCAGAGCACTATAATTTTATTGTCGAATGAAGCAGTTTGGTTTAGATGAAGATTTTTAACGATAAATGAAATATTAATAAAAATAAAAAATTCAGAGAAAGGGTAATGCTTTTAATTGACGTGCATACATGTCGGTTCGTTTCTTTATTCGCTTTAAGAGTCTGAGCGGTCTGACCAATTTTTACCAGCATCATCGTATTTGGAACAACGTTGGAATTTGAAATTTGAAAAAAAGATCTAGTCTGAGGTTTACAGACACCATTTTTTTGTGAAATATAACTCAAAATGTTTAAATCAAAAATACAGGGCTGCAATTTAAGTGATGCCATTATTGATATATAAAAAATGGCAAAAGGGTAGCCGTTTATATTTCGGGAACCAGCAATACTGGCATGTCACATTTTAAACAGTATACGTAAAAACGTTTTAACATACGCCGGCTAGTTGTGTTTTAGGTTACCGTAAGTTCAAAACTTTATGTCGGACAAAAAAATGAAGTTGACTCGTGAACGTCTTCATGTCATTATGATTGAATGAATGAATGAAAAAGAGGTGGTGATACTAAATTATCGATGCCTAGGCCTTCATTGGACCCTTTACATGCCACCATAGCTGCAGGTTATTCGAGGCTGATCGCCTTTACGAATCCAAGCAGCCTCATTAGTTGAACTTGCCTAACTACTTCTTGTAACAAAACTGTATCTCCGAAATATCTCCGTCTCAGTCAGTTGAGTGCTGGGCACTCTTTGAGAACATGGTCAACAGTTTCATCCTCCTCCAAGCACCATCTGCACGTCGGGTCGTCTTCGACACCGATTCTATCAAGATGGCCCCTGAAGTGACAATGTCTTGTCAACAATCCCACCACAATTCGCAGCTCTTTCTTTCCCAAGGAGAGAAGCTCCTTAGTACGCCGTACGCTAGGCTTAGTTATATTTTCGTTAGCACACCTCATTCCAGGAGCTTCTCTCCACGATTCAATAAATTAGCTTTCCAGCAACGATTTTAATTCTATTTTGTCAATGGCAATTGGGACAGGTAGTATTGGTTGGGGTCCATACGGTTCAGTTGCCGAACCCAACCTCGGCATACGGTCTGCTTCTTCATTTCCGTGTATATCCGAGTGACCCGGGACCCATACGAGTCTGAGTATGCAGCCGTTCCTCGCCATACCATTTAGTACGTCCTTGCACTCAGACACCAGTGGCGAAGTTACGACACTGGACTTCAGTGCCAATATCGCAGCCTTACTGTCTGAGCATATGTTTATTATCCTATTGCTGTCTATATCTCTCTCTCCCAGAGACGGATACACTGCAGAATAGCATAAATTTCCGCTGTGAAGATTGTCTCATATTGTCTGAGAGGATAGTAGTCTCTGACTCCTATGCTCCTGCCGAATACTCTGGCTCCGGCTCTGCCTTCTTGTCGAGATCCATCAGCATACCATCAGGATTCATTTTTCGAAAGATTTTGTTTTCCCTCCCAATCCTCTCTACCTCTTCACCGCGCTTTCCCAGACACTTAAGTAGCCACTCGTTCCAATTCCAAGATGTCCTAGGTAACTGAGACGATAAACAGTCTTCCGGGCCTCGTTCTCTATGTATAAGTGAAGAGGAGGCAGGTTCACCAGGACTTCAAGAGCCCAGGTGGGAGCAGTCCTCATCGCACTCAATGTTCCCACACAAGTCATTCTTTGAACTTTGTCAAGTTGAAGGCTGTATTTACCCTTCGTTCCACTACGCCACTATACAATAGCGGCGTACGTTATCATGGGGCGCATCACCTTCGTGCCATTATTTTTCACAACTTTCAAGATGATTTGCCTCAACAAAAATACCTAGATCTTTATGTGACCATAAAGCACCTACAAAATCAACGTGCCCTTTGTTCACTCACGGACGAATCGAATGAGAGTCGTCCAGAGTCGGCTGTGCTGCAAAAAGAAAATCGACGCTATGCATGAACTGATAATGCAAGATCATCATGTGTTATATTATGAGATTGAAGAACTACTGGGCGTTAGTCACAATAGCATATATAATATATTGCATAACCATTTTTCCGTGAAGAAGTTTTATGTTCACGTCGGATCCTGTATAATTTAACAATGGCTCAAAAAAAGACTTGATATCGATTGGTGTTAGGAAATGTTCAAAAAATACGATCGTAGTATTTCAGAAACCCTTTAGAAGATACTGATGGGAAGTGAATTTTGAATTTATGAGTATAAGCCCGAAAGTAAACAGCAAACCTTGTAGGTATTCCGTAAGGAGCCAAGACAAACAAAATTCGCTCATGCACAAATCCTAGAACAGTTAATTCCAATTGGTACAGAACCATTTATTTGCCGGAAGTCTGTTGAGGGAAACAAACCGCTTACGAAGGATCATTCGTCACCATGATAATGCGAGCTCTCATGCAAGTGACTTTTTGAGCACCTAAAAGGTGAAATGATGGGTATTCTGCTGTACAACCTTGATTAGTACTACCAATCCGACCCGTCAGGGTTTAGTTTGATTACGCTGTAAAATGTACAAAGTAAGTAAATCCTACGAAATAATAATCACATATTAACGAGCAATTAAGAATGAAACTGAACATTTTAATTGTAATTAATGATATGAGATTTATCATAAAAACTTACAATAAGTTACATACATAGATACTCCACAAATTAAATTAAACATTGTGATTATGATTGATGAGATTTATGTAGCTGTAACTTTCTGTTGACAATAGTTTGCAATGAAAATTATCAGCAACGACTTCAAATGTCCATCAATTATTTTGGATCTGTAAATGTGTTTTGAACATTTCATTTTCAAGAATATTTTTTCACACAGACAAGTAATATTTTTCCTTAAAAATATTGCTACACTGAAAATCGAGCATTTGAAGTTCTAGGCGAGGGTTTATACATCAGCTTTAAAAGGATTTAGTAAAATCCTGATATCCTCTCCAATTTCATCAAAATCTGAAAGCTGAGGTTCAAAATTTATAAATATTTCCGAATTGAAGCACCCCAAACTTCAATTCCGAAATCTACCGGAAATGAAGTCTCAGTTTACTAACTAAATATTTGAAATGTATTAAAATGCGAGAAATATTTTTTGTTCATGTGAGATTGAAACAAAAAAAATTGTTGAGAAGACTTAATTTGTATATATAAATCAGGAAGAGGCTGGTTTTCTTCTTGAAATTTGAAATGGAGATCACTTATATGTTTAATCAAACCTGTATAAAATGATAACTTGCATAACTACTCAATGTTCTGAAACCTTGGTCAGAGAAAGATACTTTTTATTTAAGGAAATTTGGATTATTGCTCAAAAAAATGTTCTAGCTGCCAAGCCAGTGTCATTTTCTCTAGCCTCGTAAATAAACTAGCGGAATTAACATAATTGACCGCATGTAATTCGATATAAATGACCGCTGACATGACTGGCTTTAAAACTTCTGACATATCCAAGCATTTTCCGTTCAAAGACTGTTGGTGAATGATGCAATATATGATAAATAGTTGTGAACGCCATCATTTTCTACGACCTTTGATACGAAAGCAACGACATCTTTATTTGTCCACAATATTTTTGTCACCATCGGTAGTGGTGAACGGCACCAATCTCTTCATAGAAATCAGAATTTTTATCTATAACTCGAATAAAAAGTAACACGTGAGTATCTGAAACATCTGTTTACTGATCCAGGCTCGAAGAAACTCTAAGTATCGATTTTTATCAGACAATCGAGTAAATATATTTTCTATAATATCATTTACACTTCGAGCCACAGTGTTTGTTGACAAGCTGATGTTTTTAAATAAATTAGCTTTTTCTAGACACATTCCTTTTGTTGTTGCAATCGTAAACCATTAATTAATTCGCAGTCAGTAAATGATTGCTCATGTTTCGCTGTAGAAGGAACTAAGCAAAAACTAGCTCAAGATGCTGCTTTTGGTTCAGCATTTACTTTCCTAAATAAAAATTGCAGATTTCAATCCGCATTTCCTATTTTTGTAATCGCAGTCTTGCTGGTGTTAGAGGGCAGTGGTCCGTACTAAAAGAACGCCAAATCCAACGAGGTATCAGAGAGGGATATATTCTCTCTCGACTGCTGTTTAATTTATATTCAGACAAAGTTTTTAAGGAAGCCATACAAAACAAACTATTTAGGATTAAAATCAACGGCGAGATATGAAACACGATTCGTTGTGCCGATGATATTATCATATTAATGATAGCCTTCAGAGTCTACAACAACTGTTAGATTCAGTCAATAGGGTTGGGAAAGAAATGGGACTCAACATAAATGTTCCTAAAATTAAATTGATGGTTTTTAGTCGTCTATCATATTCAGACACTTCAATGTTAATGAATGGATAAATCGTTGAAAGAGTCTCCTACTTCAAGTATCTTGGATGTTATATTACTGAACAGCCTGACCCAGATAAAGAAGTTAAATGCATAATCGAATCAGCCCGCACAACGTTTCTAACAATGAGATCACTTGTCTGCAATGACAACATAAATTTAAAACTTTACCAAAGGATAGTTAAATGTTACATCTGGTCAGTGTTGTTGTATGGACAGGATGTGTGGACACTGAAGGCTGCCACGAGAAATCGTTTGGAGGCATTTGAGATGTGTTTGCATAGGCGAATGCTTCGAATACCGTGGGTCACTCAGGAACTGCTGACAACTGTAAAATACAGAAAAATAGCATATCTTGGCCACGTTCTCAGAGGGGATCAGTACAAAATTCTTCAACTGATAATGAAGGGTAAGGTCGAGGGCCGATAAGGTGTTGGAAGAAAGCAGATCTCTTAGAGGAACATCCAAGAGTGGACAGGAATACACAGTACTGAACAGCTATTTATAATAGCAGAGAACCGTGATCAACTCGCCATTGTAATTGCCAACGTCAGGGAAACCTGACAGGGCACAGAAAGAAGAAAGTGTTTCTTAAAATTTTGTGACTTTTTAATCTCTTATTGACATTTTGTACTATATTACTTGAGAACAGACATTATTTTATTGCAAATTATACATACAGTGTCTTATTACATGGCTCAATCACGCAGAAGTTGATATCCCCACTCCTAACTGAATATTCAGCAGTCACTCTTTACCTTTCGTTCATTTTCCACATTTATACAAATACACACAAAATGGATATAAATTCGAGGAAAAATAATTTCAAATTGAGAGCACGGCTTTAGAGTAAACAAAATTCACTAGACTTATCTTCATGATACTTTTAATAAAATTAAACCCTCACAATTAAACATATTTTATTTTCACTAAGAAACTATAGTACTACTAGTTGCAATATATTTTGCTTTTCCGGTCACACTTATCGCTTCGAATTGAAACTTTGTAATTGTTTCACACTTGATTGTCTCGCGTATGTGTAACACGCATTCTCGATGCATATAACAAATTAGAAAACTCTCGAAAGTACTCGAATCTCGAAGCGATTGCGGAGCAGACCTTTTCCAGAACATGCTGTAGCTCGGCTACTGGCTATAAGACTATATTGTATGTTCCTACTAACCAAGCCTAATTGATGTTTTTATGTAATTCGGTCGCTTCCACAAGATGGCGCTATTCTACATTAGCTTTGCCACGTCCTGAACTTAACTTCTCTACTCTCCACAAGATGTCATTGCTATACATTTGGCATGGTCGTAAGTAGTCATAACAATACGTAACGCATGCGCATCAGCTATATCGACCGCAATGAAATTTCCTCGACAATTGCACATAACTACCAACCGAAATTGCTAATGAAGCAAAATTCACTCTCTTGTCTTGCGCCCTAGAATCACACCCACCTGATAGTCCCAATACCAGAATTTGAGCGTGTCAAAACCAAAGTACGTTGGTATTATGAGCTGGCTAGGGATCGGTCTTTGATACTTAGTGGAGGAGTCCATGTGATACTTAGTTCGGAAACCCCTGCCGTACATGAAGAGCAAATTACATGGTATACGATTTTCGTCGCCAAAAATGATGGTAAATGCGTTAAAAATCATGCTGTAGAAATACAATCATCACAATGCTAAAAATGCTTCTCGGAGTAGTTATAATACATGCATAAGTGTATTAACTATCGTGGAAAATATTTCGAAAAACAACAAAATCATTTTTTATATTTGTTTTTATATGTTATTCTTAAAATTTACACGGTAACCCTCGAAAAGGCCATAACCATAATATTTATTTTATTGGTAAAAAGCATGTTTTTGTTTACTTTTTAGAGAATCCCCTTATTTTTATATTACTTTTTGGTTTTATTACTTTGTATTATTTTTTCTCTGATCTGAAAATAATTATTTCTCTAACGATTTTTAAAACAAATTCTGTATCATGTGGTGCCCTTATTTTAATTTTTTTTTACTTTACAAAACATCGTAGATTTTTTTTGTTAAAATAATAATCAGTCCTAGTTGTTCCTCTAGACTTTACTTCATAACGGCTGTTTTT
Source organism: Diaprepes abbreviatus (assembly GCA_034092305.1). Taxonomy (NCBI): domain Eukaryota; kingdom Metazoa; phylum Arthropoda; class Insecta; order Coleoptera; family Curculionidae; genus Diaprepes; species Diaprepes abbreviatus. The sequence goes on along the minus strand of JASJET010000090.1, from coordinate 7,108,899 downwards.
TATAGAGGTATAGAACTTTAAGTTGGCAACACTTTTTTAACTGGTGGCCATTTTGTCAGCTGTCAAGTGATTTATGTTTAGTTTGGTTTGGCATTTCAACATAATAGACTGACGTCTGAACAACGCTTCCAAATTGTGCAAATTTATTTTGAAAATCATGGTTCTGTTCGAAATACGTATCGCGCACTACGTCCATTTTACGGTCTACATAATCGTCCATCAGAGCAATTAATTCGATTAAGTATGGAACGTTCTCGCACCACGTTTATTTTAAATGATAATACGCATCCACAGAGACGTCGTACAGTACAGAAGAAGTCATTGCTGCTGTAGAGCGTAGCGTAGAGGAAGACCCGAATCAGTCTATCCGCCATCATGCACAGGAATTGGATATGTGTCCATTCACTTTATGGAAGATTTTACGGAAAGATCTTGCTTTGCGTGCTTACAAAATCCAACTCGTGCAAGAATTGAAGCCACACGATCACCTAGCAAGGCGTAGATTCGGTGAATGGGACCAAAACAAGATTGCCGTTGATCCCGATTTTCATAAGCGAATTTTATTTAGCAATGAAGCTCACTTTTGTTTGAATGGATACATCAATAAACAAAACTGCCGTATTTGGAGTGATGATAATCCTCAAGTGTATGTTGAGACACCGTTACATCCAGAAAAACTGACTATTTGGTGTGCTTTATGAGCTGGTGGAATCATTGGTCCGTACTTCTTTAAAAACGATGCTGGTCAGAACGTTACAGTCAATGGTGACCGCTATAGAGCCATGATTACTGACTTTTTCGTTCATCAATTGAACAACCATGATGTGCAGGAGCTGTGGTTTCAACAAGACTGCGCAACATGTCACACAGCTCGTGCCACAATTGATTTATTGAAGGAAACGTTTGGTAACCGCATAGTTTCACGTTTCGGACCCGTGAATTGGCCTCCAAGATCGTGCGACTTAACGCCGCGAGACTATTTTCTGTGGGGATATGTGAAGTCACTAGTCTACGCCGATAAGCCCGAAATGATTGATCACTTGGAGGACAACATTCGCCGATATACGGCCACAAATGTTGGAAAAAGTCATCGAAAATTGAACGTCCGAGCCAGCCCTGGCGGTCATATGCCAGAAGTCATATTTAAATTATCATGCCAGAAGGTTATCTTTCGAATAAAGTAAATTTCATGTCAATTTAAAAAATTTTTCCTTGTTTTATTCCATTTAAAAGTTCTATACCTCTATAAAAAAAACACCCTTTACTTTAACGGCTAGATATTAGGAAAGTTATTTTATATTATTTTGTTTTAGGGATATGTTCTAATTGTTTCACCCCAAAGCTTTTAAACAAATATTCTTTTAGTTAGACCATTAGCTTTAAAAATAAGACTTACTTTTCTTGAGGCTACTCTCAGAAATGAGAAAATATGGTAGAAAATTTTATTAGTAAATTATCTGATAACAACGATAAATTAATAGACATCTCTACCCTCAACTCGAGTATTCCATTATTAATTATATTTTTGACATCTAGAGAACAATTTATCTTAAAGATGTAAGTCTTATGGATGAAACAAATTTTTCTTGGATTATAGATCCATTATTTTTACTAATTTGAAACAAACTAAGCACATCTTTTGGAAATGAAAAATTCTTGGGAAAGTATAAAATATGTACAGAGAAATAATTGATTTTAAATTATTGTATGTATTGAGCTAAACCTTGAACTTTTAGGATACATGCAGAAATTTTGAAATTATCTATCCATACATAGGCTTGCCATCCGTCCTCTTTTCTCCGGACACTGTCCTCTTTTGAAGGACGTTCTGGAACGTCCAATGGAATTTTTCAAATCTGTTCGGGAGTTTAAAAATTTTGCATATTTATTATTATTTAGAAAATATCTGCAATACGTGGCCGAGCAGAACAAGAACGAAGCGTAGATTGTGACTATGTAGTTGAGAAAGCTATTTATAGCTATTGCTTGCACCTTCTTTTTTTCTATTAAGCAGGGTGGCCAGATCTGGAATTGAATTTTTAAAGTTACACAAGATAATATTAAATGAAGAGAAACTATTGAATTTCCTTGATTCAAACTATTGACGATACTACCGATTCCAAGACTAATTATAATAAATTATTGGTGAAATTTTTACGTATAACGAAGACAAGAACTGTCAAGAACTGAAGAAAATGCCAATTTCTATTTCTGCATATGAGCGCATAATGCACATGTAGAAAGAATATTTTCTTTAATTGCAAGTCAATGGACTAAAGAAAGAAATAAACCCCTAAATAGACAGACAAGACAACGAGATGTCTTGTATCATATACATAATCAATTTTTACCAGTTCTTATTTATTTAAATATTGCCTCACCAAATAAGTGAATAGTCTATTAGATGGATATATGAAATCTTTTTTAAAAATTATTTTAATAATCCATTTTTGAATCTTCTGCAAGTTATACAAATTGTTGCTTGTGGCTCCTCCGGACACAGTTATTCCATATTTAAAATGCGACTCAACTAGAGCTGTATAAAGTGTCATCAGTTCCCTGAGACTAAAGATCTGTTTAAGAAATTTAAACTTATGTAGTAGAAACCTTAGTTTGTTGACAGTATGATCTATGAGCACTTTCCAATTTAAAAATGCATCTATATACACTCCTAAATATTTCACACTTAAGAAACTAGATACACTCACATCTATACATTTATTTTTGATGTTAAGAACCGTGTATTATAGTAAGTGCTTAAAATAAATTGAAAATGGAACGCAGTTGGTCTTACTGACATTTATTGTTAAAAGTTCACTGTTAAAATAATGAATAATTTCTACCATTTCTTTTTCGACTACAACGTTTAACTTATTCCAATTTACGCCTTAAAAAATAATGCTATATCTCCATAAAACTCACCACATCTTTATCTATAGCTACATCATAAAGTTCATGCAAACATAAATTAAATAATAAAGATCCCAGCACTGCACCTTGGGGTACACCAAATGGGCATCTGTAAATATCTTATATGTTAACTCTTTGCATTCTGTTTGCAAGGTACGATTTTAATAAATTATCTAGACTACCCCTGACACCCACATCCTCGATAATACGTAGCAACTATACACGATCGGCCGTGTCAAATGCTTTAGCTAGGTCAACAAAAACAGCCATAGCTCGCTCGGCATTCCTCATAGATTTATACAAATTATTCTCCGTCGACATCCTATCTATGTAGCCAAACTGCCTGCACAAGAAAATATTGTTATTAAATATTCCCTCAAAAATTTTTGGCAAATCCAGTCAGGGAAACCGGACGATAGTTAGATACCTCCAATCTATTACCACCCTTATATAATGGTTTATAGTTGTTTTTTTTTTAATAATTCTGGACATTCTCGAGTTTTGAATGTTTTATTCCAGAGTCGGCAATTAATTTCAAGTACAGTACAGTAAGCGAAACAGAGCTGTCGACACCGAGGGAAGCTTGATCTATTTTCCAGAATTCAATTTTTTTTTGGGAGGGGAGGAGCAAAATAAATGGATAGCCGTAAAGGGTTCAGTTTCATAGCCTTTACGATCCAGATTTATATCATTTCCAGACCGGATCAGAACCGCGGTCCTCCAATTACTGACCCTTTTTATTCATTATAAAAACCATAAGTTCAGATAAATAGTCCAGGTTTTTTTTTAATAATTTCAACTTTAATACCGTCATATCTGGGAGCCTTGTTATTTTAAAGGTTATTTATTGCTCTTTTTACTTCATATTTATCAGTTGGGATTAGGAAGATGAAGGTCAAATTGTATTTAGTTTCACTATATAAATGTTGACATTTTTTTATTTCATTTGCGAGTATTTTACCGACCCCTGTGAAATGTTCTACAAATACATTGGATATAGCATTTATATCGTTAATAGATTTTTTGTCCCTCGATATACTAATATGTAAGTTGGATTTGTAGATATTATTTTTTTTTTAAGTTTTAACTTGTCGATTATCATACAGACGATCCTTATGGATAGATAAATAAATCCAAATCTCAAAATCAAATCTATACAGTGTGTTTCATTAAACGTATCCAGAGATTCATCAAATAAGCAGTCCCTTATAATTGAAAAACCATCAAAATGGATGGGCATGTTATTGAGTGGAAGTCAGAGGTTAAATATCTGTGACTACTCTAGATAACAAACTCCTCTGGAATAAGCATAAAAGTAATCAACAAGGCTACAATAGCCTTGATGGCCTGTAGAAACTTTGCGGGAAAAACATGGGGTACAAACATAAAAATCCTGCAATAGTGAGATCAATCATCACATATGGGACAGCGATCTGGAGAGAAAGAACCAGTCTTGCTAAGACGAGAGCTAACCACTCAAAAGTTCAAAGACTGGCCTTTGCATGTATAACCGAGGCAATAAAAACCTGCCCAATGGCCGCCATGAAAGTAATCCTAAAACTTCACACTTCTACATATATTTCTAGAAAACATGGCGAAGAGGATGATTTATAGGATGATCAGAGATGAGGTCATAAAACGAAGGCCCAATCTCCTATCCAGAAATCAACAAATCTGGGACATGCTCCAAGATGAAATGAAAAAAAAATTCAACTTTGTGAAAAACTTCAGCACAAAGTTGAGTCGCAAGAGCGAATGGGAGAGAAATACAATTGAAAAACTCAGCAAGAAATCCATTGTATGTTATACCGATGGCTCCAAAACAACAGAGGGAGCTGGAGTAGGAATATATGGACCCGGCACCAGACACTATAAAAGCGTAGGTATTTATTCAATTTAACAAGAAGAAAAACTATCATGGCCAAGAGATTATCATCTTGTCGGATTGTCAAGCAGCCATCAGTGCACTAAGCTCTCAAGTTATCAGTTCCACGATGGTCTGGGAGTGCCTAGAGGAACTAAGTGATTTGAGTAAGAATAATAAAGTCCCCCTCATGTGGGTACCGGGACACACCGGGATAGAGAGAAACTAAATAGTAGACAGGCTCGCGAGGAATGGGGCTGAGATATCATTTCTGGGGCCAGAGCCTTTCTGTGGAGTCAGTAACAGCGTAGTGCTGGAAGAACTAAAGATAGAAGAAGAAAGCAGGAGATCCAATTATTGGACGGAGCTGCAAGGATTGAGACAAGCGAAGATACTTCTTGGAAACTATGACCAGAAGAGATTCAAAGAATGCAGATGCTTAAGTAAAAATCGACTCAGAATTCTGACAGGGGTCCTGACGGGGCATTACCACCTGAAGGGACACCTCAAGAAACTCGGACTGGTAGAAAGAAAAGAGTGCAGATTATATGAGAAGGAGGACGAAACCTCTGTTCATATCCTTTCAGAGTGCAGAGCTCTAAAAGACCCTAGGATGCGGTTCTTGGGACCACACCAAATCGAAGAAGGGGAGCTACGCACCTTGAAGCCATCCAACGTCCTAAAATTTCTGAGTGAAATAGGACTGGAAGACCTGCCCTAGCCAATAAGGTAACTCTTATGACTGAACAACAGTAGGGGGACACAATAAATCTACCAGGTCGCAGTGTAGATACCTCCAACTCTACGCACATACAATTGGTAATAAATTTAAAATGAAAATCAGAAATTGACTTCAACAATCTTCGACCCATTATATTTAGTATTAGATATTTTTTTTCCTAAGAAGTATTATGTCTCGTGGAATTTTAGAAAATTAGGATTCCTGAACGTAAATTTTAGGTGAACAAAACATTTTATAAAGAATATATTTTTTATTTTTCTCGGTATTCCATATTACAAATAAATTTAATTTATTTTTTATAATTCCTAATATTTCATTTTCGTTATTTACTAGACTATATGACTAATATCAAAATAAAATGCAAATCTCATATCCAAGAAATATATTAAAAAACTCATAAAGTAAATTACAGAAAGTGTACGAATATCAAGATATTTTTATTATGTTTACCTTCTTTACCTACAGCATTTTCTTTTATGTCAATGTTTATTTGTTATTTGATGTAAAACTGAAATATTCTATTTTTCTGTTATTTATTTTTACTAAGTAAAATGTATAAAAAAATAAAATTATCGTTTTTAGACGCAGCTAGCGTGGGTATTGTAATTTTGCATTATTTCGGCTTTTACTTAACTATTTTCAATTATTATTAAAGTTATTAAACTTAAAACAAAATGGCATGAGAAAATCAAAATTTCAGTAAGAAATAAAATAAATCTATCTGCCGTGTTTAAATAGTTGCCTATATGCATTCTCCTTTCAAGCAAAGACAGTAGTCTCCAGTACAGTGACCTGACATTTTGCTAACTCATGTAAATGCCAAACTTCGTGAACGCCTTACCTATAATGAGTACTATTTCAAAATGGGGAAATGTGGACCTTAAAAAATTTTCCAATTTTCTGTAAAATTTTTAAATTTTTCAAATTATTATTAACATTGAAAAATATTACTTTAATATGTGGGTTTAATCATTTGTACTAATACGTTATCAAAAAACAATCATCAACAAGTATTTTTTAATAAAAAAAAATATTGTATGAGATATATAAATATAATAATTTATATAATTATTCAACAATAGAAAAGTAAAAACATGAATATTTTACCGAATTTTTCATATTTATTCATTAACAAATGAGTATCATAACTATTTTAAAAAATATATAATGCAGAAAAAATATGTACTTCGAGTAATATTGATCACTTATATAGTCTTCCATTCAGGCATTGTCATTATCAGACAAATTATCGTCAAATTCTGCAATAAAGTTTAAAAATGCACTTATACAGTAAAAATATTGAACCGTTATGTAAAATATTAATAGAATACCTGTAGCTTCAGCAATTTCAGATGCATCAGTAATATCGTCTTCCACGCAGGCATCGTCACTATCACTATCGTCATCAAAAATCTCTCTATTTTCATCAGATTCTGCAATAAAGTAGAACCAGGTATAAAAAAATCACAATAAATGTGAATTTATTCTATAAAATATTAATAGAATAACTGTAGCCTCAGATATTTCAGAAAATGATGGACTTTCTGGTCCGTCAAACCAATAAAACTCATATTTTTCGTCAACTAAAATCCATCCATACTCTTCTGATATTTTCTCTGTTGGCGTTCGCATGTATGCGTTGCACCAAATGTTGCTCATCATGGTTCTTTGTACTTGTTGCAACAGTTCTTGCTTACTTGGTGATAATAATGAAGTATCGAAAGCACAAATTTTTAAAACTTCTTCAATGTCACTGCAAGATATATATGTTCTTTCAAACAGCTCAAAGCGACACTTATCCACATCATTTTTAGGTTTCAGATTGTACATCCTACAAACGTTCTCTTCAATTATTTGAAGGACGTTACTGTGGATGTATATTTGCGAAGACGGAGTTGTTATAAGATTAATAAAAGCCTCTTGACATTTAGTATTTTTTCTTAAAATATTAAATGGTTGTTTTTTTTCCCTTGCGGTAAAACGATGGATTGAAGTCATTCCCTGTCAATATATGGCAAACTGTTAAGGATCGAAAAAAAATGTTTCCCAGCTGAGATTAATTGCAATACGAAAATATAATGGGTTTATTGTTTTTTAGCGTTATAAACAAATAACTTCTCATTATTCATTATCTATACGTTGCTGTGAGAAAGAACGCCTACAAGGAAGCTTCCACTTACCTTTATTGATTTTTTACAATTTTTTATTTCATTCTGGAGCAGATGCGATTTATAGCATCACTAGTAATAAAATTCTGAAAATTATCTAATTCTTATAAATTTTTCAACGCAATAAGCTGAATTAATACATGAAATACGACAGGCAAAAATGGAGGTGTTCGATTGAAATTTTTGAGAAACGTTTTTTTAATTTATTATTGATTTGCCCAACGATTCTTGTCGGACAAATACTGTTTTGTTATAAATACTTCATTACGAAAAGAAAAAAGTAAAAATGGGAGTTACATGTATCAGGAAATTTAATGACGTCATATTGACATATAGCGGACCCCACGTGCGACCCATGATTTTTGTCGGACAAGTTGACCACTGTGTTTTAGACGTATTAATTAAGCACTGTTACAAAAATCAGACTTACATGTATCAAGAATCATAATGACGTCATATCGACGTATTAAGGGTGTTGGACCCCACGCACGCCCTGTGAATTTTGTCGGACAAATATTTTTGCGTCGATTTTATAATAAAATCTGTCTATTACAATAAAAAAGAACCTTACATGTATTGCATTGTAACACACCGTCAGAATGACAATTTCGCGAATTGACAGCTCCAAAAGGCTACGTCGCCGAAAATTTTGCCAGAGGAAAAGTTTGTCGGACTCGTCATGGGGAAAGAACACACGAAGTTTGGCATGGACATGAATTAGCAAAATGTCAGGTCGCTGTACTGGGGACTAAAGAGGAAAGAATATATAAAAATAGTTCATTTCTTGAAAATACTATTCTGATCCTCTCTCCATACGCGTTTCGACCATTTTATGTTCTCATCAGTGAAGCTGTATCGAACCGAGAGCGACATTGCAGGAAATAAACCGTTTCAATATATGCTTTCCTTTTTCTTGCTTGAAAGGAAAATACATATTTGCAACTATTTAAACACGGCAGATAGGTTCATTTTATTTCTTAGTGAAATTATGATTTTTAAAAATTTCGCATTATTACGGTGAATGTATAGATGTCATTTGATGGTCGATATTTTTCAGTCTGCCGGCATGCCTCGGAATATATATTTAAGATAACAGTTGTTTTCTGTGTATGTTGCTCCCGGTTCGATACAACTCCACTGAAGAGATCATAGAGTGGTAGAAACGCGTATGAAGGGAGAACCTGGTTAAAAGGAGAATACATATAGGCATATGTATTCAAACATCTTGACGGGCCACGAAAATCCGTTGGATACCAGGAATACTTAAGAATGACCTCGGACTGAAACTGAAGGAAATAGCTGGGATTGCTGGCATTTGTGTGTTCATTGTCATCTGATGCTTACCAGAAAAAAACTGTTTATATTTAAGTCGCCCTTGTACAATATTATTAACGCTCAATTAATAATTTTCGGAATGTACACACACTATGGTGGTTCGTTTCAAATTTAAAAAATCTCACTTAAACGAAATTAAACGTTTTTATAACTTTTTTATGGTTGAAAGTATATTTGTGCCCTTATAAATCGCGTTCAACGCAAGAGCAAATCAAACATCCATTTCGACCAAAAATTAATTTAATGCTTGTTTACTTTCGTCCTAATCAACCATAATATTTCGAAAGCGTATTTCCGAAATTTTTCAATGCAGAATACTATTTTTATTCTAAAATCGTTCTCTTGTTATTTCAGTCCTCGAACATAAGTTGCAGACGGAGCACATGATAATAATCTTCTGCGCGATATTATATATGTAAATATTCGGTTAAAATCAGTAAAACTTTCGGTTTGGAAAACTGGAATTTTTTGAAACAGATTGTCTCAATATAAGAGGTTTATATATAATATTTGATCAGTTTATATATCTGGCGCATTTTTTTTTTTTTTGTTTGATTACATTGGGAAATAAAAAATTACTTTGTTTTACGGCATGCCCTTTTTTAATGGTTTTCGTATACACTTATACACACAACTGGTGTTACTACTTTATTGCTAAGTAATAGCAACGAATAGATCCACAAAGAAGCGCCATTCTTATGGAATTGTTTGGGTCTCGAGTAGCGATCACTGTTTTAAAGTTATCTCTCTCGTACGCTGCCCCCACCACAAGTATTTCTCTTCCACAGTTCTTAACATCCAAGTTTCTCTTCTAGATGATTAAGTACCTTCTCAGAGCCAGAGGACAATTGTTAATATATCTGCCAAGGAATTAACCTCAGCGGAAAACTCACTACTTGCCAAAGGTTTGAACTTCACGGTTGCTCCAAAAGAGGTTCCCATTCTCGATATAATTAGCGCCGCAGACTCAGCGAATATCGAAGACCCTTTTGCAGATGAGTTCAGGTGAAAAATAAGAGAAACTCTACAAAAATCTAGAAAAACCGAACCAAACATCAGCAAAGACGAGAAAACTGCCCTAGCCAACCTACAGAAGGACTCTAGTTTTAAAATTCTACCAGCGGATAAAGGAAATGCTACAGTCGTAATGAATGCTGAAACATACAATCAAAAAATTGACGAAATTTTAAGCAAAGGAAATTATACATCTCTTTCTAAAGATCCCACATCTGCAATTGAAGGAAGAATCTATTGCGTTCTTAAGAAACATGAACGGTATATCCCTGAGAGGATCCGAACTCAGTTGACGCCACACAATAGCAAAACTCCACACCTTTATGGATTCCCGAAAATACATAAGCAAGACATGCCCTTACGACCTGTCACAAGTTCCCGGAACTCTCCGACTTCTGAACTTGCCAAATTTCTTCTTCCAATCCTGAGACCATTACAAGGAAATACATCGTCCTGGGTTAAGAACTCGCAACACTTCGTAGAAATTATATGTGAAATAGAATTACAACCAGAAGACCATTTTATTAGCTTTGACGTGGAAAGCATATACACCAACGTTCCAGTTAAGGACTCACTAAAAATCATAAGAAAGAAACTTGAAGAAGATCAGACCTTGGCAGAAAGAACATCTTTACCACCGCACGCCATTATGGACTTGTTGGAAAGTTGTTTGACTAATTCTTATTTTCAAGAAAAGGAAAAATTCTACATCTAAGATGATGGACTACCGATGGGATCTTCACTCTCACCGGTGGTCGCAAATATTTTCATGAAATGGTTCGAGATGTTTGCAATTGAATCCACATCTCAGAAACCAAAGTTATGGCTCAGATACATAGACGATACTTTTATTTGGAAACGACGAAGAACTTCACAACTTCCTTTTTCATCTCAACAATATCAGCCCAACTATCCCAACTCACCATGGAGAAAGAAGCAGAAAATAAATTACTATTCTTAGATGTCTTGGTTGAAAGAAATGGCAGACTAATTCGAACTTCGGTTTACAGAAAAGCCACGCACAGAAGACAATACCTTAATCATTCATCTAATCACTCCAACAACACCAAACAAGGAATAATAAGAAATCTCGTAGATAGAGCCTTAACCCTCTGCAACTCCAACGAGAACTTGATGAAAGAGATAGATTACATTAAAAATTATCTGACAGCCAACGGATACCCAGTATATCTAGTGGATAAATTTCTTGAACAACGCAGAAATAGGACAATATCGACAACGAATGAAGAACGAAAATCAGTATTGAACATCCCCTATGTTAAAGGCATTTCAGAAAAAGTTAGAAGGATAGGAAAGAGATATAAAATCAACGTTGTTTTCAATTCAAATAACTCTCTGAGAAGTCGGCTCATTAGGGTCAAACCAACAACTCAAAGAGACATGAAGAACTGTATATATCGGATACCATGTGAATGTGGCAATTCCTACATTGGCGAAACAAAGAGACCTCTTGACATAAGGATCAGAGAACACCAAAAATGCACGTCTCGAGGAGAAACAGAAAGATTTGGTGCCGCCAACCATGCCTGGACTCATGGACGCCACATAAAATGGTCTGAAGCTAAAATACTACACCGAGAACAACATTGGAGAAAACGGAAATTCAAAGAAGCCGCGGTTATACATCAGAACCCGAGTTGTTTTAGTAAACCATCTTTAGATATAAGAGAAGTGTGGAAACCACTTCTTAGTAATTGTAAACAAAAACTAAACGCAGCATAGAAAAAAATATGATTTTGCCATAGCAGGCATGACTGCACCCATCTCAGTCATACGCATTTACTTTTAGTATAAATAGTCATGTAGCTAAGGGATTTATTTAGTTTCACTTGAAAACGGCTAGAGATAACTACTAGCCGAAACGTCGTGATATTCAACAAAAATAAAGACAATGGAAGTCCAACAGATATCTACTACTTCGCAAGAAACATCATTATCTATGACCTTCAAACAAACAATAAAATTATTATTTTTAAGTGAAACCTTTCAATCAAGAAATAAAACAAATTTTCTTCCAACATAATATAAAATTATTGTAATGGTAACTAGTGCAACTTTGTTTCTTCGAAAAAATCAATCACTAAACATTGTAACTGTTATTTAAAATATATTAAAAAAAGAGGCGAGAAAAACTGATTGAAACGTCACAATAAAGAACGTACCTCTGGCTTTGCTGATATCAGTTATATATTAATGCATATTCGTAATTTATTTATTGGAAAACGAATTAAATTTATATGAAATGGAAAAAATTCTTGTTAATTTTAATAACATATTTTTATAGAAATATTTAAAAAATTCTGTATGAATCGAGAGTCGAACCTACACGGGCATAAAATGCAAAATATAATTTTCCAACGCTCCTGACCTCTAGGCCACAAGGACACCTAATATACAAAGTTCATTTCTCACGCTAGCTCATCTAGAGGAAGCGGCTTGGCTATCTGTGTCATGTTTGTGGGTACCAGAACAAATATTTGTAAACATTTGTACCCCAGATTGGCGACGCTTTCTTTCCAAGAACGGCACTCCTATATGGAATCTATATTGGTTGGTAATAGACAGAAGGAAATGCGGTAGTGTATGTTCGAAATGAGTGCTATCATACGTGCTAGGTCACGGCCATAATATTGCTGCATTTATTTTTAGTTTATAATTACCAAGAAGTGGTTTTCATACTTTTCTTATATTTAAAGACAGGTTTACTAAAGCAGTTCGGTTTCTGATATATAACCACAGCTCCTATTTTTTTCAGTGTTGTTCTTCCTGTAGGATTCTAGCTTCAGATCATTTTATGTGATGTTCATAAATCCAGGAGTGAATGACGATACCAGATTTTTCTGTTTCCCACAAAATATGTTCCTCTGGTATTTGTTGATATTTATTTCAAGAAATCTCTGTGTTTCTCCAACGTAAGAGTTGCCACATTCACATCTTATCTGATATACACAGTTCTTCATGTCCTTTTGAATTGTTGGTTTGACCCTAGTAAGTTAGCTTCTTAGATAGTTATTTGAATTCATAACAGCCTTGATTTCGTATCGTTTTATTATTCTTCTAACCTTTCTGCAAATACCTCTAACATTGAGGATGTTCAACACTGTTTTTCGTTCCTCGTTCTTTGTCCCACGTCTACTTTATTCCAGAATCGTATCTACCAAATGTACTGGGTACCTGTTGGCTGTCCGGTAACTTTTAATGTCACTTTTATTAATTTCTTCTTGCAGTTGCAAAGAATTATTCCCAACGCGGTTTCTTACAATTCCATGTTTTGTGTTGTTGGAGTGGTTGGATAAACTGTAACTGTATTGTCCAATGTGTGTGTGTATAGATTTTCTGTAGACTGAGGCAGGAAAAATTCGAATACCTGGCATTTCTTTTTACCAAAATATCAAGGAATGTTTATTTGTTTTGTACTTTACTTCAATGGTTAGGCTAATGTTGTTCAGATGAGAAATGAAATTTTAGAGTTTTTCGTCGTTTCTATTCCATATAATGAAGGTGTGGTCTACGTATCTAAGTCATAATTTTGGTTTCCTATCTGCGATTTCAGTAGCAAGAGCTTCAAGCCATTCCATGAAAACATTTGTGACCACCGGTAAAAGCGTATATTCCATTGGTAGCCATCATTCTAGATGAAAAATTTTTACTTTTTTTTTGGAAATAAGAATTGATTAAGCAACATTCCAGCAAGTCAATGATAGCGTGTAGTAGGAGAGATATTATTTTTGCTAATGTCTGATTTTTTTTTAGTTTATTATGATTTTTAGTGACTCCTTAATCTAGAGCATTGTTTATATATTTTCACGAGTTTTGCTCGTGATGTGGCTTTAACTTACTCCGGGTCTTCTCAGAAATACACCGTTTATGTTCTTAAAAACCCAACAGATTCTTCCTTCATTTGTAAATGTAGAATCTTTAGCAGGAGCTGTATAGTTTTTTTTCCTTAGGACTTCGACAATATTTTGGTTTTAAGTCTCAGTCTCATTACACACATTCATAATTGAAGAAAAAATCTATTGCGTTCTTAAGAAACATGAACGATATATTCGTTAGAAGACTCAATCTAAGTTAACGCCACAATACAACAAAACTTCACATCTTTATGGACGTCCAAAGATACATAAACACATGAATTTTCGACATGTCATGAGTTCCTTCTCCTACTTCTGAACTTGCCATTTCCCTTCTTCCAATTCTGAAACTATTAAAAGACAATATTAAAAATTTAATGAAAAAGCAGCTCCAATTAAATGACAGTTTCTTTGGGCAAATCTTATGTTATTATTTGTTAGCTTCATCATTATTTCGCAAATAAATCGATTTACTAATAACTTCTAATTTTATCTTCACCATATAACATAATCAAAATTTCTATATATTTATCGTCAGCGAGGTGGATGTGACAACAGTACTGAAAAATTAAAATTTAAGTAACAATTTAATAAGACAAATACAAGTAATTCAATAAAGGATTTTAAACACCAAAAATGTAAATATTTCGACAGTTGAATGGACATGGAGCATATTAAATAAAAAATATCTAGAATTTTTTGTAGAATATAAGAATATAATATAACACATTAGGTTTGTTGAAAGTTGAAAGCTGGAGTGTTACCAAGGTTGCCGCCAAACGCTTAGAGGCATTCGAAATGTGGTGCTACCACGCATGTTACGGGTGTCATACATACACCATACAACTAACATTACGATTTTCGAGAGGCTTGGAAAGGAAAAGGAAATTATACTACTATAAAGAATCAAAAACTGCAATTGATATTATAGGGCAAGTGGAATGGGCCAACATCAACTAACTTATTCCGAGCTGCAGTGCATAGCATAGGATGGGCCAACGTGGTCGCCAACATCATAAGAAGATAGGCAGCTTTAGAAAAAGAAGAAGAAGGTTTGCCAATGAGTCTTAATGCTCTTATCTGAAAGAAAATCGGACTTCTGATCAATTTATGTATGTATAATATAATTTAATTTAAAGTTTGTGAATTGTAACATAGGTAGGTTCCGGTATTCATATCAAATACATCGCAGTGTGAGTGCGTCCGTGAGTTCGGCGGAAAAATGCATGTGGAGTAAATTCTACTTACCGTTAGTGGTGAGTTCTACGGAATACAAAGAGAGTGAGCGAAGAGGCCTAAAATCTTTATTCGTGTTGCTTTTTCTTTTTGTCTAGGAAAGCATTGCTGGCCATGTTTATTCCGAAGGGAAAATAACGCCGAACTCTTAAAGTGTAAATATAGTCACAGAAGTGACAAGGCTTGGCAAGAGTCAGCGGTTTTCGGAGAAACATACCCTATTATTTGAGAATCCCTACGCAAATCGTACTAAAGTACGATACTGAAAGCAAAAAAGTCGCTGCCAACTCCAAAAAAAATATAAGAAGAAGAAGAATGAATTATTACATAACCTTACTCAAGTTCTGTTTTGGTCATTAAACTATCAACACGCAACCGGCGCGCTCTTGCAAAAAGCAAGAAAAAAGTATAGTTTGATCATTTGGGGACGAAGGCGGTGGTCTGGGCTGAATGTACGGTGTAAGAGAAGAGCGGTCGTTGTTGGGTAAGTCATAAAATACTTATGGGAAGATTTGAGCATGGCTGCGGGCTCTACGGAGAACGGAGCGATTTTCGCCTCCCAAATCGTTTCATAGTAAAATAAAAGTGAATAGATATTTCCTCGATGGACACTTAACTCCATAAATAAAAAAATTGGTCTGAAATATGTAAATATCTTTAAAAAATAAAAATTTCAGTAAGAAATAAAGAAATCTATTTACCGTAAATAGTTGTTTATATGTATTATCCTTTCAAGCAGAGAAAAGGATAAGAATATATACGAACAGTTTATTATCTGCAAATACCATTCTAATTCTCTTTTCATACGCGTTTCGACCACCCTATGATCTCGTCAGTGGAGCTATATCGCACCGAGAGCAACATTAGCAGGAAACAAATGTTATATGAAATATAAATTCCAATGTATGTCGGCAATATGTTAAAAATCTGTCACCTGCCGACTTCAATATCAGACTGAAAAATATCACCAGTCGAACGACATCTGTAAATCACCTGAGTAGTGGGAAATTTTTAAAAAATCAAAGTTTTAGAAATAAAGAAATCTATCTACCATAGTTAAATGGTAAACAGTTTATTTCCTGCAAGAAATTTTAATTACGGCAGATATATTTCTTTATTTCCTACTGAAATTTTGATTTTTTATAAATTTTGCACTACTCCGGCGATTCATAAATATCGTTCGATCGGCGATATTTTTGTTTGACATCGAAGGTGGCAGGTGGCCGGTTTATAACATCCTGTCAACATACCTTGGACTTTATATTTCATATAGCATTTGTTTCCTGCGAATGTTGCTCTCGGTTCGATACAGCTCCACTGACGAGACCATAAGGTGGTCGAAACGCGTATGGAGAGAGGATCAGAGTGATATTGCAGGAAGTAAACTGTTTATACATATTCTTCCCTTTTCTCTGCCTCAAAAGGTAATACATATAAACAACCATGTAAATCTCTGCCGCTTTGAAAAAGTGATTTTTTTATTATTGTAGGTCACACACGTGATCAACAATCCTGGTTGAATAATGGTATCCAAGCCTTTCTATTTATTTTTCTTAGAAAACGGCCTGTTAACGTATAAACCTTCTCGACGGGTTCTCGGGCAAAGAGGGTATCAGCGCGGGACGGAAGAAAAAAAACTGGCTACATGTCCAGTTAAACTCTTAGTTAAAAAAAAACCTTACCCAAGGAAATGTAGACTTGCCTGATATATTAAAGTATAGCTAATAATGGATTTTATGAATTTTTATTTAATAAACTAACAAATCTATAAGAAATTCGATACTTTGGTGATTTATATGTTATGTTGTAATCAAGAAATAGCACTACACATGTGTCAAATGAATAGTTATGAACAGAAAATTGATCCTTTGTAACTATAGTTGGAAAGCATTTAAGCTACTACGTAGAATCCTGATAGTAGGAAACTGTTTCTGACGCGGGATGAAGCAAATCTAATGTGGTTTCATTAAAGAAATTTGAATTGATACACATAGCATTTTTCTGACTCAACCTTCATAATATTTTCAATTATGAAAAAATGTATTTTAAAAAATAAAATTGACCATTCCAAGCGATTTTTAATTAAAGACTTATAAGCAGTGTTGCATATAACAGACTGAATTCAGTGGCATAAATAATGACCCCGCAGATTCCGTGGTGCGGGGCGCCCTCAAGCTTCTTGAGTTTCTTAATGAAAATGAACAGAAACGAAGGATCAAGACTGGTGCAAAATACAAGCAGTAGGGCGCTTTCAAAAATCTGCTGGAGGGGGAGGGGGCTCACATACTCTTAGTTACGGCACCGGCTGAATTGTTTGTTTCCGTTTTATGCTAAAATCACTATATAAAATTGCATTCAATATAGTAATTTTTTAAATGACTAATAGCGTAACATAATAATACGATCAATTTTGTAAAACTTTCAAACAATATTGAGAGTTGTCCGTTAAAATATAAAATTTTAAAGTAACTTGCAAGTATGGTTCACATATAGTGTAGCACTATAACCTTAATTTATGTAGTAGAAAGTGATATAAATAGTCTTTTTATACAATATAAACTCATAATTTATTATGATATTACCCACTTTGTGGCCTTTTCCCACTTTCCATTGTCGCGACATAAAAACGAAGTCTAGAAAGTTACAAACAACATTAATCAAGACTTGTTTGAGCTTTTGTTACTAAAATGGGCTTCTGGTAAATGGCCCATCCGAGAAGGCACTTTTGTGTATTAAAAAAGTATTTATTTAAAATAAATTTATAAAGCCTACATTTCACAGAATGAACTCGGAAATAAATTGTTGTTGCCTTTTACTTTAACCATTCAGTTAGTGGATTAACATATACATATTGTACGATTTTTCCGAGCTGTAACTGAAAGTTTTTATATATACATACCATTTATCGGGGAATCTCATCGTGGTTTAGGTAAGGTCTAAAAATTTTTATTCCACTGCAAATTAGTGCATTTGTATTTCAATATATATATATATATATATATATATATATATATATATATATATATATATATATATATATATATATATATATATATATATATATATGTATATATATATATATACATATATATATATATATATATATATATATATATATACAGGGTGTCTGGAATGTACCTCCTAATTCTCGAGAGTATACAGGAGAGGTCAAAATAATCCTCCTGTATCATAGAAAAAAAATCCTGAAGTTTCCGTTAATGGAGATACAGAGTTCTAAAGCGGTACCCCGCGATTTGCCTTATCGGCTTTAAGTTTTGAACCGACTTGTATAATTTAATCCAATTTTAATATTTCATAGAGGCCATAAAAACTCATTAAACCATACTATAGTAGATGTTTTGGATCATCAGAGAAGTCAGGAACGGACTTGCAATACACTCGTGGGGCCTAATGTTTGACAGGTGTCATTTTACAGAGCTCTAAAGTGATTTTTTAGATACTTTGGTCATTCCTGTTCAAAAAAAGTGCTTATAATTTATTTCGATAAATCTGGCGGTTTTCGAGATAAATCAGTTTTTATACGAAACACCCAAAAGTTACTAATGCTAAACACAAACTGATAAAAATCAGGTTGTTATTGTTAATACCTACATAATAAATTATTATTGACGGAACTTGTCAAAACTGCCTTCCAGTAAAAATAATTTTAAAAAATGGAATAACATTCTTAAGCAGAGTATGCTGATATGCATTTAATTTATGGTGAAGCGCTGTCAAATTCTTCGAAGGCAAAATGACATTGTGATGGAAGATCGAGATATAAGAATAATAGTTAATCTCTACTGGCACCAGAAAGCAAAAATAATAGTAGACCGAGAGAAAGACACTAATAACGCGTGGAGTCCGACACAGGGGCGGATCCAGCCTCTTTCTTGGTGGGGGGGGGGGCGGTGATGTGACAAAAGTACAGTATGGCAAGCGATAGCAAGTTGTCGACGGGGGGGGGGGGGGGTGCACGAGCAGGGTTGGATATATTTTTCTAACTTTGAAGCTCTTGGAGTGGAGACGGAGGGACGATCACAAGAAAAAACAAGTTGCCGACAGGGGGGGAGGATGCGAGCAACATACACATTCCTGGTATAAAAGGTAGAATCGGTTCTATTTTCCTGGACTCAAAGCTATTGGGAAGGGGAGGGGCGATCGCAAGCACACACATTCCTATACTCTATTCAAGAACTAGAGAGAGTAATAAAACTGTTACCGAAACCTCCAACGTACCTGCCCAGTACCGCAGGTAACTAAGGACTGCCGTAAATCTAGTTATATTAACTATATTTAAATATTATAAGCTTTTATAAATTTACTGCAACAGTAACATTTCTGATAGTTCAATTTAATTTCCGTCAGTGAGCAAGGTACACCTTACAGTGTGGTCTTAGTGATTTACCTTGTTTGTGCTTGTTTTCATATATTATTTGAGATTAGTGAGATACCCAAAAAATATGGCTTCCACATCTATATTTATTCCAAAATCGTTAAACCAGGGCATTTTTCCTCAACAAAAAACTTGTTACGATGAATGTTTATGATGCCTTAAGACATCAATATCTAGATAATAATGTTAAAAACTCTGTTAACATTTATTCCAACATGACATTAGTTGGAAAATCTACTATGTACCGAATACTGAAGGACAAAAAACGACTGAAATTGTTAGTATTCCCATGCCACAATCGATCACAGGCAGACGGAAAACCTCGTAGGAAGAAAAGATATAAACTGCAATAAAAGGAGTTGTACATATATTTTAATATGAGAAGCAGATCCCAACCGTCGACAAGATTCTAACTAAAATCAATGAAGATCGGAATTTTCCTGAAATTAAGAGAACTGAGCTCTGGAAATTGCTCAGAGAACTTAATTTTTGCTGGGAAAAATCAGATAGGAAATTTGTTCTTATAGATCGTCCGGAAAATGTCTGTTGGAGAAGAAAATATGTCCCTCAAGTAAAAAGTACTTACAAAATTAGTAATTTAACTAAACTTTTGAAAGAATTTTTTAAATAAAGTTACTGCGGAAAATTGGGAAAAATCCATATAATAAAAGAATAAAAGAAAATGTGGAAATTTGATCAGTGAAATAAAGGAACCAATTATAATTAATTTGAGTGACGATAGCTTCACTGATTTTGATTACGAATTAGATACTTAATGTTTACCAGCGTAAACACAATTTATTACTTCTGTAACATATAAAAATTAATTACATTTAATCCCGTTTTATTGTTTAATTGTAATTCTGCAGATGGTTTAAGAAATAAATGAACTGAAACGTCAAATGTCCTAAAAATGTTTTTAATTTATAATGACCGATAGCCCCAAAAAATTTTAATATTATATGGACGAATTTATTTTTTTCTATATGTTTAACTTCTTGTTTTTTTGACAATAGGTATTTTATAAGTATTTATAAATTATAACTTAGAATTTTTTGAGAGAAAAAAACTACGTTTTAATCTGAATGTGACTAAAACGGTTTTTATACTATAATTAAAAATAATAAAAATACAATTATGATTTGTGTTAAGTATGTGAAAATTCTCTATATTTTCTAATGTATGTGAATTATTAAGAAATCATAAGATATAGAATAATATTAAAATAACTTTTTAGTTTATTACCGAATAATATTCTATGCCATAAATACTTAGTGATAAAATAAACCTCCTTCCGACGCCTATGAGAAGGATTAAAATCCTTTTTAACACTTCACACATCCAAATATCTATTGTTATCCAACCCTAACAGTCCATTATTATAGATCGGTATTTTTGATTATAAAATTTCTAACCCATTCCTATGAAAAATATATGTGTCTAACAGATTTTGCCAAATACACCGGACTAAAGAACACAGGTAGTTTGCGAAGAAAAAAAAGGATAAAAAATGATTTATTACTCTCTCTAGTTCTTGAATAAACTATAGTATAAGAAGCAAAATCGGATCTATTATCCTGAACTCAAGGCTCTCGGGGGGGGGGGGGGGTCGCCCCCACTGCCCCCCCCCTTGGATCCGCGCCTGGTCCAACATGGAAGCGTACTTATTTAACTTGTATTCTGAAAAAATCTTTCAAGAGGCGCTATATGAAAAACACCAAGGCATTATTATTAACGGTAAAGTTATAAATAACCTTAGATATGCAGATGATACTGTACTTCTCGCGAATACATTGGAAGACCTACAAGAACTTTGAAACTAAGTGGCAGACAAGAATGGAGAGATGGGGCTTAAGTTGAACATCAAGAAGACAAAGTAGCTGGTAGTAAGCAAGCAAACAGATGTGTTCGGTCGTTTAGAATATCACGGAAACCCATAGAACGTGATCAACAATACAAGTATTTGGTACGCACACTCAATGAAAACGGGGACAACACACAAGAGATAGAATAGAACAGACTCGAAGGGCCTTCATCAAAATGAAGACCGTATTATGCAGTCGTGATATTGATCTACCCTTAAGGACACGTATTCTTATATTGTATGTCTTCAGTATACTCTTGCATGGACACTCACAGATACCATGTGTAGGAGCCTTCGAAATGTGAACTTACGAATTTTGTGGATGAACAGAATCTGAGATACAGAAGTACTAAACAAAATGAACAAACAAACAGAAATCATACACACCATCAAAAAAAGAAAATTAGAACATTTCGGACATATTTTACGTTATGCACAATACCAGGTGCTTCAACTTATTATCCAAGGTAAAATTGATAGCAAAAGAGATACAGGCCGTCGCAGAACATCATAGTATGGAGTCAGCCCAAGCACGCTTTTTAAAAGATCGATGAACAGAGTTCAGATAGCGCTGATGATTGCCAACGTTCGATAGGACAACGCACGTTAAGAAGAAGAAACTGGAAGATTTCCAGCTCGAACATTGTTAAGTTAAAAAACCTTTCAAAGGGTTGATCAAAGCCTAAGAGAAACAGGGAAAAAGATGATTAGGAAATAATTATAAGAGTTATAGAATTGATTTTTTTTCTTTTAGTCAGGGTCATTTTTGCCGCTACGAGAGCACGAGACGCTCATCTGAGGAACAAATTTTGCAAGATATTACTGACAACCCTTCAAGCAGCATAAGGAAGCTCGCGACATAAAACAATGTTACAAAAAGAATTGTACATGAAACTCTAATAGAACAGTTACTTCACCCGTACCACGTTTAAAAATTACACTCTATATCTCCGACTGATTATCTCGCAAGACTTTAATACTCCAACTGTTTTTACAGCAATATAACTAAATTATTCTCACCTTATTCTGTTTACGAATGAGGCCGGTTTTACAAGAGATGGCATAATAAACTCACACAATTTATATTTTCGGGTTGATGAAAACTCGCATGCTATAATTAAAAACAAACACCAACAAAAGATGATTGTAAGTGTGTGGGGTGGCGTAATCGGAAATAACCCTATAGGTCGTTGCAAAGTAATAGATATCTGGTGGACTTGCACTGTCTTTATTTCTGTTGAATATCACGACGTTTCGGCTAGTAGTTATCTCTAGCCGTTTTCAGTTTCAACTCCGCGATGCAGCAGGTACAATTACAACAGATAGAGAAAAAATACTCCAAATAGTGGAAGATTTCTACAGCGCATTGTAGTACACCATTGACAATGACCTAACAAACATCCCAAATGTCTGCAATCAAGGCTCAGAAGATATACCAGAAATTTCATCATCAGAAATTGAAGTGGCCTTACAAGAAATAAAAAACAACAGAGCCCCAGGAGAAGATGGCATTGTTATTGAAAGTATTAAAGTAGGAGGGGAAAAATTAATAAATGCTCTCAAAGTCCTATTTAATAGATGTTTAGAGACTGGACAAATTCCAACTCCATGGAACAATGCCATAATGATAATCATGCATAAGAGAGGCGATCCCACCGACCTAAAAAACTACCGTCCAATCAGTCTCCTCTCCCACATGTACAAACTATTTATAAAAATAATAACAAGACGGTTGACTCCCAAATTAGATTTCTACCAACCTAGAGAACAAGCAGGTTTCAGATCCGGTTATGGTACAAACGACCACTTGCTAGTTATGAAAATGCTCATAGAAAAAACAGTGGAATACAACAAATCACTGGTCTTAATATTTGTGGACTACGAGAAAGCGTTCGATTCAGCGGACCAAAACAAAATATTTGCTGCACTAGCTGATTGTAGAGTGGACCACAGATATGCAGCTTTAATTAAGAGCATATATAATAGCGCAACAGCAACTGTGAAAGTCCATTCCAAAATAACATCTACATTTAGAATGGAACGTGGCATACGACAAGGTGATAACATCTCACCAAAACGACTTACAATGCTACTAGAATATTTGTTTAAAAAATTAGGTTGGGGGAACATGGGAGTCAATATAGATGGTGAACGATTAAACCACCTACGCTTTGCTGACGATATCGTGATGATTTCTGACAACATTGAAGAAGCCCAAGAGTTACTAAGGACACTGCGTCAGATGTGGTAGGTCTAAAAATTAACCGTACAAAAACTCAATGTATGACACTCTTAGTTCCAAGTAGCAACATATCCCTAAATGAATCTGAAATCGAGTATGTAACATCTTATAAATATTTAGGCCATGAACTGAGAATAAACCGAGATAACCAGACCTGCGAAATTCAAAGACGTATAACACTAGCATGGGCGGCAAGCTGAGAAAGGACGTATTTAAAAGCAATATACCGATTTGCTTGAAAAGAAATGTTTATGAACAGTGTGTGCTCCCTGTGCTCACGTACGGTGCAGAAACTTTAACACTCGCTAAGAAAAGTTGCGAAAAAATAAAGTGACTCAGCGAGCCATGGAGAGGTCGATGTTGGGAATAACACTGAGAGATAAAGTTCCAAATGTAATTATTAGAACTATGACAGGGATCAAGGATGCTATAGAAAGTATAACACATATGAAATGGAACTGGGCCGGACATGTGGCGAGAATGGAAGACGCTAGGTGGACTAAACGCATTATAGAGTGGCGTCCTAGGTTCCAGGCATTTAGAAGTAGGGGCAGACCTCCAACACGGTGGACGGATGATATCAAGAGAATCGCAACAAACTGGATTCAATCAGCACAAGATCGGGAACATTGGAAACGATTGAGGAAGACCTATATTCAGCAGTGGACGCTACAGGCTGTGTGATGATGATGACGTGGGTCCTATAATGAACATTTGCCAAAATAACATTTAAACATTTTCACTATTTTTCGATTTTAATTCTATTGTAAATTGATTGAGCCCCGATCAACCCGTTGAAAGTTTTCTTAGCTGACAATGTCTGAGCTGGAAATTTTTCAGTATAACATCTTCTTGCCTTCGAAGAGTAAGACAGCGCTTTCACATAACTTAAATCACACCAGCACACCCTACGCATTTTATTTTTACCTGTTTGTATTTAGCATTAGTAACTTTTGAGTTTTTTGCATAAAATCGATATATCTCGAAAGCTGGCAGCTTTATCGAAATGAATTAACAGCACCTCTTTTTAAGAGGAATGACCAAAATATTAAAAAATCAGTTTTTAGCTCTGTAAAATGACACCTGTCAAAAATTAGATGCAATGAGTGAGGCTGAAAATATATATCAGGCAAATAGGATTCAAGCTAGGATAAACGATGAATTGATCGAAAAAATAGAAGTAAATAATGGCATCCGACAAGGTGACTCTCTTAGCTCCCTACTATTTAACATCATCATGGACGAGTTGATAACGCAGGTGCGTAGATTGAAAGGGTATAAAATGGGAGACAGGGAAATCAAAATACTGTGCTACGCCGACGATGCAGTGTTAATAGCTGAAAGCGAAGACGATTTGCAAAGACTACAGCATCAACTTAACATAACAGGGAAAAAGTTTAACATGAATATATCAACATCAAAAACTAAAGCCATGACTACATCTAGAACACCACTCAGATGCAAACTAGAAATAGACAACAAAATTATAGAGCAGGAAATGAAGTTCAAGTATCTCGGAATAGAAATATCCGGATACGGGGATGTTGAAACGGAGGTGAAGGGACAAGCCATGTAAGCTGCAAGAACAGCCGCATGTCTTAACAGTACCATATGGAGCAACAAACATATAGGAATCGAAGTTAAATCCAGAATTTATATAACAGAAATAACACCCATACTAACATACACTGCAGAAACCAGACCAGAAATCTCGAAAACAAAACAAATACTGGAAACAACAGAGATGAGAGTGGTGCGCAGGATAGAAGTCGATAACATCAATGACTGGGTATTATAAAGAAAAAGGGAATGGAACGAACACATCAGCAGCATGACCGACGACAGAATAGTAAAGATCACGAGGGACAAATCACCAATAGGACATAGGAGTACCGGAAGACCTCGTAAACGATGGAGTGATAATCTCGCAATAGACTGAAACCAGGCAAAGAGATGAAGAATAACAAGCAAATTGCTTATAAATATATATATATATATATATATATATATATATATATATATATATATATATATATATATATATATATATATATATATATATATATATATATATATATATATAAGAAGGAAGAAGAAGAAGAAGAGTGTGGCTGTCCATTCCTGACGACTTTTCAGATGATATAAAACATCTACTGTAACATAGTTTAATGAGTCTTTATGGCCTCTATAAAATATTGAAATTTCATTAAATTATTCAAGTCGGTTGAAAATTTGGAGCCGATAAGGTAAATCGCTGGGAACTTTAGGAGTCTTTTTTTCTGTGACAAAGTTGGGTTATTTTGACCTCCCTGTATGTTCCGGAGTAATGCAGTATTGCAAGAGTTAAGCAAAGTAGAAAATATAATAGCTAATATATAAAGCCTTAATAAACTCAATTCACGCAACTTTTGCGAAACAAATTAGATCTTCTGCATGTTCATTTTAACACGAATTATTTGGTCAGAAGCAGACTAAAACAATTATCGTTGAAAAGTCATGTTCAAGCCACTACATGTGGTGAATTTCAACAAGTTATCCGCACAGTTCGCGGGCAGTTTTAGATGTAATCTAATTAAAATGAATTTCAAATAATTGGAACGTCAAATTAGTATCCTCGGTACTGAGTCTAGTCGATAAACTATTTTTTATGATTATGATTGACATTTATAAATCAAAATTGATGCCATTTGGCCAAACGCATTTTTGTCAGTTGATTATTAAATGATTTGTCAAATGTGTTGGGTTGCATCAAAAAAATCAGACCAGTAAATATAACAGTATATTGGCAATTAGTATGATTTCTGTAGATTGTTTTGTTTGTTATGTTAAAATCTTATAGAATCTTACAGAAATCATATTGAATGCCTATTTGCGGTCATATTTACTGGTGTGCCATTTGTGTCATTATTTTCTATAAAAAATGCAGTTGATAATCAAAAATAACATTCACATTCGGTCATATTTAATTCAACTTTCCATAACAAGAAAATATTTAATTTCTGCTCCTTCTAAGCATATTTGCTGTTTTATACAAGTTCTTCTGGACATCCCTATGTTGTGATAATATATACCTATAATACTGTGCCTACAGTTCACTCGTGAATATAAAGTTTTTCATAAGATCTTTTATTTGTATATGTATTACGGTATCTAAAATTGTATCTAAACTGAACAATTTTTACCTCTATAATCTCTGAAAATAAGAAAGAATAAATTTTTATACAGAGAACAATTGTGATTATAAATTAATTAAAAAATATCGGCGATAATATTAATAAGTATTAATGAATATGTCAGAATAAGTAAGTTGGTTTTCAGTTTGACATATATATATATATATATATATATATATATATATATATATATATATATATATATATATATATATATATATATATATATATATGTGTGTGTGTGTATGTGTGTGTGTTTATGAGGCTTTCACGGATTCCTCCGTGTGAGATGCAATAGCAGTAGATATATCCACATTATGCTGTTGTAGTCCTGAAATCACATTCAGCAAACGTACAACTATATGCAACTCAGTATGTAAATGAACTAAAATGCGAAATAGTAAATGCAAACTTCTCTCCATCATATCCTTTCTGTGTTAGAGGTTGCATAGTTAAATTGTTATAGAACACAATTCATCCTATTCCACCACCACGGATTCCTCCGTGTGAGCATAATGTGGATATAACCACTGCTAATGCATCTCACACGGAGGAATCCGTATAAACATATATACGCCATCCGGCGAGAAGTCGGCGTTGTGTTGCATGCTTCCTTCCGATCAGTCCTTTGCACAGCCAGGTGCATGTTGGTACCCTGATGAGTCTAGAGAGAGACGAAACATGTACCTCTGCCGTATTACTGTGGCGGTGAGGGTAAGCTTTGACTTTCTTCTCGGTATGGTGGTACAGGCAGGCCACCATCTCGATGGTGGTGGAATAGGATGAATTGTGTTTTATAACAATTTATTCTATCTGTGCAACCTCTAACACAGAAAGGATATAATGGAGAGAAGTTTTCATTACTGTTTCGCATTTACTTCATATATATATATATATATATATATATATATATATATATATATATATATATATATATATATATATATTTGTACCTTAAACCTTTTGTTAAATATTTTTTTTAATATTTTTTTGGGTATAGGTTTTTCCATTAGAGAATCAAACGACTACAATTTTTCTGACGTTTCGCTCTACATAATGAGCTTCTTCAAAGACCTGGTATATTTATTTTGAATCTTGAAATTAGCTTTCAAGACTCCAAAAGGGCACCTTCACCCAGTGATTTACCTTATCGGCTCGAAGTTTTGAACCGACTTGTATAATTTAACGAAATTTTAATATTTTATAGAGCCCATAAAAACTCATTAAAGCATACTAAAGTAGATGTTTTCGATCATCAGAGAAGTCAGGAACAGACTTGCAGCCACACTCGTTTGGCCTAATTTTTGACATTTTAAAGAGCTGATAACGGCGATGAGGACACTCCCAGGAGAGCACGAGATCCTCACGTAGAAGAAGAAATTTTGCAAGATATTGTTGACAACTCCTCAAACAGCATAAGAAAGCTCGCGACACAAAACAATGTTACAAAATGGATTGTACATGAAACTCTAACAGAATAGTTACTTCATCCGTACCACGTTGAAAAAGCACACGCTATGTCTCTGGATGATTATCCCGCAAGACTTCAACACTCCAACTGGTTTATACAGAAACATAATCTAAATCTAAATTTTTGAAACTTATTTTGTTTACCGATAAGGCCGGTTTTAGAAAAGATAGCATAATAAACTCAAATAATTTACATTTTTGGGTTGATGAAAACCCGCACGTTATAATTCAAAACAAACCACAACAAAGGTTTATAGTAAATATGTAGGCTGGCATCATCGGAAATAACTCTATAGGATCATTTCTTTTGGAAGGAAGACTCAATGGTTAGATTTATTGACAATTTCTGCAGCAAAATTTAAATAATTTATTGGAAAACCTACTTCTTGATAGAGAAATGCAAATGGGGTACATACATAATGGTGCTCCACCTCATTGTATAGTACATTAACATTTAACTAAAGTTTTTGGCCCTCGATCGGTCGATGTGGGTCTGTTTTATGGCCACCAAGGTCTTCAGATCTAAATTCGTTAGACTTCTACTTCCGGGGACATCTAAAAGAACTAGTTTATTTAACACCAGTAAATACTAGAGAAGAACTACTAGCATGAATAACACAGCATTCTAACGATATTCATAATAATTCCAGGATATTATTTGCAGTGCAACAGGAAAATATTTAAAGAATAAGAACATGTATTGAAGTACGTGGAGCCCATATTGAACATTTGAACGTTTTCACTATTTTGCATTTTAATAACATTGTAAATTAATTGAGCCCCGATCCATCCATTGAAAGGTTTCTGGACTTTACAATGTCTGAAATGGAAATCTGTCAGCATAATATCTTCTTGCCTTCCTGCGTATCTTATTTTTACCTATTTGTGTTTAACATTAGTAAGTTTTGAATGTTTCGCATAAAAACTGATTTATCTCGAAAATCACCAGTTACACGAAACAAATTAAAAGTACCTTTTAAAACAGGAATGGCCAAAGTGTTTTTTGGTTGATTCAGAATAATTTTGATTGAAATAGGTATTTTTACGGAATTGAAAACATTGCGCGATAAACTAGATATCATGATTAGTACTTAGTTTAGATTATATGGATTTGGAGATTATTCCATTTAAAGACGAGACAAAAAACACAAAATAAAGTTTTTTCAAAAAAATGGACCTCTTTCGAAAAAAAGAGACTAATGATAATAATAAAAAATATTCTAAAAATTTTTATACATATACAAATAATCTTAACCTCTTACTTGTAGATGCCGAGGTGACTTCATTTCCTAGTAACGTCTCCCAATTTGCACCACTTTATTTAATTTTTTGCCAAGTTTTTAGCGCGTGGTCATGTTTTCTTTTAATTTGACAGTATTTCAGCAATGTTATTATTTCAAGTCTTCCTAGGTCCTCCTCTACGATTTTTTACTCCTGTGATTGCTTTGTACAACAATTACTCTAATTAGGTGTAATCCCGTTTAAATTTCTTTCTGTCTATTATTTCTTTCAACGATTCAACTTTAAGATTTATTCTAATATCCTCATTTCTCCTTTTTTCTGTACTGGAAGTATTATTAAATAATCTTATCTTTTTGTTCATGTAGTACATAGACGTTTCACTGTTTCGTTATTTGCTCCTTTGTTTTCTAAGCTCTTCAAAATTTGTTGCCTACTGACCTTATCAAAAGATTTCTCCAAGTCAAGAAATCATAGAAATATGTTTTCATTCTTCACAGGTTTTTTCTCTATTATTTGCTATAGTGTAAACGAATGGTTCTATGAGCTCTCTTCTTCCATACTATCAAGTTATTTGTCCAAAATTATTTCATATGCTTTTAATGCTGAAAAACACCACATTTTTTTGCTTCTCCTTTTTGACGTATTGGTAGGATTATACAGGGATAGTTTTCCTTAGCCACGCCATATGTAATTAAAAATTTTGAAGGTGAAGACAAATTATTACTAAATAAATTAAATAACTAACAGTACTCGATGTAATCTAGCTACACGAAAAAGTATCATAAATAAAATCATCATTACCACAGTTTATGTATTTGGGTATTATGGGTTAATAAGTTTCTATTTTTTTATATATTTGAGGTAGACTTCCAGAATTTCAATTCCATACAAAGTTTGTAAATTAAGAAATATAATTTTTTTTATTCAAATAGAATTACCATTCAATTTTATATTAAAAAATAACGTTCCTCGAGCTAATTTTTCAATCTTGAAAACACGAAGAAGTCACAAGGATTCAGTTTGGCAAATAAGGCGGCTTAGGAGCTCCAAGAATACTGTTAGTAGCCAAATATTCGTTTACTGAAATTGTTGCGAAAGGTTTTGTGCAACCATTTGATTGGTCAAAATTTTATGAACAATAGTGGAAGTCAAACTCAACTTTGTCCCAATCATTCTGTCACCCAACGATCTGAATGAAGAAGATTATGTCTTCATGTTCAGCGGTTCTTGAAATTGAAGGCCTTCCAATGAGTTGTTTATCTTCTATCAACTTTCTTCCGACGATTTATTTAAACCCCCTAAGAACCTTTTACAAAATACTATATCCATAGACCAGCTGAAGTCTTGCAAAAGTTTCCGTTGCATTCTGCCCAGATCTGAAGCAAATCCTAGAAACACACCTAGAACGTACTAGAAAAACTGTTTCACAAAAAAATAAACATGGACCACACAATTACTCTAGCAGATGAAAATTCGTACTGAAGGTGTATTACATGAGCACTTACTGCCTCTCCAAGTTCCGTGTCCTACATGTTGCCAAATCGAACGCTATGTTGCCTGTCTCATTAATAAATTTACACACCCCATATATTTACGGGAAATTTGCCGCTTACTAGTAAAAGAATTTTTTTTTCCAAATTTTAATTTTAAATAAAAATATCAATTTTAGAAGTTTTCGATTAATAAACAAACATGTATCATGTAAATAGTGTTCAAGTTCATGTCGCTATTTAAAATATAACGTGAAGGCATAGTTTCAATACCTTCTATCGGGGACTAGCTCTGTAGGTATCGTAATCATCTGCCTTTTCCGCTACGTCACATTATATGCATCTTACATAATAACATCTTTACAGTATTAAAATTATATTTTATTTATAAAAAAGTTAATTCTCAAAGATTTCTTGATCAATTAGAACTAAAGTCTGCTAAATAAATATAAAAAACCTCTTTGCCACCCAAGTGGCTTCAAGATCAATTTATTTAAACTTCTGAAAACTTTTTATGTCCTATTGTTTTGAGTTCTAAAAGTCTTAATTTTGATTTATGAGCGCCATTTTAAAGTACTAAACTGAATTTTAATACAGTCAACTAAAAGAAAAATGAGTTTTAGGTGGAATTGTTTACAAAAATATTTCCGTTGTATGTTAAAAGGAATGTTAACATTTTTAAAGCTAAAAGGCCTTTTTTATAACCAAATATTTGTTAAAAATTTTTTACTGTTATTACAATTTTAGTTTACGAAATTTTGATTCAAACTAACTCAAAATATTTCAAGTCAACTCATGCATAGGGTTTTTTAATCGACTTCTAGGAGGTTCTCAATTCGTCGACTATGTATGTTTTTTTTATGTATGTACACCGATTGATTACTCCGGAACGACGGCACCGATTTGAATAAAATTTTTTACGTTATGTTCAGGAAGTTGCTGCGGTGGTCCCATATTTTATCAGACGAAATTGGTGCAGTAATATCCAAGATGGCGCTGACAATATATTAATTTTGTTCGATTTTCTCCAAAATTAGTATGGGAGAATTTTTGAGGTCATACACAACGAATCTGAAATTTTTTTAAAAAAATTCAATATGGCGGATCCAATATGGCGGACAAGAAAATTTAATTTTGTCGGATTTTCTCTAAAATTCGTGTGGGGGAGTTTTCAGGGTCGTACATAAATAATCTAAAATAATTTTTTAAAAATTCAATATGGCGGATCCAATATACTAGACGAAAAAATCAATTTTGTCCGATTTTCTTCAAAATTGGTACGGGGGAGTTTTCGAGATAGCACATAACGAATCTGAAATTATTTTTTTAAAATTCATTATGACGTATCCAAGATGGCAGATTAAAAATTCTATATCTCCCGAATCTGTCTAAAATCAGTATTGGGGTATTTTTGTTAGTGTTAATTATGAATTTAAAATATTTTTTGAAAAACTCAATCTGGCAGATTCAATATGATGTCATAAAAATTTTACATTTTTCAATTTTCTCCCAAACTGATATAGGAGGTTCTTGAAAGTGTAAATTATGAATTTAAAATTATTTTTTCGGTATTTAATATGGCAAGTCCAAGATAACGGACTAAAAATTTTACCTTTTTCGATTTTGTTCAAAGGTGGAACTAAATCGTTTTTGAGGATGTAAATAGCGAATATAAGTCTAGAAATTTTAAATTTCTGGATTTCATACAAAATTGGTACTAGGGGGCTTTGAAGAGTTTAGATTTAAATTAGATTAAGACTTAAAATAATTTTTTTGAAATTCAGTATAGCGGATGCAATATGGTGGGTTGAAAATTTTACTTTATTCGCATTTTTCCAGATTTGGTATTGAGGGTTTTCGGGGTAATGTATTACGAATATGAAGTTAATTTTTTACAACTCTTAGGTTGCTAAGATACAATATGAGAGATAGAAAATTTTACATATTCCGATTTTGTCTAAAATTGATATTGTGAGGTTCTTGAAGCGTATACAAACTCAATATGCACTATAAAATATATCGAGCTAAGAAATTTACATCTCAGGTTCTTTAAACATCGATATTGGAAAGTTTTGGGGCCTATATTACCAATTAAAAATTAATTTTAATTTTAAGATAGTAGATTTATTATGACAGACTAAATATTTGTTTGGCGCAATTTTACTAGTATTTGGCAAACTCTAAGAACCAAAGAATTTTTAGTGGTTTCTTTTTAGGGTGATTTACAACTTTGGATAAAATGAGTACTTTTTGCCACCTTGGAGTCATTGCGAGGTACACTAATCTCGATTAGTACTTAGTTCAAATAATTTATGGATATCATAATGAATTCTAAAACTAAAAATAGAAAAATAAAATTTTTATAAAAAAATTGAACCGACTTCTAAAAGTGCGTTAAAAAGTGAAAAAAAACTAGAAATTTTTATATGAAATTGAACTTTTTGAAGTCGGCGCCAAATTATTTGTAAATTAAATAAAAAACTACTAATATATACAAATTATGGTAAGAAAACAATTACAAATAAAGTATTTTTAATCTGTTTATGCAAATCACATTTTGTCAGGTATTAGTTTGGCGCCGACTTTAAAAAGTTCAATTTCATATTAAAATTTATAGTTATTTTTCACTTTTTAACGCACTTTTAGAAGTCGGTTAAATTTTTTTATAAAAATTTTGGTATATTTAGGATCAGACCTAGAGGTTTTGTTAAAAGAAATTTTAAACCCGAAAGTTGTAAGTTTTTTTCCATATTAAATTTTTAATTCATTTGAACAAACAGTGAGGTATCGTAAAGTTGAAAAACAAACATCTTGTATATTCTCTGCTAGAATGAAAGTTATTTTCCTCCTGACTTCAAAAATGTATAATAAGTTAGTATTCCGATTAGCCGTAATTTAAATATTTAAGTCTGAATTATTAATAAACTGATATAAAAAAAATGTTGCCGGGAAAACAAATGATTTATTTTAATTTACATTGTGACGTTTTAATATGATTTGGAATACTTATTAAATTAAATAATATGCATTTTCAAACTGGTACAGAAAACATTTAAAGATGGGTTATTTAGAAGAAGAAAAACATCAAATAATACAATAATAGTAACAAAGAATAAATTGGGAAAATCTCTCTCCACAATTATTAACACATTTAAAAATATTTTTTCTCTCATTTTATCAATAATAGAGTTTGAAATAAAATCGCCGCGACCTTGGTTAAGCCATATTACCGTACGTTCAATTTTTTCCTCAAATATTCCCAAAAGTTATATCGGTTGTAAAGATACTTAGAAACTGGCATCACATTGTGCGGCGGTGCACCATCTTGTTAACAAATCAGACTATTGTATTGGTGAACTAGGATCTTTTACATTACTTTCAATTAAATTTATATATCGCTCATCATTTAAATTTCTATTTAAAATAACTTGCCCAATAATCTTCTTTGCCAACATGCCACACCAAACGTGAAATTATTGCCGACCCTGTATTTTTACGACCTGTATTTTGTGCCTAATAATATTTATGCTTTCTTTTGAATATACCAGATGTCGTGAATGGTGCTTCGTCTGTAATAATAACTTTATTTCGGAACTCCCCATCTTGCCCAATATGGCACATCATTTCTAAGGAATATTGTAACCGCTACATCATATTTTCTTCACTGGCATAAATAAGGATGATATTTGTAAATTTTATACCAAGATTTATTAAAATATGATGCGACTTCCGGAATAGATCTTTCCAGATCTTCTAAAAATTACATCAACTAATAATAATTTGTTTTAAAATACTAGAGAGCAATATTATCTTGAAAATAAAGTAAAATATTTCTATCATATTCTTCATTTCTAACTACGATTTCGGTTTTTCAACCAAGATTTTTCATACCGTCATATTTATTGACGGTATATCTTCCTATACTAGTAGATGGTACTCGACGACCAGGATATATATTACGGTATTCATGTTGTACTCTAGATACATTTTTATTATTCGAATAAAAAACAATCTGTCTGATGTTTTTCTTTTTCCGAATAACCCATGTCTAAACGTGCATTAGTCAATATAATGTGTCAAAATAATAAATATTCGAAACCATATTAAAACGTAGCAATAAAAATTAAAATGAAGCATTTATTCTCTAGGTCTTCTCGTTTTTTTTTATAAAAGCTTATTAATAATTTAAACTTAAACCTAGTCCAAATACTAAGTTATTATACATTTTTGAAATCAGGAGAAACATAACTTTTACTTTAGCAAAGAAGATACACTGTGTTCCATTTAAAGAAATTAAAATTTCTTTTGTTTCTCAACTTTATGATGGATCTCTGTTTTTGTAAACAAATTTCAAAGATAATATGAAAGAAATCGTATTTAAATTTTTTTCCATTTTTTATAAGCCTCTAGGTATAGTTTTAGATATAAAAAAATCCTGTACATAAAGTCAGCAAAACAAATTGCAAGAATCAAGACATCGCCAGGATAATAATTTAATGCAGTTGTGAAGGAAAAAAATTTGTCGTTTATAGTTTTTAAAAAATATTGCATGTTTTCTTAACTTATTAAGTTATAAACACGTAACGCAATTAGTATTAAACAAAAACTAGCCTGCTAGGAATTTGCTGTTAGTTTTCCGTGACGGAATGACAACGCACGGAATTCTGTCGAGACTGATTTCGCTATGTATTCGCGATTACTTTTAGGTGAAAATCCTGAGAAGTCTCTGCATTCACGAATAATTCTCGAAAATTACCAAGGCCAGAAACCAGATCTCGGAAACCCTTATATACAACCGCAAATTCTTACAGTGTATTAGTGGTCGACACATGGAATCAACCGTTTGTGTTGCAGGGGCAGATCCAGCCCCTTTTTTTGGAGGGGGGAGTGATATCAGAAAGCAAGCGAAAGCAAGTTGACGGGGGGGGGGGGGGGGTAGACCAGCAACATTCCCATTTCAAGTGTAAATGGCAGGGTCGGGTTTATTTTATAAATTTACTGCCACAATAAAATTTCTGATAGTTCAATTTAATTTCTGTCAATGAGCAAAGAACCTTACAGTGTGTCCTTGTTTGTGCTTGTTTTTATATATTATTATATGAGGTTAGTGAGATACCCAAAAGATGTAGCTACCACATCTATATTTATTCCAAAATCGTTAAACCAGAGCATTTTTTCCTGAACGAAAAACTTATTACGATGAATGTTTATGATGCCTTAAAATATCAATATCTAGATAATAATGTTAAAAACTCTATTTAGATGTGTTCCAACATGACAGAAGTTGGAAAATCTACTATGTACCGAATACTGAATGAAAAAAAACGACTGGAATTATTAGTACTCCCAAGCCACATTTGATCACAGACAGACGAAAAATCCCGTTGGAAGAAGAGACATAAACTACAATAAAAGAAGTTTTACATACATTTTATTATGAGAAGCAGATCCCAACCGTCGACAAAATTCTAACTAAAATCAATGAAGATCGGGATTTACCTGAAATTAAAAGAACTGAGCTCTGGAAATTGCTCAGAGAACTTAATTTTTCCTAGGAAAAACCAGATAGGAAAACTTCTGTTGGAGAAGGAAATATTTCTCTCAAGTAAAAGGTAGAGTTGCTAGAAATAACACAACTTACAAAATTAGTAATTTAACTGAACTTTTGAAAGAATTTTTTAAATAAAGTTACTGCAGAAAATTGGGAAAAATCCATATATTAAAAGAATAAAAGAAAATATAGAAACTCGATCTCATGATCGGTGAGATAGCGGAACCAATTATAATTAATTTGAGCCAAGATAGATAGATACGTAATATATACCAGCGTAAACACAATTTATTATTTAAATTTTCTGTAACATAAAAACTAATTACATCTGAATGCCTTTTCAGTGTCTAATTGTAATTCTGCAGATGGTTTAAAAAATAAATAAACTGAAACGTCCAGTGTCCTAAAAATGTTTTTAATGAATAATAAAATGACCGATAGCCGAAAAAAAAATTTTAATATTTTATGGACGAATTTATTTTTTTATATAGGTTTAACTTCTTGTATTTTTGACAATGGGTATTTTGAAAGTATTTAAATTATAGCATAGAATTTTTTGAGAGAAAAAGGCTACGTTTTAGTCTGAATGTGCCTAAAACGGTTTCTATGCCAAAATTAAAAATAAAAAAATACAGTTGTGAATTGTGTTAAATATGTCAAAATTATCTACATTTTCTAATGTATGTGAATTACTAAGAAATCATAAGAAATAAAGTTATGTTATAAAATCTTTTTATTTTAAGTTTATTACCGAAAATAATATTGTATAATAATATGTCATAAATACTTATTGATAAAATAAACCTCCTTCCGACACCTACAACAAGGTTGAAAATCCTTTTTAACACTTCACACATCCAAATATCTATTGTTATCGAACCCAAATAGTTCATTATTATAGACCGGTATTTTTGATTATAAAATTTCTAAGCCAAAATATATGTGTTGATTTTTCCAAAGACACCGGACTAAAAAATACAGGTAGTTTGCGAAGAAAAAAGGCTAAAAAATGATTAATTACTCTCTCTAGTTCTTGAGTAAACTATAGTATACGAGGCAAAATCGGATCTATTTTCTTGAACTGAAAGCTCTTGGGGGGGGGGGGGGCGATCG
This sequence comes from Diaprepes abbreviatus, assembly GCA_034092305.1. Taxonomy (NCBI): domain Eukaryota; kingdom Metazoa; phylum Arthropoda; class Insecta; order Coleoptera; family Curculionidae; genus Diaprepes; species Diaprepes abbreviatus. The sequence continues at coordinate 7,071,214 of JASJET010000090.1, read as the reverse complement.
ATCGCCCCCCACCGCCCCCCATCCTTGGATCCGCGCACCTGTTGTGGGAATGGAAAATCTTGAAGAATAATTAAATCTTCAGGAATAATAAGATGAAATCAATCGTGACGTATTTCAACACACAACTAATTTGCTTGGATGGATGGCGAACTTTCGTAGCAATTACGGGTACAAAATATTAAATTAAATTCCTTCATAGGTAGTGTTGGCAGGGATAAATGGAAATGTGATTTTCCGTGAATAATTCTCAGTGATTCATCGAGCCTCGCGACTAACTCTCTCTGCCATAAATGCAGTCCTAATCTCCTTCCGGAAAATGTTTCTCTACAAACTCCTAAAAAATCACTTCTTTCGCGAATAAGTCAAGAAATTCTAGAGCGAAAAATTCTGCAAGTTCACTACTAATTGGCCCAGGAAGGACAGCAAATTTTCTTTATTAATTCGCGCGCAGTAAATGAAGTCTTACTCTCTTTCCAGGAGGTGTTTTGCTGCCAATCTTCAAAAAATCGCTTCTTTCGTGACCAATTCGGAAAATTCTATCATCAATAAACCACTCCAGCAATGAAGAAATAATGGTACCACAAAAAGCTGCAGATTTCTACATTGTCATAATTTTTACTAAAAATGAATTACAATTTTGAAAATGATAATTATTTTAGAAAAGAACAGTATGGTACTATTTACTTGTTAATTATATTAAAGGATGTGCTAATACCGACTCATATTGGGATCGCCTGCCGAGAGGGTATGGTCATTATGTGACAAATAAGGTATCCGAATTTTGACTTTCTTTGCATAGAGATGGATAAAGGAATAGTTTGAGGTCCCAATGGGCGCATCGGTAAGTATGCAGCCATGCACCTGTCTCTATTATTCAGTTAGAAAGTAAGCGTGCTGCATATAAAAACTGTGTGACGTAGCAAATAAGTACAAGTGCATTTTGTAAAAATTCATTTTTAAGCTGCATGAGTGCCGATATTTTAATTTTGAAAAATAAAAAATATTCAAGAAAGTAAGTACTATTGATATTTTAATCTATCATTATTATTTCACCAGCCAATAATTTGCAATAACGCGAAAAAAAAATAAGTAACATACGTATTATATTTCATTAATTTTTTTTAATAATAAAAAGAATTGTTGCTCGGTGTTGTTTAGTCACTAAATTAAAATAAGTTGATAAAATTATTCATTGTGTAACAAATTCAGCAAAAAAATTCTTGCTCATTTTGCAGTTTTACACCAAAAACGGATAATAATCTATGTTTAGCGAATCTGTAAAGCTATTTAATATTTAATATATTCAATCCTAGATACTTTTATTAATTTTTTTTTCAGTACACCCTAATCAGCTATTATTCATAAAATGAAATGAATACTGAATTTTTGAATAATTCAAAAAATTAAGCAAGAAATTGAGGATTAGATCCACAAAACTGTCGTGTGGTGCTCGGTTGTGGGCATCAAATAAATTATATCAAGTTTCACAATTATGCTATCAAAACTGCTAAATTGTACATCAGCATGTATAGCTGATATAACATGTCAGGAACTGTGCACAACTATCTATGCATGGCAAGGATATCATAGAGGATCTGGTTTTGGCAATTTGATTACTATCGGGAGAAGCCCAAGAGGCGTCGATAAGCAAATAAAAGAATCTCGACGTTTGTTTTCCAAAAAATGCTTAAGAGAAAAAACAATAAAATATATGAAATGTCAACTTCTGATCCATTTTAACCCGCTGATTTCAAATTTAAGACAACAAAGCTTGAAACCATTTGGATTTCTTTCAACTACACGAAAGCTATGATAGTGGCACCTCAATCTAATTGATATTAAAAAATGTAATATTTGTAATTTATGTTATCTTAACTACAATTCTTGTGTTATTACGTACATATTACTAGCTTGTATCCCAATCTTAAAAAACAAAAAATTTGTTTTCAAATACGAGTTAAATGAGATTTAGAAGGTATTTGTCACTATCATTCAAATTCATTTAATGTTACAGGTATTGTCAGAAAATTTTGCAATAAATAAATTTTTCCCATCTTCAACACTAATATTTATTTAATAAAATTTGCATGTTATTCGTGTACAAAACCAGTCACTTATTTTTTACGCTACACATTTGCAGAAATTTCGCAAAAGAATATATTTTTAAAAATTTTTTTGTAAAATTTTCATTCAATCCTGAAAAAGTTTTGCTATTAATTTTATTAAAAATTTGCATTGTTCAACACATTTTTCAAACAGTATGTACAATCAGTGCTTTCATTTAAATCACTTGATTATAGAATTTATTTTTTTGCACGAAATTTTTGCAAAAATTTATATATCTAATTTTGATTACAATATCGTGTTCAGCAACTTCAAAAACTTAAGTAAAAAAATCTGTCGATTGAACATATCGAGGAAAAAATTGATTTAGAAATAAAAAATAGCACTTTATATCTCAAAAATATGACGTTTGCAGACCAACATTGATATGATCTTTTCAAATCTTTCAAGATTTCCATCCTTAAGTAATAACATGCAGTTATGGAACACTTTGTACATATTTAAACTAAGGTTTCTATGAAGGTTCACACCCTATATTTTTTCAAATACACTCAGACCCGTGCGAGACCGGCGGCGGCGCTTGAACCCAGGACTTTTCGGATGCGGAACAAGTTACTAAACTACTACACTATCGAGACTGGCACCTAATATTCTAATTTACATAATATTTAGAATTTCAAAATTTTTTTGCAAATTACAATATAATTATAATTTTTTTAATTTTAATTATTGTTCGAATATTTAAATCACTTTTTAGAAATATATCTTTATTGCCAAAAAAAATACTACAAATAATTGCATTTTAAAAACCTATTGATACTTAAAAGTCGTACAAAAAAATAAAATGTATGCAATCTCGTCCAAAAAAAAAATATTTAATAATATTTTGAAAATTAACTTGGGTAGTAAGATGCTTCATTTTTATAAGAAATGTAAAAATTTTTCCAAAAAAAAAAATAATATTTAATACAAAATTTAAATCTCGAAAAGAAAAATTTTTTAAAATATTTTTTATTAACCTTTTTAGGGAATGCTAACTCATGCTTTTCTTAGGTATATTATAAATACTTTGTATAAACATTAGACACTAAAATAATATTTATTGTGATTTTTTCTTTTCAACTTACCTAAAATTCATTCTCGCACACAATTAAGCACGAGAACCATAAATCTAAAGTCATTATAGAAAACTTATAATTTATATTTAGTCCTTAATCTAAAATTGTCTATAAATCTACATTAGAAAGTTTATTTAACCAAAAAAAAAGTTTCAACTCCAAACAAGAGTCCCAAAAAAGTTCTGCGAAAGTTCGCAAAGTTAGCGCGCCACCGGAAAACCGAGCATAGCGCGTTGCAGGAGAAATTCCAAAGTCCGACAAAATGCTAAAAACAACTGAAAGCTAGCAGTCGGCGCGCGGGCCAAAGATAAGAGGCAACGCAAGCGCTCTCTATCGGCGGCCCTACCCAGCATCCGAAGACGCGTACACGATACATGCACTTCAAGGGTAATTAAGTTTTGCCGTCCTGTGACGTGTGTAATGAACCTATCACGAATATAAAAGGTTTATAACATTATTCAGGAAGTTTTACGATGAAATTGCTTTTGAGAAGCCACTACTGGGTAAACTTTATAGGTTTTCGAATATTCTTTCCTCGATTTGTTTAGTTTAGTGTGCAAAATTGTATAAAATTCTAGATTCAATCAGTACCGTAACTAAACTTTTATTTGCCCGGTGCAAGCTTCTATAACTGTGCCTTTAAAAAATATTCTAATCTTACTCGGCTCTTATAATAAGCTATAAAAAAATCTATCACATATAGATATATATATATATATATATATATATATATATATATATATATATATATATATATATATATATATATATATATATATATATATAGATAAATTTTTGTCCGTGTAATTTAAAATAAAATAGAATAAAATCTTGGCTAAGCGGACGTGAAATTTGTCAATCCACATCATTCTCGTGTCAAAAAGTTCGGAGCACTCCAAAGTATGGAAAAACTTGGGGTCCGAAAGATGGCGACAGCGCTGTTTCGTCCTAATATGGGACTCGTCAGGCCTCCGCAGTCGGTACAAAACATTATCTCACCTTTGCATCCTATAAAGCTGAATTTAAAATCAAAAACAGCAAACAAGACGGCAAAGGCGACATCTCGATGGTTCACTTGATAACACAAGAACTACACAAATTAACAAAGTTTATAAAAACAGAAATATATACAATGGTTGCCAGTACCGAATAATGTGACCCCTATCTTTTGGGTAGCGCGTTTCGTGTACTCGATTGTATATATTTCTGTTTTAATTCATCGTCGCGCCACCGAAAGGCGGTTTTTATAAAATTTGTTAATATGTGTGGTTCTTGTATTATCAAGTGAACCATGGAGATGTCGCCTTTGTTATCTTGTTTGCTGTTTTTGATTTTAAATTCAGCTTTATAGGAATGCGGTGGCCTGACGAGCCCCATATTAGGACGAAATAGCGCTGTCGCCATCTTTCGGACACGGAGTTTTTTCCGCACTTTTTAACACGAGAATGATGTGGATTGACAAATTTCACATTCGCTTAGCCAAGATTTTATTCTAATTTATCTCATTTTTCTCTCTCATTCTAATTACTTATATATATATATATATATATATATATATATATATATATATATATATATATATGTAATCGAAGGTTCTCGGGTATCCCGTGTATATGCTGAGTCCCTCTCAGGACTGTAAGGCAGCTGACGTTTCGGTAAAATCTCATTTACCATTTTCAGAGCTCACTGTATGGCGTCTACGAGCGAATTGACGCCTGCGACTCCGGTGTTGTCGGTACCGTGTGCGCGTCGGACGTGTTCGTTTTCCGAATGGTTCCGGACCATCAGGTGGCGTGACCTGCTGCGCGTCATCGGCCCTGTTGCCAGTGTTTATGGTTGCGTTGCCGAGGGACCTTACAGATCCAGAAAATTATCACAAAGAGATGAACATACTGCAGGAAGCCCTAACAAAGAACGGTTATAAAAAAGAACATATAGACAAGGTTCTAAAAAATAAACACTTGGCCCCAAAAAATGGCGAAAACCAAGAGAATAGCTCCAAGGCTTTTGTTCCTTATGTAAGACGCACCACAGACAAGATCGCAAGAATTCTCAGGAGACACAACATTGAAACCATTTTCAACACAGACCGTAAAGTAAAAGATCTCTTGCCAACACCTAAAGAAAGAATCCCTCTGGAAAACCAGGGAGTGTACGAAATTCCATGCGGAGAGTGCAGCTCATCTTACGTAGGCCAAACCAACCGTAAAATAAGCGCCAGAAGAGACGAACATATAAACGCTGTCAAGCAAAAAACAACTTCTTCTGCTCTGGCCCAACACTGGTTAAACACAGGACATAAGATAAATTTCTCGGGAACAAAAATGCTATCGAGATGTGAAAACCTGTCCACAAGGGTTATAAGGGAGGCTATTGAAATTGCAAAGAGGCCCAACAAATAGCAGAGATGATAGCCAATGTGTGCCTAAAACTTGGAGAAATCTGCTTACAAAACATCAACCAGTACCACTTAGTAACGAAAGAGATTACAACTCGGCAACGCAACCACAAACACTGGCAACAGGGCCGATGACGCGCAGCAGGTCACGCCACCTGATGGTCCGGAACCATTCGGAAAACGAACACGGTACCGACAACACCGGAGTCGCAGGCTTCAGTTTGCTCGTAGACGCCATACAGTGAGCTTTGAAAATGGTGAATGAGATTTCACCGAAACGGGGACTCAGCACATACACGGGATGCCCGAGAACCTTCGATTACACGTCACACCCGTGAGAATATCCGACATAACATATATATATATATATATATATATATATATATATATATATATATATATATATATATATATATATATGAAGTAAAATACGAACAGTAAATGCAAACTTCTCTCCATCTTATCCTTTCTGTGTTAGAGGTTGCACAGTTAGAACAAATTGTTATAAAAAGCAATTTATCCTATTTTACCACCATCGAGATGATGGCCTACCTATACCACCATACCGAGAAGAAAGTCAAAAACTTACCCTCCCCGACACAGTGATACGGCAGAGATACATGTTTCGTCTCTACTAGACTCATCAGGGTACCGACATGCACCTGGCTGTGCAAAGGACAGATCGGAAGGAAGCATGCAAATACTGAACGCGGCTTCGCCGACCTCCCGCCGGATGGCGTATATATGTTTATGCGGCTTTCACGGATTACTCCGTGTGAGATGCAATAGCAGTGGATATATCCACATTATGCCGTTGTAGTGCTGAAATCACATTCAGCAAACGTACAACTATATGCAGCTCCGTGTATAGAATGAAGTAAAATACGAACAGTAAATGCAAACTTCTCTCCATCTTATCCTTTCTGTGTTAGAGGTTGCACAGTTAGAACAAATTGTTATAAAAAGCAATTTATCCTATTTTACCACCATCGAGATGATGGCCTACCTATATCACCATACCGAGAAGAAAGTCAAAAACTTACCCTCCCCGACACAGTGATACGGCAGAGATACATGTTTCGTCTCTACTAGACTCATCAGGGTACTGTATTTGCATGCTTCCTTCCGATCTGTCCTTTGCACAGCCAGGTGCATGTCGGTACCCTGATGAGTCTAGTAGAGACGAAACATGTATCTCTGCCGTATCACTGTGTCGGGGAGGGTAAGTTTTTGACTTTCTTCTCGGTATGGTGGTATAGGTAGGCCATCATCTCGATGGTGGTAAAATAGGATAAATTGCTTTTTATAACAATTTGTTCTAACTGTGCAACCTCTAACACAGAAAGGATAAGATGGAGAGAAGTTTGCATTTACTGTTCGTATTTTACTTCATTCTATACACGGAGCTGCATATAGTTGTACGTTTGCTGAATGTGATTTCAGCACTACAACGGCATAATGTGGATATATCCACTGCTATTGCATCTCACACGGAGTAATCCGTGAAAGCCGCATAAACATATATATATATATATATATATATATATATATATATATATATATATATATATATATATATATATATTTAATTTATTTTTGTATCTTAAACCTTTTTTAATATTTTTCTGGAATTCTTTCTTGGGTATAGGTTTTTTAATTGAAAATCAAAAAATGAGAATTTTTCTGACGTTTCGCTCTAACATAGTGAGCTTCTTCAAAGTTATTTTATGCTCGAACAAAGCTACTTTCAAGATTCGACATATAAAATGACTTTGAAGAAGCTCACTATGTTAGAGCGAAACGTCAGAAAAAGTGTCGTTTTTTGATTTTCAAATAACCTATACCTAAGAAAGAATTCCAGAAAAAAAAATATACACATATATATATATATATATATATATATATATATATATATATATATATATATATATATATATGTATATATCGGTTTACAAGGTTCGACGTCTTCCTATACCCAATCGCCATTTATCTCGGTCTGTCAAGAGATTTTCTTCCAGTTCTCAATCTCTCACCTCTCGGCTGATTCCTTCTCTCTAACTTAGACGTGGTCTTCCTCGTTTCCGTCTTCCATGGGGTGCCCACTCTAGGATCTGTTTCGCCAGTCTCTCCTCTGACATTTCGTCGACGATTGAAGTCTGCACGTTCATAGTTTGTCTGATTCTATCGTTGGTAATGCTTTCCAACCTGGATCTTTTACTTATGCGCCTCCAGAAGTCCATCTCTTTCATCTAGTATATTTTTTTTTTGGTTCGCTCTTTCAGCGTCCATACTTCGCAAATATAAATATTTATTCTTTTGGCAATCCTATGTTTCTGTCCAATCCCCATTTCCTGTATTTTTCGATTAATAGGACCATCGATTAGATGTCAGAATATAAAATATCAACAATACAATCATGGGAAAAATTTTTTTTGTAAATCAACCAAGTGCGTATGGGACATACGTACAGGGTTACATATCAGTTGTTTTCCTTTTTCGTATATAATGTTATTGTTTTATGCTAATAATGGTTTCATGTAAACTGGTGAACTTACTTAGTCGTACATATATATATATATATATATATATATATATATATATATATATATATATATATATACTATAGTAATGTTAAAGATATTGAAATAAACTTTTGCAAATGTGCTCGTCATATATAATTATAATTTATTACCAGTTATTAATTGATATAATAAATTATGTCCATTTTTATTTTACCGCATCTATTAAGAACATAATATTACGGCAAACAAGCGAGTATATAGAAGTGCCATATTTAAATATAAGGCTTCCTAAATCATATTACATTACCTATGTCAAACGATATTATCTCCTTAATATAATTTATTTTCTTAGGAGTATGAGACTTTGTTTCTACCTTTCATAAAACTTCCAAGCGTTGTCTTGAGCTTTACTGTCACATTTTGATTTATTTATAAAATCATTTTTAAAATAAGCAGAAATTTAGGGTGAAATATTTGTGAAGAAGGATATAAGTTAACAAATTACGACCACACTTATTTACTATGAAATCAACAATAAATTAAAAATCTCTCATGGTCGTTTCTCTTGTATTATCTATTGGTTTGGAAAATCCATTGAGTAAGCATATTTTTTAACATTTTCTTTCCTAATCTCGTTCAAGACAGTGACATACTTATGCGTTACCTCAAACTTAAGACAGATGCATCATTCTTTTTATGACCTTGTCCTAAATTTTATTTAATCTCCATCTAAAGGAATTATTCCAAATTGAAATATAAATGATTTCATTAATTATACAATGCTCCAACTAAGTCAACTTCCAATATCATATCAGTAACGTATTATTCCTATTATCAACTTATAATCCAATGTCTTTTTCTGTTAGGTGTAAGTAAAAAGAGAGCAGCAGTGTCAACTTACAATTTTTGATTATAGTCCAAACGGTATATAGCTTTACGTCAAAATTTGACAAATGCATCAAACTAGTGACATTGTTTTTTGGCAACTGTAACAGGATCGGAGTGGCCCATTCTACTATTTTCTTTTTCCGTCATTTGATAAGAAATTTGTCGAATGATTTATAAGCAAATTTCACAAAGTAAACATCCTTAAGAACGAAAAATATTATAAACAAAAATTTTAAAATGTAAGTTCTTCGAAGTTATTCTAAGTGAAATTTTAAATATGCAATTAGAGATCTTAATATCGGATTAAAATAATCAACAAAAACCAAACTGAACATGAAATACAACCGATATGACCAAAAATAATGAGTTTTTTCTAATTCATTGTGTATATAAGAAAAAGGAACAACGGGTAATTAGTATTTTTATTAAACAGTTTATAAAATATTTTGATTTACCTGCGTTTCTTTTTCATTTATTAATTTAATGTTTTTTCTGCTCTTAGACTTTATTTCATCTGTATGTAATTTAAATATTTTACTGCTGATGATGAATATTTGTGCTTTCAAAACACGTACAGTACTTTGTCAGAACTGATCTAGAGCTTTTTAACACACCAGTGGAATAGAAAAGCAAGCACTATAAAGTATTTTTTTTTAAATATAATAACAATACAGACCTACAGAGTATCCAGAGTTAAAAGTCACAAACACTAAACACTACAATACTAAATAACGCCACAAAGTGTCTAAACTATTTCATATCTTAATATAAGATTATCACAATGCTGTTGGCAACGTATATAGAATATGTTTAATAATATTTTATAGCCGTTACTATAGAACAACAAAGTAAAGACGTCGTTGGTCTGAGGTGAAGTTATGTATTAAAATTCTTCTCAAAGAAACAATCTGTTTTTTATGTTTCTTCTTTGTTACGGCCCTGTGAGGCAATTTTATCTCTTTCATTATTGTGAATAAATATAAGGAGAGAAAACCACTAAATGTTTTAGTATTTTACTACTCCTACTCCATCTGGAGTAGATAGGCGTATTAACTTTCATATTTTAATAAAAACATAAAAGGAACTATTTTTTATATATTTTGAGACTTGAAAAATAAATGTCATTTGGTTGCGAATTTTTAGATGGGATAGTATTTGTAAAAATACCTAAAGTTCAATAAAATTTTTGAAAGGTTAACTCGATTTTAAACGATTTTTTATGCTTTTATTTATTGTAGTTATAAAAAAACACTATTGTTAATTTTTTTTTTCATATTATGTAACTCTAGCCTTCGTTTTGTTTTTTGTAAGCATCTTTACTCTTTGAATATGAATGTTTGAAAAATGTAGAAGTTTTGGTTAAAATAATGTGTTAATATCGTGCAAATAACCTTGAAAAATGCTGCCTTAATATTTACGTCAACTTTTATATCGGTTCATATTTAAACTTTAGTTTGTTTTAATTTATTTTAAACATGCATTTGATAATTTATCTGTTCCCTGTTCTAAAAGTAGATTTGAAAATTTGAAAAAATCACTATAACAGTGCTTAAAAATCCTTCCATTGAAAATTGATTCAATTAATTGATGTTCACTAATTAACAAGGTACAAATATTTGTTTAAAATCTAATTTCTAATGTTTTGCTGAGAGATCGCCAGTTATGATAAAATTTTGCGGGTACATTCTTTCAATTAACTCAAGACCGACATGAAACAATGCAGAAAAAAGTAACAATGCCTTTAACTGCTACAGAATCAATAATGCGTGTCCGATATGTTAGCAGAAAAATTAGAGTTTAGTTCTTGATTACAGCTGATATAGATTTCGACAGTAGTAATAGCAGTATACTTTTGACTACAAATATAAGATTCAAACTGTAAACTATTTTAAAATTACAAACAATCTCAGTTCAGAAATAAGTTGATAGGCAGCACTTTTCTTGGCAGGTATTTTATCCCAAAACCTCACAGTAAAGTGAGAGGAAATTCAGAACAAACTTTAATTTACGAAATTATTTAGATTATTATTTTAAATGACAAATAATAATAATAATAATAAGTTTTCCTGCTATTCCGATTGTGAGGCTGCTAGCCGTGGAGTTAGGTACAAATGAGGCTGCAACACCGCCCAACTGTGTAGTGATGTATAGGTATTATTTGAACATCAGTGCTTAGACATTAAAAACTGAAGGTTTTTACTAAAAGATAAAAAACAGACGGGAAGAACCAGAAGAAAGAAGAAGCCCTTAGTTCTCGTGTAGGGTTAAAAAATCTCTTAATCGAAACATGCAAAATTGCTAAAATTCCTGTCTTCTCAGTTAACAGCAAAAAGGTAAAAGATAAGGTAATTAAACTAAATTAGAGGGATAATTTAAAGTATTTTAGGCCCCAGAGTCACAAAAGATGGATTATATAAATTAAGATGAAAAATTACAGTTGCTTTTCATTGCTAGAGAAGAGCCTTATACCTATAATCCATGCGCACAACGTTTCTTCTAACATGTCAAATCTTCCAAAGAATGATAGCTGAGAAATTAACCTATACGAGTGTCTGGGTAACAACACTCAGCAGAAACAAATTTCTATAATAAGCCGATTAATTAACTATTTTCGGCTCAAAATTAAATAAGTAACCAATTATTTATTTTTACATTAAAGAAATATATTTTCCGCCAACCACTACAGCCGTAGAATAGGTGATGAATAAATTTCCTGCAACAATTATCGATTTCCTGAAAGTTTGGAAACCCCGAAGTCTAGATGTTACCTTGAGCACATAACGATACGGTAAGTTACAGAACAGATATGTAGTATATTGGGGTTAGAAGGACAGTAAAGAAAAAGAAAATGCTTTACCAAGGGTAAAAATAAAACCAGAGCACGGAATAAATTATTGTAAGTATGAGGATTACTACTCTAGCTTCTGTCAATGTAAATTCAACAGTGACAGGAAATCTAACCTAAAAGTAAGTAAGGATTTATAAACAAAGCAAAATCTACGAAACTGATCAAAGAAATTTCAAGGAAGATACCAGAAACAATAAAAGGAAGAATTACACTAAAATAGTAGGCAAGAAAATTGAGAATTATCTGGAAAAGGCAACATTAAGTTCGACAAAAACAGAAATAATTAAACCATCTACAGAGTGGTAAATATCCAACTAAACAACATAAATATACGTCAAACAGTGATAATCAAATGTAACATATAACCGTACTTTGTAGTGTAGAAATGTAACCAAAATTGAGGAAGATAAAATAACCGTGCTGGAAAAATGCAACTAACCCACAAATGAATCATACATAGTTGTGATTCAAGAAATTTATTAGAGATACTTAAAGAAAAGGATATTGTGTCTGATAATAACGTCAGTATTTGCAAAAAAGGTAAAACTGATCGAATTAGCCATATTATACTTAGACTGAAATTTGAACCTTGACAACTTTTCATTGTCTCTGTATATTTTTTTGGAAGGCAAAATAGCGTAACAGACAGCAAAAAGCACTATGCATCCAAAAATAAATTACCTAATCTAATAAAATTGTCCTATTATCTTAATTTAAGGCAGCATTTCAGTAATGACGACGCGAGTTTTCATACCAGTTTTAATTGCATCCCCCTTTTACCGTTTTTTTTGTTGTCTAACTAAATTGATTTTTGTTTTAATCTGCGTTCATCCTTTGTGTCCTCCTAGTTAGTATTCGCTGGTTTAATAGAATAGTTGGATTCAGTCTATTAGATGAATATTAGAAAATTTTCCAAGAACCGTAACGTCAACAAGTCAACATCTTCACTACAACAGGCCTAATATTGTTTTAAGGCTTGTCTTAATTTAGATTCTTACCCTGACAATAACTTGTAATGTAAGAACCTTGAACGTTATAGATACTGAAAAAAATCCAACTTAACAAAATATATATTAAATAATTGCAAATCAATTTGTAAGCAAATCATATAAATAACAGGAAACAAATCACGATTTATGTCTGCAGCATACGGCATTGTGAAGCATTCATATTTAGAAATGCCATTTTATCTCATAGATTGCTGCAGAAGATATATTGCCTGCAGTTTAAATTGGTTTGTTTTACGATTGTGTTGAGAGCAATCAAAAGACATATATAAAATATAAATCAATATTGATCCAAAATTATGCGACTGAGCTGTTTTATTTTTCTATATGAGCAGAACTAAAGGATTTTTATTTTCTTCATGTTTAACGCTCTTAATTTTTTATTTAGAAAAGTGAAACTAATCATACATTTTTAGAATCAGTAGTAACACTACTAAAAACAATTTTTATGTATGATTTTACATAAAAAATTATGGAAAAAGGTTCGTATGAACATAGATCCATAAACGCTTCCATATGTAGCTACACGCTCTTGAAGACCATTTTATAATAGTGTTTTTAATTTAATTTATTAGGATTGACTTACAATATAGAAATTAACTTTTAGGTATAAGTTAGTGTTATTGGATTTCACCTTGTAAAAATATCAAGTGATCCATACAGGCGCGGATCCAAGGAGGAGAGGTGGGGGCGATCGTCCCTCCCAAGAGCTTTGAGTTCAAGAAAATAGACCCAATTTTGCCTCTTATACTATAGTATATTCAAGAACTAGAGAGACTAATAAATCATTTTTTACCCTTTTATTCTTCGCAAACTACCCGTGTTCTTTAATCCGGTGTCTTTGGAAAAATGTGTTAGACACATATATTTTTCATAGGAAGGTTAGAAATTTTATAATCAAAAATACCGGTTTATAATAATGGACTATTTGGGTTGGATAACAATAAATATTTGAACGTGTGAAGTGTTAAAAAGAATTTTAGTCCTTGTCATAGGCGTCGGAAGGAGTATTGATGGCATGCAATATTATTTTGGTAATAAACTTAAAATAAAAAGTTTTTATAATATTATTTTATTTCTTATGATTTCTTAATAATTCACATACATTACAAAATATAGATAATTTTGACATTTTTAACACAAATCCCAACTGCATTTTTATTATTTTTAATTTTGGCATAAAAAAACGTTTTAGGCACATTCAGGCTAAAAGTACCCTAATTATCTCATAATATATAAAAAATAAATTCGTCCATATAATAATAAAAATTTTTTGGAGCTATCGGTCATTGAAAACATTTTTAAGACATTTGACATTTCAGTTTATTTCTTTCTTAAACCATCTGCAGAATTACAATTAAACATTAAAAAGGGATTCAAATTTAATTAATTTTTATATGTTACAGTTAATATTAGACCTACTTATTTTTATTTCTATTGCACTGACATCTACGGAAATCCGATAGCCTCAAAAAAACAAAATGAACGTGTTGATTCTACACGCTTAAGAAAACACACACAAATATCATAATAAAATAATAAAAAAAATGACGGTTAATTGGAACTAAATATATATAAAATTAAACACTAAAATAAAAATATATAAAAAGATATATGAAAAACATTAAACAATAAAATATAACAAAAACAAAAATTTAAATAATAAATTGTGTTTATACTGGTAATCATTACGTATGTAATTCGTAATCAACGTCAGTGAAGCTATCTTTACTCAAATTAATTATAATTGGTTCCTCTATCTCACCGATCATAAGATCGAGTTTCCACATTTTGTTTTATTCTTTTATTGTATGGATTTTTCCCAATTTTTCGCAGTAACTTTATTCAAAAAAATATTTCAAAAGTTCAGTAAAATGATTAATTTTGTAAGTTGTGTTATTTCTAGCAACTCTACCTTTTACTTGAGAGAGATATATTTCCTTCTCCAACGGACAGTTTCCGAACGATCTATAAGAACAGATTTCCTATCTGATTTTTCCCAGCATAGGTCAAGTTCTCTGAGCAATTTCCAAAGCTCAGTTCTTTTAATTTCAGGTAAATCCAGATCTTCATCACACAATTTTGTCGATGGTTGGGATCTGGGTGTAAAATGTATGTACAACTCCTTTTATTGCAGTTTTCAATTCTTCTTCCAACGAGGTTTTTCGTCTGTTTATGATCGAATGTGGCTTGGGAGTACTAACAATTCCAATCGCTTTTTCTCCTTCAGTATTCGGTACATAGTAGATTTTTCAAGTCCTGTCATATTGGAACACATTTCAACAGAGCTTTAAACATTATTATCTAGATATTGATATCTTAAGGCATCATAAACAATCTTCGTAATAAGTTTTTCGTTGAGGAAAAAATGCTTTGGTTTAACGATTTTGGAATAAATATAGAGATGTAAACCATATATTTTGGGTATCTTACTAATCTCAAATAATATATAAAAACAAGCGCCAACAAGATAAATCACTAAGGTGTACTTTCCTCACTGACAGAAATTAAATCGAACGGAAATTTTATTGTTGCAGTAAATTTATAAAAGCTTAAAATATTTAAGTATAATTAGGTATAATTAGATTTACGGCAGTCTTCAGTTACCTGCGGCACTGAAGCAGGTACGTTGGAGATTTCGGTAACAGTTTTATTACTCTCTTAAGTTCTTGAATAGAGTATAGCAATTTGTATGTTATCGCCCCCCCTCCTCTCCCAAAAGCTAAAAGTTCAGGAAAATAGAACCGATTCTACCTTCTATATTAGGAATATGTATGTTGCTGGCATCCCCCCTCTCTAAGAGCTTCAAATTCAGAGAAATAGACCCGACCCTGCCTTCCGCACTGGAAATGGAAATGTTTCCACTGTCTACCCCCCCCCCTCAGTTGAGAACTTGCTTTCGCTTGCCATACTGTACTTTTGTGATATCACCGCCCCCTCAAAGAGAGAGAGGCTGGATCCGCCCCTGGACCCATATTGCTACCAGTTACGTGGAACAAGAGGGTGGTCATATTTTTCGAGATAAATCGACTTAGAAGGACCACTACAGTGTATATATGGATTAAACAGGTTCTGTAATAAAAATAAGAAATCTCATATTTTAAAAACTAAGGTCACATGAGTCTACACTGTCACCACCAACGATGTTCGAAAAGGGGACGGAGCCAGCGACAACCAATAGGTATAATATATATGACTGCGTATAAAGCGCACTACACATTATATGTCTCCAGTTGCTAAAGCACCATCATTCAGACAACAGAAAACAAAATAAAGTCCTCAGCATGAATATACAGAAGTTTTTTAACTCCATATTCATGTAGAAGGTACAAGTAGCTTAGCAAAACAGAGTTTCAAAGGATTGAAAGACAAAGGAAAAAAATGGAAAGCTGAACAGAATAATGTCCTCGTTCTTTATAACAATCCACCCTATAAGCAAGATTTGGCTCCATCTGATTTGTTTTTATTCAGATATTTGCAAAAACATCAATTTAGATTATTTTGCAGACGACCACTTGTTAAAAGAAAATATTTATGTCTATTTTGAGACCAGCATTTTCTTCTTGCTAAATGTACAGAATTGCGAAGTAAACGTGAGTATTAAAATTTTAGTAACGCTCATTAGCGTAGGAATATCATGTGCTATTTATACATAATTCTGTACTCTCTTTATGTAACAAAACCTTTAAAAGTAAAATCAAATATATTAAATATGCTTCAAAAAGTTCATATAATCAACAGGCTGAGTTTCCTGAAAATAAATTGTGTGTGTTAATTTAAAAAAGAAATGAGTAGTTTTAGATTCGAAGATGGGTATTTAGGAAACTCGCAATATGGCGGTACCAGCTATCTCTAACGTATCCATTGTAAATTTTAGCATTTCAGAGAACTTACTTATTCAGAACATT
This sequence comes from Diaprepes abbreviatus, assembly GCA_034092305.1. Classification (NCBI taxonomy): domain Eukaryota; kingdom Metazoa; phylum Arthropoda; class Insecta; order Coleoptera; family Curculionidae; genus Diaprepes; species Diaprepes abbreviatus. Next base: position 7,054,461 of record JASJET010000090.1, on the reverse strand, counting down.
TTAACATATATATATATATATATATATATATATATATATATATATATATATATATATATATATATATATTATTTGTGTTGTTTACAGTAACTTTAAAATTTCATCTCTTCCAAAAAAATATATTTATATATTGTATTATTCCCTTGAGATATTCTTAACAAGCCGAGAGGTAGAGTATTTGGCAGAAACACGGGAATCAGAAAGTTTTACTCTCTAAGACATGACGAAATGGTCTTTTAAAGGGAAATTTTTGCTATTCTACAATGTTACCACCTGCGTAAGAAGAACATAAACAGAAATAGGACTACTAGCATGTGCTAGGACAGCAGAGTTGCAATACTAACACTGGGGTTCAATGTAGTAGCTTTATAACTGAATGCAAGGAGGTACTTAATAGTTTAACAAACAATGGCTGCACAATCAGACTCGTTTGTCTTTCAAAGGGAAATTTTTGCTATTCTACAATGTTACCACCTGGGTAAGAAGAACATAAACAGAAATAGGACTACTGACATGTGCTAGGACAGTATAGGTGCAATACTGACACTGGGGTTCAATGTAGTAGCTTAATGACTGAATGCAAGCAGGTACTTAACAGTTTAACAAACAATGACTGCACAATCAGACTCGTGTGGGCTTCAGATCACTCATGTATACCTAGAAATGAAGAAGTTGATCGTTTAGTATATAACATATGAGGTCAGTAGCTAAACCATATGGACCCCAATCTATTATACCTGTTGGTAAGCATCTGGAATCAGATAAAGTACCAAAAAGTATATTATCAGTAAGTCAGTGCCCCTGAAAGTACAACTGAATTAAATTATTTGAACCAATTAAGCATAGTGTACTTTCGAGGTTACAGACATTCCCCTTTTTTGTTGAAGATTATTGCGCATGACCTATTCTTTCAGCCACACCTCCGTACTACGTCAGTCCCGCAAAAAAAAATTTCCTCATATGATCTCCATGTCAATAAATAAATCGCAACACCAACAGAGATTTAAGGCTTTCTCACAAGTTACTAGAATTCCTTTTCGATATTCTAAAGCAACAAGCAGAATTTGAATATCATAAATACCGGACTAAACTCTTTTGGAAACAATTGAATTAGAATTTAAACAAAATGATAACAAAATTTTGTATAAATTGCAGTTAATGTAATTTTCTAAAATTTTTAATATTTCCAAAATGGGACAAGATTAATTTTGATGATTTTAGCAAACAAATGTTTCAATATAACAGCAGCTATGGAGAATCTTTTCTTGAAATGACATTACAGACGATCCGGTATGCAGAAGATCAAACTGTTGATCATGTTCTCAGAGAATACTCGGCACTCAACAGACTGGTAGAGACACGTTGGAAATACAATAATATCACTCGAAGTAGTTATGCAAGATCAGATAACTAGGCTACATAGATTTTCAAAGGCAATCGGCCTCGAATGACTTGCAGTCATGGTGAGATGTAACGGCCCAAAGAGGCTTATGCATCGAATATCGAGTACCACCATTTCTATTCATTTATTCATATAATAATATATTATGATTCCATTCCTTCATTTGTCGTAAGTGATTGTGCTTTAGTGCTTGCTGAGCCTTTGTCTAAAATTTTTAACTTATGTATTCAGAAATTTATTTTTTCTGATCTATGGAAGGAATCAAAAATCTGTCCGACTTTTTAAAAGGATGATAGAACCAGGGTCGAAAATTGTCGCCCATAGCGATAATATGCAATTTTGCAAACGTATTTGAGCGGGTTCTTCAGGAACAAGCATGCTTTTACCCTTGGTCGATCAGCAGCATGGTTGTATGTAATCATTGTACTATTGCACAGAGCGTATTGATTCTGGCACTCAGGTTGATGTCGTATCGAGATCTTACTGAACACTGGGCCTTTCTAGTGACATCTAGTCATGAATTTCAGTCACACCAGATCAAGCAAGTTATATTATTCTCTTGTAAGAAGCAAATTGAAATATGTCTCAGTTATCTGGCATCCGTATTACTATGTACACTCCGAAAAATTTGAAAAAATTCAATATAGTTTCTTAAGATTCTCAAGCTTTAAATTGGATGGATTTTATCCACTGTCTACTACACCATGCGAAAGCCTATTGACAAGATATGGTTTCACAACTCTAAAGAAGCGCAGTACGGGGCTTGTGTACTTTTTTGTGTAAACTGGTTAATAACAAGGTTTTGGCAACTGATTTACTCGCAAGAGTTCATTTTTATGTTCCAGGGATGACTAGATATCCAATATTTTTCTATTTGCCAAAACCAAGAATTAATGTATTACAATTCTCCTCATTATACGCGACAAACTGGATATATTTTACTGCAATTGTTCCATTGTTAAATCGTTTATTTACAATTATATGTGATTGATTTATAGACTATGGTATACTTATTGTTTGTATTATGTATATAATTTTAGGATTTATGTGACTCTGTTCTTTTTCCTGTCTAATAATAGGGACTCTGGTCCTGTAGGGCAGTGTAAATAAACAAGTAAATAAATAATAGCAAATACATAAATAAATTTGAAATGTTTTTTCACAACTAACTTTTAAAGAGGGTAAACCTAAAATACTCACCAAATTTTTAGGTTCTCTTCTAAACCCAGCCTTTTGGACTGCTTGATAGATATCAACATTATTCGTTATTCTGTTGCAAATTATCTTTTTAAATAGTTTGAAAAGTTGAAAAAACAACTTATGGGAAGATACTTTTTTAGATTAGTAATGTCTCTTTCGTTGAAAAGTAGTACTATTAGATCATTATTCCAGTTTTCAGCTATTTTTGATTTATATAGACATTCATATTATACTTTTTTTGCAGTACCATCTCCTGTGCATCTTTTCTGATCGTTTTTTTGCTTCTTTCTACTGTTATATTCAATATTTACTATCTGTGTTACGTTTCTAGACATTTTTAGTGAGGAGTGAAGTAATTTCCTCAAGATTGTCTTCCACGTTCTTATTAAGTTCTTTATTGAGTTAATATTTATACTCTTCTCTATTGTCCCTTTATTTGATTAAACAGTATAAAATCAAATTAATAAGAGTACTTGTAATGTACATTAGCTAGCAATACATAGGTTAAACCGAAAAATCCCAACTTAATGGGATATTCACGTATTTTTTACTATTTTACCTTATTTCGCACTTTATATAGAAGCGTTAAGCAACGATGAATCTAAATAAAAATGTAATATAAAATAACGGTAACTGCTATTTATATTGTTGTATCTGAGTTTAACGTAATTGTAAGTACCTATAAAATATTACTTTTATAGCCTGAAGAATAGCCGTTGTGAATATATAAATTCATAGAAATATTGTTTAGGCTATATAAAACTCTATAATAAATACCGGGTTGAAATTACGTTCTTTATCATAAATCCAAACATATAAAATATAGAGTAAAAAAGGTGTTATACATAAAAAAAATAAACATAATTTTTCAGACACACAGTGTCCGTAAAAAAGTTGAAAACTTTTTCCTTATCATGTAAAGGTAGAAAATGAAAATGCATTCATTGTTCACTTGTTTAAGAACTAAAATTGATGAATACAGAGCAGCCAAACGACTTTTTTTTCTCCTTTATGGGTCCGTCCTAAAGCCGGATCTACTGCGGCCTATATAGGCCTATTGTGCTCACCTTTGATTTGCAGCTACTCTGTTAACGTAGTCTCCTGAACCAATCTGTGCAAGTCTTCTAAGGAGTGAATTAGTATTGTTTTTCGACCTAGTGACTCGCAATCACATATGATGTCCTTTACCTTTTCCTCGGCTTGACCACATAGTCTGCGGGCAAGGTCACCTTGGTTAAGGTTCATTTTATTCAGGTAAAATTTGACGGCCATATTTCTCGTCATTTTCCCTGTTATTGCCTTTAAATGATCTCTGCTCATTTGCATAATTTTCCTTGCTAATTGATGGTCAGAATTCCCTATAAATAGTTTATTATGATTCAATCCCTGTCTAGCTGTCCAGTGATTTTTGTGATCCTTTTGATGCATAGTTAAATAGCTTCTCGTGCCGCACACCGTTGCGTCTTAAGAGCCAGTTTTGAGCCAACCTATTGAGAGAATGACCAGTTCTCGCTAGCTCATCAGCTTTCTCATTTCCATGTAGTCGTTCGTGTCATGTTACACACTTTAACATAAGTTTATCGTCCCTTGCGAGAGTTATATGTTCACTCTGACATTCCCAAAACAATTTAGACGATATCTTTTGAACCTTAAGAACCTTCAGAGCTTCTTGCTTATCGAAATGAATGTAGATCTGCTGTAAGCTCTCTTTTTTATTTCAACTGCACATTGTAAAATTGCATATATTTCTGTCTGGAATACTGTTGGGTATTTTCCTAAGAGGAAAGTAATTTCCCTTCTGGGTTGTGGCCCATATATCCCAGTTCCTGCACCTTCTTGGGTTTTTGAACCACCAGCGCACCAGACAAGTATCCTAGAAGATGGCTCCGGTTTAGTTTGTTTGCTTACTCTTGGATCCTCAATAGTGGGCTCGAATGATATGTTGTAGCGATAGCCCGAAATCATATGATTTATGTCCATTTCCAACTAAAGGCCCCTGATTTTATTACATATATATCCTGTCATCAGCATTTGTGCTGTTGGCATTGAGTTGTGTAGCCGTGAAAGCCCCATTCTTGCCTCTCCTTCAATAACTAAATAGTGCTGAGGTTGGGGTCAATTTCATAGCCCCAATGATGCTCAAACAAGTGATTCTCTTTATGCTGCCTAGCTTGGTCATAGCTGTCCTTTACATTACATTGGGCCAACATACCAAGGCTCCATTTGTAATCGTTGGTCTCACCACACTAGTGTATAACCAATGCACAATACCATCGTTTAACAATCATAAATGTTGTTTCCGAGGTCCTCTAATTTTTTTCGTTTTGTAAAGGGGATTAGGACAGTATTTTGGGAACTTATATTTAATCCTTCCTGCTCTACCCATCTTTCTACAGCCCTGAAAACCTGTTGCATTATCTCTTATTCAATTCATTAGCGTAGTGAGCGGCCCTCTCTGCTTATAATTTACAAAAGTCTATCCATTACCAGGTTTCAAAGCAGTGGAGAGATAAACCTCCCTGTGGACACTTCCCAATATTACCCGCGCCATCAGCGTTCCTCTAAGCAGTTCTGTATAGACAATCCTGTTTTTTAATAGATCTGGCATCGGTGTTTATCGTATTTTATTCTTGTCAATATGTAGTTCATATTGTTGTACGATTTTTTCATGTAAATTGCACATCCAACAGGAATAGACGGTAAAATATTTCCCATAGGCAATAGTACTGCTTTTAAACTCAATGTTAAACTGTCTATAAACCATCTCCGTTCCTCTAGCTTGTACTTTATATTTAAAACCGCCAATAAACCGCTGATGTTATTGCTGAAAACTAAGTTCTTTTCATGTTAAAAAAATGGTGCTAGGCCTTTAAAGCGTTTACGAGAAACACATACTGAAACATCGTTTCACTGCTGCTAAGTCTTTCACAAGATCGTTTAATTCTGATTGAGAACTTTTGAGCGGTTGACGATAGAAGTTGCTAGCTGTGAAATCAAGATTTCTTGATGTTAATGGCATATCTTCTTCTTGAAAATTTGTTGTATCGTTATTATCTGATTCGTAAGTGAATGTTTCTGGGGATTCTGGAATAAGAAATTCGTCACTATGTGGCACAAGTCTCACGGCAGATGGTATATTTGGATAGTTGATAACCGACTTTTCGTTCTTGGATATACCTGTGTCTTGCCCAACACGAGATATGATGCAGAAGTAGCAATCATTAACATGATTTGAAGGCTCTTTCCAGATCATTGGAACAGCAAACCGCATAGATCGTTTTTTACAATTTAACAAGTTTTTCATACTTGAACCACATGCATTACAGCAGATATGTGGCGCCCATTATTTATCTAGATCCCAATATTGCAACCGAAATAAAACTGATATGCCTCTTTCGTCAATAGGATGACCGCTTCTGAGACGAAAAAGTCACCTCACCACAAACATAACAAAAATGATCTGGTTTATTTGGACACTTTCGAGACATCTTACAATCTCAACTACTTGATTCGACTCACGATTCGACTGACTTACCCTTCCGCTCTGTAGTTGCTTATAAACCCAAATACGGCTTCTACATTTTTATAGAATATTCGAGGATTTTCTATTGAATTCCATAATATTCGCAATAGTGGCGTTTGTCATTTGTTTGTATACAGGGACTGTTCAGTACAAAGCAGACATAAAAGCCGATATACATGGATTTAAATGGCTACCTCTTTTATTTTAAGCCCTGGCGGTTGGGACTTCGTATATGAGTTGCCACCTCTGGAAATCCAACATGTGGTGTTGCCAAGTTATGTAAAATTTCTTTAACATGGGGAAAACGTATATTTGACAACGTCGCATCCCTGTATTGTTATAACAATACAAATATACCACGTGCATTCTTGCGGTTTCATTATTAATATATAGGGATACATGACATCACATATCTCTAAAACTTGAACTAATATTAAAGAGATAATTTTAATTTCGGTTATAGCACACCAAAAATGGATGGAGCTATCAATTATTTTATTTAAAAAAGGGAACATATTTAAACGAATATTTTACTATTTGGTCTATTTCATGTTTACGGATTTCCTATCTAGTTAAGAAGTGTATTCAAGGGAATAATAAAATTCCAAAATAAGCTTGAAGATTTTCTACTTTACGAAAATATTCCATTTATATTAGTGATATTGAAAACCCAGGAGATCATTTCAAATGCAATACTTTGGCATAGAAATAGGACTTTTTGTTAAATTTTAATACATCAATTTCCATATAAATTTTTTCAACTTTAACGAAAATTAAAGTTTTAAAGTTTTATAACTGCATTTTAAAAACCTATCCCGCTTTTTTACACTGACTACCGAATACTATTTGTCAAAGTTCAGCGAAATTCTCGTATCTGTGCTGGAATGAAATTATATTTGCTCTAAAGTTTGAATCTTAATAAAAAATATATTAGTACGCATCGTTCCCCACCTGCTATAAACTTTCGCAGTAATTATAAAATATTTTTTTTAATAGGGATAAGTCTGATGCTTTATAGCAAATTTTCCATATTCGGTTTCAAATTAATCAGGTTTAATCTTAAATCTCCCCGATCAGTGATTTATAATCTAATTCTTTTTTTATAAGAAGGTTGGCACCCGCGTTGAAACCTCTTTCCACTTGATGTGAAGGTGCCAAAGATATTAAAAACTTTCTTGCGATCATCCATAATGCAGAATAAGTAGCAGGTATATTTCGGTGAATCCAAGGTTGCTGACAAACATTTCTAAACTGCACCTGAAGTTCTTCGTTAGTACCTATTCCGATCAGTTTTCCTTGTATTATGACATCGGATTCATCAATGTCATAGTGGGTTGAAAATCAACTGTAGTATTTTCATGCTCAAAACATCCTCAAATCTGATATTAAAGTTTGTGTACATGGCATTTAAATGGTGCACGAAAACTGAACTGCCATTATCCTAGAGCATGCCTGTGACTTGTTGGCACACTGGGAAAATTCAATGTTTTACTTTTTATGGCAATTTGCTAATATCCAACAAAGTTTGAGACGTCATATCTCGATTATTTTTTATCCTACAGACTTTTGTAAAACCTTGTTTTAACTACCGTTGCACCAGCTTTCCTTTTTATGAAGTAATATTAATACCTAACTTCACTCTCAGAAAAGTTATGGGGAGAAAATCTAAAATTTTTTTTTGCATTTTTCTGCTTTTTTTAATTTGGTTTTTGGGACGTATTTTTTAAAAAATTACTTTCTTGGATTTCCGGAGGTACTACTTCGGTAGAAAATTTTATTTTCTATAACTTTTCTGTAAACATATGCTTACGAAAAATGCATAGTTTTTGAATAAAATTCAAAAACTGGAAAGGGGACAGTTTAAACTACCTTAACCTCAAAAACGCTCCTCTTAAGTTGGTAGCACTTTGTGATTCTGCCATAGTTGGAGATCAATTGAACGTATGAAATAATGAAAATACTTAAACGTTTTAGTTCCTTTTACCCTTATTTTTTTCGACACATTTTTTATTAGGATGAAACCTTATCAAATAGACGATCCTCTCACTTAGATGATTTTATAGCATCTTTTCTTAAAAGAAAATAATAATTAATACATGTATTACAAACTATTTTAATACAATTTTTAAACTGCTAATGATTTAACCCAAATATATATGATATCTGAATATTAGATAAGATAAGATAGGTAAAATAATACCTGTGTGTGCACAATATGAACAATAGCATAATAGTTTTAAAGATAACTAGTTAGTTGATACAGTGCGACTCACTCTACCAACCAACTAATACCACAATCACACAACCTCATTGTGACACTACGGCAACCCTACCGCTGCGTGAGAGCTTGGCTACTTGGCCATTAAGCTGGGTCACTCTTCTTGTCAAAATTAACTGGCTTAAAAGCCCAATATAGTTCTCAGACCCATACTGTTCTAAGTTCATAACTTACAACGTATGACTCTATAGATTGATACCTGACTCCGCAACACAAAGATGATCCAATGCGTTTTGAAAATATGTAAAAAAAACACGAAAAAAAATATATTCCAGGCCAGTTGAACACTCAATTTTTTTTAGATGAAAAATCTCACTAAGAGCGATAGAAAAGGTATAAGTTAAGATAACAGGAAAGTCGATAGATAGTTTTTTGATGCATTGTTAAATTGATAGCATAAGCAACTTGAAATTAAGAAAATAAGACTTTGGTAACGTTAATTGTAATATTTGCTGACTTTTATAAATAAAACCAAGGAAGTTAGAGGGGATATAGAAAATTACAAAAATAGACTAAATTTCAAAAAAATGATTATAACATGCAGAAAATAAAAGTCATAAATTGACATCAAGTGGCTATGTGGAGTAAGCGCAGACAGAAATTTGATAGTAAATTTGTTGTATGAGGTTGGCAATATGAGAACCAGGAAATTAGAGTGGGATTTGCGAAAGTGGCGATCGGCGTGCCGACGTATTCTTTATATTTAATGTGGTCGTTTGTCATCGTTCTCGACGATAACATTAATTAAATTCAGAATTTATATTTTTATATATTATGAAGACATTTATGCAGATTTTTTATTTATAACAGTGCGTCAATGTATAGTATTGTTTGGTAAAAATTTCATTATTTGCGGTCAATACCTTTTTTTTTTTTTTGGTAATTATTTACATTATGGTAAATCTATGAAAACGATGTTTTTTGGGAAAAATTCCATACTTACTACCTATTTCGAGGACGTTAAACATAATTTTGGTTTTGACTTTTCACTATTTTTCCTCAGTTTCCGGGAGAACTGAAAAAACAAGCGTTACTTTACTAAGCAATTTTAATTCCGAAGAAAACACCGAACTTACATATTTATTTTCAATGGTACTAAATAAAATGTAATATATTTCAACTATTTTTGCACAAACTTTAGTGAAAAAATTTAGAAAAACCATAAAAATCGCGAAAACGACTAATATTCGTTTGACACGTTGCTAGATGTAAAACACTTTCGTGGTGTAAACTATAAAATTTGTCCATCTCAGTCAATAACATAGTTTAATTTTTGTAATGTATTAAAAAGAGTAAAATTAATTTTAACCACGCAAAATTTTTGATCAGTTTTGGTTAGTTTAGGTTTAGCTTAGTTTTGGTTAGTTTCTGAAACTAAAATAAACCTGAACTAACCTAGATTTATTAATTAAAACTGTTATTGTCCAGCAAAGACCACGTAAAGGCGGAACAATCTGTGAAAAAAAGAATATATGTGAGTTTCACAGAAATCGCATTAATCTGGCAACAGCGTTAAGTTTTAGGAACGAGTCACATCACTATTTAATGGCGGAAGCCATTTTGTTTTGATTTGTTTTTTGGTAATTTTCTTGATTTTTGTTATAAAAATGTGCAAATCTATGAATTTTTATATAATACGGAGATTTCTATCAGTGTGAAATTTGTAGTTGTAACAAAATTTTAACGATTTAATAAAAAAAAATTGAACCTAAAATAAAAAATGTTTTTCACTGTTTTCCGCAAAACTGAGGAAAAATTATGGATAACAGAGGTTAGAATCATATTCCCAAAATAGGGAGAAGTACCGAAATTTTTTCAAAATCACGTCATTTTCGTAGATTTGTAATTTGCCAGTATAATAACGTAATAAAAGGTTACTCAAGTCTAGTTCAGTCTCCTTACCTACTACGCAAGTACAATATAGCCCCTTTAAGGGGACTACAGCTTTACATGCTGGGCCGAATTTATTTTAGGGTATTCCTCTTCTTTTTACCCCCTCCAACTTCCTTGAATAAAACCGACTAGTAATCGGAAATTTAATAAACATTATTAAAAAAATATTTTGACATCGTAAAATTAATTTTATAGTTCTAAAACTGGTAAAACACAACTTATAGGGCATATGTTAACACGCCTTCAACAAACTTTAGGCTATAGTTTACCCGTAACGCCCTTTTAGTGTTTTCTTTGTAAATGTCTTAGAGGTTTAACTATTTACATGTTCGGTCAGTGTCAGCATGGAAACCTTTACTATCAAAATAGAAAATTTAAAATATTTTTATTAAAAAAGAAATTCGATTACTGCAGAGAATATAATGTGATAAAAGGTAATATTCTCTCAGGAGATTAAATATCTAGGGATAATCTCGGACTCTAGACTGATCTGAAAAGTAGGTGGAAAAGATAACAAGGAAATCGGAAACAACCCTTGCAGTGTAGGGGCCAGGGGGTCCGCAGTGGCCTCTTTAATTTATATGGACCCACCTAATTTTTTTATGTATTTAGAATCCCTGAACAATAATTTTTAGAATGGAAGTTCGTTCGGGTGAGGATAAGATTGTTACAAACAAATAATTGTTTAAACCTTTAAAATTGCAATTTTCGCAAAACCAACTATTGGGTCGTATTTTTTTAGTGATTTTAAGCAAATAAAGGTTCTTATTAACTTTATGTATGAAGCTTAGATAATTATGTTAAACAATTTAAAAAAGTGATTTTTTTCGATTTTTGAATGCTAATAAATTTTGACCAAATGAAATTTTTCCAATTTTATTGACAGCATTCCAAAGTTTGAATCAACATCTACAAGCTAATATCAAACGCCATACGAAAAAGTTACGTCTTAATTGTTTATTTCGGCTATAAACAAATGGCTTTCGGCCGTTTACATGCATGCGCCTATCCGTGTGGAGCGTGGAGGGTAGCTTATTCTTAGGCGCCTCTCGCGACCATGCGCGGATACGTTATATAAATCCTTACATGAAAACCCTACATACTATCCGGAAAATTTTGCTACAGGTAAATGTGTGTATGTATTTTACTTGATATTTATTTGATTTTTTCGTAGACTTTTCTGAATTTACAATAGAAGAAAATGTAAAAAAGGAATATTTATTCAATGTTCTAAATAAAAATATAAATTTCAAATCATTTGATGAATTGAGAATTTGGTGTTATCATCATACTAAATGTTCGCTTATAGAAGATTTGCCTCCGACGTCCAGTTCGATTTGACTACATATTCTGAGGGCATTTTACGTCGTATTTATCCAGATACATTGTTTGACATTATATACAGATACATTAGACCCAACTTTATTTGGCTTCGTCCTAGAAGACGATATTTTAATTCCAGCGAAAATTGATTTTCTGATTCCCCCGGTAGATGAATTAATAGCGGCTTGTGCAAATTGTTCAGTTTGCACCTTGTGCAAATTTTGATCGTGCATGAAAAAACAAAGATGCTCAAATAAATATGAATTTTTCTCTATGTAATGCCTCTTACACCATTTTTTACCAAAATCCCATAAATTTCATTATATATTAATTAGCATCGACATGTATACAAATTTAAAACGATCTTCATTCAGTTAATGCATATAGAATACGACAACGGTGTTAGTAGAACTATTTGAAAAATTGACATTTTTCTGGTTAATAAAAATCAAATTATCGAATAAAATATGTTTTTTGGATTCCATCTAACGCAATGCGGAAAATTTATATTGCAGACTAATTTCGCCTATGATGTATTAAGTATCCGCGCTTGGTCGCGCAAGACGCCTACGAGTAAGCTACCCTTCACGAGCCACACAGGACAGAGCATACAAGTAAGCAGCCGAAAGCCATTTGTTTATAGCCAAAATATACAATTAAGACGTAACTTTTTCCAATGACATTTAATTGTAGCGTGTAGATACTGATTCAAACTTTCGAATGCTGTCAAGAAAATTAAAAAAAGTTCATTTAGTCAAAAATTATTAGCATTCGAAAAATCGAAAAAATCACATTTTTAAATTGTTTAACATCAATTATCTAGGAAACTAAGCCTCGTACGTAAAAGTTAGTAATGATCTTTTTCACTTAAAATCACTCAAGGAATACAATCCAATAGTTGGTTTTGCGAAAATTGCATTTTTAAAGGTTTAAACAATTATTTGTTTATAACAATCTTATCCCCACTCGGACAAACTTCCACTCTAAAAATTATTATTCAGGGACGCAAAATACATGAAAAAAATTGAGTAGATTCATATAAATTAAAGGGGGCTCTGCGGACTCCCTGGCCCCTTCACTAATGCGATTTTTAGATTGTTATGTGGGGTCTCTCACTCAAAATAGTGTCTCGGCTATACACCAGGGTGGTGAGACCAGCGAACACAAATGCAGCCTTGGTTTGAAGCCCTAAGGTGATGCAAAAACAACTATGATCAAGCTGGGCGGCACACAGAGGGTTGCCTGTATGAGCAATACGGTTCTATGAAATCGACCCCAACCTCAGCAATGGAGTGCATTCTGGATCTCCCTTCACTACATTTAGTGATTCAGGGACATGCAAGAATGGGGCTTCACCAGCTACACCAATTACTCCCAACAATTCAAATGCTAATGAAAAGATATGAAACTTTATGTAATAAAATCATGAACCCTGAGTTTGAAATGGAGACAGAGTATATGACTTCGGCTAGCGTTATAATATATCATTCGAAATCATTATAGGAGACCGAGGGGTAAGTAAACAAGTTAAGCCGGAATTATTTTCTGATGCACTTATTAGGTTCACTGACGGTTGAAAGACTCAAGAGGTTACCGAATCTCGGATAGGAGGGTTATAAGCGGGAACAGAGCTGGCTCTTTTCTTGGGAGGATACCCAACAGTATTTCAGGCAGAAATATACGCAATTTTACAACGCGCAAGAGAGATAACAAGGACAGCATACAAACTAAATCTAAGATCTATGGTTATTCCAACAGTCAAGCAACCTTGAAGGCCCTCAAGGTTTGGAAATGTCAAAGCGAACTAATAACTCTGGCAAAAGATAACAGGATTATGCTACAGTGGGTACCAGGACACGAGGGCATACACGAAAATAAAAAAACTAATGAGCTAACAGGAGTGAGCTATATAGTCATCCACAACTGGCTCTTGGGATATCAAAGTGTACCGCAATAGAAGCCAAAAAAACATGGATCAAAAAAGAGCACAAAAATCCCTGAACGGCCAGACAGGGATTGAATCATGTCTAGGGATTGGACAAAATGGATATATGTAAAATTTTTAGTTCACCACACTGATTTTTTAAATAATTTTGAATTCGTTATGTACGACTCCATATCAGGGGCGGATCCAGTCTCTCTCTTTGGATCGGGGGGGGGGCGGTGACAAAAGTACACTCTGGCAAGCGAAAGCAAGTTGTCGACGGGGGGAGGGACACCAGCAACATTCCCATTTCTAGTGTCAAAGGCAGGGTCGGGTCTATTTTTCTGAATTTGAAGCTCTTGAAGAGATGGGTGGCGATCACAAGAAAACAAGTTGAAGACAGGGGGGGGGGCGAAGTGCCAGCAGCATACACATTCCTAATATAAAAGGCAGTATTGGTTCTATTTTCCTGAACTCAAAGCTCTTGGGAAGGGGAGGGGCGATCGCAAGCATACACATTCCTATACTCTATTCAAGAACTAGAGTCAATAATAAAATTGTTACCGAAACCTCCAACGTACCTGCTCCAGTGCCGCAGATAATTGAGAACTGCCGTAAATCTAATTATATTTAAATATTATAAGCTTTTATAAATTTACTGCAACAATAAAATTTCTGATAATTCAATTTCTGTCAGTGAGCAAAGTACACGGGGTGTCCTTACTGATTTATCTTGTTTGGGCTTGTTTTTATATATTATTTGAGATTAGTTAGATACCCAAAAGATATGACTTCCACCTCTACATTTATTCCAAAAGCGTTAAAACAGGGCATTTTTTCCTCAACGAAAAACTTATTACGATGAATGTTTATGATACCTTAAGATATTAACATCTAAATAATAATGTTAAAAGCTCTGTTGAGATGTGTTCCAACATAACAGGAGTTGGAAATCTACTAGGTACCGAATACTAAAGGAGAGAAAAACGACTGGAATTTTTAGTACTCCCAAGCGACATTCGATCACAGGCAGATGAAAAACCTCGTTGGAAGAAGAGATATATTAAAAGAACTGAGCTCTGGAAATTGCTCAGAGAACTTATTTTTTGCTGGGAAAAACCAGATAGGAATTCTATTCTTATAGATCGTCCGGAAAATATCCGTTGGAGAAGGAAATATCTCACTCAAGTAAAAGGTAGAGTTGCGAGAAATAACACAACTTACAAAATTAGTAATTTAACAGAGCTTTTGAAAGATTTTTTTGAATAAAGTTACTGCAGAAAATTGGAAAAAATCCATATAATAAGAGAATAAAAGAAAATGTGCAAACTCGATCTCATGATCGGTGAGATAGAGGAACCAATTATAATTAATTTGAGCGAAGATAGCTTCACTGACTTTCATTACGAATTAGATACGTAGTGTTTACTAGTGTAAACACAATTTATTATTTAAATTTTTGTTTTTGTTGTATTTTATTGTTTAATGTTGTTTATATATATTTTTATTTTTTTATATATTTTTATTTTAGTGTGTCCCACTCTTTAATTTTATATATATTTAATTCCAATTACCCGTAATTTTTTTATTATTGTATTTGTGTCTTTTTCTTAAGCGTGTAGAATTAACATGTTTATTTTATTTTTTTAGGGCTATCGAGTGTCCATATAATAAAGTGAATTAATTTAAGATGTCAGTGCAATAGAAATAAAAATAAGTAGGTCTAATTTTAACTGTAACATATAAAAATTAATTACATTTGATTCCCTTTTTTGTGTTTCATTGTAATTCTGCAGATGGTTTAAGAAATAAATAAAATGAAACGTCAAATGTCCTAAAAATGTTTTTAATTAATAATAAAATGACCGATAGCCCCAAAAAAAAATTTAATATTATATGGACGAATTTATTTTTTTATATATATGTTTAATTTTGTCTTTTTGACAATGATTATTTTGTAAGTATTTAAATTATAACTTAGAGTTTTTTAAGAGAATAAGGCTACGTTTTAGTCTGAATGTGCTTAAAACGGATTCTATGCCAAAATTAAAAATAATAAAAATACAGTTGTGATTTATGTTAAATATGTCAAAATTATCTATATTTTCTAATGTATGTGAATTATTAAACAATCATAAGAAATAAAATAATATTATAAAAACTTTTTATTTTAAGTTTATTACCGAAATAATATTCTATACCATAAATACTTAGTGATAAAATAAACCTTCTTCCGACGTCCATGACAAGGATTAAAATCCTTTTTAACACTTCACACTTCCAAATATCTATTCTTATCCAACCCAAATAGTCCATTATTATAGACCCGTATTTTTGATTATAAAATTTTTAACCCATTCCTATGAAAAATATATGTGTCTAACAGATTTTGCCAAAGACACCGGATTATAAAACACAGGTAGTTTGCGAAGAAAAAAAGTGTAATACGCGATTTATTACTATCTCTAGTTCTTGAATAGTGTAAGAGGAAAAATCGGGTCTATTTTGCTGAACTCAAAGCCCTTGAGGGGGGGGGGGGGGCGATCGCCCCCACCGCCCCCCCCCCTTGGATCTGCGCCTGCCCCATACCAACTTTAACAAAAATCGAACAAAATTAATTTTTCCCATCTGTCAAATTATCAGTGCCATCTTGAATATTACTAAACCAATTTCAGCCAAAGTAACTTCATGAAATTTTATTCAACGATGCCGCCGTTCCGGAGTAATCGACGTACATACATAAAAAAGCAGTTGTACTTAAAATTTACTTCTTCTAGAATTTGATTAAAAATTGGAAGATAATTATTATAAAATATTAAAAATTAATCATTCTTGTGATCTTAAAAAAGAAATCAACAAGACGTTCCGATAATTCCAGAACCTGAGGAAGAGCGAAAAACATGTAAGCATCAAAAAAATTTAACATTGCATCATTGCAAAAAAAAAGTAATTCAAAGTGAATTCTTTGTATCCATTTATTTGTTATTTCAGCTAATTTACTTTCATCATCTGAACTTTGCCATTTCTGGTTTTCTTATCCAACATCTGAAATAAAAGATTTAATTGAAATTTAAATGTGCTTTTTTTTTCTGTACCGCTGGAACAAATGTATGAAAATATTTTGAAACAAGATGTTATAGCAAATTCTATAAAACCAAATCAAATTTTAAAATTAATCCTATTTTATTACAGATAATAAATCAAAATCAGCCTAATTAATATATTATGTAAATTTTAATATAAAGGGGATTTTAAAATAATTAAATATAAAATTATAATTTATAAATAATAATTATATTTATTCATTTAAAAACTGCATATATAAATGTAATATAAAATGTTAATGAATTTCACGTGGTAAGCTAGCAAAAATAACGCTGATATGTACAAGTATATGTAAATTAAAATATAAATTTAAATTTCAGGGATCCTCTCCATATTATTTCACGGAACATTAAAAACTGTATGAAAAATACCCAGTGAGTTTTTTTTTGGTTAAACTCCTGAATTTTAGATGATTCTTTTGGCTTATGACACCACAAATCCAAAGCAAATATTTTGGTCAAGAAGAAAATCCCGAAACTTTTTCGGCCTTTTACTGTTCCCTTGGATAATATCCCTAAGAAAATACAGAATTTGTAAACATGAAGGAGACAAACTTTTTTGCTGAGATTGAGTTTTTTAACAAGAAAATTTATAATATGTTAAAACATATTTGGCGTCAAAGGTGCTGAATTTCAAAACATGCTAGGTGATCAAAATAAAAAAGGAAAGTAAGCAAATAGGAATTTTGTACATATTTATTGATTTATTCATTTTAAATAAATTAGATTATAGTCCAAGTCACAGGTAAGAATTAGTGCTATTTTTGAAGTAAATTCCGAGATAGATGAGATCTATCCAGGAGAGTTGGGGACAATGTAAGAGGAAATTCTACATAAAATGTTCTTCTTCTTCTTCCTTCTTATACATAAGCAATTTGCTTGTTATTCTTCGTATCTTTGCCTGGTTTCAGTCTATTGCGAGGTTATCACTCTATCGTTTACGGGGTCTTCCGGTACTCCTACGTCCTATTGGTGATTTGTCCCTCGTGATCTTTACTATTCTGTCGTCGGTCATGCGGTTGATGTGTATGTTAGTATGGGTCTTATTGCTGTTTTATAAATTCTGGATTTAACTTCGATTCCTATATGTTTATTGCTCCATATGGTACTGTTAAGACATACCACTGTTCTTGCTGCTTTCATGGCGTGTCCCCTCACCTCCGTTTCAACATCCCCGTATCCGGATATTTCTATTCCGAGATACTGTTGTATAATTTTGTTGTATTTTTCTAGTTTGCATCTGAGTGGTGTTTTAGATGTAGTCATGGCTTTAGTTTTTGACGCTGATATATTCTTGTTAAAATTTTTCGCTGTTATGTTAAATTGGTGCAGTGGTCTTTGTAAATCGTCTTCGCTTTCAGCTATTAACACTGCATCGTCAGCGTAGCACAGTATTTTGATTTCCCTGTCTCCCATTTTATACCCTTTCAATCTACGCACCTGCTCGTCCATGATGATGTTAAATAGTAGGGGGCTAAGAGAGTTACCTTGTCGGATGTCATTATTTACTTCTATTTTTTTCGGTCAATTCACCGTTTATCCTAGCTTGAATCGTTGCCTGATATATATTTTCAATCGTTTTGATAATGTTTTGAGGTATTTGTCTGTCGTAAAGTAGCTGTGTTACATCCTCCAGTTGTACACGATCGAACGTTTTCTCTAGATCGATGAAACACATAAAGGCTAGACGATTATATTCAATTGAATTTTCAGTTATTTATCTTATAACAAATATGGCATCCGTGCATGACCTTCTCGACCGGAATCCATGCTGTTCGTCTGCTAAGGAAGTGTGTTCATTAATTTTGCTTGTAAGAATTTTTGTGGTAAGTTTTAACGAGGTGGAGAGAAGATTGATTCCTATGTAATTAGCCGGCACTTATATATCGCCTTTTTTGAATAGGAGTATTGTTGTGCTAATCCTCCATTCATCGGGGATTCTGTGATGGTATATGATTTTATTGATGAGAATTTTCAGTTGTTCTGTCAGGCTCTCCCCTCCGTATTTCAGTAGTTCATTGGTAATTCCATCAGGTCCCGCACTTTTCCTATTTTTTAGTTTTTTTAAGGCTAGTTGTCTTCCTTCTTTACAAGTATATCATCGTTAATTATAATTTCGGGTGTGTTAGGTTTGATTTCTGTCTGGTGTTTCTTGTATAATTCCTTCAAGTAGTTCACCCAAGTTCCCTTCGGTATGCGGTTACTGCTAATTAACTCATGTGTTTCCTTTCTTTGGTCTCTGATCAGCCACCATATCTGTTTCTGGAGTCCATAGAGTCACTTTCCATCATTTTTGAAAAGATCTCCCAGTGCTTGTTTTTAACTGGTCCCACTAATGTATTGGTGCTATTTCTAATTCTTTTGTACTCTTGATAATCTTTCGGAGACTGCATTGTCCTGTATTTTAAGTAGGCTCTCTTTTTCTCTTTACATTGCTCCTTAACTTCCATACAGAACCAGGGGGTCTTGTTGGATCCTCCTTTTCCTTGGTTTGTTTTTCGTGTTTCGAGTGCTTCAGTAGCCGCTTCGTTGATATTTCGCTTTAGTTTCTCCCAACTGTTGTTAATGTCATCCCTTTCGTCTAATGGCTTGTTTTATATTTTTTCCCTAATTCGTTTTTGATATAATTTCTTAGTGGATTCATCCCACAATGATTCTACGTTTATTTTCTTATCCGGTGTGCCAGATCTTGTGTTTTTGTTAGGTTTTAATTTCATTTTGATTTTTCCAAGGAGTAGTTTGTGATCGCTACCGATGTTAGGAGAGTTAAGGGCTCGTATGTCCAATATCTGAGGTGGTTGTGAGCATCTGTTTGTTATTATGTAGTCGATCATTGATTGTTGTCCTCGAGTGTAAATGAAAGTATATTTGTATTGTGGTTTGACCTCGAAAAATGTATTATTAATTCGGAGTTCATCAATTGCACATGTGTTGGTTAGGAGTTCTCCATTGTAGTTCAATACATCCTCATTGAACCTGAAAATGTAACAGTAAAAAATAGGCTGGGACCAAGAGGAGGGGGGTCAAAGTTAGCCATAATAAGTTTTTTGAATCTACACGCTAAGGAACGCATCTTGGAAAAAAATTAACTCTTTTGCTTTTTTTTTGTTTTTAAAGAGAAGCCTTCGTCATTCTGAACAGAATGATACTTTATAGTAGTAAATTGGATAAGTTTTGAATGAATTAAATATCGTCTTAAATAAGATTTTTTTATATAAAGAAACAGAACTGGACTTTCTTTCTTACATATACATTTCTTATTAGAAAATTCGAATAGCTGAGTTCAAGACGAAGATTTTGAAAAAAAAAAATTTTTGAATCAATATGAGCCCAGTTACGATTTTTTTTAAAATCACAGTCCTTTTGTTTACAACAATTAAGAAACAAATCCAACGGCGTTTGATACTCAGAGAGTTATAATTTCAAAATCCATGAACAGAATTTACAAAATGGGGCTCTTCGTAATTAACAAATCGTATGTAAAGTAGAGCAACTGGCCTACCGCGGTGGTGGGGGGAGCCCCCGCTGAGCTATCACGCGCGTGAGAAAACTGAACTCGCAGCTTCAAATTAGCGACTCTCAGAAAAATTCGCCGTATTTCAGCAACGAGTCAGTGAGTTATATGGATGGAGTGACGCATTCTTTATCTTAGATTGTGCAATCCTATGGCCTTAATGAATGCTATTATTATGTTAATATCTCGGTAAAAAAGGAGGCCTTCAATTTCGTCGTTGCCCTTCTAGCGGAAAGAGTATTCGTCATATTTTTACATGAGGTTATGATGTGCTTAACCGATAAGGGGTTTTGACAGGTTTCACAACAAGGAATAAGCGATTTGTTTAGAAGTTGTTCACGAATTAATTCTGTATGACCAATTTGGAGCCTGGTCGTTATAGTTAAGTCTTGTTAGTAGGAAAGGAAGGGGAAATTCCAGTAAGGAAAATATTTTGGATTCCTTGAAGTTTATTGTCTGGATCCTGTAGGTCCCATTGTAGTTGGATGAGGTTTCGGGATATGTGATGTAAGAGTTTAAGGTCTTGGGAATGAAATACTTTATTGATTTTGTTTGATGAGTGTCAACTTTAATATTTTCTTGAATTTTAGTGTGGCTCGGAACTCAAAAGAAGAAAAGGATTGGTTCTTGATATGAAAGTATTTTATTAGTGTTTTAATCTTATGAGCTGTTATATGATATGGGGTATATGATTAAATTAATTTAATGGAGTTAACTTATTTTTATTTAGCAAAGATATTTCAAGGTCACAATTGATATAGTCTTTAAAGTAGAAATAGGTAGGAGGATTGAAAAAGAATTTCGAATGTGGGATGGAGGAACGAAAGTGGTGTGAACTTACATAATTAAACATAATAGAGTTGTGCAATTCTGTGATTTAATGATGGAATTTTAGAGTCACAGAATAAGTTGCTTAATGAGTTGGTGTGAAATTCGACTATAGCTATCCTGAAGCGTAGATTATCATTCCATAGTCTGAGATAGAACTAATGAGTTGTAGAGATGGTCTGTCAGATCCCCATTGAGTATTTGAAAGCATAATGTTTGGATCTCTGGTGCATTGTTATTTCATGTTTTGAATGTAAGCATCCTAACTAAGGAGCTTGTCAAATACAAATCCTAGGAAAGTATGTTATGGGTTAGTAGGGAGTTTCTAGGTAACTTAGGGTTGTGATGCATTTTCTTTTCCTGAAAAAATGGACGAGGGAGGGTTTAGATGATGAAAAAGTGAATCAAATGGAGTGTAGCCATGGTATGAGGGAGTTTAGAGATAGTTGAAGAAAATGTTGGTTATCCAAAGAGTGATACAGTAAGATGCCATCTGCAAAGAATCTAAGGAGAATTATTGGATGAATATGGTTTCTAATACTGTTTATAACTATTAGGAAGACAGTGGGATTGATTGACAATCCCTAAGGAATTCCAGTGTTTTAGGGGGGACGAGCTGAAAAAGAGCCTCAAACCCTTACCCTGTAAGAGCGATTTTATAGAAAATTAGATATAAATACATAGAGGTGTCCTGAAAAGCGCCATTTCAAGAGTGTATTATGGATTCATGTTAAGGAAAGCAGCCGTGAATGGGAGTTATTCTGAGATAAGAAGCCTGTGCTTTTCTAAGTACCAGGATAATCTAAAGTTTAAAATTATTTCTTGTATTTTATTAATGTGGCTGGTTAGAGTTGTAGGTCTATAGCTATCTGCTAATGTTCTAGGTTTTTTAGGCTTATGAATTGGTACTAAGATAGCATATCTCCATCATGTGGGAAACTGACCAGTGCTCAATATGATATTCTAGAGGTTCAGCAGGATGATCATGTCTAATTTAGGAAGGTGTTTTATCATGAAAGTATGTATTTTGTTTGACCTAGGTGAGCTTTCTCAGCATTTGGTAAGATTAGGCTGGGGTATATGTAGAGCAGTACAGATCCCAAACAGCGTTTTTTAAGTCTACAAGAGGGGTTGTTTGCTATATATATATATATATATATATATATATATATATATATATATATATATATATATATATATATATATACAGCAATTATTTTCATGTATACTCTATTTAACAATCGAAAATTAAATTAAATCATCTAAAAAGCTTTGTCTAAATATGCTTTTTTTTAAGTATATATAATTTTCCAGCAGTTGGTAAACTTTTATTAACAAAGTTTAATCTAACGTACTCATCTTAACACTTGAATTAAACTTAGTAATAAGGGAAAGTTTTCAACTTAATACGTTAACATGTGCTTATCCAAAATATCTTATTTTGAGGGAAAAGTGTTATGTACCCATCATTTAATTTTGGCTCAGATCATAATGTAATAAGTGTAGTTGAAAGGAAAGATAAAACATAAAAGATATATGGGATATTATAGGCTTGGGTATTACGTGTATATGGCGGACGGTAGAAAAGTGGGAAAAGTTGTATAACTTAAATTTCCATATCGTTCATAGTGTCAGATCTAATAATGTTAACATTTTTCGTAACAGGATTTAACCAAAAATAAAAAATGTGCTTTATATTTTGTAATGAAATAGAGACGTATTGTCAGGCTATATTTTCCAGATGTAACTAGAAGTACAATTATTTTCAAAAATCCAATAACTTAAAACTCATTTCATATAAATTTTTTTTATATTTCGCACCATATCTAGAGATTTTATTAAAAGAGACGGAAAAAAACTTTAAATAACAAGGTTGTAGGATTTTTTCTACAATATCTTTTAAATTCCTTTAAAAAACAGTATCGTAAAGTTAAGAAACAAGGGAAATTTTAATTTTTCAAATGAGACACCTTGTATATTCACTGCTGGAATGAAAATTCTTTTCCTCCTGATTTCAAAAATGTATAATAAGTGAGTGTTCCGACCAGCTGTTATTTAAATATTAAAGTTTGAATTAATAATAAACGGAAGGAAACGATGCGGCCTGGAAAATGAACACTTTATTTAAATTTGTATTGTGACGTTTTAATATGGTTTCCAATAATTATTATATTAACTAATATATATTTTTTAAACCGACATAGAAACATTTAAAGTTGGATTATTCACAAGAAGATAAACATTAGATGATCTGTCTTGAAAATAATTATAATAACAGAAATAATAGTAATAAGATTAACAAGTGGATATTTTTATGATAATAAAATATTAGACACTCAATAACACAAATAATAAATTAGGAAAATCTTTATATATTTTTAACACATTCTCCAGGATTATTAATATATTTAAAAATATTTTCCCTCATTTTATGATTATAGAGTTTGAAATAAAATTTTTGTGGTCTTGGTTAAGCAGTATTACTGAGCGTTCAATTTATTCTCTTAATATTTCTATGTTTAGAGGTCTTTCATTATAAATTTTATTTTCTGAAAACCCTCATAAAAAAGATCAAATGAATACAAATCTGTACTATTGAACGGCGAACTAATTGTGCCATGCCTTCTAATCCAAAATTTATATCGGTTGTTAAGGTACTCGCATCACATTATGTGGCGGTGGACCATCTTGTTGCCAAATCAGATTATTGTATTGCTGAATTGGGATATTCTCTAAATGATCTTCTGCTTTATTTTCAATTAATTTTTATTTAAAATAATCCACTCAATATTATTAACCAACATGCCACACCAAACGTGAATTGATTGTTCAGCCTGTATTTATAAGACCAGTATTTCATGCGGATTCTTTCTGTTGAACATCTCAGATATCGTGATTGTTGTTTCATCTGTGAAAATCATTCTATTTAGAAACTCCTCATCTTGTACCCTTTCTAAGCAATATTGCAACCGCTGCATTATATTTTCTTCGGTTAAATTCTGCACTGGCATGAATTTATAAGGATGATATTTATAGAACTGCAGTGTGGTGTAAATTTTATACCAAGATTTATTGCAATAGAGAAATAGATTTTTCTGGATCTTCTAAAAGTTACATCAACTAATAATAATTTCTTTTAAAATTCTAGAGTGAAAATAAAATAAAATATTTATATCATCTTCTTCATTTGTAACTACGATTCTGATTTTTCGTCTAAAACTTTTCATTAAATTTTTTGAGAGTGTATCTTACTGTACTAGTAGATAGTACTCAACAACTATATATATATATATATATATATATATATATATATATATATATATATGTTCATGCGGCTTTCACTATATATATATATATATATATATATATATATATATATATATATATATATATATATATATATATATATGTTTATGCGGCTTTCACTGATTCCTCCGTATGAGATGCAATAGCAGTGGATATATCCACATTATGCCGTTGTAGGGCTGAAATCACATTCAACAAACGTACAACTATATGCAGCTCCGTGCATGAATGAAGAAAAATGTGAACAGTAAATGCAAACTTGGTTGAACAAATTGCTAAGGAAAACAATTTATCCTATTCTACCTGCAAAGGACAGATCAAAAGGAAGCATGCAAATACTGAACGTGCACAGGCAGGTGCATATCGGTACCCTGATGAGTCTAGTAGAGACGAAACATGTACATCTGCTGTATCACTGTAGCGGGGAGGGTAAGTTTTGACTTACTTCTCGGTATGGTGGTACAGGTAGGCCATCATCTTGATGCTGGTAGAATAGGATAAATTGTTTTCCTTAGCAATTTGTTCAAACTGTGCAACCTCTAGCACGGAAAGGATATGGCTGGAACCAAGTTTGCATTTTACTTCATATATATATATATATATATATATATATATATATATATATATATATATATATATATATATATATATATATGCAATCGAAGGTTTTCGGGCATCTCGTGCAGTTGACGTTTCGGTGAAATCTCATTCATCATTTTCAAAGCTCACTGTATGGCGTTTACGAGCGGAAAACGGGCCCTCCAAAAACTAACTTATACATTTTTTAAAATCAGAAGGAAAAGAACTTTCATTGTAGCAGAGAATACACAGGGTGTTTTCCATTTAAAAAATTAAATTTTCTTTTGTCTCTAAACTCTGCGATGCGTCACTGTTTTTGAAAAAAATCTAACACATAATATGAAGAAAATCCTACAGCTTTTGTATTTAAAACTTTTTTTCCATCTCTTATAATAAAGCCTCTAGATATGATGCTAGATATAAAAAAAAATGTACATATTAATTTAGTTTCCTAATTACACCTAAAAATACTAAAAATCATAATAATTAAATATAATCTTTTGGACCATATATTCTGTAATGGATAAATTTGTACTTACATGGACAACTAACAACCATAGTAATAGGTAGGTATTCACTTGTGACGGAATTTGATCATGGACTCTTGTAAATGATATATTGTGGTAGCGTTAACCCTTTCATCTATAATCATTTTCTGCCCCATATTAATTAGTAACTATTTTAATAACCTCTAATTAAATCTCACAGTAATAAAGACACTCTGGAAGTCTGGTCGTTCAACTTCTCTCTTGCAGCTTTAGTACCAAACACACGGTTATTAAAGCTTACCACAATCATGACTCAGATCTTCAGGACTCAGGAAAGGCTGCTAATTAGTTGGTCAGAAGACATCTCTTCTTTTGTAGGTCTCGCAACAGCGCGCCCGCAAGTTAACTCGCGTGAATTAAAATGAATAAAACAAGTTTCTCAAAACAACTTAGTCTATTAACAAAATAAATAGAATAAAAACGAACTATTTACAATGAGAAACTTAAAACTAATAACAATTACGAAAAACTAACATAATTGCTCTTCTCGGCCGTTATTTTAACCAAAAATGTAAAACCCGATTTAAAAAAAAAAACACGTATAAATAGCTTAATAAAATATTAAACAAAAAAAAATAAATAAAACGCGAAAAACACCTATTTATATTACTTAATCGATTCGTATGAAAATCGCGAAATGCCCCACTAAAATAACACACGATAATCCCTTAATTTCCCAAATTAAACAAAGATAACCTTCTGTCCCGACGATTATGCTCGTGACGTAATTATTCTACGGCACTGGTACTACGGTACCGTTCTAACCGACATTCAAATTGTGACTGACATTTACTATTCCTTAAAAGAGTGTCTTCAAATCTTACACCCCCTCGACACCCTTCTGTTTACCCGATGGAACCCGGTAAACGACAATATCTTTCCCTTAAAGTTCTAAGGTTTCGATCTTTATGTGCTGAGGGCATTAGCTATTCTATACCGGATGCTTGATTCACGAATTGACCTGTGAGCATCTTAATAATAATTTTTATATCAACACAATTAATAAAACTATTCTATTTCTTTCTATAACTAAAAGAATATATGTTAAAGACTGTAACAAAAACTATTCACTTTTCCTCTGCTGTTTTGGCAATAAACACCTTAACTCGTTATTTCTTGTGAATAGAAAAAACAGTGATTACTTAGTATTTTTTTTACAAATGGTCAAACGATATATTTCTATTATAGTGAGTTTATTTAATCATTCTTTTGTTTCCTAATAATGGGAAAATCGTTCAATATTTTAATACGTTTTAAGGGTATATCATATACCATATGTTAAAAACTACCCTTAACACGTCTGGTTTTGCTTACATAATCAGGGCAGGATTACTTAGACATATTTATAGGCAATTCTAAGAGAGGGTCTTTTAGGTCTTCATAAATTAACTGACTTTATGTATTTTTTTAAGAAAACATTTAAACGACAAAGATCATAAAAGTTAAGCTCGATAACTGATTTATTTTTCCTTTAGACTTTCGTGGATAGTAATAAAAAAATATAACTACCCTATTTCCCCGGGATATCTATTCACAGAGTGATTATTTAATTATTTATTTTAACAAAATATAGTTGACATTGAACAATGAAAAATAATTAACATTTGTTCCATTACACACTCTCAAGATGGTCATTTCCTTTACCTTTTGATATCCACTGGTTTTTATTTAGCACACCCTTTTTTCTTATCAATCAGTGTTTTTCATCAAATCAGCAACATCAAGAATTATACCCTTTAGATTACAATGAAAGATCTAGACGCATGAAAGTGATAAGTAAGTTTTATTAACATTCATATAAATTATCTTAAATCAACTGTATTTTAGTCATCACATGTAAAATTTGAATTTATTTAGCTATTAAATTCAGAAAAATATAAGGCATGTATGAGAAAAAATGATTTAAAAAAATTTACACACCAGGCCGTATTTTTGTCTAAATGGACATATGTAAATCGATCATATGTAGTAAACAAATTCGACAATCTATTATGAATACGTCACTCTTATTGCCTTGCTGCAGAGCTAAATTTAAAATGAAAAATAGGGTGTATAGCTTCATCAGAATTAACTGGAAAATAAACCTAGGCTGTGCACATATTACAATTTTTGCCAGAAGTTTTTTTTCAGCATAAATGTAACACATTGTTTTTCATAGAGGAAACCACATTGCGACTTTTATTCCGATTCGGAAATAAAAACGCAACCAATTACATTTTCAATCGCGTAAAAAACACGCTTCATTTGTAATTCATAGAAACACACATAATGCATTTGACGCATTCTATAGAAAACTTTAACTGATCTATGAAAGCTGTTACACTATGATGAAACTGGACAATTACCGAGATTAAATTTTGATATCACTTTCTAAAATTGTATTTTTTTTATAATCAATTCTTCAAAAACACAGGATTTTTTCAATTCCTATTGCCACTTCTTTAAAACTATGGAACCAAATTTTATTGAGAGATCAAAGTAGTATTTATTTGTTACAGAAGTAAATTATTCCGCATATATAAAGACATATTTTTAATAATCAGTGAACTCAACGAAAGTATTTGCTAAAAAAAGTTGCAAGCGCTGAGTGAATGTGAACAGGAAAATAATGCGAAATAGCGACTAATAAAAAAGCTTTGTTGAACTAGGTTCTTCACAGGATTAGAATTTATCAACCTGATCTCCGTACGGTTGCATCTTTAAAGCTCTACTAAAATATGTTAAGAGTCTTATTCTAGAAAGCTTAGCGCTTGCTTATTTAATAAGGCTTCACTCAGCGTAAAGGGACTATATTACAGTTTTGTTATTTTACGAACAAAACTATAAATAATTTTACCAGAATACAAACAATCAAGCCAATACTCACCATAAATTAATCCCTGATTTCCATCAAATAGTTTCTTTAATACATATAAAAGAAAAGCTAAAAGTTTTTGTTACTGTCACATCAAAAACAGGTTTAGTAAAAAATCAAGTGTGCCTAGAAATGCATCAAACACTCCACTTTTGCCACTTTCATCAAGGGTGTAGTTAATCTTTTGCTTTTTTTTTTGGCGCTCTTGAGATTTCTAAAAGCGTCAGTGGAGAGATTCTGAGCCAAGCCTTGGTTGTGAAAACTGGCATAAGCTAAGAAAGCAATATCTCGGCTGATTTTTCTAATTATACAGAACTATGGTTATCCCAGCAAACAGCTAAAACCATATTTAGTGTTTTAAGGCAACATTTGCCAGATTTTGGGAGATAAAGAAAGTTAAAACTGTATTCTTTTACCCTTAAGTAAAGTGTAGTGAAAGTTATCACTTCTAAGAGGTCAACATACCATATTTGTGACTTTTGATACTTGTTACACCCGTAAAGACAAACAGGTACATGCCACAAAATTTTATTAATCCGGGATCTTCCTTTTCTATTTAACGACTGGAATTCCATGCCGAAGCCCGGCATAAAACACTCTATTGCTCCCACAGAAATTACAGGTTATCCTGCTTGCTGAAAGTACTTAGACTCAGTGATAAAACAACACTTCAGGTATTAGAACTGTATATAATAAACTGTTGTGTTACCTAATTTATCGTATGCTCTCATTTTTCCCCTGTGATTGGGAACTGATAAGACTTTCTGTGTGCGATCACAAGATACTTTATATTTAATTTAATTTAAAATACCTTGTAAACCGAAGGTATACGTATACACTAGGTAATTTAAAACATTATTTCACCCATTAGTTCAACACTTTTAATTTAGTTCCTAAATCGGCTTACTAGATAATTTATTAGTGCAAAATACAACTGTACATAAAAAGTAAGGTTATTCAGTTCATCTGATAGTGAAAATGAAGGCCTGACCTAGATCTAACTGACTTTGCATTTGGCGCGGATGACGTAATAATTTAATAGTATTATTCATTGTTCTTTTCCTTGTTTTTTTTTTGTAGTTATTATTTAGCAAATAGTCACATATTTCTTTAGTTTAAGTTGAAATTCAAAGAGATTGTAGAACAGAATCCTTTTTTTATTGTTAAATATAGATTTTAACTGTTTTTGGAAACGGGGTGTTTTATTTTTGGATCTGGTTTGTTCCTGTTTTCGATAACATCATCGCTTCTTCTTACCGACAAGCCTAAAACAGGTGGCGCTTTGAAATGAATCCACCCTAATCTTCGGCATGCTCAGTCGGTAGAGCATACGACTCTTAATCTCAGGATCGTGAGGGGGGGTTCGAGCCCCACGTTGGGCGCCAGATTTTGCTATGCCAAGAGAGAAAGAAAATTAAAATGAAAATGAATTCTTATTAAATGCTTCGGTACAGGTGGTTATTTTCTCAGTGTTGATCGCTCCTTCTTTTAGGGCAGTACCTTGGCAGTCCGTGTCTACAGGATGACGCAAAGGGATTTGATATGATTGACTCTTTCAAATATTCCTTTTCCAGTCTTTGAAGATAGGATTCGTCTTTCTCCCTTTTACCTGCGTGCATTTTAACCAAATGGTCTTTTAGCCAAGAAAGCTTCAGAGCTACATTTAAAAAAAAAATTGGCAAATTAACCACTTAGGACATATCGTTTGAAGGCGAACAAGTAAATCCATATTTCAAATACCCAACATTGTATTGTTGGCGTCTCGTCTTGATTAAAGACAATGAATTTAATTACCAACTATTCACCTTCATATTATTTATTGTGATTATAACTTATGTTATGTATCACTCACACATAAGAATTATTGTCAAAGCACACAATAAAGAGTGAGAATTAAACACAGTTATATAAGTCAAACTTAATTCATAACCAACTGGAAAAACCTTATACTCTATGGACAAACGTACTCTGTTCTAACACAGTTAGAGACAAAACACTATCTCAGATTGCGAGAATAGCAGGAAAGGGTGGAAGTCTTTCCCATGGTGGTGCACCGCTATCTGTAGACCGGCTTCGAACTTGTTGCTTCTCGTCAGTACAGAATAGGCAAACGTACCTCAGCATCGGAGTGAATCCTATATTAGACAAGACATGAAATTTAATGCAAGCAGCGCCAATCTCCCAGCGTTCCACACAATCTGAATATATAATCTCGCCGATATATGTATATATATATATATATATATATATATATATATATATATATCAAAAGTGAATACAATATACTTGCAGTTGGGTATATACTGTATCCACTTTTGATATAGAATCAAAATAATTTGTAGATCCATACTTTTTATAAGCATCGACTTACATGCATTTGTTTGTTCGTAATGTCGGCACACTCACTCGCTATTGAAACAAGTCATTATATGCTTCCATACTCCTTTCTTAACATGCTAGCTAGCTAGATTGCAAGAATCGCATAATAGTTGTCATTATCTACCCTGTGAAAATGAAATGCATTAAATTTAAGGTAAATGTGCTGGAAGCAAATTTCATACACCGTTTCTTAAATTCAATTAATATAATGCAATAAATTTAATAAATTTTACATTTATCTAAATTAATGGATTCCATTAAATTTAATTTAATTATACATTAAATTTAAAGTTTGATCAATACTTTTTAAGGTGACTATATACATTGCATATACAGCCACTATTCATTGAATTTAAGATGTGTTATCACATATTTAATGCACCAATATGAGGTCAAAAAATTGTGCTACCAGGAAAAGGTAGAAATTTTCCCATACCGTCATCTGTACACCGATTTCGAACTCATTGGTTTAGGTCAGTACCGGCAGACACGTACACTTCATCACAGGAAAATTGAGTCCTTTAAGCAACTTATATCATACTAAATAGAAAGTTAAATTCAGGCTGCTCCACCTCTCGGAATCTTATGTAATGTACCATGAATATTAATGTAAATTCCTTTAATGTTAAGGTACATGTGAATTAATTTCAATGTACAGAAAGTTGAAATATCTTTTCAGTTACTTTATTGAAGTTTAAGATAACATTTAATCAAATTTAATGTACAACGAACTGATATTTCAATAAATTTGCTTTAAATTCAAAGTAAATGTTAACTCACGATTTATACAACAAAATCATTAAATTTAATATAGAATGCACATTAAATTTGCATTGAATTTAAGATTATTTTTAAAAGTGTATACACTTGCAAAGACTTGACACCAATAAAAAAAAAATAAGAAAAAATATCAAAGTACACATTATTAATTGCTGCAATATGCCTCCACTCAGCTTGAATATCTTAACATCCCAAGTTACCCACTCCCCTAGTTTAATTCTGCTGCACTAATTTTCACATTCTATATTTCCAATAAATTCGAAATGACGCTAATTTTAATGAAATATTTAACTCTGCAATTTTCTTGCTTTTAGTATTTTTAAGACATAAACTTTATATATTTATATCGATATCCTGCTAACAGTAGACTATTTTATGTTATCAGAATTAAATATAGTTATAAAGTGCATTATGGTAGGTAATAATTAATAAAACACTTTTAACGCCTTTTTTAATATTGAACAGGAACATTTACGATATTAATCAACTAAAATTTGGGTTTACTGGTTAGTGATTCCGTTAAAAGCATATACTTTTATTTATACGTAAATATCAACGAATCATGAGTATGCTTAGTTATTTTTTTGGTTTTTCCGAATTTTAAAATTATGATGCTATTTAAAATAATAAATTGGTCTTATTAAGCGAATTTTATTTATTTTTTATATATTTATTTATTTACACTGCCCTACAGGACCAAAGTCTCTTGTATTAAGCAGGCAAAAGAACAAAGTTACATAAATCCTAAAATTATATACAAAATACAGACAGTACAATAAATATAATATATTCTATAAATTAATCATAGATAATTGTAAATAAATGATTTGACAACAGAATAATTGCAGTAAAATATTTCAAATTTGTCTTTCAGGCGATCATAAAGGGAACACATCGAGTATAATGGGGAGAATGGTAATACATTAGTTCTTGGTTTCCGCAAATAGAAAAATACTGTAGATACCATGGGATCTTCTTTGTATATCTTGAGTCGGATATGCTCATAGACTCGCTTGTTGTTGGACTTTTTAAGGCTTTGGTTTTTAGCAAGTTACTTTAGAAATGACCCAGATTGATGGTGAAGTATCCAATCTCGCACGAACCGGTAATATTACCGTGGTGTGGATCTAAGGCTGTGCGATGTTTGGATGAAGGCATTTGTGGAATGCTCTCTTCAAGTACTTTTCTACTGAGTTTCTAATGATTGTATCAAAGGTGTCACACTATAGGTTCCTGTGTATTATAGTATTATGGGGTTCTACAAATCATGGGAAGCATTTGATTTTGGAACCTCTCTAGTCGTTTAAATCTACTTCAGCCCGTGGTGATCCATATCGGAGCACTAAAGGACAGAATAGATCGTAAATAGATCGTAAATGGTAAGCTTGTTTTTAAGATTTAATTTGCTGTTTTTGTGCAATAAGGAGGAAAGAGCGATCCAAGAAGTCTTCGCTTTTGCCGGGATGTAATCAGTATTTTTTGATCAATTAAGTCTGCTATCGTAGACTAGTCGCCAGTCCGATGGTTCAGGGTTGGAAACCTTGATTTGGAGAACAGAACGACCTGACTTTTGTCAGGGTTTAACTTAATTTTCCAATCGCCAATCCATCATTCTAATTTATTAATGTGTCTTTGTAGTATCGGTATTACGAGACGAAAAGAACCTGAGGAAGTCGCAAATGCGGTGTCATGGGCGAATAGGTAAAGTTTGCTTCTATCGTCAATAGGAATGTTCATTGTTTACAAATTAAACAACGTCGAAGATAAGGGAAAACCTTGAGGTACCCCAGCCCTTGACAGTCCGTTGACACCACAAATGATCTGCCTTCTTGGAAACTTGAGACTAGTCTAATGACATAGCTTGGAATTACCAGCCTTATAAGTTGGACTATAAGACCGTTATGCCACACTCTGTCAAAGGCTTTGTTTGTATCAAAGAAGATTGCACCTGTATGGAATATTTTATTAAATCCCTGGATGTTCATTGAGATCAGCCTGGTGGTCTGCTGAATGCTGCTATGGTCGTTTCTGAAGCCGAACTACTCCGGAGGCAAGATATTCCTCTCAGTTATGAAATCAGTCAGTTTGTTCAGGATAATGCGTCCTATTATTAGAAAAATACTGTAGATGTAGTAATCCCGGAAGACGGAAATGGACTCTCGCAAATCATTAATCATATTCTTGTTATTAACCCGTTCATATAAAAAAAGTACACGAGTCCCGTTACTGCGCTTCTCCGGAGCTGTGAAATTAAATCTTGTCAATAGGCTTTTGCGAGGTGTAGTAGGCAGGAGATAAAACTCATCCGATTTAAAATTTAAGAATCTTAAGGAACGATACTGAATTTTTTCTAATTTTTCTAAGTGTAGATGGTAATACGGATGCCAGATAACTCAGGCATATTCTAATTTGCTTCGTATAAGAGAATAATATAACGTACTTATGACCTGGAGTGACTGAAATTCATGACTAGATGTCATTAGAAAGCCCAGTGAGCTGTAAGATCTCTGCAGTCAAACGTGAATCCTAGGTCTTTAATGTAGTTAACTCGCCTTAGAAAAGCACCGCTGACCGTATAATCATGCAACAGAGGCATTTTACTTCTTGAGAATGACATAACATTGCACTTGTCTACGTTCAGAAGTAGAGAATTTTAAGAAAAGTTTAAATAAAGATAATATAATAAATACAACCATATAATACGTAACTTCTTATTTTAATTATTGGATAATGGGAAAATTCGCCAGAGGACCTCATTAAGAAGTCGATTTATTAACACCTATATTGGTGTTTTTACATCTGTCGTGGTAATCTACGGATCTACGAATGCCTTTTTATTACGAAATATCGGTAGGTGGCTATCTATCCTGCAGACAGTTATCTGTCAAACGCCCAGCATAAGGATATCCCCTAATTATCCTAAATACTACTCCTTCACGCTCGAGATATCCCTGTTTTCTGAACTAGTCAACGGTTTGACTGTCCGGTAGTCAAGACATTCGCCCGACGGTCGATCTCGGGCGCCACCCTCAGGATTAACGTGGTCGAGGGCCCACTATGCACCGGGCAGGGACTGAAATAGAAGAACCAACTATCCATTTTTAACCCACGATCCATCATGCATTTACGGAGCAATAAATATTTATTCTCACGTTTGACGTGCACACGTACAATTTGTAAAGCTTGAGTGTGTGATTTATTTACACAAGAAGAAATCACTAAACTGATTTCAACTTCTGAAATTTATGTACACATTATACATTAACTAATAGCTCATTTATTTTTTTTGAAATCACTCGAGGTTCTTGAGCTCATCGTACGATTCATTTCAACCCTACTGCTTCTTATATACGATTACGGCGTTTTTATATCGGTAGACGTTATTCTTGTTCTTTCGTGCACATTCGGGAATAGTCTTGGTTTGCCGAAGTAGAAGTGACCGGCTCGTTTCAGAATGCGCATGTCGCGTTACAGATTGTTGCCTGGTGCGATGTTTAAGTTAGACTTCCGCCGAAACTCCACTCCATAAAATTCGCGAAACCCCTGGGGTTTGCTAACCATATTTTGAAAACGCTGATCTAGACTATAAAAAAATATTAAATATGCCATTCCCGAGGTATACCACGTTCTGTAGTCATGGCCAAAACACCGAATTTGCGCCCTACATACAGTTTATGCAGATTCTAAAAAAAGTGAAGTCCAATGCGACTCTATTACAAATATTAAAATATTGATCCCTTATATTCAGAAAATGATATGAATAACAATTACCTTTAAATATTTACTAAAATTATTTTGAAAAAGTCTTTGATGTACGTTCAACTTGAGTAAACACCTAAACATATTGATGTTAAATGTACCCTTTTATAAAATAAGCATACCCAAAAGGGACTTAAACTTAATCCGATTCAGAAAATTACGTTAGGAACTTATATAGGGTTTGATACTGCAAATTGTAACAGCAAGGCCAAAAGGACTGGAAAAACTCGTAAGTATAAACACTCGAGAATCAAATTTAAGCTGGTTTGAATATTTTGATTCGGTGGTATTTAAAATTACGATAAAATTCTTAGCAGTAAAGTTGAAAGTACAGAGTGTCCTAAAATATATTTCTTTTTTTTTTGAGTCTGATGTATTTGGGAATAAAAGTGAATAATTTTTTTTTCGTTGTTTTTTTATTTATGATTTTATAAAACTTAAATTTAAATATTTTGAATAATTAAAAATTTTATTTCATTATTTTTTAGATATTATCGCTCCAATTTACTAACTTATTTTAATTCCGAATCTGACCTAAGTGAAGAATAAAGGGTATAATCTGACAAATGTAACTATAAGTTACCAAGTTTTGAATTAAACTGGCAAGTAAAGGTGTGTGTATAAATATGGTAAGTCGAGCGTGTGACGAGCTTGCAACGAACTGTTCATTGTCGGTTCGAACCCTTCTTCGACGCCCGACGCCAAAAGAGATTTCTAGCTTCTGGACGGTGTAAACCAATAAAGGGTAAAGAAAAAAATATTTAAGTTTTGATTATATTCTTTATATTCCGAAATGAAATTTAGTTAATTTTTTCTTATTTTCCAAATATTTAATAATGAATCCCGAAATCAGCTTCAACATAACTGTGGTGCCGGGACATAAATAAATCTAATTTTTTAAGTGATTTTATTTACATATTATCTCCTATATTTATAAATAAAAAAGATACCTTTTTGTTGTACTTTTTCAAGATCTATTGATAAATCTTGGAAATCAGCCTTTACACGAGTTTGTGTTTTCCCGTTCACTGGCCAATATTACAATACCTCATGCTGTCAAATTGGCTGAAATTTTTTTTATTATCATATTTTCCTTATATCATTATATACCTAAATAAATAAGAGGTAGTTTTTCTTATTTTCGAAATATTACTTAATTAATCTCGAAATTAGCTTATACGTAGGTCGTCAGTAAACTGTTCAAGGTTCAATATGGCGGTTTTCAATTTGCTAAAAAAGATCCTACTTTTTTCAGGAGTGTTATTTTCTAATTATCTTTAATATTTCAAAGTAAAAAGCGAAATTTAACCAGTTTGTTTACTTGTTTGTTTGGAGATGATTGTCGCGGCGAGTGTGGCTGCATCGATGCGAACTTCAATTAAGTTTTTCTTTAATAATATAGTTAATACCGTTTCACCAATCCTCGCTGATAATTTTTTTCATGTATTAAGAAATTAACGTATTCCTTAGAGTTTACATTTTGGGCTATCCCGAGTTACGAATTAGTTGTGCCCACATAAGTTTAATGGATTTTAAGTAATGTGTTCGAAGCACAACATTTCCATGTTCTTCAGCGCATTCGTCTATCACATATTTCTTAAATTGTCTTTCTTTCTCATTCGCAATTTTTACAAGTTCCTTCTTTAGTCAACCGTTCATAAAGGAAATATGTTTTTTTGATAACCAATCTGTAATATCGCTTTTTCAACTATGTTATTGGCAAATTTTCCACCAGTCTAGAATGATAACTGGCGTTATCCAAATCTACAACTGACCTCTCCGGAATCAATTGTAACATTTGATAAAAATATCTTTGAAAGATATCCGGCGTCATTTATTCATGTTAATCTTTGGTAGATTTCGGTTCAAACTGCTGCAGAACTCCTATGAATTCCCTCCAATATGAGTTGTAATGAGTTTGTGGCCCTGAGCGAATAAGGGTTTTAAATCTGTCGATAACCCGTCTAAGAATGCTTCAAGAAAAATTGCTATATTCTTATCTTCATACATTTTTTGTACCATGTGTCCTGTACTGAGACAGATTACATCCAGGTGTCTTCCTTGTTGTATTTTCTAATTTCCCGCAAATACCGTTTTCTCTAAAAGTATTTCCTCTGTATCACCTCTATTTTCACTTTCCCTACGAGAAATTAATTCTTGTCAGCACTTTCTACTGTTAATTGCCCAATTGAGATATATACTTCTAAATCTAATTATCTTTTAAGTATACAACTCTCTCCTCAAATATATACTTAAGACACATACAATATGTACCCCTTGCGTTATCCGAATTCGGAAAGCCGAATTATTTATGAAATCTGTTCCGAGAATTTCTATGGCTTTGGTTTATGCCTCTTCACAGGTGTACATACAATTATCATACTTTGTTTGACAATAGAAAACAAACGACAGCTTTGTTACTTTCATGCAGTGGGATTTTACCGTAAAAAGCATATTAAATAAAAAACGAAAACTTGGACTACAATAGCACACTACCTTCTATATAAAAATGATTAGGATTCGAACTTCTAGAAAATTTATAGTTCCAACATATTAGCGGATAATACAGAAATTTCGCCAAAATCTCTTCGTTACATTTTGAATATATTTTAAACAAAACAGAAGCAGTCATTTCCAAAAGAAAAATATATTATCAGCAGACGCACTCGAAATTTTCTTCTCGCTGAACTCTGCAAATTTTCTGACGCAATTTCATTTCACACACTTACTTCTTTTCTTCTCTAAAATTTTTGTGCATAACTCACAAATTTTGGAATTATTTTCAGGTTCCTCTATTTTCTTCCGATCACTCCATATTCACTTATGAACAACTTTTAATCAATTAATGTCAAGTGCTAAATAAATTTCATTTTATTAACAAAAAAATAAGAAAATCTCGTGTCTTCAGTCTCACTGCAAAGTAAATTTTTTCGAAAAAGCGTGTCATAAACCCGTCCCACTAGATAAAAATAACCCAGTTGAGTTCGCACCAAAAAACCGACAGAAAATGGATCGCAGTGAGTATCGGACGAGCTACACGAAAATAATAGAACTATAAAAAATTGACTTCGTGTGACGCAACTACATTTATTACCTCTTTTCAAATTTGCCGACCATGGCCCTCGATAACAATAGAAATCAGCAAAATTTCAAAGGAGTCTCATTGGAAGTTCGAGGCATACTCGACTCACGCTCGACTCGCCATATTTATACGCACCTTAAGAAAGATTCTATTTATTTTCGAGAGACAACTGTTTGTTTAATTCAGCGGTTCCCAACCTTTTTCTTCTCGCGAACCCCTTTTAGAAACCAGAATTAATTAGCGAACCTCCTGTGTGGTTATAAGGAACAATAAATAAAAGAGTAAAATGGGTTTTCAAAATTTATTTTCCATATTGAATGAAAACAGTTCATAACGAAAAACTAAAACATGATCGTAAAACATTTATAAATGTTATCAAAATATAAATGATAGTTTAACCTACAAAAAAAAATTAATGCAAAATTAATATAATACAGAAATTAGAATATCTGTGCCCATTTGGTGGCACAAAGAAATTCAAAATTTAGTTTGATGTCTGGAAATTTCAGTCTTATCAGGTTCTGCATTTAACCTACTTCTGTTCTTATCTTTCAGGTAAGTGTATGCTGAAAATCCTTTCTCACATAGATATGTTGTTTAAAAGGGCAATAAAACTTTAACGGCTTTTTCCGACAAAACAGGAAACTGATTTCTTACACTGAGCCAAAAGTCAATGAAAGAGTGATCTTTAAAGATAGTTTTAAAGGAATTGTCAGAAGATGAGTCAATGAGCTTTCCTTTTTGTGGTAAAGTTAGTTAAAAATTATATCTCCTTGAAAAGAATTAGGTATCCAGTAGTACGATCCAGATATAATAGGTTCTTTAGGAAGCTAGACCTTGAAAGATGTTGATTGAGATGTTCAGTAATATCATTTTTAATATTTTTATTAAGTTGAATTTCATTTTCTAAAAAAATTAGACTGATAAAACTAAAACATTCGTACTCATCCACCTGCACACATTGAATACAAAAGTTGAACTTCTTTAGCATGGCTGCAATTCATCATACACATTGAAAACGGTGATACCTGATCATTGTAAAGACAGATTTAAATGATTTAATTTTAAAAAAATCTCAGCTAAATATGCAAGTTTTTGCAGCCAAAGGATATTAGACAGAAAAGGAGACAAATGAAATGGATGATTAAGAAAAAATGCTTGAACTTCAGACTTCAATTCAAATAAGCGGTTCAAAACCTTCCCACGAAAAAGTCATCTAACTTCTGTATGAGTTAGTAAAGAAACATGGAGGCTTCTAAAGTCCCTACAAAGCACACAGAATAGACGAGAGTTTGTAGTACGCAATTTTTAAGATTTACAACTTTTACATCGTCGTATAAAGTACTGGATAACTCTACAAGAATGTGCTTACATGCCAGTTCTTCTCTATGAATACAACAATGAGTCCGTTCAGTATTATCGTTGATCTCCTTTAACTGCGCCACAAAACCAGAAAGTGTCCCATCATTGATTTTACTCAGTGTACACAGTTTAAAAAAAGATCAATTTATTTCATGTTTTTCAAAATAGCCATTGACCATATCGAAAATTTCTGCACCTGTCGTATAGGTTTTCAGTAGTTTTGCAAATAATTCCTCTTCTTAAATGGAATTCTTCAAAATATATCTAACATAGACAAGCAATACCGCTGCGATTTCTACGTGGGTCGATTCGTCAAGCTGAATAATGAAATAATTCAGTCATTAATTCTCCACGACACCGTTTTGTTTATTAAGAGAACAAGGTCAATTTTCCTTGGCCGTTTTTTCTCCAGGCATACATTTCGTGATGTCTTTAGCACAAGCTCCAATCAAATTTTCTGCTACTGAATGTGCTTGTCTGATCTTGCAATCATCCCATTTTACTATATTTGTTTAATCTTTTTCGCCTATGATATAACCTGTTGCTCCAAACACGTGGTGGCATGATACATAGGAATTTCTATATGGTTGCGTTATTCTATGATGGACATCAATGGGTTTCACCTCTTCATTCTACAAGAAATAAATAAGAGGACGATGCACCTTCTTAGCTGAGTTATCATTTTTAAACTGTCACTAAGTCGACATGTTCAATTTTTACCATGACATATTGAAAAATTACACGGAATATGTTAGAACATCCAAATTGCCATCAAATATAGACAAAAATTGTTTTACCCATAATTTTTAAAATTCGCAATAGCACTATTTTATAGTTTTATGAATTTTCAAAGAAGTTAAATGAAATCATGTAAAATTAAATTCAACACTGCGTGTATAACATTTCTCTAAATATTAAAACTTTGAAACTAGATAAAAATAAGTGCTTAAAGTTATATTTGAAGTAGACTCGCAAATGTTATGCATATTAATCAGCAATTTAGAAACTAGAATGTCATGTATTTCTACTAATTTAACTACCTTTTGGAACTTTCCTAATGAATATCAAATTAAGTCGTATATAGAAGAATATACAAATTTTGATAGAGTCAAAGGAAGTATTAAAGGTATTTAAATTTATGCAAATTCTAGATAAACAAGATGTCGGTTTCCTCTGTTATTTTGTTCTAGTACTTAGAATATCAAAAAGTATGCTTTATACATTTCTCTGCTCGTTTTCTATAATCAAAAATATAATCCATCCTCATAAGGCACCATTGAAGGATAAAAGGGATTTTAGAGACAGCTTTGAAATTACCTATGGCTCTGAGCTTATTGCAACTTCAAAGAATATTTGTCCTTACAGAATGATTGTTTCTGAGAATTCTATATTATGTATTGGCGACTGCTTTCTTTGTGTCGTCTGCATTACTTTGTTATAGCTACGATAGTTTTGGATATTGTAATTTAGGTTTAAACAAAAATACAAATAAAAGCGAGTTTATTTTAGACTCGGCAAAAGTTAGCACTGGTATTTACTTAACCTAGCTTAAATTTATAAATATAGAAAAATTTAAATTATTTCAAAAAGAAAATAAATATACAGTTATATTATTTTCAATATATCCTTAATTAATAATTGGATTACTGAGATCAACCCACAAATTATGCGATTTAAAATGAGCACTGGGTTTAATATAAATTAAGTCAATCTAAGGATACTAAGTACGAGGTGTGAAAATTAAATAATGATTCTAGCAATGTAACATTTGATCTGGCAACAATTAGGACGCGGATCTTGAAGGATGAGCAGGTAAATATGTGATGAGTATGAATTAATGCCAGGAGATATTTCCAAGTAGGTTGATATCCTGTCGCGATATACATGAAATAAAAAAATAATAATTAGTCGATATATTGGTGCAAAAATATCGATATTTTAAATATCGACACACTCAGTATCGTTCATATTTTAATTCTACTTCTAATTGCGTCTGTGAATAACACTGTCGAGATACATGTCCAAGAAATTCAACATTTTGTAGGAACGGTAGACACTTCTTAGGGTTGAGTCGAAAGATGGCGTTTTTATTTCTTGCAAAAACTTTCCGTAGATTCTGTAAATATTCATCAAATATTTTTCTAGACTAGACCTGTTTTTCATATAAGGTCTCGCAGTACTCTTTTCTTTAATTGCTCAACGGTAGCAGGAGCGTTGCAGAGTCCGAACTGGAATAACACTAAAATAATATACAGCAGCGGCAGTAGAAAAATCAGTCTTTTCTATACCTTTACCTTTAATGCCTACTTGCCAATATCCAGTTTTTAAATGCAGTGTGAAGAACCATTGTGATCCAACAAACGTTGTTAAAGTATTTTCATTTCTAGAAAGTGGATAGCTGTCTTTCTTAGCGACGCCATTAAGCTTCCTGTAGTCAACACAAAATCTTATAATTCTATCTTTTTGGACTGCCAATACAACAGGAGATGATCAAGGAATAGCCAATTATTATATATCTCCCTTATTCAGCATTTTGCCTACAAGTACTCTACTTCCTGGTATGTGGCTATGGGAAGTCTTTTAGGTAGTTGGCGTATTGATTGGGCTCTCTCAGTATTTATTTAATGCAAGGTGATGCTCGTCCTACGGGTATTACCATTTTTTACTTCAAAAATATCATTAGTTTTTCTGGAGAAAGGTAATTTCGCTTTGTCTGTTCAATTGGACACATTTTATCACCCATTTTACTGGCCCTTTTTTGTTATGTCATCTGAATTGACTAATGCGTTCAATACCAAGTATGTACATGATTTATTGGACTGTTGAACTAATTTGACGTGACTTCCAGAACTCTCCAGTCTTCCGTAAGTGATCTTCTCTGTGGTTCCCTTTTTCTGGTTGTTTGTTCGTCAATGACTCTGATTAGTTCTGTGTTTTTGTTCCCAGACAGAATAAATTCTTCGATGCCAAATTTTAGGGTATTAAGCTTGTTGTAGAGGGCCTAATGGAAGCCTAGGCATCGATAATCTTGTATCACAACCTCTTTTTCATTCATTAATTCATTCAAGCTTGTTGTTGAAAGAAAATCCATTTTATGAGTCAGGTTCATACCCTGAATAAACCCATCTTTTATGTCTGTAACCAACAGCAAACGATTTAATTTTAGCCTTTCAAGCTCCACTTGCACTTCTCCAATTACATGAGTCGCTTTTCCAACTATAGTTCTCAATATTACTTTTCTCAGATTGTGTGGAATGCTAGGAGATGCCGCTACTTATATTAGACTTTATATTTTGTCTGATATAATTCATCAAAGGATTCGCTTTCCCTATGTTTAAGTGAATTTGCCTACCATGTACTGACGAGAACTAATAAGTTCAAATATATATATATATATATATATATATATATATATATATATATATATATATATATATATATAAATATATATATATATATATATATATATATATATATAAATATATATATATATATATATATATATATATATATATATATATATATATATATATATATGTTACAGTGCACCAACATGGGAGAGGTTTCTATCCTTTCCTGATATTTTCTTACAATCTGAGATAGTGTTTTGTCTGTGACTATATTAAACAGAGTACTTCTGCCCTTATAGTATAAGGTCTTTCCATTTGGCTCAGAACTAAAATAGTGTCTATAGTATAAACGTATTTATACACCAAGCTACGAGTATATTTTATACAATGTTAATAATTTTTCATGCTTCGAGCTCATCTTCTCCAACTGGCGCGTAGATCAATTATGATACCTACTTTAATTCTGGTACAATCTATCCAGAAAGTATAACTGTCTCTGTGGGGATTCTCTTTGAATCTAATTCGGTTAGAATACAACTGATTAACAAATTGTTATAAATACTAATAAAAAATTATAACGACACAAGTAATTGACTCATATATAGTTAAATTTTGAAGGTGATAAATTCGAAACAGCTTAGCATATCCGATCTATTTCCAGTTACAATAATAATACTCAAATTAGCATATCTATTATTATACTTCAACCTATTAATTTAGTTTTCATGAGCTAATGGAAAATTACCCTTAAACCTAATAATGTTATCAGTTTCACTTAAGAAGCCATAAAATGGATTATTGTTGAAAATGTTTACTCCTGGGATGAGTAAGCACTTTATAGGGTTAAGTAAGCATCATATTATACTGACGTTTTGGTTTCTGTTTAGGAATTCAGAATAATAAAATATGTCTGAAAAGCAAATTGAAGATAATCTGATTTAGTGAAACGAAATTTGCATCGCGGAGCAAATGGTTTTTAAAACGTTTACGATCCAGTAAAGTAAAAATAAAATTTTAAATTTTAGAAGGTTATTATTTC
This sequence comes from Diaprepes abbreviatus, assembly GCA_034092305.1. Taxonomy (NCBI): domain Eukaryota; kingdom Metazoa; phylum Arthropoda; class Insecta; order Coleoptera; family Curculionidae; genus Diaprepes; species Diaprepes abbreviatus. The sequence goes on along the minus strand of JASJET010000090.1, from coordinate 7,010,434 downwards.
AAGAGATTAAACTGATGCTTGCTTTGAAAATCCCAATTTATAAGTTTAGTTTATTTCCTTTAGTTCTGGATTTATACTAACTGTCTCTATTAGACTATCGCTGCAAAGAAAAAAGTGTTTTCTTTTTAATTAAGATATTATAAATAACAGCCAAATTAACCTATAATATAACAAAATTCTAATTAGTATCCTTCGGTGATCCCTTAGATCAACAGCTCTCCCGGATGTACACTGATAAAAACAATAAGTGAGTCAAGGTGAAGATATTAAGCTGAAGACTTAAGCTTAAATCACTGATGTCAAAATCAACATTTTCTGACAAAGTGGAATCTATTCAGAATAACCTGCTTTTGAGTATTTATTTTCGTATTATTCTCCCACGATATATTTCACTTAGTTATAGATATTGGATTCTTACACCTCCCCTGAATGTAAAGCGTCAAAAATAGTAGGCAAGTCTAGGTCAAGGTATTAAGCTGAAGGTTTGAGTTAAAGTGTCTGAGGTAAAATTTTTTTAACTAAGTAGCATATATTCAGAATAACTGCCTTTTGAATGTCATTTTTATTATTAATTTTTCTGTGATATATTTCACTTAACTCAACAGATGTTGGACGTTTACACCTCTTCCATGTGTACACCACCAAAAGGAGTCGGTAAAACTAGATCAAAATATTAAAGTTAAAGTTTAAGTTTATTTTCACTTCTGAATATTATAAACATTGATTATAAAAAAATAAAATGAAAGAACATTATGAACTCGTCATTTAAAAAAAAAACATATACAGATTTACGCTCATGTACATACATCCGTATGGGTTGCGGAAATATATATGGAACCCAATATGAAAAAAAGAAAAATTTATAGAAGCGGCATACATTAAAAACAATAATGGAATCTTCAGTAAACCGAGTGTTGAGATACCTAATCTTTGGCAACCACTACTTTGTAACATCAAATCATTGAGGTGTGTACAGTGAAGCGAAACGTTGCGCTTCAATGTACACAGTCCCTATATAAGCCCGTAGTCTTAAGACAAAACATTCAGTTTATACTTGATAACGATTAGAGATCCAACCTAATCAAAACGTCGTAAAAATAAAAATAAAGACAATGCATGTCCGACCACATTTCAGTCATTCTTCAACATTGTCTACAACCTTCAAACAAACATTTATTTAACTGTAGCGCAGTATAATGTTTAACACAGTCTAATTAAGTTAAATGCTGTAGTTAACATTATTTAAACATAAAATTTGTTACTTTAAATTTGAATAAAACTTTCAGACAGCTTACAAATTGTTATTTCTCAAATTTATGATAAATTGCGTCGTGAAAAGAAGTATGTTAGACAACTGTCTTACCTAAGATACTCTGTTGTTATGGACACAACTATTTATGATAAATCTATAAATAAAACTAGCCGTTGAAAAGCATTTTTAAAAAACACGCTCATACAATTGAGTTATGAACAGAATCTCCTGTAATAATTTTATATGTCTGTAATCTCAAACAGTTTATTCAAAAAATAAAATGTCATAAAAAAGGGTTCGTCAACATATTGCTTTTTTTATTGACGAGTTATTTTGAACAACCAAAAAGAAAATAAATTTTTTTAATACTAATCGCCAAATATGTCATTTAGCGGCTGACATTTCATTAGCGCATGTTTTACCGTTCGCTTGCCTTCCACCAGGCGAACAAGGATATGAATGATGAACGCGTCAAGAATTCGCATTCACTCCCTTTCATCGTTCATTTCACGTTCCCTAGTTCGAGGATACGGCCACTGGTAGTTACTGACTAGTTTGTGATTTCTCTACGAATAGACTTCCTAGCTCGATCATGGTAACATGGAAAAGAGTCATTCTCAAGCAAAGACTGGGCTTGATATTTTTAATATGATGCAGAGGTAGGCCAAACTTGATTTCCAGCTTTTGATGCAGAATATTGAACATCTGATTGTGTCTATATAGGTAGTCAGCACTAGCTAAATACATGCACCTGGATGTTATTTGCTGAACGGTGCATGACTTTTGAAAACATTTTCTACATTTATTTGATAGAATCTTATTATTATTTTACTATCTTACTTCCCAGACAAGAAGTGTACTTCTCTGTTTTGAACAGGGGATTAACAATACACTAAAAGACACAAACGTCAATAATTTAATTTAGTTCTATTTATATTTGGTCAATACTCGTTTTGCTTCTTTATAAATAACTTAAGCAACATAAAATATTTCTTGATTTTCAAAAGCAGATAACTTTTTACGTTTAACACTAATCCGATTTATAAGATCTTAAAGAACCAGTTAAGATTATTAGATCTAATCGTCTCTTCCGTCAGCTTGAGAAAGCTTAATACATATTACTCAGCGGATTAAAAGCAATGAAAATAGAGAGAATCAAAAAGTTATTTTGGGTTGAATTAAAAGAAAATGTCGTCAAGCGCTTGTTTTAAACAATGGAAAATTTGAAGTTGTTCTTAGACTTAATATTAATACAACCGGCTGCTTAAGGCTTTATTAAAGAGATATTCCTAACCATCCATTGAAATGAAGTCCCTTATACTTTTAGGGTACAGTAGCAAACTAGAAAACCTTAGAGTTTCGTTATAACCGTCCGTCCGTCAGTATTTTTAATTATTTAGAATAAAATTTTGGAATCACTTTTCTTCTAATAATAAACCTAAGCTCGAAAATAATTTAAGGAACCTCCTCCTGTATGAAATATGGAAATAAATATTTATTTATTTTTTTTTATGATATTAAGTGGAATATAGGCATTTCAAAATATAAGTAAATATGCTATATCATATTTATTATTCGCTTTTTTCGCGTTCGGTAAGAATAAGAAAATGCGAAAAAATAACCCAGTTTTTCTCTATGGTACCCTCTAATGAACTTATCAAGACCAAAAGGGTGTAGCTTTTAAGCAGATGTTCAAAATGAGTGTCATGTGCTTTAATACATCTTCAGGCGTTTTTTTTTTCGCTGTACTCGAAACATCATTCCATGATCATTTTGAATAAAATTGCAACACAGAAAGACCTTCACAACCAGAAATCAGAAAATACTTTTCTAACGATTTTCAACATACTGAATCCGAATCTGGAGTTTATCCCTAAATTATCTATGATAGTTAAAATTTTTAGTATTTCCTTTCAAAACTTATTTGAATTTATCTCGGTATTTTTTTCATCTCTGAAATAACGTCGATTGAAATTTATTAGTTGGGCATAATAATCATTCAACGGTCAACGGTCCAATCTTGGACACTTTGATTTCCTTTTTAAGGAAATTGATGTTTTCTCGTCTGTATGCTAGCCTGTTTATACTGCTCTTTCAGTTGGTGGTATCAGCTCTAAGCTAAAGTTTGTAATCACACTGTCAAACCCAGGCAAAAATAGCAGCGTTAAAGCGAGATACAAATTTTAGTTGATGATTTTCACCTGTTTGTCAGTGACCAGCGTATATGAAAATGGATCTATCACTTCCAAGGTGCGGATTCAATAGGGTGAACTAAAAATTTTAAAAACCCCGAACTTGTGCCTGAAATTTTGTATTCAGGGATTTTTGAGGCCTCTAAATACGAATATCAATTCACTGTTTTCCAAATTTTTATATTTAAGCTGGCCTATTTTCTTCATAAGATTCGTAATTCATAACAAATATCACTCACATATAGTAGGGGATAAATACTACCATCTTATGAATTAACATGGATATTTCTTCTTATATATGAAAATGTGAGCTCCTCTAAATTGAGTATAAGTGAGGACTGGGGCAGCACAGTGCTATATTCCAGGCAGAAATACATGAAATTGATATTTGTCCTCGAAAGAATCCGATAATAGGTTACAGAGATAGGACCGTTTTTATTTTTCCCGAGAGTCGTTAGATAAAATCTAAACTGGTCTTGGATTGTATTCAAAACCTTATCGCCCTGCCACAATAAAATACGGTTACTCTCGCATGAATACCTGAACATAAGTGTATCCTAGACAATTAAAAATTAGACCAACTAAGGCAACGGTTTAGTGTACAATTTATTAGACCAAAACCTGCATTTGGCATCATTAAGGCTGCTATTCGTGAATAGATATCCTGGTTGATAAATAATCAACTCCTGACCAACTGACCTTGAGTTTTTGTATTTTAAAAATGGTAATTATAATGCAATAAATAATTTTCGTGGTACCTTTGACTGTTCTCAGACTTTAAGTTCAGATAATATCAATACAGATGTGGAATTGTTTTATGACATAGTTTACAATAGCTTTAAGTTATTTGTTCGAAAAAAGTTATCAAAAAAGCCAGTATTTCCATCATAGTATAATGATTATCTTAAAGAATGTATACTTAGCAAAAAAGCAGCTCAAGTTTAAAGATACTAATAATGTAGATGATTTCAAGGAATTTTTGACGTGAGTGTAAGCGTCTTTCTGAAATTTCTTACCAGGAACATATCACTCAAACTAAAAATTCTATTAATCAAAATAACAAGAATTTTTGGAAATATGTAAAGAAAAAAAATAACGCCTATGATATTTCCAAAACTATGTTTTACAAAAGTAAATCATCCCATAATGAAAATGTGACTGTAGGCTGTTTTAGTGACTTTTTTTCTGTTTATTGTAATAAAGAATGTGACATTTATAATTTTAATGTACCTAATTCTGTGTCTATAAATACTTGTGATATTAGTATGATTGATGGTTATAATGCAATTTGTAGCTTAAAAGCTCATTTATCTGTTGGTTCTGATGACATATCTGTGGTATTTTTAAAAAGTGATCGTTTATTTGGCCATTATTTTAAATATTATTTTTGCAAAATGAATTGCAACTGACATTTATCCAGATATCTTTGAGAATAGTGATAAGACTGAAGTTACTAACTATAGAGCAATAAGTAAAATGTCTTTGATAACGAAGGTATTTGAAATGATTGTCGATTCTAAAATCAAATCAAAACTTCAATCTATTTTAAGTGACAGCCAACATGGTTTCGTCAGAGGTAGAGCTGCTGTAAGTAATTTGCTTATTTATGAACATTTTTTGAGAAATTATCTTGAGGACACTAATCAGATTGACTCTATTTACACGGACTTCTCTAAGGCTTTCGACAAGGTAAATCACTCTCTACTTTTGGAAAAGTTGGAAAATATGGCATATTTGGCAACCTTTTGCACTGATTTTATAGTTACCTAACAAATATGAGACAACAGGTAAAAATTGACAGTTTTATAGCTAGCAATTTTAGTCTCTCTGGTGTACCGCATGGTTCGCATTTAGATGCACTTTTATTCAATATTTTTATCAACGATGTGACTGAATGTGTGAAATATGCTAAATGTCTTTTATGCCCTCACGATTTAAAAATTCTTCAAATAGTCAAGGACGTGGAAGATTGTATGAGACTTCAAGTAGATTTGAATGCTGTGAGTGAATGGTGCAATTTACATAGAATGCAATTGAATGTAAGTAAATGTTTTGTCTTGAGATTATATCGCATTAAGTATTTTATTCAATATGATCATTCGATTGATAATATATCACTTGAAGCTTAAAAGAAGCTCAAAGACCTAGGAGTATATTTTAACAGCAATTTAATTTTTAACTTTCATGTTAATGATATTACTAATAAAGCATTAAAATTATTGGGCTTTTTTAAAAAAACTTTGCGTGATTTTAATAACATTGTGTGCTTTAGAGCATTATTTTGTTCCTATGTTAGGTCAGTCTTGGAATATGCTTGTCAGATTTAGCAGTATATGCAACACATACTCTTAGTTACGTCACTGCCTGGGAGAGATTATTTTTAGGGCACTCTTTGATTCTTTCTCTTTGTTGATTTGTTTACTTACTTATAAGGACTCTCAAATCTTTAAAATCGCGATACTACAAAACAAGTCTAACTTCAAAAACGCAAAACCCGGAAGTCGGCAAAATTTAATTTAATTTCAACACAAACGTAAAAAAGAACTACCCATCGCGGTAGCAACCTGTAGCTGTTAGTTAAGCAATTGATGGCATTACTCGATCGACAATAACTTTTAAATTTTTCTGATCGTTTCCGATGTTGCCGAGTATTGACAAGAGAGGCTACCTTCCCTTGATCTCTAATAATCTTCGGTGATTATGAATTGAACAGTTGATGGCACCCCTCGGCGGACGATAAATTGCAAATTTTGCCGATCGTCTCCGATGTTGGTAGGCGAGGCTACCTTACATTGATCTCTAGAAATATTCGGTTTTTATGAATGTTCTCGGTGCGTTGAAACGTAATTTAAAATGCAACCTATAGAATTCATAGTTTAAGCAACGGAATCGTGAGAACACCTAGTCACCCTTGCACACATATAGCGTAGTTATCGTCGTATATACGTAATTTATTAAAAGGCTAGTAGTAGTAAATGCTAATTATGAAAATTTTCAGCCCAATTGCTAATGATAAGTAACATTACGGAGTTATGCAGTTATTCTAGAGAAGTTATAATGTTACGATATCTAGCAATTTTTAGGATAAATATTTTAAGTACAAGCCAAGGACATTTTGGTAAAAGAAATTGTTTATAGGTTGAAAAATTATATACTTTCTAGAATTTAGGTTATTTAACATCAAGTGATATTAGAATTATTAAAAATGGTTAATAAAAAATGAAATTTCTTTAAATTCTAAAGACTTCATATTTTCTTGCAAATTTAGCGGGACTTAGCAATAAGGCTGATTATTACCTGGCGGTTACCAAGTTTATACGGATAGTCGTGGGACAGTAAATATTTGCATTGGTTGAAAATTTTGGACGGGGATTTTCTTGTATATGCCTGTCTCTTTATTGGCTCATAAACTTTTTAATATTCTAAATATGCTTATGGAAAGATAAAAAGACAGAGAATATATAAAATCTAAATCCAAAGTACCCACGTTTTAAACTTGTCTGTTAAACATTTTTGTCATAAAATTTTTTTATCGGCTTCTAAATTGAAAGTAGACAAATACTACATATAAACATACTGAGATTCTTCTAAAAGAATAATAAACTCGCAGCAAGTATATTTTACTTTATGACACAGGGTACATAAAATTCACAAAGAATAATTTGAAATGTTGTCATGCAGCCCACATATTTGATGTCGTATTTTTTGTGCAATAATATTTAGTGGTCATAAAAACCCGACAAAATATTACACATTCCCATACGAGAGGTTGGTTTTGGCCTCATATTTTTGGAAAAGTCCGTCAAAACAAAAGTATTTATGATTAAGTTGCTTAAATAAAATTCTTGGGTCACATCACTTTGTGAGTATTTTACTATTTATATGGAAGGTTTACGAACTGATATGGTCACTTTTATAGTGATATAAAAATAAAAAGTTATTTCGAATACTTTCTCTAACTTTCTCCTTCAGATGATTGCCTAAGCTTTCTAGAAGTTTGTTAAAAGGTACGATCTATTATAAGATAAATATTACATTATTTTGAAAAAATAATTAAATTGAAAATATAAGAATTATTGCAAATTAAAGGGAAAACTTGCACTTATCAGATTTTTAATTTTTCTATATTTATAAGCACTTATAATCCATTTTATTGTTTTTTCATTTACTTTTTATTTATTTTTATCTACTGTGCACAAGTCGTACGGCACTCAGCAGAAAGTAGCAAAATATGCTATAGGTTCTATATATATTCTATAAGTAATATATAGTCTATAAGTAGTCTATATATATTCTATAAGTAATCACCTTATCTCAGGTATGATAAATTTTAAATAAGAAAATATCAAACCAAAAAAGGACATAAATAATTAATTGATGCATTTATGTGGTAAGTGTAGACTGTAGAATAGATATTAGTTATAGTATATAAGAATTTGTACATAAATCATGTTTTAAAAGGACATTAAATGCCTATAATTTTGTAATGACATGATAAAATGTATGAAAATTAGAGTAAAAGGTTGAACATTATTGCATTTAAAGCAAGAATAATAAACATATTTCACTCTAAAAGACATAAACTAATAAACAATAGATATTTTTAATAATATGAAAAGTAAAATTGACCAGAGACAGTCACTACAAAAAGTATTTTAACACAAAATTGTGCAATCCACGAGGAAGAGAATCTTGAACAACCATTTTAATCATTTAGTCAAATATGGACACTATTAACAGTAATTATTTATAATATTTTAGCTTTAACTCATTTCAACAACAATATTTATAAAAATTTTGTTAAAAAAATTGCAAATCTGTAAGACTAGTATAAGAAAATGTAGATTATAAGTTAATTTTAAAAATAAACTAGAATAAAATAGTTCCGAATTGTAGGTAAAACATTGCTAAATATGATAATAATATTAATAAAACAAGAATTATCAATTTCAGTAAGTTGCAATTAAACTTTAAACATATATCTAAAATTTTTAGATGAAATCAAATTTTATTTATCAATTTTTTGTGCTAAATAATAACAAAAAGTAAATTCTTGATATATCAAAATATCAGGAAAAGTCCAAAATTTACATATCTTGTAATTTATTTTCATCAAATTTATTTAGTTCATAATATCAATAAAATATCAAAGTTTCATAATAAATTGACAATTAGGAATCCATTTTGGTTTCGCATTTCAAAACTTAAAATTCCATCTAGTTGCCAGTTCACGTCAGATGGCCGACCAATCAGAAAAAAATTAAAACAAAAATTTATACTACGTCACTGCTAACTATAAAAGCGAAAATTCATAATTTTTAAAAAGAATTGCACATTAATCCGTTGTAGAGTAAACATCGCTAGTCTTATTTATTAAAAGTAACATAATCTCAAAATGTTCATCAGTTTTTAAAAAAAAATAGTTGCCAATAATCCATTGTAGACAATTTTTGAAAATGGAAAAGAAGTTTACTAAATTTATAAATAAATAATATCACTAAGCAAGCAGCTCTGAAAAATATTTATAATAAATTAGTGATATATAAGAAGAGTCTTGAAAAAGGAAGAAACCTAAAATTGGGATGAAAAAATTCTGGAGATTAAAAGATATTTATCTAACGTGTAAAAAATTTCAAATAAAATTACATATAATAAAACACTAATCATTTTTAACCTTTAGACATAATATACAACGTTGCCAGATTTAATCATCTTAAATCCAACAAAAGAAAAACAGTGCATATTAATCTGTTGTAGAGTAAACATCGCTAGTCTTATTCATTAGAAGTAACATAATCTCAAAAAGTTCATTTGTTTTTTTTAAGAGTTGCCATTAATCCGTTGTAGATAACTTTTAAAAACAGTGGAAAAGAAGTTTACTAAATTTATAAATAAATAATATCCCTAAGCAAGCAGATCTGAAAAATATTTAATAAATTAGTGATATATAAGAAGAGAAGTTCCAATAGTTGGCAAAAGGAGAAAAGATTTTTGAGTTTTGAAAAAGGAAGAAACCTAGAACGTGAATGAAAAAAGTCTGGAGATTAAGAGGCGATTTTTAAAAATGGAAAAGAAGTTTACTAAATTTATAAATAAATAATATCCCTAAGCAAGCAGCTCTGAAAAAAATTTAGTAAATTGGTGATATATGAGAAGAAAAATTGGTAAAAGGAGAAAATATTTTTGAGTTTTGAAAAAGAAAGAAACCTAGAACTTGGATAAAAAAAATTCTGGAGATTAAAAGGTATTTATCTGGCGTGTAAGAAGTAGAAATTTTAGACTTGCCTAAAAATAGTTTGATAAAATATATATAAACCAACTTTAAAATGATTATTTGTAATTAGTAATAAAATAAATTGTTTAATTTGCACGGTTAACAATATCACTCTTAATATTAACGGCCACACAATTATTTTTTTTGTTTAAAGTTACATATAATAAGACACTTATCATTTTTAACCTTCAGACATAATATGCATAGTTGCCAGATTTAATAATCTTAAATCCAACAAAACAGAAACAGTGCACATTAACTAATATTGAACATTTTAATTAGGAATAGATAAAGTTATTTATAAATATTCCATAAAACTATACCAACTGATATATTTTTATTATTTTAAAAAAATTTATACTTGTGTTTATGAATCATTGGTTTAACTTTTCTAATAAAATAGTAAATACAGCACATGAGTATTTGTGTAAATTTTTTTTTATTAAAATAAAAAAAAATTGGTACAAATCAATTATACTCAGGTATAGTTATTTGTATCTGGTGCCCAACAATTAAAAAAAAAAGCATATATATGTGTGTTGTCAATAAAAAAATTTTTACGGACACTTGCGGAGTCGTATATATATATATATATATATATATATATATATATATATATATATATATATATATATATATATATATTTATATATATATATATATATATATATATATATATATATATATATATATATTAAATGTTTTTTTCCTTTATCCCTTAATATTTTACCAACAAAAAGAGCTATTTTCCAAAGTATTTTAACCCGTAGGTAATATACAAATTGATTTCGTTTTGTAACCCACGAGCTTCAATAATAGATTTTGGTCAAATAAAAGCCTTCGTAAATGAACTGAGCACGTAAAGATAATATCTCAAAAGTCATTAAGCCGCATTGTTTTAATCATCAGTTAACTATGGAACAAATGATTGAGAACGGTTTTATTGTGTGCGCTCTATGCCTTTAAAAAAGCATTTTAGATGTAATAATATGATGCATGTAGTTCCTGTAACAGTTTTTTTTAATATACAGGATGCCCACAGTAGTTGATTGCTACCATACTGTTAAATCGATGAAAAAGTTGAAACGCGAAATGTTAATGAGTTTAAAGGGAGTACATTTTAAAAATAGTTGCCCGTACAGAATGTCCCCAAAAAGTATGGCACATAAATTTTGTTTTTTAAAGTTGTAACCCACATTTTTTATAGAAGTTGGTATCTTTAACACTAAAATATTTTTTATTAAAAATGCGGCGATGCCAGATTTTTAAATTTTTATATATTTTTTTGGTCGAAATCAGTTCACTTAAATTTTAATACCCACACCATGTTTTACTTTTCTGTAAAAATTTTTGAGAAGTTTTAGTTAAAATTATTGGATTCTATTCATATATATTCCAATATTTAGTGTTTTCTATACATAATGTCAAGAATTGTTAGTTAAATATAGGTTTTCTCAATTCCGTTTTATTTCATTTTTTTTAAATACAACTCCTTGTATCTAGTGAGTCGTTCTTACCGTTATCTTCAACAGTTTTTTCAAAAATTGCGATTATATAAAAAAAAGGCCTACCAAAGTATAAACATTACGACTTGTACGTGATAGAAACGAATTATGGTTTTTTGATGAAGTTTAAACCCTATATGTGGTTTATCGCTCTATAAAATTATCGTTTGTAGATTTTCCGGCAATATTACACAAAAAACCAAAAAATTTTTTGAGACACACTAAAACACAAACTTTCTGTGAATGCAGGATGCTTAAAGAGATATAAAGGCAGCAGCAACTGAAATCGAGGTAATGTATTTTCTGAGGAAAACCTTAATATCGGAATTTAAACTCTCTACCAAACTTTGCAGATACTAGATACCCTAATAAAGAACAGGTAGTTCTGGGGAAGCTAACTGGCTACAATTACCCGCTGCAATATCAATGCTAAGTGGACTAATGAAGAGTATCAAGTCTACCATGATTACATCTCATAGCTGCAATTCCAACCCTTCACCACCAAGGAAATCACTAGCATCATCAAGGGACATTTTAATTAGAAAGCTCCAGATCTTGATCAAGTCCAGAACTACTGGCTTAAAAAGTTTTGGAGTATGCAACAATGATTCTGATGAATGAGGTTTTGCTTTATCCACAGAAAATGCCATTGTTTCTTACAGAAGAATTCCGGTATCTCTTACCAAACGATCAATATATAATATAATTCTGCCAAACGTCGACCAGTCACCTACTTTGTCACTCTATAATCAGAACTATACCAATCAAAAAAACTTTTTTGTCGCCTACGTGGACCATTAAAAAGCCTTTGACTCACTACTGAAAATATATGAAGTTTGGCGTAGAGACTATGTCCTTTTTAGAGCACCTCATATCAACTTGGAGAACTACGTACATACCTTCCAGAAGCAATATCAAGACAGACACATTCCCAATACCAAGGGGAATTTTGCAGGAAGATTCCTTAAGCTATTATAGTCCTGTCTTACTATTACCCCATATCACGACATTCAAATTGCATCAGATGCGGCTTTAGTATTAAGAACAATCGTAAGGAGGTGGTAAGACTAAAACATCTATATATGGATGACTATAAATTGATGGCTGCTACCAAAAATAACCTGGAACAAATACTCAGAATTATGGAGGAATTCTCGGAGGATATAGGAATGCCATTTGGAATAGACAAATGCCAGATTTGAAACATAACGAGAGGAAGGATACAACCGGAAGAATTAGAGATGCTGAACGATTAAACCATTGCGACAATGGAAGCATAATAGATCAATAAATACTTAGGCATGAAATTGATACAAATAATTGACTATCGAATTATGAAGATCGAATTAACTAACGAGTTCATAACACGGATGAAGCAAGTAGTGCGAATCAACCAAAATAATAAAAATTTGTTTAAATTACTTAACACCTGTGCGTGTTCTGCACTCAGTTATTCTTTTGGTATTCTGAGATGGAGCAGGATGAACATAGAACAGAAGAATGCCAGAATCCTCCTGACCAAGGCACACAAACATTATTCCAATGCTACTTAACGGACAATGATAACAAGATACCACGAAGGAAGAGTATTGGTGTATATTGGTAAGTAATCGAATAGACAACTTACAAACCTACGCTCATATTTTCACTGGCCACTATAACATATGGTACTTCTTTTGACTGGCCTGGAAGGGGTTTATTTTTTGGCAGT